>OX101735.1:2949731-4149731 GCA_944452665.1 Stenoptilia bipunctidactyla | reverse complement strand
CCCTAAAATAAACGATTAAAGTTAAAGTTTCGTAGTGTTCCTTCCCAGACCTGCATCCCGCTCCCCATTACAGTGCCTAGCGAATATTGTTAGATTTTTTTTTGGTTTTGTTTTTTTTTATATTGTAAGGATAGTACGTTTGTCTTCCAAGCCACCTGATGGAAAGTGCGCATGAAGACTATGGAGTTACACGTCCATCCACGAGAAACCTATTCACTCGACACTTAAAAGTTCCAGGACTGTAGTGGTCAGGAAAAACAGACGCAGGCAGATTGTTCCACTCCTTGGCAATCCGTACCAAAAAGGAACTATCGAAGCGTTTTGTTCGACTTCTTGGTAAATCCTTGGTTTATTTTGGCAACAAACAGTCGTTTATATGCAATTTATTATAATTAAGACATTTATACAAAAAGACCAACAGTGCCCAAAACTACATAAAAATACAAACTGACGTGGTCAATTTTAAACTTATTACATATATACATACATAACTTCACGCCTGTATCCCGTATGAGGTAGGCAGAACACCAGAGGTAATAAAACCATCTGATGTCACGTGTGACAAATTTGGAGGCATTATAATAATGAAGAGAGACTATTGCAGTGACAGGGGGTAGCCTATCGCTCACAAAAAAGCCTCCGATAACACCTCGGTCCCTTAACTGACTTTTACAGTATGCCCGGGAAGAGAAGCAGCTGGCACATTCTATGTTTTTCTTTCGCTCCCAGTCCAGCATAGAAGCAAAACTTTAAACTTATTACTAAGTTAAAATAAACTAATAAGATGATATTTTAACAGCTTTACATACTAACATTATTTATATCTCTTTAAAAACAATAAAAATACATAAAACTTATTTAATTACTAATAACAGATCAGAAATAGAACATATTATACCATATAGGCAGGACTAAAGTTTAGATTAAGCTAAGTGTAACATTATTTTTCAAAGATTATAGGGAGATATTAAAAAGATCTATTTTTGAGAATTCTCTGTTATATACATTGGTGGAACGGTCACCGACATCCATAAGCAGCTCCAACCGTAGAAAATCTTCTGATGAAGAAAGAGATTTGACAAGAATATCTGTGTAATTCATGTGTGTGATTTAAGGTATACACACCCACGCCTACCATAATTTTCTTTTCGAAATAAACGACATAAAGTGTCTTGAAGAGGTTGCCTTTCTATAACTTATTACTGCCACTGACACAGCGGGGTAGATGTTTAAAAACAGATAGACAAAAACCTAGGGACGCATAAATAAATAAAAAAAAATAGATTGCAGTTTTCTCTAGCTAGGTCACTAGACAATACCTTATTTTAAAACGTACAAACATAGATATGGCATGAGATGTCAAAGATGATGAAATAAAATGATGTAAAGTTCAAAAAATTAATGCGTTTTCAAACAATAGAATATCGTTGATATGATTTTAATGTGGAAATATCTATCAAATACAATACACGTTGTTTTCTCTACATTTCATAGAAAAGAATGTAGTAATCTTCGGAACTACCTACTTAAGCAGATTTAATTCTGTTTAAGTTTGCACCAAGAGCAGTTGTCGGGGTTTATTAGACGCGATAAAAATTACGATAACTTACGAGTTATCACGGTTTCTGTCAACAAAGTGAATAAAAATATCGATTCGATAAATCTTCAAACGCAAAGATAACAACAACTTATGGCCAAACTGCTTCCGAGAGAAACCGGGGACTACGTTAGTATGTAAGTAATTGTTTTTTTTTTATATTAAAAACTCTTTTAAAATAAAACAAGTTTTAACCGGATTTATCGCGTATAATTTATTTTTTCCAACTGCGACCACGAGCTCTGCAAAGACACCAAAATGTTGAGTTAAAATGTAAAAATCCCGTTTAAAACTCTTTTATTTGTAATAATGAATAGTGAAAAACTTAAGACTATATTAAAAAAGTACTCCATTACCTAAAGGTATTGCCAACCAGGTCCATAAATATAGTTATATATATATTGTACCTGTAAAGAAATCATAATGTGTTCAGAAAGTCAAGAAAAGTATACGGTTGCTGTAAATTCAATGGCAGACCCTTCCCTTTATTCGAATATAATAGATAACATAAGAGGACCTTTAAAACCTTTCCTTGTGCCTCTAAATTGATGACACCTTAAGAGTACGTCTGTTTTTAATATAAAATAAAACCAGGACATTTTGTTATTACTTAGAAAATAGATCCATCGACATTATCAAATGTTAAATAACGCATTAAACTTTATTCAAAGCAGGACATTTCGTTATTACTAAGAAATTAGATCCACCAACATTACCAAGTGTTAAATAACGCAGATAACTTTATTATGACAGGCAGATCATCGACGCAACTTAAACTGTCATAAAAACCGTTTCGAATATGACTGTGTTACGTTACAAAGTCAGGTAAGTAGCTTCTAATAACATGGGATATTAATTCCCACGGTGGCGGTGTTTTCTGCAACTTTAGGAGTATAAGTAAATGCCTTTTGTGCTGCTCAGATTGTGTCATAAGTTAGTTGTGAGGAATTTACAGAGTTGTTATTACTGGTAGTTTCTTAAATTCAACATTTTATAATTGAATGATAATAATTTAATTTTATATTTATGTTTAAACATTTTTACTATTTAAAATTAGTTGTGTTATGAAATGCCTTGCCACATGACCAAAAGTGGTTTTCTTAGATTTATTTATTTTTGATTCGATTAATTAACTTAGCAAGATAATCAGTTACTGTGCACGTCTAGGCAACACCTTGTTAGTGAGATGTTGCATTGGCTTATTCTTGATGGGTTGATCACCAAAATCTGATCCCCTAGTGGATATTTACTATGCCAAGTATCAGGTTTGGAGATACCTAACTTGATTTACCTATACATCGTAAGCACAGAGGAGTCTGGAACCTGAGGTGCATTTACTTATATCGAATTACTGTTGTGTGTAATAATTTCTCAGATAAATTTGTAAGTGACAGTTTGCTTTCCAACCGACTTCCAAAAAAGGAGGAGGTCTCAATTCGTCTGTATGTTTTTTTTGTGATTTTGTTACACGATATTTCGGACAATTATAAATCGATTTTGAAAGTTCTTGTTTCATGTGATAGAAAATAATTCATAATTGGTCTTGTATAAATTTCATCGAAAGCAGTTGAGTACTTCATTGAAAATTTCAGATTTTTGGGATGACATTATCAAAGTCAAAAGTCAAAGTTGTGATGTGAAGTCTTTTTTTTAATGCTCTGCATTCGTTGATTATGCTACATACAAATTAAACAACTATCCATCCAAAAGGGGATTGAAAGTCAGAAAATAGCAACCCCATGTTTGGATTGCTATTTTCTTAGAATACCTACACTGTAGTATTTTTATAACGGTGACTAGCGTTTGACCAAAATCTCACCTGGTCGCAAGTGAAAATGAGGTAGAGACAGGAAAAACTGGTCCTTGATAAATTTTATTACCGGAACACGTCATTGCTGTCTGTCACGTTTGAGCGGTGACTTTTGCGATTTTTGCACTCGGTAATTTTTGTGTGCTACCGCGAAGCTTCTCAACACCTACTCTGACCCTCTGGAATAAAATTTAATCAGCGGTTTTTCAAAACAAATACTTCGAGGCTGTTAAAGATACTTACACTCCTTCAACAAACTTCAATAATACACGAGTAGTTCCACTAGAGCTACGAGTACAGTGTTCTATAGGTTCTATGTGGGCTTTCTGATATTCCTTTTTGTCAAATAACCCACACTATCGTTTTATTGACGGCCGGCTGGTCTAGTGGTAACATACATTGCCTTCTATGCCAGAGGTCCTGGGTTCGAATCCCAGCGGCGGCGGATATTTGTGTGATGAACACAGATATTAGCCGACAAGTCATGGATGTTTATATGTTTATTTAAGTTTATTTTAATAAAAAATATGTATTTATTCAATATGTATATATTTTATACAATATATTTCTTAAGTATATCAGTTATCTAGTATCCATAACACAAGTTCTTTAAGAAACTTAATTTGGGCTAGATAATGTTGTGTGAGTGTCAGAAATATTTATTATTTATTATTATTATTATCGTATGTATATTTTTAATATTTTACAAGCAGATAAGTGCAAAATCAGAAGATTGCTCCAATATTCATAAGAATTGCTTAAATATATAAAGCCAATGAAACTTCTTGTATTCCTGTATGTCTTTTTAATTGTAATATATTTTTTAAATCAGTCTTGTGGTTTTATGTTTCAACAAAAAAAATATTTTTTTCCTCTATAATAAAGTGCAGAAATATTATAGTACTAGAGGTTTGTAGCAGTAAATAATTAGCAACTACGAACACCAGTTCACCGCGCGACATACAAATTACAACAAAACTATTACAAAATAATTACAACTTACCATATATGAAACTATTTCATTCTGATAACATAAAGATTAACAAATTAATATCTATTACCCAGTAATTTGCCATACTTTTGCTTTCATAAGTGTACTATCAACTCTAGCATTATAATTTTCTCACGTGAGTAGAGCATCACTGTTGAAAGTAAGCATCGCTGGTAGTCAGTGCAATACGCGCCGCGTACCGAGTCGGTTGATTCTGTCGTCCGTTACTATGTCTGCTACAGTCGAAACTGGATGGAAGTAAGTGAGCGAAAGTTTTAAACTAGTCTTGGAGACTAGGCCATGTTGTGATTCCGTCAGTTTTCGCGCGGTCATTGGATTCCTATTTTGAAATTTGACGTATGAATAGTGTTTTTCTTTTGGGATGTGTGCATGGCCAGCGCTGTTTGTTTTTTTTTTAAGTATACTTTTTTGCTATTAGTTTTAAGTAACACGAAGGAGTTTTTATGAAGTTTTAAAATAAAACTTCTTAAAGTTTTGTTTTCATCTGCCGAGAGTTTATTGATTATAAGACTAGTGTTTATCTGTTGTGTTTATCGAAAATCAAATAATATACGGTATTTTCATTGTTTTTGTTTTTATGATGGTTGGCTAAGAAGATATTTCAAAACATTGGTTAATTAAAAATAGCCGTATTAACAAAAAAATATATCCTAATGCCTATGTAACTTCTCATCCATAACACTGACTTAACTGACTTAGATTTAAGAGATATGAAAAAAGTTTTCCACTTGAAACATAAAAATGGGGCCTAAGTGACTACAGTAAGGTAGATTGCTCGTTCCTTAAAACTCATCGTAAATTATAATGTTAAACCGCTTAACAAATCTATGAATGTAAATGAATTCAAATTTTCGAAACATAAAGTAGGAATCGAGCTTAATATCTTTGCACCAATATCATTACATTTTAATGAAAAAAAATCTAAAATTTTCATGTAAAAGTGCCTACTTATAACCGATACTTATAGAAAAAGTTTTTACGAAAATTACAAAAATAAAACACAATATTATAATAGGCTACATTTATGATATTTTTTATTACTCAATAACCTTGTTAAAACTTGGATTTCACACAATTTTATATTATTTAGTTCCTCATGTAAAATCGACATAACATGTTGATGTTTAAAGTTTTTTTTTAGTGCCTGCTTATTCCAAATTCGTCCTTTACATGATAGGCAATGGATTTCAACCATACGGCCTGTTCTTGTAGGTAGAGTCTGGCTAACGAAAACTGTCAAAAAGGCGGTAATTTTAAAAATTCAAGATCAGTGGGCCTATAGTGAAAGTTTGACAGTTTTAGAGCCTATTATAATAACATCGCGACAAATAATCAATGATTGGAAAATTTCAATGTGTCACCGGACTCTTCGAATTTGAAAAACACTATAGTGGGTAGAGTCTGGCCAACGAAATTTGTCAAAAAAGGCGAAATAAAAAATTAAAGATCAGACAACCCTGACTTTACGTTGCTTAAACGAAGTTAATACTATTATTACACATATCGATTACATAACGTTTTGAAGTCGGTAAATAAAGGACGACACATAACTTTGTATGAGATCTGGTACACGCTTCAATAGACATGTGTATCGTTGAAAAGAGTTCATCTTCTAGAACAAGAATTAGTATGGCGCCTGTCTTGATTCTGAGTTCAAGCTGATAAAATTAAATAAAATCTAAATAAAACTACTTTTTAACCGGATTAATCGCGTATAATTTATATTTTACATTTTAACTCGACGTTTCGGTGTCTTTGCAGACCCCGTGGTCACGAGTCAATTAATCCGGTTAAAAAGTAGGTAGTTTTATTTAAATTATGAATCGTGAAAACTTAAGACAATTAAATAAAATCTCCGAAGGAAAAATTAAAAAAAAAAACTTTTATTTAGGTGCGCCACAGACATTTAGGGCGGCGGTGTCGCTTACTATCTATGCAATCGGTGACCCGTCTGCTATTTTGGCTCTGAATGGACTAACGATCGGACCTTGGCGCTGTGGTAACTTTGATTCAGGTTACTAAGACTTATCCAACGGCGTATCTTACATGGCTATTGGAGGTGGTTACCAAAATTATAGTTTTACATTTGGGACCTTATAGCTCTGAATGGACTGACTATCGGAACTTGGCTCCATAGTGACTTTGATTCAGGTTACTAAGACCTATCAAATATTTTATATTTTATCCCGAAATTCCCACGGGATCAAAAGTTACGCGGGTAAAACCGCGCGCGGTGGCTAGTATTTAATATTTAAAGAAATGAAGTGCATACGGCAAAACACATAAGAATAACAATAAAAGATATTTATTGATTTGTATTTTTTTATTATTGTACTATAAAATTAAAGGGCGTGAAGTTATGTATATAAAATTCACTTCAATGTCATGAAATTGATTTTTTTACTGTAATTTAGTAGAATCGTAATCACGGAATACATTAAATTAAAGAAAATTGTCTAGGGCCTAAACTGCGGACGTGCTGCCTATGAATGTTAAGAAAAGAAGGAATTTTCGAAATTTTACAAAACCTGGTGTAGAGCGCAAACTAATCGGGATAAAAAAAAATCCAATGGATCGAGACCTCCCACCTCCTACCTCCCTACGCACACGTACCTACCTACTGGCTTGTCCACCATTACTGGGACACCCAGCATAGATAAACGCCCAGACTCATAACATTTTTTTTTTCGTGCGGGAATCGAACCCGCAATCACTGGCGTCTGAGGCAGATAGGTTTACCCCATCGCCAAAGTGATCGTCATACTGTTTCGGGTCTGGGCGTTTATCTGTATCTATTCTAGGTTCCTCCTCGTTCGCTACATGGTATCTTAGTACACAAGCTTTGCTTACTCTGAGGACATGTAGTTAGTGTGATTGTTTAGGGATTTAATTTAATTTATTTTAAAGTTTGTCTTAAAATATCGGCGTTAGCCTGGGGTGCTTTTTTAATTGTTTCGTCTAATGTCAGGGTTGCCCCGCGCTTGTCACTCAACTTTTTGGTTCTCTTACACCATAAACTAAAAAAAAAGTAAATACTTCAGGAATACAATGCTTTAGTTTCAGCACTGCGCAATTATTAGTTAAATTTAAATTTTCCGTACAATACTGTAAAAAATATACTTATTATATCTAGTGTCCATTGATATACACAATAGCTGTTTTATTATTTAATTAAACAACTTATTAAGGCATTTTGACACACAATGGTGAATTTTGAGTAAATATTCCACGAAATTTACCTTATACTTCAGGATTTTAAACAAATTGAAGAACGAATTTTTCAATATTTAACATATCAAATAGGTTAATACAATATGAGTAAAACAATGCGACGTCGAGTTTCACGAATTACGGATTTTGTTACTCTGCAAATATCTAATTGTTAACACCTTGGAGCCAATCAGGTCACGAAAATAGTCACAAGGCCACAGAGTAAATCTACAAAGCGAAAAAAGAATTTCTGAAATATTTCCATGTACCTACACAAATTCTTGAAATTTCAGTGTTTTAAATGAGAAATTCAAAGACTTAAAAATCAATAGGTATTGGTCAGCAGCTGAGTCAAATGTCCAAAATTTTGTTGAGAGATTCTAAAATAGTGATCTTCTTGTTGAACTGGACTCAATCTTCTATACTAATATATAAAGCTGAAGAATTAGTTTTTTTGTTTGTTTGTTTGAACGCGCTAATCTCAGAAACTACAAGTGGGATTTGAAAAATTATTTTTGCATTTGATAGCCCAACTCTTGAGGAAGGTTATAGGCTATATTTTATCCCAAAAGTTACGCGGGTAAAACCGCGCGCGGTGGCTAGTATTATTATATACTTACAATTAAAAACTATATTTAAGCCAAGCAGAAGAAAGTAACTTGAAGTTGCCCATCTAATATAAGCGCCTAAGCACACCCTTTATGTACCTTTACAAAATACGAATTTTTATACAAAATCTACCGCCGAAAGTTTCCGCCCCGATGATGTGATATGTTGATGATATGATCTGCTCGTGTTATAGTAGGTAGGTAATTAAGTTTCTTCTCAACCCGTGTGCTTTTGATTTTCGGCATCATCTCTACTTCTACGCTGACCTTAATAATAATTAAAGGCTTAAAAATAAAGTATAAAATAAGAAAATTTAAACAAAGATTTCAAATTGATATTCATTACACTCATATTTAAGCACTTTTGATAAATGACACCTTGAACTACATTAAAAACATTTTATGTTTTAATCATTTTATGTTCACCTTTATTTCAATTACCTACTTATTGTTTTCGTTGGGAAAAGGTTATCATATCATTATATCAGTCAAGTTTAAACTAAAAAATAAAAATATTGTTATATTGTTTTGCTCAGACAAGGATTTTTAAAGACTTTGAAATACTTGAATTAATTTATTAAGCTTCGCCAACGAGGACATGTGTTATTGCTTGCTTAGCTATAATTCGTCAAAACCTTGTTTCATCTTGATAAATATAATGATAAAGTTTGTAAGTTTGTTAAAAACTTCTAGTTTGATAAAAAACTTTATTTTTATATTGAGCATAACAAAAGACAGTCAAGGGACACAGGATTTATAAGAGGTTTTTTGTGGGCTGATCCCCCTTTCACTACAATAGTCTCTCTTCACTATTATAATGCCTAATGATTTTATAGCCTACCCTATAAGGGATACAAGAATGAAG
This sequence comes from Stenoptilia bipunctidactyla, assembly GCA_944452665.1. Taxonomy (NCBI): domain Eukaryota; kingdom Metazoa; phylum Arthropoda; class Insecta; order Lepidoptera; family Pterophoridae; genus Stenoptilia; species Stenoptilia bipunctidactyla. The sequence continues at coordinate 4,140,629 of OX101735.1, read as the reverse complement.
TTATGTATGTATGTTTGCATAATAAAACTCACTATTGCGGAAAGCAATATTTAAGCAAGGGGTTCTTACGGTATCAATTTATGCATGTAAAACCACATGAAGCTACTAGTATTACATATGTATAAAGCCAAAAAAAGCAAAAACAAGCCTTAATGATAAAAAACTTGAAGCATAAAAGTATATATATATATCCAAAAACTATTTATTTTAATTTAAATGAGAGGTAAAATGTTTTATACGGATAGTCATAATCAAGTTGATTTGTCTGATATTTTTTCACAAAGTTAGGTACTCTGTTGAAAAACTTAATATATATGTTACGGTAAGAGTGATTATTTGAAGATTATTAATAATTATCTATTATTATTAATAATTACCGGTTGGGAACAGAACTGACATGGACCGGTTAGGTTAGGAGGTTCCGCTTTGCTTCGCTCCTTGCATTAACCTCCGTGGTTATTTTTTTTTTAATCGCACAAAAAAGAGTTAAACGGAGAGTTAACCTCGACTTTCGGTAATTATTAATAATAATTGATAATAATTATCATCGGTACCGCAGAAACCCTCACACTCAAGGATGCTAGGTTACTACACTTCTGCTGCTCTCCCCGACAACCACTGTTCCTGGAGCTTATCCATGTTGTTTGTAGTGATAACTTCACATTAAGTAGCTCGCATGCTTTTTTGCCCCTCAATAAATCTATACTAATATATAAAGCTGAAGAGTTTGTTTGTTTGAACGTGCTAATCTCAGAAACTACAAGTGGGTTTTGAAAAATTCTTTTTGCATTCGATAGCCCAACTCTTGTGGAAGGTTATAGGCTATATTTTATCCCGAAATTCTAACGGGATCAAAAGTTACGCGGGTAAAACCGCGCATGGTGGCTAGCATATGTATAAAACAAGGTTATCACTTTATAAACGGCGCGGATTTTGTTGCTTTTTGCAGGTCCTACTTAAAATAGCCTTAATTTATTCACATGTCTCTTTGCTTAATTTGTTGCTAATTGGAAAAAAAATAAACTTTGGCATACTATTCACTTGTATCATATTATGAAAGCATGAATTTCACCATTTTAAGTCATAATATTATTAAATATAAATAAAGATTAGAATTTTATTTTTCCATATAAAAAAATAAATCTCTATGTGTGTAACGCATACTTTTTCACATGAATATGTAATTTTTAGGCAATTCTAATCATATCCAGCAATGTCAATCTACTATTACCTAATTTGTGAAATTAAAAGAAAGTTATGCAAGTATACAGTTGCACTCTTTGATTATTTAAACAAAGGTTGCACTATTCATTGTTGATTGTTATGAAAAGATCCTTTTTCTTCAAGTTCCTTTCCAACATGTCAAGGTTGGTAGTCATAGATTTTTCGGGGACAGATAAAAAATGTCAACAGCTCTTTTGATTCTGGTTCATCTCTTTACTACTTCCTTTTTCTGCAGCCATCGGCTCTCTTTTTAGCTACCTAGTGATTTTGTACGAACTATTAAAAATTGTGAAATTTGGCCCTTGATCGTCGTATAGCTAAGCAATTATCCGCATCTGCTATGATTCTTAAGCCGAAATTGACACTGAGTATAGAAGTAACGGATGTTGACTAACTCTAAAGAAAAGAAGTGGTACTCGTTCGGAGACAATCGGACGAGGCACGGTTGCTGTTTTGAAATACTAGCTTAAGTAAGCTAAGATGATAATGATATAGGAAATTTTGGTGTCGGAGTCGCTGAGAAAATACAATGAGTGAAAATTGTTGAAAGATAGCTAAACCATATAGAATATCACACATAAAGAAGTGATATTCTAGATTTTGAGACAATTGACAAAAAATCAACTGTCTTGTTGTTTCGTTAGGAGTAATTATAAATAAATTTAATTTTATTAACGCATCACTGCTTGCAGGCATCTTTTCCACATGAATCCCAACAACATTTGTTGTACGAGTATTTAAAATTAATAATTTAAAAAAACCTAGTTTTCCTTTACAAAAAATATTTATTAACTCTAAACTGGCGTTACTCTATTTACAATGAGCCCACGCACCTTGCGTCACGCCACGTGCAACGGGCCGCGGGGTTGCGAGGTGAAGCAGCAAAATACAGATTAATAAATAACAGAGGGAGCAAGCATTTGTTTATTTTTCTTTTTATGTGTTATTGATCAAGATTTGTGTAAAGTTGTAGGACAAATGTTGTTGAGATTGATGTGGACAAGCTACCTGCAAGAGGTGATGCGCTAATTAAAAGATACCCTGCACAGGGTATCTTCCCATTGTTGTTTGCGAAGTTTGAACTTAGATACTAATGGACCTTGGTACATTTTGCAATTGACACTATTAGTTGCAACGAGTAAAATGTTTGAACACACAATTAATTTGAATGAAGACGCATTTTGAAGAGATACGGTGAGCCGGTTGACGCATCTTAAGGTTTAGTTAATGCTTACCCTTCTTGGACTAAAAACCAAACGTTGCTTAACTTAAACTGCTTGAAGAATTAAATTCACAAGAGTCGCTTGGACTAGCCAATATGCACAGTCAGGACCGGTTAGACTATTCTACATGTGACTGTACTTTTAACACGCTAGCACTTACTGTAAACTGCACAATGAACATAAAAGTCATTTGTGAAATAAATATCTATAATTTTATGTGAGCCTAGTAATATGCTGTTATTAAATTTAAATGTTACTGCAAAACATAAGAAGATGGTATTTAAAATCAATATACAACAAGGAAGAAAAACACTTTTTGATCGGATATATCGCGTATTTATTTTACATTTTAACTCGACGTTTCGGTGTTTTTGCAGTCACGAGCGATGGTCGAGTTTTTGTGTAAAACCGGTAAAAAGTTAGTTATTTTAGCTTGTGAATCATGAATATTAAAACAATTTTACAACAAGAAATGTAATGCTCTGTCTCTCTGCATATCTGTCATTTATCTAACTAAACATGCATTAGTATGTTTGGATTTACTTACTGATGTTAATGTTAACATTAATGAAGTCACTAGCGTAAGTACTTTCTGCCAGTGGCTTGGGACTTGGGACTTTTAACCTGATAAACACACTTCGATTGAATTGAGAAAATCTGTACTAATGTGATGCAGTTGAAGAATTTATTTATTTGCGTGAACCTAACAATCTTAGGAAGTACCTACCAGCAGGATTTGCGAGTCTCGTACGAAAAAGTATTTATATTTAACTAAGCAAATCGTACGGGATAGAATTTTGGTTTCCCGGATTACGTGGGAAATAGTAAACGCGCGAAGTTGATAGTTTAAGATATAATTTTGCTCGTGGCGAGGGACCGAGCAACTTGAAGAACCTTAGGGGTGCCATTTGTCCAGCCGTGGACAGCTGAAGATGATGATGACCATATTTTCCTTCTCAAGTTTGTGTTCTAACTACATTACAATTTTTTCTCGGAAAAAGAATCTGGTTCGTTCAAACAACCTAGTTTGTTGTTTACACAATTGTTATAGATTGAGTGAATTGTTTATATTCGACCGTGAGACATCTGTGCAGTGTATCTTTGATCTTCTAGGATTGTCTTCAGTTTTAACGATTTATAAATGAATCGTTTAAAATAAGTCCATTAAGGTTTATAAAATGTTTCACTTAACTACACAGAAAAGATAAAATACGATAAAATAAAGATAAAAGGCAGAAAAACAATTACTAAGTTTTCGCGATTCTATATATAGTAAATAAAATACTATTAACCGGATTTTACAGAATAACTCGTGACCAAGGTGTCTAGTTATGGGGTCACAAATACTTTGAAAATATATACTAAACTTCACAGAAAATATATTGAATTAAGTTTTCAATTTGGTAATCGTGGCCAAAAACCAAACGTTTTGGGCACCATGAGTAAAATAAGACCTTTAATACAATATTAAAAACCATAAGCTAAAAGGAACAGGAAATAAATAGTTAGAAACGATTTTTTAACAATATAAGGAACGCCTTTTATGTTAATTTATCTAAAAATTCGAAAGATTGATTGTTGTTTAATAAAAAGATACAATGTTTTGTTAAATTAAAAAATTCAACATAAAAAATTCATTTAACTAATATAAATATTTCTGTATGAATTTTAAACTCCACAAATAACTTTTGACCTTTATTGACCTTTATCGCAAAAGGTAAATTGCCTGCCCCGATTTCAATTTCTATTTATTTATGAGATATTCCGAAAATAGGTAGAATTTACGAACATCTACACTAGTAAAATAAAGTTGATGTGTTTGTATGTTTAGACGTGGTAATCGCAGAAACTACCCGTTTGATTCCACTTTTGGGAACGGTTTAGGTTCTTTATAAATATTATGTGTATAGTGCAGCCGGTGGGAGCTTGCGTTCCTGACAGCTTTTTTTTTTTTTTTTTATAAGTGACTAAACCCGCGTTTGACCTCAATCTCACCTGATGGTAAGTGACGATGAGGTCGAAGATGAAAGCACACGGGTTTAGGAAGGAACTGGCTCTTTATACAATATTGCCGGAACACATTACCGCCGGAGCGGTAACATTTGGCGGCAGACTTTATATAAAGGGTGGTCGCTAGCCAGGCGGACCCAGAAGGGATCCTACCACCAACTGTCAAATTCATAGCTTTTTTACCCCTTCGAATCGGAAATAAACTTTATTCAGTGGACATAAGGAGCTGTCAGGAACGCATTCCCGCAACGGGCGCACTCTAGTAAAGATATTTCTACGAAATCTAAAGTAAGGCGGGGAAAACGACTGTTTGACTACTCATATTTTTGCATCTTTTGATTATGATTAGGTAGGTAATATATATTCGTGCTGTTTCATAAAGGAAGTTCTGTTAATACTTCCTTATGTGTTTACTTAAACTGATGGGTTTAATTTGAAGGCGCAAATTTTAGAAACTGCGAGTCGGGTTTGAGAAATAATAATATTACAGATATTATCTGTATGTAGCCTAGGTCTCAAGGAAGATATAATTTATATTTTATCGTGAAAATCTTACGGAATTAAACATAATGCAGGTAAAATGGTGGCTAAAGTAGGTATACTTAATTTACAATGGTTATAAAACGACAACTTAAACAATTTTATCGCTCAAAGCGGTGCAAGTAATTATAAAATTAAAAAAGCCCCAGTTAATCACACTAATTTTAAATATCTATAAAAAATGAGCTTTTTATATGGGTCGTTGTCAAATTTTGCGCAGGTAAACTAGTCCCCGAGTCGTGTAAATTTTTAATTAGGATTATATACACATCATCGTATAAAAAATACATTAAAAACACAATACATCACATTTATAAATACTGATTAATCAAATTAAGACAAGTTTTGATATTTTTTGTCTTTTTTTAAAGTAACATTGTGGTTGTTTTTAGTAACAGAGCGGTATTAGTTACAAAATCTATATGTCCCTAGTAGGACTCTGATACAATTAGATTAAAATAATGTATTTTTTTACTATATAAACACACTTTAAATAAACTATAACTTCAAACAGTTTATGGTTAATTATGCGTTAAATGTCTTAAAACCGGTAAGTATTACATTTCTCATTAATAATAATTATTTAAAACTTGGTCCCGCGCATGGTGTGAAACGAGTGGAATGTTATGTTACCAAATAATTCACTAAGTAAAAAAGAGATGGCGCTGCTTAGGTTCTGTACTAGATTGAGCGGGAAGTTAGCATTCATTGTAGTTGATCGGGAGATCGGGTGGCGGGGTGCGGAAGGCGTTAGTCGACCGTGAAGCGTGGTTCAGTGTGCGTGTTTTTATAGTGCAACCACTTTGTTACCTACTATTTACGTAAGTAGATAAACGCATTTTTTATTTATTTTATGTTGAGTATGTTGTCAAAGTGGAAATTAATCTATTTACAAAAGAAAAAATGTTTCTTTAATCATTAATTTATGATTTATGTCTTATAGAATGTAAAATTTACAACTCTGTTACTACGCAACTCTGTTACTACCGCGGTTATTAAAATGGGTAACGGAGTTGTTAACAAAGTAACAGAATGGAATTATGACTATATTCTTTAACTTTTCACTTAAATTTTATGCTTAAAACTTATTTTTTTATTAATAAATGGATTTGCTATGTAATAATTTATTTGTATAGTAACTTTATATTACTTGAATAAACTCAAAATCTTCGTTACAGGTTTAGTACTGTATTTCTTCGACATTTCGAGATGCCTCTCACGCCTGCTGAGAAACAGCGACGGTACCGTGAACGGCGTAAAAATAATCCTGAAAAAGAAGCAGATTCTAAAAGAAAAGATCGAGAGAGATACCATGCAAACAAACGCTTAGTGCAAGATTTATCTGCTCGTGAACATAGAGCGTTAAAAAAGAAATGGCGATCTGCAAATGCTAGACGTAAAAATAGGGTCAGAGCACTTCAAATTGTGATGCACACTCCTGAGTCGTCACCTTGCCGTTTCAATAGTCCAGCCCCTTCAGATCAACATCAGTTAATTACAAATGCTGATCTTCGTTTGTCTACGCCACAGCCATCTGATTCCCGTGAATTAACTCCCAGCTCTATCACATCAGCAGCTTCTCGCGGCAGAAAGAAACTGCATAGAAATAGATCCAAGATTTTCAGAGACAACATAAAATTAAAGGAACAGTTAGAAGCAACAAACAAGAGGTACGAAAAGTACAAAAAAAGATACAATACAGAAAAAAGTAAAAGATCTAAAATTGAAAGTGACAGCCAAGAAAATCAAAGGAAATACGAAATTTTGTCAAATGCTATTAAAAAACGCTATGAAAATATAAAAAGCCGGAAGGAAAAATATGCTATACAGAAGATATTTGAAGAACAGGCTGTTAAATGCTCCAGACAAAAGAATAAACTAATTCAAGAATGTCTGGCTGTGGATCAAGGCTACATACGAAAAACACAGCCTCTGCTTAAGAAAAAAGTTTTAAATATCAAAATTAAGGATTTTTTTGAACGTGACGACATATCAAGAGCGACTGCCGGTAAAAAAGAAACCGTTTCTCTTAAGAAAAATAAAATGCAGAAGCGCTACTTACTTGATAACATGAAAAATCTTTACCTATCCTTTAAACGTGAAAATCAACATAAAATTAAAGGAACAGTTAGAAGCAACAAACAAGAGGTACGAAAAGTACAAAAAAAGATACAATACAGAAAAAAGTAAAAGATCTAAAATTGAAAGTGACAGCCAAGAAAATCAAAGGAAATACGAAATTTTGTCAAATGCTATTAAAAAACGCTATGAAAATATAAAAAGCCGGAAGGAAAAATATGCTATACAGAAGATATTTGAAGAACAGGCTGTTAAATGCTCCAGACAAAAGAATAAACTAATTCAAGAATGTCTGGCTGTGGATCAAGGCTACATACGAAAAACACAGCCTCTGCTTAAGAAAAAAGTTTTAAATATCAAAATTAAGGATTTTTTTGAACGTGACGACATATCAAGAGCGACTGCCGGTAAAAAAGAAACCGTTTCTCTTAAGAAAAATAAAATGCAGAAGCGCTACTTACTTGATAACATGAAAAATCTTTACCTATCCTTTAAACGTGAAAATCCTGCATTGAAGTGCAGCTACAAAACTTTTACACGATACCGACCATTCTATATTTTGCCTCCGACTGTTGCTGCCAGAGAAACATGTTTATGCCGAATCCACACTAATATCCAATACTTAGTAATTGCTTTGTGCAAAAACAAGATGATATCAACCTCAGATCTAAACAAGATTATTGCAAACCAAGTGTGCGACTCTGATTCACCAGCGTGTATGACAGGAATTTGCTCTGTATGTCAATCAAATACAACAAATTATGATACATCCAAAGATGAAATAGTAATAAAATATCCTCAGTGGTTAACTAAAACTGAAGTGATAGAGAAGTCAGGAAAGAAAATCAAAGTTACGAAAAGTATCAAAGAGGAGAAAGAGAGTACAGGAAAAGTTTTGATAGATAAGTTTGAAGCTACACTAAAGGAATTTAAAAGGCACATATATTACATTAAGACACAGTACAGAAACTACAGAAAATGCATAGATGACTTGGGCATAAATGAAATTGCGCTGCATATTGATTTCAGTGAAAATTATAGTTGCAAATTTTTTGAAGAAGTTCAGTCTCATCATTTTGGAGGCTCCCGAAATCAAGTATCCTTACATACTGGAGTGATGTATAGTCGTGGCTCAAATAATAAGATAGATGTATCATCTTTTTGTACCCTATCTGGAAACCTTTCACACAACCCAGCTGCAATCTGGGCTCATCTCCACCCCATATTTGCTTCAATTCATGACAACTTTCCTAAAGTTAATATCCTGCATGTATTTTCAGACGGCCCAGCCACCCAATACCGCCAAAAACAGAACTTTTATCTGATTTGCACAAAACTATTCTCTGAGTACAAGTTCACTAAGGTTACATGGAATTTTTTTGAAGCGGGTCATGGCAAAGGTGCAGCTGATGGGATTGGCGGATTTTTGAAACGTACTGCTGACCAACTTGTTGCACGTGGAACTGACATCTCTGATTCTACAAATTTTTATCTTGCTTTGAAAGATGTTAGTAAAGTTAGATTACATTTAATAACCAATGAAGATATTGAGCAAAGCTCAAAGCAGATCCCGGATCATATCCTACCATTATTAGGAACCATGAAAGTCCACCAAGTTTTCACCGAGGAGGTTGGAGTTCTAAAGTATAGAAATTTGAGTTGTTTTTGTCAGCGTGGCTTTTGCTCTTGCATGAATCCCAAGCGCTATATTCCATCCAAAAATACCGTGGAAAAAGCAATTCCTTCCGCTTGCGATAACAGTTATCTGTCTGATATTACCAACCTTTGCCAAAAACGAGTAAAAGGGTTTTACAGCATTGTCTACAGTTCAGATTCCGAAGATGATGTTCCTCTAATATCATTAATAGAAAAATCTTCCGACGCTTATTTGACAGAAAAACCCAGCACATCAAAGGAAAATGACGATGCTTTGATCGAGAAAGAAAATATTCATGTCAATAAGATAAAACAAGGTGTTTGTGTCTTGGTTAAAATGTCCAGCTCAAAACAAGATTACGTGTATTTGGGGAAGGCCTTATCTGAAGTAGAAGATGATGGTGAAGTTAAAATTATGTTTTTCAAGGCAATGGATCATACTGCAACCAAATTTAAATTAGTTGAGTCTGATTTGTCTTATGTGCCTTTTGATAATTTAATTGCAATTGTTCCAGAACCTAAAAAAGTATGTAAAGGCAAAAGAACATCATACTACCAATTTGATAATCCTTTAAATATATTTGAAAAATAATTTACTTTCACTTGTCAGTTACTTTTTTAAGATTTTTTTATTTTTGATTTCGTAAAGTTAAGAATAGATTGTTAAATACTTACCGCCAATATTGTTTATTGTTATTAATATTTAAGTTAATGCTAATAATTATGATCTCAACCCCAACAGAGTCTGATTTAGTCATATAATCATAATCATATAGTCATAAGATAAGTTAAATTACAACTATGTTACTTCGCTACAACTCGGTTACTTTTCTGTCCCAAAGACTAAAGGACTTAATTAAGATTTTTATTTTCAGTCAGTTGTTATAGTATGGTAATATTAAGATCTTTTAACTTGTTAGATATTTGACAGTCATATGTAGCAGTTAGCGGTTATTATATTAATATTTAAAGTATTTCGGTACAATTTAATGTTTTCAAATATTCAAAAAGTAACAGAGTTGTTTAGAACATAAATTAATGACCGTTAAACTTTAAAAAAATGTTGTGATACCAAATTTGATTGAAAGATAAAAGGCTGTAATTAACATTAATGCCAAAATAATTGCGACTGAATTGTTTAATTTCATTATAAAAGTTAATACGTTGTGATAACAGAGTTGTATTTTTTTACACCCTAACCCACTAAATCTGGAATAAATAATTAATTATTAGTTAAACATCGCGGCCAACAGTTACAGACCATATTCAATTGTTTTTAGAGGTATTGACAAAAAGAAAACTCAAGTTTAAGTATTTTTATTTTTTTATAAGTTTATCATCTTTAGTCATGATTACCTGCGCTAAGTTTGACAATGACCCATATGTGTAATTCCCCCTCTATCCAAGTTGCAGCCAGGAAGATCTTGTATGAAACGCACCAGTTACACCTGAGCTCCCTGTTTTTTTTTAATTTTTTCAATCGTGAACACGTCAATCACTTACCGGTGCTTGGTGAACTTAGATAATTTAAACGAACCCACTGAACTAGGGTTTACCGAGCGTTCCGTCGACCCTTCGCCGGTAAAACTTCCTACACCGAGTGTAACTGACATGGGTTAGTCATTTTTGGGGTTTGAAAATTTTTGGTGCACCTTCTGTCCGCCATTTTGATTTTTTTTCGATTTTGCGTCGCACTATAAAACTTGTATATTTCGATTGCTAGCATACAGACGAGCAAAAAATGTTATATAACATATGGGTCTAAAACGTCACGTTTTAGAGACAAATGGAAAACAATTTTGCTAAATAATTCCAATTTTTATTATGTTTAATCGTTGAAATACCTGTCAGTATGTATCAAATTAGCATGAATGTTTGTAGCGTTATCTTGCACATTAGTTAAGAGTAAAAATAACTGGTTTTTACACATACTTATCTGAAACTTGACAATGCCATATTAACTCGGCAACGCCGGCGCTGCAGGTACGTAACTATATTATTCTAGTAACTTACAAGAAGTATTGACACAGATTACTAAAGAGTTACTACGTGTAATGATATGATTAAGAGTTTTCTTTTTTAGAATTCTTTTACATTTGTTTGTACCTATTCGGAAATGCGGAATACAGAAAGACGCGTCATTTCAACGCCCTATAACATTTAATTCTGTCTTTAAAACGCAAACACCTCAAAAAAAGTGTAGCCCTTGCGTGCACCTCAAAAAAAACCTACTGATCGTGTTTGTATAAATCGGATCACATCACATCAGCATTGGCCGAGTGATATGACATTGTCAGGTTTCAGATAAGTAGGTGTAGAAACAAGTTATTTTTACTCTTATAATACTACAGACATTCATGCCAATTTGATAAAATTCTGAGAGGTATTTCAACGTTTAAATATAATAAAAAATTTATTATTTAGCTAAATTTTTTTCCATATATATCTCTGAAACGTGACGTTTTAAACCCATATGTTACATAACATTTTTTGCTCGTCTGTATGTTAGCAATCGAAATATACAAGTTTTATAGTGCGACGCAAAATCGAAAAAAAAAAACAAAATGACGGACAGTAGGTGTGCCAGGCTCCATACAAAAATTTTCAAACCCCTGAGACAAATGACGTTTACATTTTAACCGTGATTGAATTGCGGATAGTCAATATGTTAATAGTTATCGGAACTAGTTGGTTTATTTCGAATTTTATGTATTTTATAACTTCTACCCATGTACATAACACGCGTATGAGGACAAAAAAGCCAATAAAACATCAGTCCCTTAACTGAATTTACAGTATGCCAGGGAAGATAAGCAGCTGGTACATTCTATGTTTTACTTTCGCTCCCAGTCCAGCTCTATTTGAAATGAATTTCCATAATGTAGTTGGTGTAATTTTCTGGGGATTTTATTTATTATTTACTATAATTTGCTTACACCATAACTTCACATGTACTGTTTAAGATACGCAATTGTACTAAATAGTGAATAGTTAGTCAAGCATTTTTTTTGAAAAACTGATATAACGTAGTTATGTAGGCAAAAACGAATAAGTCACACATTGTACATAATCAGAACATAACAGAAATAAACGCAGTTATCACCGAGCTGTGGCATTGATGGAGTAATGATGACCATCGTTTATCCACATAAATGGTCAAAATGACCTTCGCTATTTCATATTGTTTAGTAATTGGCGGAACATTTTGATTATTTAACTTCTTTTTATGCAATGTGATAATTTGTTAAGTTTTGCACGGTTGTATGGTTTTGTAAAAGGACTATGTAATAAATATTATTAATTTTAATCGGCAATATGCAGATTCGCTTTGAAATTAGGCAATCGACGATTTAACATGCACGATAAATGTGTTAATTTTACTGGAATTTATAAAATTTTATGTAAATACAGGCTGTATGTAAATAAATAATAAATATTTCTGACACTCACACAACATTATCTAGCCCAAATTAAGTTTCTTAAAGAACTTGTGTTATGGTTACTAGATAACTGATATACTTAAGAAATATATAAACATACATATTGAATAAATACATATTTTTTATTAGAATAAACTTATATAAACATCCATGACTTGACGACTAATATCTGTGTTCATCACACAAATATCCGTCGCTGCCGGGATTCGAACTCAGGACCTCTGGCATAGAAGGCAATGTATGTTACCGCTACACCAGCCGGTCGTACTGTATGATTATATTCAATTTGAGTATCCTTAAATTTTTTAATATTAAAACTCATTTTACAGTACACATATTGGACTGTGAACTAGTTTTTTTCTGTCCACTAAAAAAGCTTACGTACAAACCTAAACGCGCTAAACTACAAAACGGGTTTTGCAAAAATAGTGTACGAAATCAAATCATAGTTTTTGGCTGCAATTTGATCATAACCTGCGCTTTTTTAACTCCATTAAGCCGCGCATGGGCCAGTCAATTTCCATATTAAACGATGCCCACGGAAAACGAAATTGGAAGCAATGTTTTTAGTTTTCGGGTATTGTGGTCATTTGCATAGATTTTACTTTCAATTAAAGATCAACTTTATTGATTGGTTAATCCTATTTCAACCTACTAATAACGAAAAAAGGTTGATTTTTCTATAAGCTACTACACCGATTCTGGTTATCTCAACAAATATGAACTACGTACTATTACTTATTCTGTGCTACGTAGCAGTAAAGTTGAGAGTTGTTGGTCGAAATTGGTCTTAAAAATTAGAAAGATAGGTCATGTTTTTCTGTTTTGTGACCAAACTCATGTTAATCCTATTTCACCTGATGTTAAGTGACGATTACAATGAAAAATTTAGGGATTTTAGGAACATTAGTATGGTTCTCTTCACAATAAATCATCGTTAAAACCTAATAGGTACCGCATTTGCCAGGCAGACTTTATTCAATAGTACAGTTATCAAATGATAACGAATGAAATTACAAAATAGACATTTGCTACGTATTATAAAAGAATTTTTATTAGAAAATTTGTGCAACTGAAGCGCTGTTGGATAATCGGAGGTCGCCATCAATCATAGGCGCACTATCGAAATATTTAGGTAATTTAGATTGTTTAAAAACAAAAGCCATACTGAAAACTATAACAACGAGACAGAACAGGATATTCAAATTCATATCCTTTACTTTTTAACAAAATTTAATTGACAGTGCCTTTAATTTAGCTCTGATTACTGCCAATTACCAAAATAATTCGATATTTTACTCTCCATTAGAATTTTAAAGTAGTTAGATCTAGACTGTTGAATTTGTTTAAATAAATACTTCATTCCAACAGCTTATCTTATTATATAAAATTCTCGTGTCACAGTCTTCGTTGCCATACTCCTCCGAAACGGCTTCACCTATTTTGATGAAATTTTTTGTGCTTATCCGGTATCTATGAGAATCGGCCAACGTCTATTTTTTTTCTACTTTTTCTACTTTTTTATTTATATGGCAAAACAACGTTTGCCGGGTCAGCTAGTGTTTTATATTCTAAACTAGCAAATGTACCAGACTTAATTATAACAATTTGATCCCTAAAGAATTTCATTTTTTTTTAATCAGACTTTTAGTTACAGAGATTATTGAATAATAGAAAATAATAAATAATAATAATAATAAATATTTATGACGCTTACACAACATTATCTAGCCTAAATTAAGTGACTTCAAGAACTTGTGTTATGGATACTAGATAACTGATATACTTAAAAAATATATAAACATACATATTGAATAAATACATATTTTTTATTAGAATAAACTTAAATAAACATATAAACATCCATGACTTGACGACTAATATCTGTGTTCACCACACAAATATCCGCCGCCGCCGGGATTCGAACCCAGGACCTCTGGCATAGAAGGCGATGTATGTTACCTCCACACCAGCCGGTCGTCAAAAAAAATCTGTGTAGCTTTATTGTATTAGAATACAGGATAAAACATAAACAGTAAGCAGAGATATGTGTGTCTTGCTGTTTAGATTTAGCTTAAGCACGTGGAAGTGACAACGTGAAAAAATATACAAAACTTGATTAATAATTCGTTAGTAATAAAATAATTAATTGACATTTAAAATATTATCTAGGTATAATTTATTTTTTGACACAGTGTTACAATGAATTTGAATTTACTCAAACACAGCTACGAAAAATAATCAACGAATGCAGAGCATTAATAAAACCGACTTCACGTCAAAACTTTGGCTGAGTTGAGAATGTCATCAACGTAAGCACTCTCAGAAATCATACATATTTTTTCAAAAGTTTGAAATTTTCAATGAAGTACCAAACCGATTTCGATGAAATTTTAATGGGACCAATTATGAAGCATCCTCTATCATATGAAACAACAATTTTCAAAATCAATTCATAATTGTCCGAAATATCGTGTAACAAAGACACAAAAAAAAACCTACAGACGAATTGAGAACCTCCTCCTTTTTTGGAAGTCGGTTGAAAATAAATTTTACTTTTCAGCTAGTATGATATCTGAAATATTTCATTCATTTGTTCTTCTAAAATTGAAAACTTCACCTGGAAAACCGCATAAGGCACGTCTAGGTTAAAGTCAAATCGTTTGTCTTCTTTACGTCCGTGAGTCTTGTTCGTGGTAATAATGCTGACCGCGTAAACGTGCTGCAGACGCTTCAGAACTGATACGAATTGCTAAAATGCAGAGTTTTATAGAATTATCAAAATTTTTTTTTTTAATAATTTTCATTTACGTATGTATTTTTAAGAAGGACGGAAAGAAATAGCTAGCTTATTAAACAGGTTTATTCTATCTGAAGCCAATGTGAGGTGTTCTGAAGAACTATGAAGTAAACCAAAAGAGTTTGTTTATTTATGTAAAAACACTAATCTCGAAATTACTTTGATTTAATGTAATATTTTCGTATTTCATAACTCTTTTCTTAAAGAGCCAGCTCCGTGCCTTCCGTGTGCTCACTTTTTATATTAGATGTGAATGGTGATTTGTAGATCTAATTACCAATAAATATTAATTTTAATTTGATATCAAATGAAATGACAGAAGCGAAAATTATGAACAAAATATAAATATAAAATAAAAATCCCAAATTAAAATTGAAACACAAATTAGTAGAAAAAAAAATGAAAGAATAATAGAACAAATGCCACAAACAGACCGCGACTCAGCATATTGCTAGTTAACAAACTAGCGCTGGTCTTCCGTTGATACTATCGTCGAGTGTCGTCACGACACCAAAAATGCACTAGTTAAACCGTTAAAATATTACACTTATGCGTTTGGCAAAAATAAAAATGACTATATTAACATAGTTAAATTAAATTAAAAGGCAAAGAATTAAAATAAATCAAAACAGTATTTTTACAATAATAATAAAAATAAAAATAAGCAAAGCTCGCACACATTCACAAAATATAATAGATATGTATATATTATATAAAATGCTTCCATACTGGACTGGGAGCAAAAGAAAATCGTAGAATGTGCCAGCTGCTTCTCTTCCCGGGCATACAGTAAAAGTCAGTTAAGGGACGGAGGTTTTAAAGGCGTTTTTGTGGGTGATAGGCTGACCGTTCACTACAATAGTCTCTCTCCATCTTTATAATACCTCCAAATTCGTCAAACGTGACATCAGGTGGTCTTGTAACCTCTGGTATTCTGTTTACCCCATAAGGGATACAGGCGTGAAGTTATGTATGTATGTATATAAAATATCAGATAATTAAATTAATAGGAAACACATAATTAACAAATTATTTAAGTAAGTAGGTAGGTATATCTTAAATCGCGCTTGTATCATGCTGTAGGGTTCTCTGAGAAATTTGATGTTGAAGTAATGTTTGTTTGACTTTGATTTTAATATTCTTTATCCTCATCTTTACTTATCAGCAGGTGAAATTGAGGTAAAATGCGAGTTTAGTCACTTATAAAAATATACTTTTCTATCGGAGTAAATACACAAAAACAAAAAACCAAAAACTGTTATTTTTACAAAAATACAGTTCCGTGCAAAAAGTCATTGAACATTTTACACTATTAAGTGACAATTTAAATACATAATCAGTTGAAGTGTAACAGAGTAGTAAAGAGCTCTCTAGTGTCGTGCCTGCTGGCTAGGTGGTACTTACCGCTGTTCAATTTTGTTTTAACTACTCGCACTGTTCGATTGATTGGGTATAAAAGTGGCGAAATCTCGCTACATAGTTGCGTTTTAATTGGTTAGTATTGATTGAAATAGTTTAATTAAAATAAAGCTTTGTTGACAACATTACAGATTCGAGTTTAAATGTAGAATTTACAAGATCTGATGTTAGAACAATATTTATTTTAAAAGCATAACGTTTTTATTTTATCATAACAATGATGTATCAACATAATCATCAAATCCGCAAGTATCATCAAAAAATCCTTAAAGTTACTAATTGATTGCGTAAGATTGTCAATTAATAGCGATTTTAATTACTTTAATTACACAAATCTTTAACTGATCCAATTGGAACTGAAACCTACCAACTCGGGTATTTTTTTCGAATATAATAAGCTACAGTAAAATCCGATAATACATTTTGATTCTTCATTTTTATTATAGGGACACTAAACCCGTGTTTAACTGATGGCAAAGATATAATATAATGAGAAATTTTTCTCAACAAAATTCTCGGGTCACACATATACACCTATCGAAGTTATGTATAACACCCCTCTATTTCATTGAAGATTATTATAACTTACAATTTACATTATATTACATGTTAAAAAGAGAGAGTACTAGTAAAAGCCTAACCTTTATTGAGTGTAAATCTTTATATGCCATTTTATTAAACTAAATGAATTAAAATTATAAGAAGATGGTAAGCAGCTATTTACCTGTCACGATCCTGTGCTAAGAGGTTATACCTACTCTACCATAAAAGCTTATTATTTAGTTACTAAACTTAAACGTAAATATTTTATTACTTTTTGTATCTTAATGGACTAAATAAATATATCACGATCATATTATTTGAACTGCCAATGTTTAGGAATGAGCCAATTTTGCCTTCATCCTTTCAGCTCCTTCATTCCTCTCCATTCCTTTCATTGACGACCACTTTGGCGATGGGGTAAAAATCCATTCATGCAAAATATTATTTTATCGGATTCGGATCGGATAACAATCGCATGTAATGCTGTATATGTATATGTAATGCGTAACCGCTGTATGTGAGGATATATCAGACGACCAGTTTGGCAATGGGGTAAACCTATCTCTCTCAGACGCCAGTGGTTCCGGGTACGAAAACCGCCCAGAATAAGAAAAAAAAAATGTTCCGTGTCTGGGTGTTTATCTATTTTTGTATTTATATTCTAGTTCGCTACATGGTATCCCATAACACAAGCTATGCTTACTTTGGGGCCATGTAGTTGGTGTGATTGTCTGGGGTTTTTATTTTATTTTTATTATCTCCGAGTTCCGACCTCATTTTCATTTACCGCCAAGTGGGATTAAAGCCTAACGCTTAAATCATCGATAAATAAACGATCGATAAATAAATAAAATACATATTCTCATACAATCTCCTATTTTTATACTTTAGATAAAAGGTTATCGCTTAAACTATGTGCAAGTCTTTCATGCATTAGATAAGTGCGGTGAACTTTACGTTTACTTATACCTAAGTTATATTTGAATAACCTTTAAATAACTTGTTTAGAGAGGAGAATAAGTTACTGCAAGATAACAAGGATTAAAAAGAATGTATTATACCTACATTTTAGTTCAAAAACTTAATTTCACTTAAGGTCGACAAGTAGGAAGTAAAAATGACTTGATAACATAATTCTTAAAAGTATTTTAATTCAGATTGTGCAATAAACAATGGAGGACTCAAATATAAAAAGGTTGCGTTGACGCTCTGGTAACTTTTATTTGGAACATTAATCTGAAAGATGACACAGATTCGTTTCCGACACGGTATGGTTCGAGATTTTTTGTTTAGCTAAAATAGTTGGCCAGTCGGAAAAGATAGTAAGTGCTATTGAAAAAGGGACCTTACGTCTTCTTCAATAAAATACATTGAATATTATACCATCTGCATCTATAAAAATGCTGCTGTGTTGAACTGGCTACTTTGATCTTGTCATAGCGATATTGAGGAATTCTAAATTTAAACATTTTTTTTTTAATTTGAAGCATAAAGCTTGTAGTTCCTTTTTCAAAATCCGCAATTACATAATGATCATTCCCGAGTCCCGAGTTACCGCGGCGTACACAACACCAAACCGTCGAGTTATTCAAAAAATGTATGGCACGCAATAAACAAATGAAACAATTAAAAAAGGTTTTATTTGTTATTCGTTAGTCTTTTATTTCTGTTTTGTTTTCTCTACGATACAGCAACATGGTTTGCAGTAAAACTCTTGTTATTTTAGGTTATGAGTTCGCGCGCGAAATAATTTGTAGTTAACACACGCTGCGCAATGTCAATGACGTAGGTGTACGTACTTCGCACTTATAATGAATGAACTGTGCGTATAATCGCTTTCGTTCCAGAAATTTGGATTGTAATTCAACTTCATACAAACGGACGAAACGCGAGCTATACCTACGCGGCTCGATCTCGGCATGCGGCCAGTCGCGAGTGCCTGCATACCGAAACAATTAATGATTGAGCTTTACGTTAATGTGCAGATTGTTTAAACTTTAAAATTTAATAATAAATCTTTTCGTGCGTCTCAGTCGAGGCGCAAGTATTTTTCGGTCGCTAATTCATAAGACCGATTTGTTATTCAAACGTAAAAATGGTATTTTGACACAAAACTTATTTTTGTTGAACACTTCCTATTCAATTTAAAAAGTATTTTTATTTTTTATATAAAAGAGGTATATCTGCAGTCACAAAACTAAATGGAAGTAAAGTAGGCAAATGTAATTTAAACGCTGAAGGCGAGCAGACAATTCAAATGTGAACGGACCGAGGCGCTGCAGCGCTGTAGGCATTTATTTCAACGATGCGGCCGAATTACTGTATATATTTGTACTGTGCTGTCAAATTATAAAAAAAGGATACCTAATGTAAGTGCCACATTCTAAGAAAATATCGATATAAAAGCCCGATTTATCATTTTCGATGGTCGCATGCTAGACCGGCTGGATGTTTTTTCTTCAATAACGGCAGGATTTGTTGAAAAGAGATAGTAAATGTAAATTGTTGCTAATGATACTGTGACTATTTTATTCCATTCTTGTTCAAATACTCTGGCCCCAGTTTGTCATGTTCGTATTGTGCGACCATAGCTCATTGCACCTGCTATGTAAGCAATTTGGTTGTGGCATGACATTGGCTCTCACAATCAGCTGTCTTGTGTGTACCTATTTGTACTTATTTGATAATTCTGACTGAAAAAGAGAGCCAAGAGTTTTTTTCCGCCAGCTTTTTTGTCTCTTGGTCTACTGTAATATCTTATTTAACAACTATTAACAACTAGTTAAAGCCGAAGTATGTGATGACTGATTATCAAATTAAAGGGCAATAAATATAGATTACCATACATTAGTTTAAATAAATAGCCCTTCCTACCGTTGTAACATATTTTTTTAAATCTATCTTTTCCTACATTTTTTAGAACTCATTTTAGGTACTTCAAGTGAAAAAATGAACTGTTAGATTTTTGATAGACTGTGAAAACTAATCAATAACGTAAATATTTTTTGGCATTGACATTGATGCATTCAAAAGATCACAAAATGGTGACGTTAGATTGATCTTTCGCAAATTATTTGTTATTTTTTTTACAAGATTTTTAGATTTAAAATCAGTGAAGTTTAAGGGGGAAGAGGTTACTCATGAGTTCATTTTTCATGTGTACTAGGTACTGGCCATTAGGAGGTCAAAATCCCATATTAATTTTTACCATCTCTTGTAGCATAGTGATAGTGTACATCATGGAATAGCTTTTAATCCCGATATTCTTGCGGTAAACAACTACATACATACATAACTTCACACCTGTATCCCTTATGGGGTAGGCGGAACACCAGAGGTTATAAGACCATCTGATGTCACGTTAGACAAATGAGGTATTATAATGATGGAGAGAGGCTATTGCAGTGACAGGGGGTCAGCCTATTGCGCACAAATCGCCAATAAAACCTCCGTCCCTTAACTGACTTTTATAGTATGCCCGGGAAGAGAAGCTGCTGGCACATTCTATGTTTCTCTTTCGCTCCCAGTCCAGCATGGAAGTAAACAACTAGTTGTATATATTATGTGCAGGTTGCAGAACTCAAAGTCTCTTCTTTTCTCTTTCCGTATTTACCAACTTATTTACCACTAGACTGCCGTATATTTAATAACAAGATCATAAACAATGACAAACTAAATATTGTCTTATATTTTCATAAAACAAGAAGTTTTTAACCAGCTACCTTGTTTAATCATATGATACATTCGTAACCGTTGAGTTATTTATGTTCATATACATTTAATAATATTATACATCTGATGAAGCATGTCATAAAAGGCGACTAATGCGAGCGACCTCTAAGTGGCAGGACCTCTTTAGGGTTCACCTGAATAAGCCCCTGAATAACTCCTGATGAAAAATCGCTAAATATCACTACTCCGGCGCGGCGGCGGCGGTCCCAAGGCTCAGTCCCTTTCTCAATCCGTGTGCTCAATCCGACATCATTTCCATTTAACTATTATATATGTATAATACATTTAAGTAATATTATAATGCTATATTGCATTCATATCAAACTCTCCAGTTTCAGGTCTGTTAGAAGAAATTTCCTTAGAAATAAGCAGTACCTTTGTACTTGCTTTTTTTTTGTATTTCCGCCAAGGAAAAATCTTTCGCACCCACTAAAGCAAGCTTTAGCAGGAGGAGGATGAATCCTGTTACGGACGAAAGGGAATTTCAAAGAGCTGCTAACCCCAGTGGCTAACAGATATAGAGTACCCAGACATTGTGGGGACCACAAGACCGGCCACGAGACTCCTCAGAACGCCTGAGTATACTGTATACCCACTAAACATCCCCCTTTAATGTAAATCTTCTTCTTAATATATAAAACTCTTCCGTTACTGACTGAGTGACTGACAGACAACGTAAAGCCACAACTACTAAGCGTAGAAAGATGAAATTTGGAACAAACATTCCTGAAACGGTGCAGAGGAGTAATAAGAAAGGAATTCCCGATATTCTTACGGGAACGGGAAATATAGGACTGTTTAGTTTTTATGAAAAATCTTATTTCTTGAGTGCACGGATGTGAAACTTGGTATAAAGGTTTTTTAAGGAGTATAATGGTTGCATTATGGAAGGAGTTCCTGAAATTACCACGGGAACGGGAAATATGGAAATTTTTAGTTTGTATGAAAAATCCTATTTCTTCAGTGCACCGCGATGAAATTTACTGAGTAAAACTTGGTAGAGAGGTTATTCAATGTATGTATGGTTTTATTACGGAACAAATTCCCGAACTTTCCACGGGGTCGGGAAAAATAACTCTTTTATATTTATGCGCGAACGAAGTTGCGGGAAAAAGCTCGTATCCAAATAATTGTTTTTTTTTTAACTTGTGTACATAAAGGGTTAAAGAAGTAAATAAATAAATAAATAACATCACCGGGGCTAGTATGCGAACATCGACAACGATAAATCGGGCCTTCGTATCGATATTTTCTTAGAATATGGCAGCTTTGATACTGTGGGCTTAATAATGGTATCGAATCGAGTACGTAATGAAATGAAAATTAAACTGAAATTAAAAATTTTTATTCATCATAAGACCATCGAATGGCCGCTTAATGAAGTCACAATTTTGTACTTCGGCTTTACAATAAAAGCCGGCGGAAAACAACTCTTGGCACTCTTTTTCAGTCAGGATTATACGAATTAACTCGTAACTCTACGACGTAACTCTATCTATTATGGTTCGCATGTTAGCTAACATGATACGATAATAAGGTAATATTATCTTGTCGATTCAAGTATTTATCGATGATCGAACGCAAGCCCTGCATGTCAGATTATAGTCAAACTTTCCTTTATCTCTTTTCGTTGAAAAAAATTGAAGTTCATAAAAGATCGAAAGTTGCATGAGTAAAATTTGACTTACTTGACTTAAGTGCCTATGTCCCCTAGTTGGGGCAGAGGGCTTCCACAGTGCTTCGCCATCCTGCTCGGTCTTGAGCTTCGCGGTTCATTTCGCTCCAGGTCTTCCCTATCTTCGTCGCCTCTGTGATGATCGTTCGCCTCCAGGTTTACTCATCAAAAAAATGTATGAGTAAAACTGCTAGTGTGTAATTTTATTCTCGCAATAAACCCAGTTAAATACGCAGTTAATGCACAAACATACCTTAATTTCTTCATTATTTCGTACAGCTATGTCTAGGTTGCCAGACCGAAATATTTACGCCGCCATTATGCCGCTTTTGTACTGATATAATATACATTCTTGTAATGGATTTTAACTATCTAACTTACTAAATTTGTGTACAATAAAGAGGTTATTATTGTTATTGGATTATAAATAGAATCTCTAAAACAATAAAATGGAAATGGCATGTGATCAAGGTCAAATGGAAAGTGTCTATGCGCGTACGCACTGGCCTAGTTTCCTTAAACCGCTTGCTTGAGTATTTAATGTTTGTTTCTGAGTATTCGGAATTATATGGTAATGAGGTCGTTTGAATCGTCACAAATATTGTTGTAAGATTCGACAGAGACTTAAAACTTTTATTGAAATACATTAAATTAAAAATATTATTCTTAAAATGAGATAACTAAGAAATTAAATATGACTTAAAAAAATTATAAAGATGTTCTTTAACAATCCGTGGTATATTTCATTTTGATATAACAATAATTATTTATTAAAAAAAGTACAAGATATATTGCCAAAAAATAAACACACATTAAAAATTTTCACAAGAAATTGTTACAATATCTTAAAAAGTTATTTATTGGCAAATGGCCACATACTCAGCATGTGCCATTACATAGACTTACGCCGTGATGAAAGTCTTATCTAGATGACGCTGGTTTACAGCAAGGGCCAAAAATCGGGTGGTAAACATAAAAAAAGGTAAGATAGTGAGCGCAATCAAGTGGGATGTTCGTGTTGTATTATAAAATAACTAGCTTTATCCCGCAACTTCGTATGCGCTTAACTACCCTTCTTGTGGAAATTTCAGAAACTATACAACCAGACACCCACTGAAAGAACCTTTATACCAAGTATCACACCCATGCACTCAAGGAATAAGTTTTTTTCATACAAACCAAAAATCATATATTTCCCGTGCCCGTGGGAATTTTGAGAAGTTTTTTCGTAGCACAACCAGTCACTCTTTGTAGAACCTTCATGCCAAGTATCACATCCGTACACTCAAAGAATAAGATTTTTCATAGAAACTAAAAAGTCCAACCCATTCCCGTGGGAATTTCGGGAATTCCTTCCATAATACAAACAGACACTTATTGAGGAACCTTTATATAAAGTATCTCATCCGTGCACTCAAGGGATGGGATTTTTTCATACAAACTAAAACATCATATATTTCCCGTCCCTGTGGGAATTTCGGGAATTCCTTTCATAACACAAGCAGACACACATTTAAAAACCTTAACACCAAGTTTCACATCGGTGCACTCAAGGAATAAGATTGTTCATACAAACTAAAAAGTCCTATATTTCCCGTTCCCGTGAGAATTTCGGGAATTCCTTCCTTAGTGCACCCCTACATCCCCTAAAAAATGTATGTTCCAAATTTCAGCTCTCTACGCCCAGTAGTTACGGCTGTACGTTGTCTGTCAGTCACTCAGTCACTCAGTACCTCAGTCACTCAGCCAGTAACGGAACAGTTTTATATAATATATTGATGATAATGTATGTGGTATTATTTAAGTATGTATTTTTGTGGGTTAAGGTATGTTTTTGTGAAATTTGAGTGGGCATGTATAGTTTAATATTATGTAATGTGACGTGTAAAGCAAAGTGTAAAAAGTATAAATTTTTAGGTAAAATAATAAAAATCCGAAAATCTTTTTTTTTTTTTTTTTATAAGTGAGTAAACCCGCGTTTGACCTCAATCTCACCTGATGGTAAGTGACGATGAGGTCGAAGATGAAAGCACACGGGTTTAGGAAGGAACTGGCTCTTTATACAATATTGCCGGAACACATTACCGCCGGAGCGGTAACATTTGGCGGCAGACTTTATATAAAGGGTGGTCGCTAGCCAGGCGGACCCAGAAGGGATCCTACCACCAAGCAAAAATCTGGATTGAAAATCTGGAAAAAACTGAAAATCAACGACTTATACATAGAACTTAATCAATATAACTTCTATGTATAGCTATATTATAAGGCACAATATGGTGAAAAAAAGACATTGAAAATTTCAATGTGTTAATCAACTTTTGTAGCTGGCTGTACATAAAAACTATAAATCACAAATGTCGCACATCGAAAATAAAAAATAGGTTGAGTGTAATTAAATTAACTCGAGTAAAAGTGGCAAAATTTAATCTTAGAAGTATTATGTAGACTAATGACCTTGGTTTAACCTATATGCGTGACACATTCTTCAAATTAATTATTTTGTATACCCAACTAAAAAGATTGCATGCTGTTAGACAGTTTTGTATAAGGAACGTATCATAGTATAACCACCTTTTTGTACCATACATTGAACCAATAAATATGATTTGATTTGATTTGAAAATAACAAGTTGTATGATCAAAATCTATTTATAATCACATACCTTTTCATACTGTAGGTAATATATTTTTGTGGATATTCAAAGAATGTTACTTTTCATAAATTCATAGTCCCTTAAACATTATTGAAAGTTTCTTAAATAGCTGTGTGGCCATGAAATAAAAGTACATTGTTATAGCCTTACCTATTATTGGCAAGGAGAAACATACAATTCTCTCAACCACAATGTAGGTACTCGTAAAACCAATATATTTCACTAAATTATCCATTCATCTTACCGACGAATCGGTCTCTTAAAATCGGATAATTCTGCAGTTGCTTATTATTATTTGAAGTTTGTAGTTAATTTAGTTCTCTTGGCAAAATGCCTACTCAAAGCTAAAACCACGGCTGCGCTAATTAGATAAACTACTTATTCGTAAATAAGATGATTCATATGTAGTTTACGCTATTATTTAAATATATTATTATGTTAGTGAATTCTTTGACTTTCTTTCATGGTGGACTGGGAGCGAAAGAAAATCATAGAATGTGCCAGCTGCTTCTCTTCTCGGGCATACTGTAAAAGTCAATTAAGGGACAGAGGTTTTGTTAGCGTTTTTTACGGGCGATGGGCTGACCCCCTGTCATTGTAATAGTCTCTGTCCATCATTATAATACCTCCAAATTCGTCAAACGTGACATCAGATGGTTTGATAGCCTCTTGTGTTCAACCTACCCCATAAGGGACACAGGCGTGAAGTTAGGTTAGGTTAGACTTTTCTCATTTTTGTTTTAAGTCATCAAGATTCATTAATGACAGGTAATATTAAATTGATCTTCTGCATTAGTATAGATAAAAGGTTAGAAACTGGATTTCACCACAAATAATCTTGTTTCATGACAACGGTTTCTGCAAAGACATCGAAACGTAGGGTAACAATGCGTCACGTAGAGGACTAAACTAAATCCACCAAAAAAAAACACAAATGTTGTTCGATATCTAAAACTAACGATTTTTTTCCTAAAACTTGGCACTCAATCATGAACTCCGACCTTTGTCCTAGATTTGGGAGCTGACTTAGTTAAAACCTATCAATCATTCAGGTGCATCGGTGCGCACTGAGTCATTATTAAAAATGTTCGTGAACCTGTTGCTGTATATTTGCATGTTTTATGTAAGAATCTGATTATTTTGGACGTGTATTCTACAGTTTTCTTTTTTTCTAAACTGTCATGGTTTCGGTCATGTACTCTGACTCTGTAGATTTTTGTAATACAAATAAACCCCGAAAGTTAATCCATCGAAATAACAAAATATTTTTTTCACAAGAAATTAATATATTAAGAAATTTTAAGCAAAGCATGGTCACTCTAAATTATGAATGAATACCATAACAATAAATACGACTACGCGTTACTATAAAACATCTTGTAGTACTACGTCGTTGTATTATCAATGAAATGTCGTTTCGTAGTTGCTGTAGATATTCATTAACAGCGACTATTTGTAAAAAAGTTTGTTGGGCCATTTCTTTATTTTTCAACCGACTTCAAAAAAAGGAGGAGGTTCTCAATTCGTCGTGAATGTTTTTCTATGTTTGTTACCTCGTAACTTTTGACGGGTGAACCGATTTTGACGATTCGTTTTTCGTTTCATATGATAGAGGATACTTCACTGTGGTCCCATATAAATTTCATCGAAATCGATGGAGTAATTCATGATTTTTTTTAATACGTATGAATTCGGAGATCGTTTACCTTGACGACCTTATACTCCACCCAAAGTTTTGACGTGAGGTCGGTTTTTTAATGCTCTGCATTCGTTGATTATTGTTAGCCACTGTTGAGTTTGAAGTAAGTAGTGACGAATTGTTCCCACGACGGCGCTTCCCAGTACGGCGCTCCGTCCAATATATATCTCCTCGACCGCGCTGCGCTCCTGGTAGTTCAGTGATTTTCACTAAATTTATTTAAGCTTTTATGAATTAAAAAAACGAAGCTAAAACACGACTATGCTCTTTCGTGGTCCAAGGGGAAGGTTTAAAACGATGCACACACGGCATTGACAATCAAAGCATTTTATTCAATTTCAAGAGTTTGGCCATAGCACCATTTTAACGTTTGGTGGCGCCACTTATTACTGGCAATAACAACTTAATATGAGAGAATTGAGTGAGTGATAGACAATCATTCACCATTTGATCAAAAACGCTGCCAGCTTGTGAAAGTCCTATGCATATATCTGTTGTAAACTGCACATATCTGCTGTGTTTATATAATTTCCTGCAAACACAGAAGTAGCGTCAAGTGAACTTAAGTTTATCATTGATGTGACTGAATTATTGTGATGCTTGATAGACTTCATGATTCACATACTTCGACGAATAACTTTATAATAAACATGCTAACAAGTGTTGGTTTTTAATTATTTTAGTTAGTGGTTCGTTAGTTCATTGCCGTTGTACTGTAAAATTAGCCCACTTTCTTTCACATATGAAAAACAATATTTATCAACAATAATAATAAAAATACCACTATAGTGCATAGTCCACCCAAAAAACCTTAAGCACATAAGCGCCGCCAAGCGGCAAAAAAGCTTGCATTCTAAACTCCCTATAATATTGATGTGTCCTATCTGTACTTGTACATAATACTTTCTGATCTGTGGATGCACACACACACATTTCATACTTTATCAGATAAGTTTATAAAATAATTCTATTTGCTTGATTTTATATTCAAATTCATTTTGTCTACGTGTGTACTACCTAGATTTTGACGTTTATCCGATGCAGCGCCGTACTGGGAAGCGCCGTAGTGGGAACAATTCGTAGTGACATAGGAGAGATCTCATATTGAGAGTGTAGTTTAAACTTTAGCTCATTGTTTGAATCGACGACCGGCTGGTCTAGGGGTAAACATATATTGCCTTCTATGCCAGAGGTCCTGGGTTCGAATCCCGGTGGCGGCAGATATTTGTGTGATGAACACAGATATTATTCGTCAAGTCATGGATGTTTATATGGTTATTTAAGTTTATATTCTATTTAAAAAAATATTTATTTTATTCAATATGTATGGTTATATATTTCTTAAGTATATCAGTTGTCTAATATCCATAACACCTGATTATTGTACTGAGCGATTCTAAAATAAATATGCAAGTCTGTTTATATTTTATAAAAAAAATTACATTTTGCTGGTCAAAAAACAACCCTGTATATTTATTCGACCCCGACAATCAGCGAAACGCTGGATAGGCAAGTTATGGCATACATATCAAATTTTGTCATCAAGTTTGTGTTTATTCAGGAGATGTAGTTCTTATTTACTGAGACGTAAAGTTAATATTTGACGATAGTTATTTTTCCAATGCTCACAGCTATGAATAAAAAATGTGTGTGGGTTGGTAACCTACCTATATCTTTTGAAAAGCTAAGCTTGTGACATTTTCTAGTTAAAACTGTTTATCAACCGACTTCCAATAAAGGGGGAGGTTCTCAATTCGTCTGTATGTTTTTTTTGTGTCTTTGTTACACGATTTTTCGGACAATTATGAATATGATAGAGGATACTTATTAGTTGGTTACATTTACATTTCATCAAAATCGGTTGAGTACTTCATTGAAAATTTCAAACTTTTGAAAAAATATGTATGATTTCGGAGAATGTTTACGTTGATGATATTCTCAACTCAGCCAAAGTTTTGACGTGAAGTCGGTTTTTTTAATGCTCTGCATTCGTTGATTATTTTGTACTGGCAGATTATAAGGTTTTTCCTGCGAACTTTTGATCCTGAATAAATTTATTGATATTTATTCTAAATGGAAATATAATATGTTTCCTAACCCAAATGCTCAGCACTTTTGACTTAATATAATTTCTTCATTTGTTAAACCTAGTCATGGATCGTATAGATATCTAGTTTGATGAATTTTAGTTACTTACATTATACCGGATGGGCCATTTAGATCGATCAGTATGAGTCTGTCTGCCTGAAATAAATAATGTGAAAACAATGCATTTTAATCATTAAAGAAATCAGTAAAAATGATTTACACATAACCACAGATATCTAAATAAATAGTGTTATTTTTATCTTCGTATTTCTTTCGATTCCCGAGCTGAGCACACGTTTTTTGGAAATGTTTGAATGCAGTTTATATTACTAGGTACCTATGCAAATCGATGACATAGTTACTAAGAACAGATGTTCGTATGACTTTCGGTTTCCCCTTTATAGCTAGATGTGTACGGGTCCTTTTTCAATGAAGTCCAACCGATTTCGATGAAATTTAAATGGGACCAACTATGAGATATCTTCTATCATATGAAACAACAATTTTTAAAATCAATTCATAATTGTTCGAAATATCGTGTAACAAAGATACAAAAAAAACATACAGACGAATCGAGAACCTCCTCCTTTTTTGGAAGATAGTTGAAAAACTGAATTCACGTCAAAACTTTGGCTGAAGTATATGGACGTCGATGTAAATAAATATTTTCCGTATTCATGAATATTTTTTCAAAAAATTATTTCTTTTCTTGAAGTACTCAATCGAATCCGATGAAATTTATATGGGATCACGTCTGAAGTATCCAAATATTAAGAACATTCCAATTCAATACATAATCGTCCATATCATACAACATACAATCGTGTAGTAAAGATGCAAAAAAAATCAGTTGACTGAAAACTGATTTTGAAGCCTCTTTTAACACTAAAGTGACTTCAAAGTGTGTACCCACCCGTGTAATGTCGAGTAAGGCCCAGTTTCGTCTTGAGATTTCGCGATTTGAAACAGGACTTTAAAGCTTATAGCTTCTTCTTCCATACTGGACCAGAGAAAAACATAGAATGTGCCAGCTGCTTCTCTTCCCGGGTATTGTAAAAGTCAGTTAAGGGCCAGAGGTTTTATTGGCGTTGTTGTGGGCGATAGGCTGACTCCCCATCCTTGAAACAGTCTCTCCGTCATTATAATTCCTCCAAATTTGTCAAACGTGACATTAGAAGGTCCCCATAAGGGATACAGGCGTGAAGTAATTGTATGTATTTATTTTTTTCATTTAAACTCAGTATTTCAGTACCTTTGAGTCATGAACGCTTCACAAGTTTAACATAGGTATATCAGATATTCAGATATACAGTGTGTCCGGTCACGACCTAGCGATAATTTAAGGTTACAAAATATACCTAATTTCATCGACAAAAACACCCATATATGGGTGTGTTTTGTCACTCCTGTCGGAATGGCCGCCATTTAATTTTTTTTTGTTCTTGTAGATACCTCTGCTGAAAGATGCCGATTTCTCTGGACAGAAAGGTCCTACAGATGTAAAAAAATGTTTTCCATAATGTTTATTTTTATTTGATAGTTGCTATTTCTACCTTTAAAATAACATTTTTTAACACACTGTATATCAGATATTTATCAGATATTCCTTTTCTACACTGTTCATACAAGACAACATAAACATTAAACCTATGTCCATTGAAATCACCAATGTACTAAGTAATTAGACAAGGACAGAATAGACAGGTAAGGACTGAATACATCAGTGCTGGGTTACTCCTTTAGGTAATCACTCAACTATGTAAGGAGCTAGCCACAGCATTAATCCAGAGTAGGTATTAGTAACTAGTAAACGAACGCGGTTTTACCCTTTAGGAAAAACTTGATAAAATTTAGCCTATCACCTTCCTTAACCACTGAGCTATCACTCATATACAACGTTAAATATAATAAAGTTAAAAATCATTTCAAAGTTAGCGCGATCAACCAAATTAATCCTTTAGCTTTACGATATCCTGCTTAAACCTATGAGCTATGTGGCTTTTACTTCATCGGTATTTTATTTCAGTTAAATCATATCTTAATAAAAATAAAATAAAAATAAATAAAATAAAATCCCCAGACAATCACACCAACTACATGGCCCCAAAGTAAGCATAGCTTGTGTTATGGGATACCATATAGCGAACTAGGGGGGAACCTAGAATATAAATACATAAATAGATAAACACCCAGACACGGAACATTTTTTTTTTCTGGTTCCGTGCGGGGATCGATCCCGCAACCACTGGCGTCTGAGGCAGATAGGTTTACCCCAACGCCATAGTGGTCGTCTTGATTAGTTATGTTATAAATGATTAGTTAGTTGTTTAACCTTATAATTGACAAAGACTACTTGTTGTTTTCCTTTATATTTATACTAGCTGTTGCGTGCGGTTTTACCCGCGGGAATTTCGGGATACAAAGTAGCCTATGTGTTATTCCAGACTGTACATTAGTACTATGCCAAATTTCATTCTAATCTGTTGAGCCGTTCTCCCGTGATTGAGGAACAAACATCCATACATCTAAACTTTCACATTTATAATATTAGTAAGAGTAATTTTGCATATCGGCACAGCTGCACAGATAGGAAATTTTGTATCAAAGTCATAAAATAGTTTAAAATTAAAGTGCATTTTGTAAAGCAGTGTATTTACGTTCATGACCTGTTACCAAGGTCAGTATGTAGTTTAGATTTTCCACATCAGTGCACGCTTGTGTCAAGAGCATGCGGTCTTTCACGTGCGATTATAATTATGCAGTCAATCGCGCGCGATATCACCAGTTATAACGTGTTAGAGAGAAAACTTGTGAGGGCTAGGTGGCCGTAAATAGAAAGTAGAAGGGTCAACCTCTCCTTGTGAATTCACATGATTAATATTTATTTTAAAACTTAATCAATTTAACTATTTTAATTTTTTGCCGCTTGCTAACTTAATTAATTACTAAAATTAATGTATGTAATGTATGTATGTATGGCCTCAAAATGAGCTAAATATGCACCAATTTTTTCCTCCTTATTTATATGGCGGCGATTCGTACCCAGGATCTTTGACGAGGCCTCAACATTGTTTTAAGTAATTTTTTTTATCCGTTACTTGGCCCGCGTATTAAATCAATCTTATAAGATACCTAATAACGTAATACTTAGATACTAAGGCCCGTGTTAGTAAATCAAACTCAAATCTAGGAGCGGGCTTAAGTCAATACTTGAGTTACGCGCCATATATATAAACCAATGTTAAGTACGGCCTTCGGAACGGCGTATCATCTGAGTACCGCCTGTATTAATAAACAATACTCAGCACTTAGGAACGCTGCTAAGATGTATACCAAGTACGGATTTTCTGAGTGAGATCTGTAGGTGACTGACGTATTTCTGACTTTGAATTCTGTACCATCTGTCACATCGACGAGTGTGTTTGAAAATGCAATCTGCAAATATTACAGACGAAGGAAATAATTACGACATCATTGATCAATACGACGATATTTTATGGTTTAATAGCTATAGATTACCGAAAAGATATATTCGTGGTGCAGAAAATCTTATCGAAGTACCTGCCAATTCTTTTCAAAAAAGATACCGCTTCTACCAAGACTCTGTATTTTACATAATATCACTTGTTAAAAGTGACTTTTGTTTTGTTTTGAAGATTTTCAACTTTGACATTTGTGACGTTCCGTTACATCTAGTCGGTAGAAAAAAGCTCTTTTCACTGCTTTTTTTTGATATAATTGCCGAGATTTATGCTTGATATAAATATACTATGGTAAGTAGTTATTGTTGTAGTAACTATTTGTTTGTATAGCAATACTTTTGCATTTTATCATGCAGTCATATAAAGATTGTAGTGTACGATATTTCTTTTACAGCGTTAAACGGAACGTAAAATTCAATCGGTCGATCATTCAACCCAAGTTGGCATTTATAGGAGGGCCAGAATCAAAGAGCGATATCAGTTGATACACCTTCAATATACATCTATTAATACAGCGCGATTTTGAGATGCTTACCATAGCTTAAGTGTGGATCAAGTGATACCGCCCTTTAGCATTGAGTTTGATGTATTAAATACGGGCCTAAGATACAGCAAACGGTTAAGGTACGAACTGACTCTCCAAAAAACATAGCTGTACAGGGTGACTTGTGACAAATTTTAGATACAGAAGGAGAGCACTCAGTACTCGATTCTGGTCATAAAAGAAGGTTCTTAATTTTTTATTAGAATTGAATGTAAATAAATAAATGCTAGTGTAACCATGCGTTGCGTAGTCAATTCTTTAACTTGCGATCAAGTTTACTCAGTATATAATTAACATTTATTTTTGTATGATCTCAAATTATTACGTCCTTGAATTTCAAAAGTGACCCGCCAGTCACCCTGTACCTATATTTGGCGGTAGACTACAGATGATTTAAAATTACACTATGTCTTTCGACTTATCTTCTGAAAACGTAACTTTCTAGTTTAACCCCATATAGTTTCTGTGAATCACTGGCTTTTTCCTAACAAAACTGTTACATAATATTATTATCTGCGTCTGTCACGCGTCATTGGGCAGGAATGTATCCACTAACGATCGGGTTTCAGATGGTCACGTTGTAATGAGGTGTCTGTAAATATAGTCTTAGACAGTCGGTAGATAGTCAGTGATTATGATGTAGGTAATGTGTTGAATGATTAACACGTGGGTTTGAAGATGTACTGGAATTTTGAATGGGAAGATAGAGTCTTATCAACTGACTTCCAAAAGGAGTAGGTTTTTTGTGTCTTTGTTTCATGATTTTATGGATAATTATAAGTCGATGTTGAATATTCTTGTTTCATATGATAGAAGATACTTCAAAGGTAGGTCCCTTAAATTCATAGATTGACTATTTCTTTGAAAAAAAAAACAACTTTTTGAAAAAATATGTATGAATTGGAGCATATGTATACTAATATTATAAAGAGGAAACTTTTGTATTTTTGTATGTTTGTATTGAATAGACTCAAAAACTACTGGACCGATTTCAAAATTTCTTTTACCATTACTTAGAGGGATTCTTCCGAATCCGTATAGGCTACTTTTTATCCCGAAAATCCCACGGGAATCGAAATTGCGCGGGTAAAACCGCGCGCAACAGCTAGTATATATATACATTGACGACCTTATACTTCAATTAAATTTTTTTAATGATCTGCATTCAATGATTATTTTCTTTAATTACAAGTTTAGAGTCAAAATACTGCTAAAAATCTTCGCGCCTTTTTATTTGTTAATCGAGTGAAAGAAACAAATAAATTTATAATCTTCTGTAATCATTCACTTGTTTTTATGCTTAAGAGGAAATGCCCCCAAGAAATCATTTTTTTTTCTCTTAGGTCGGGCATAAAGTTTACAGCTAAGAGCTTTTGGGAACCTCCACCATACGACGTTGGGATCGAATATTTAAAAGTTAAAGATTCACTTGTTATTAAATATATTTATTACTAGCTGTTGCGCGCGGTTTTACCCGCGCAATTTCGATTCCCGCGGGATTTTCGGGATAAAAAGTAGCCTATACGGATTCGGAAGAATCCCTCTAAGAAATGGTAAAAGAAATTTTGAAATCGGTCCAGTAGTTTTTGAGCCTATTCAATACAAACATACAAAAATACAAAGGTTTCCTCTTTATAATATTAGTATAGATAAGAGAGCACTTTAATAAATATTACAACTGGGGCAAAACGCTTATTAGCTAAGTATGGTGGGCTGAGGCGTTTTGCGTTATAAAATCGAAGACTTATTTTCTTCTAGCACAACAATGATCATCCCTTTCTGAAGGTAGGGACGAGAATCTTCTAACAAAAACCAAAGCGTCTCTGTCAGAAAGAAAATATTCTAATTAAAAAAAAAAAGAAATTCCGTTTGATCGCACCATTAACACTTCAGCAGTGCGAGCACAGAACTTTATCGAATCGTTTGTTAACGAATGTTCGTATAGTATGGAGACGGTTTTTAAGAAGAAAATGAAATTTATCCATTGCCGCAAGGCCAGCTTAAATAAATGTGTGCCTTGTAAATTTTGAATTTTTGTAAACATGTTGTACTCATAAATATCTGTAAAATAAAAAAAAATACAATGTTACTCAAAACTTGCAACCGACTCCATACTATACGAGCATTCTTAAACATTTGTTAATAAACGATTCGATAAAGTTCTGTGATCGCACTGCAGCTTTGCCAACCTTATTCGTATATCAGGGCTTTAGAGTGCCTGTGACCTAATCTCCAAAATCCAAGAGCTCCAAAATTAGAATTATGTTTTTTTTTGTTTTATTCACTATAGGCATGCACTATAAAGTTACCCTAATGAACTTCGCAATTAACACCCTCGGCTTTAAGGCACGAATTAAAAACGTGATTAAATTAAACAATCACTTTAAAAAAAATCGACTAAAAAACCACTATTTTAAATGTCGTGAACACCTTCAGAAAATCTATGATTATGGAAAATCTATAATAATTACTATGTAACTATGTTGGTGTACAATAAAGAGTTTTATTATTATTATTATTATGATAAATGT
Organism: Stenoptilia bipunctidactyla; assembly: GCA_944452665.1. Lineage (NCBI taxonomy): Eukaryota > Metazoa > Arthropoda > Insecta > Lepidoptera > Pterophoridae > Stenoptilia > Stenoptilia bipunctidactyla. The sequence goes on along the minus strand of OX101735.1, from coordinate 4,105,290 downwards.
TCATCTGTTACTCCTGTATGCTTTATCTCCTGCGTGGCTAGCATGCGACTATCTACATCGGTAAATCGGGCCGTTTTATCGATGTATGTATTTTTTTAAGAATATGGCATCTTTGGTAACTTTCTAGTTACCAAAGATGCTGGACTGGGAGCGAAATAAAAACGTAGAATGTGCCAGCTGCTTGTCTTCCCGGGCATACTGTAAAAGTCAGTTAATGGACAGAGGTTTTAAAGGCGTTTTTGTGATACCCTGTCACTACAATAGTCTCTCTCCATCTTTATAATACCTCCAAATTTTGTCAAACGTGACATCAGATGTTCTTATAACCTCTGGTGTTTTGCCTACCCCATAAGGGATACAGGCGTGACGTTAAGTATGTATATATGGTATCTTTGGTTCTATGGGCTCAATCATGGTGCTTTTATCGATGGATTTTATTTAAAAAAATGTAACTAAATAAGTTATTTTCGATTAACGTTACTAAGCTAGTAATGAAAATAATCTTCTCGTTATTTTTCACACTGTTAAAAAGCCTATTGAAATGCTGTTGCGAAATAATTAATGTCAACTAATTGGATGCGAATCAGTGAAGTATTACAGTGACAGCAGTTAATGATGGTACTTTGTTTCAAAATTAACCAGATTAAGCCAGAAATAATAAAATCGCAAGGTGTAGGTGGCAACGTAGGTATATTTCAATTTAAATATTAAAATAAAATAAATAAATATTCCTGACACTCACACAACATTATCTAGCCCAAATTAAGTTTCTTAAATAACTTGTGTTATGGATACTAGATAACTGATATACTTAAGAAATATATAAACGCCTTAATACTTATAAATATATAAGTATTAAGGCGTCTAATATGTTTAAAAAGTAAACAAGTGCTCATTAATAAATCTAATACTAAGCAGCCAATTTATATACCTATATTTTTTTTTTACAAAATTTTAATATATTTTCTATCATATTATTCTCATTATTTTATTCAGCGTTATTTATAAAAACCTATGAAATACGAAGACTCTTAGGAGTATATAATTATTTTTCAACTAAAGAAATTCAACTAAAATCAGATATGTAACTTATTAACTAAGCAAAGTTATGTGAACTGGATGATGGGAGCTAAATTTTTAAACAACTCAAGTCAAGTAATAAATTATTGTAGTTAATTAATATATATAAAACTGTTCCGTTACTGACTGAGTGACTGAGGTACTGAGTTACTGAGTGACTGAGGTACTGAGTGACTGACAGACAACGTACAGCCGTAACTACTGGGCGTAGAGAGCTGAAATTTGGAACATACATTCTTTAGGGGATGTAGGGGTGCACTAAGGAAGGAATTCCCGAAATTCCCACGGGAACGGGAAATATAGGACTTTTTAGTTTGTATGAAAAATCTTATTCCTTGAGTGCACCGATGTGAAACTTGGTGTAAGGGTTTTTCAATGTGTGTCTGGTTGTGTTATAAAAGGAATTCCCGAAACTCCCACGGGATCGGGAAATATACGATCTTTTAGTTTGTATGAAAAAATCCCATCCCTTGACTGCACGGATGTGATACTTGATATAAAAATTCCTCAATAAGTGTCTGTTTGTATTATGGAAGGAATTCCCGAAATTCCCACGGGAAGGGGTTGGACTTTTGTATGAAAAATCTTATTCCTTGAGTGAACGGATGTGATACTTGGCTTGAAGGTTCTTCAAAAAGTGACTGGTTGTGCTACGAAAAAAAATCCCAAAATTTCCACGGGCACGGGAAATATATGATTTTTAGTTTGTATGAAAAAAACTTATTCCTTGAGTGCATGGGTGTGATACTTGGTATAAAGGTTCTTTCAGTGGGTGTCTGGTTGTATAGTTTCTGAAATTTCCACGAGAAGGGTAGTTAAGCGCATACGAAGTTGCGGGATAAAGCTAGTATTAAATAAAGTATTAAAGGGCAACTTCCAACCAAAAACAACACTTGTGTTGTTGTTTGGGAGAAGAGGAAATATGAATAAAAACCAGTTCTTGAAATATTTAGATAAATTACAAACACTCAAACTGGACAGGATTATTTTGTTTACATTTCCTTATTTGAGGAATGCTGCCGGTGAAAATGAGAAAAGGTATGATCTTAACAATAGCATGTATTGCTTTGTGTGTGCGAATAATATATGTCTTAATAGCACCACAAGCATGTTATTAAATGTACTTGACTTATTATTTGACTAAAGATAGATATAACATATCTAATTACTTATTTAAACAGATAGCAAAAGTGCTATTAAACTTTTTATTTTTTAAAACAGCTCATTATTTAGCTAATGACTCTGCTTTTATTGAGCAGTCTTCTGTATTTTCGGGCCATAGTGAAACTTATAGTTCCACTATGTTGACAAATTTGGATATTCCAAAATCTTTAAATTAGAGAATAAGACAACAGATGCTGGAGCATCTAGCAATATGTCAAGTGCCTACAATGAAAATAATTTTAACTTGGTAAACCAAAATATACAAGGCATCTCGGAAAAAGTCTTGGAAATAGAATTGTTTTTGAATGCTGAGCATATAGACATACTATGTATAACTGAACATTTTTTATTAGAACACCAATTAACTTTAAATTTTGCTCAGCACCAAGTCGCAAGTTCGTTCAATAGAAAAACAGCAATACATGGTGGCTCCTTAATAATATTAAATAAATATTTAAAATTTAAGGAACGTAAGGACATAGTGAGCCTATCTATAAAACAAACTATTGAAATATCTTGCGTAGAATTGACAAACTTTATAATTGTTTGCATATATGTATAAAAAAATGGTAATTTTAACGATTATAGTTAGCTTTTTAATTTTATAGTAAAATTAATGAATTTGATAATCTTGTAATAATAATTGTTGCACTCGTTGGAAAAATAAAATGAAGAGTCATATATGGACATCCTTTTTTAAAAGAAATGCGATTAGCCCAAGGTCCTCTCACCCTGTATATTTTTGAGAATATGGCCTACTCTGCAGTGCGATCACAGAGATTTATCGAATCGTTTGTTAACGAATGTTCGTATAAGTAGTATGGAGACGGTTTTTAAGAAAAAATTGAAGTCTATCCATTGCCGCACGGCCAGGTTAAATAAATGTGTGCCTTGTTAATTTTGAATGTTTGCAAACATGTTGTTCTCATAAATATCTGTAAATAAAAAACTTACAATGTTACTCAAAACTTGCAACCGACTCCATACTATACGAGCATTCGTAAACATTCGTTAATATACGATTCGATAAAGTTCTGTGATCGCACTGCTGTCTAGTTACTCGGTCAACGATCCCTTGAGGAAGCTCTGTCATATTAAATACTAGCTGTTGCGCGCGGTTTTACCCGCGCAATTTCGATTCCCGCGGGATTTCGGGATAAAAAGTAGCCTATACGGATTCGGAAGAATCCCTCTAAGTAATGGTAAAAGACATTTTGAAATCGGTCCAGTAGTTTTTGAGCCTATTCAATACAAAAATACAAAGGTTTCCTCTTTATAATATAAGTATAGATATAAGAGTCGTATAAAGTTTGCAACTTGAGGTTTCTCTTTTTGGGTGCCCAAAATCTGCCTTGGGCAGACAAATGTATGTATTTTTTTCGTGGACTAACCTCGTTTTGACTTCAATCTCACTTGATGGTAAATTAAGACACACGGGCTAAGGAAAGAACTGGCTCTTTGTATAATCAACGAATGCAGAGCATTAAAAAAACCGACTTCACGTCAAAACTTTTTCTGAGTTGAGAATGTCATCAACGTAAACATTCTCCGAAATCATATACTTTGATTTAATGTATTTACGGGATTCTTACCACGATTTTCGATTTTATTTTCGCACGTAAATCATAGTGAAAATAACCGCGATAGTTTAAAACAATTAATCATATACTTTTTTCAAAAGTTTGAAATTTTCAATGAAGTACCTAACCGATTTCGATGAAATTTATATGGGACCAACAATGAAGTATCCTCTATCATATGAAACAACAATTTTCAAAATCAAGTCATAATTGTCCGAAATATCGTGTAACAAAGACACAAAAAAGAAAACACACAGACGAATTGAGACCTCCTCCTTTTTTGGACGTCGGTTGAAAATATATGAAGTATGGTAATATTTATTAGGTAATATTTGGCAGCCGATTTTATATGAAGTATGGTCGCAAGCCAGTCAGACCCTGACGGGATACTACCACTACCTTTAATAAAAATAAACATATGCTCATGCTTCTGATGGTTGCAACCACGGAGGAAATATATATCTGCTTTGTGGTTGCAACAGTCATCAAGGATATCTGTCATTATCGAAGTGATGACGGTTTCGCGTGATGCTAACCGTAACTGGACTGGACACGCTAACGGCTAGACTTCTGGTGGTTTATTAATTTAAATGTCATTTTGTTGATTTCCTATTGACTGTTACAATTGTTGGTATTAACTTTTAGCCTATAAACTCCCTTAGGAGGTGGGCTTTCAAATGCATAAATCTGATTTTCAATTACAACAACTATTTGCGAAATTAGCTCATTTAAACAAGCTAAATAGCCCTCCAGCTTTATTATACGCGTGTTAGGATCAACCCTGTATCACGCGCGTACCGTACGTCTGTGTCGCACGCGTGTACGGTACGTCTGTGTCGCACGGGTGTACGGTACGTCTGTGTCGCACGCGTGTACGGTACGTCTGCGTCGCACGCGTGTACGGTACGTCTGTGTCGCACGCCTGTACGTTACGTCTGTGTCGCACGCGTGTACGGTACGTCTGTGTCGCACGCGTGTACAGCACGCGTGACGCAATTTCGCTAGCAAATTTTCATTAGTTTGCTTATGCAGTCGTGTCAATGGAATACTTAACCTCTTAAAAATACGATGAACGGGCGTATGGTACACGGATGCTAGCGACGTCCCACGCGGATACGGCACGGACGTAGCAGTTTTGTATAAACACGCGCGTAAGACACGTGGGTATACTCAGATGTTCTGAGGAGTCCCGTGGCCGCTCTTGCAGTCCCCACACTGTCTGGGCACTCTATATCTGTTAGCCACTGGGGTTAGAAGCTCTTTAGAATTTCCTTTCGTCCGTAACAGGATTCATCCTCCTCCTGCTAGAGCTGGCTTTAGTGGGTGCCAAAGATTTTCCTTGGCGGAAAAAGAAAAAAAAAGCGCTTTGGCCGTTAGTGCAACAATTTTAGATACGTAGAACCTATTTGCACAAAATTTAGCTCACTCAATGTTCAATTTTAAAATGCTTCATCTTTATCCCATCAGTGGTTTCGATGAAATCGTGGGTTCTCCAATGAACTTGGCAGTATTTGTCTTTGTGTAGTACCAACAGCACAGATTACTAGTAAATACTGTCACGGCTACTTTCACGCGGTTACGGCTACTTTCGTGCTTCGGAGGGCATGTTAAGCTGTCGGTCCCAGGTGCTGTATATTTGTATACAGTAGTCGTTAGGGTTTGTCGGAAGCCATTTCGGCGCCCTGAAAATTCTGACATCCACCAACCAGCACTGGGCCAGCTTGGTGGATTATGGCCGAAACCTCCTCGTCACCCAGAGGAGAGACTCATAACCCTGCAGTGGGCTCATTAAACGGAGTTTTGATGATGATGATGATGACTGAACTGACCTGACTAATTTTGCACCTCAAAAGATTAGAATGCCATTTTTCTGTATATTTTCGTAGCTTTATAACTAAACAACCAACAAACACAGCTTTGCAAGCACTTCATTCAAAAGTTTTAGCACTATAGAACTAGTCCCCCAAACGTAATTTGACGTTTTGCAGAAACTGGGAGTGGTATAATCAAATGGGAACAAGACGATAAAAGATATTACAGTTTCAGCTTATAAAATTAACGAGCGTTTGCCCGCGACTTCGCACACGCATAACTCAAAAGTCCTATATTTTCCGATCCTGTGGGAATTTCGGGAATTCCTTACATAATACAAACAGACACTTATTAAGGAACCTTTATACCAAGTATCACATCCGTGCACTCCAGGAATAAGGTTTCTTCATACAAACTAAAATATCATATAGTTCCCGTTCTCGTAAGAATTTCGGGAATTCCTTTCATAAAACAACCAGTCACTTTTTGAAGAACCTTTTTGCCAAGTATCGTATCCGTGCACTCAAGGAATAAAATTTTTCATACAAACTAAAAAGTCCTATATTTCCCGTTCCCGTGGGAATTTCGGGAATTTATTCCTTAGTGCACCCCTACATCCCCTAAAGAATGTATGCTCCAAATTTCTCTACGCCCAGTGTTACGGCTGTACGTTGTCTGTCAGTCACTCAGTCACTCAGTAACGAAACAGTTTTATATATATTGATTATTGATAATATCTTGTTTATAGGTACTAGTAAAAAAAAATATCATAACATCATGCAGTTACTTTAAAAGCGTGGAATAAATTTGAATTACTCCAAATTCTCTTCGCACTATTTGGGAGCTTTCAACACACTTGCTTAATTAAATATTCAATAGTTGTTGAAAAATTGCTATTCGAAAATTAAGACGTCACTCTCCTGGCCATGATCATTGCGAATTGGTGGAAACGTTGGTGTAAACACAGTAATATGACAAATATATACAGTAATTCAACTCGGCCGTATCTTTGAAATAAATGCCTGCAGCGCTGCGGTCCGTTCACATGGTAATAGGGCTGCCCGCCTTCAGCGTTTAAATTGCATTTGCCTACTTTGTGTTTACTTTTATTTTGTTTTGTGACTGCAAATATACTTTCTTTATATAAACAAATAAAGCACTTTGTAAATTGAATAGGAAGTGTTCAACAAAAATACTTTTTGTGTCAAAAATCATGTTTACATTTGAATAACAAATCGGTCTTATAAATTAGCGACCAAAAATACTTGCGCCTCGATTGAGATCCACGAAAAGATGTATTATTACATTTTAAAGTTTAAACAACAATCTGCGTAAAGCTCAATCGACAATTGTTTCGGTATGCAGACACTCGCGAGCCGCGTAGGTATAGGTCGCGGTTTCATCCATTTGTATGAAGTTGAATTACTGTACATATCTGTACTGTGGTAATATTTTAGCATGAACTATTATTTACTTTTATTTTTATTCTATTCATATTTCTATGTAATCATTTGTTACTGCTCCTACCTACCGAACTCATAGTAGTAGTTGTTAAACTATCACTTTAATTTTTAGGCGTAGAAATGTTACTAATTTCACTGTGAACTAATATGCATTTTTTTATCCTTTTGCTCTCCCTGGACTTCAAGAATTGAGACTGTGTAAGTACCTCACTATCATTAAGCTACAATAAATCCATAAAATCCGCATTAGCAAGCACTTTCACCAAAGGAAACTTTGATAAAATCTTGCAGAAACTTGCAAATCCAAAGGATAAAATTATGTACTTCTTAATACCAATTTGAAATTTAAGAATTCCAGACACGTCTGGGAAAATTCAAATTCCGAACGCAAATTGGTGTAATTATCATGCCAGAGATAAAAAAGATTCGACATTAAAGAGTTTGTTTTTATTCTTTTAATCAACACTGATGATTGTTGACTTCCCGGTTACTGGCATGATGTCACGATAAATGAGTATAATAATTAAGCATAAATAAATACTGAGTTAGGTCTGTGGTATCATATTTATATTAAAAGATAAACATTTTTTCAAATAAGAACTCAGATGTGGAGCTAACCTAAAAAAATAAACATTTTACGATAAGAACTGAGAGTTTTTCCTTTTGTTCATTCTATTACTGTCAAAAATGTTAAAATATTTTACATAATATTATTGGAATTTTGTACGTATGTTTTTTTAAATAGGCATTCTAAAATTAGTAAGTTATTATACAATGTTACGGTATTTTTACATTTTAGGCCACTCTGCAGGTAAATAAATGCCATGCTCTTGTTAAATCGACACAAGTGTAAATGTGATAAATTATTCTAATTATGACGACCACTATGGCGATGGGGTAAACCTATCTGCCTCAGACGCCAGTGTTTGCGGGTTCGATTCCCGCCCGGATTAAGAAAAAAAAGTGTTCCGTGTCTGGGTGTTTATCTATTTATGTATTTATATTCTAGGTTCCCCCCTAGTTCGCTATATGGTATTTCATCCATAACACAAGCTATGCTTACTTTGGGGCCATGTAGTTGATGTGATTGTCTGAGGATCTGATTTATTCATTCTCAATTTGCTTTGCAACTTTTCGGGTGCTTTGCTTGTTTACTGTTTATGATTCATTTATAAAAAAAATCGATTACTTAATATTATTTCTGGACTTTAAATCGAGAATCTGCTTTAAAAGTCATTAATTAATTAATATTTTAAATATATAGGGGCGGTTCGCTGTTTTATACCAGGGGGGTTTCATACCAGTGGTATGAAACGCCGAATAACGTTTTTGCCATTCAATTCATCCTGGTGGCCTATAATAATTCCATTATAATGCTACTTTTATACTCTTATGGAGAAATGTGAACTAAATTAGAACTAAAGGTTAAATAATTTGTGCCCAAATAAGAGTTATATTGGAATGTACAGCGCTGTCAACGCCCTTATAGAACTGTCTTATTTAGCTCTTAGTTCCCGTGTATACCAAAAGTGGTCTATTATAATACTAGTTGTGTTTGTTGGGTGGTAGATGAACTCAAGCGATGCAGGCATACCAACCGATTTCCATCGTCATCTTCGAATATCTTACCCAAAAGCTGCGATCCCTTACTATTTAATTCACAAACTCAAACTAAACGGCGTAATAAAACATTGCTGAACTTCGGATAGCAGATTTCTCATACGGAAATCAGATATATTTTGTAGGCTGTATCTTCTACTGAATAAAGATAATTTTGGGATTCATAACGACCATCGGTAATCACTTTGTTCGTATAACTAAATCCTCTGGCAATAATTTTATGTTAAATAAATAAGTAAATTCATATTCGTAACGCTTTTGTGCACGACTGTTAAGTTATAATTAATTGACATTGGTATGAATCGACCCATTCAAAAACGTTCTTCGGCAATTCATACCACTGGTACGAAACCCCCTGGTATGAAACAGCGCACTCTCCATAGATGGTTGTGTTTACTGCGGTATTTAGAAAAGATGCAGTATTAATTTTAAATACTTTTTATAACTCATCTTAAAGATTTCCAAATGCAGCTAAACTTTTAGTGACGAGTTATAGTTATTTCAAGTCTCTGAGGGTAAACTCTCGTCCCGTTTAGTTAACTATTAGGTCCCATCCTGCTTTAACAAAATCGAATCGTTTTAAACATGTGTTTGCAGTTTTATCTCAACGATTTTTGTTTTCTTCAAACACTAATCAACGCGAATTTAATTAGAAATCAGAGTTTAATCATTTCTTTTACGTTTTGTAGATCTAATTCATGGCAAATTAAGAATGTTTAAATATCCGCATACCTAAGAAGTTAATTGGATTTTTATCGTCTGAAATTCATTCGTTCTTCTAGTTAGAATTGAGTAGTAATTATGTTTCTTGTAGTCCCACCCAAGTCTACCTCGATCCTTTTTTAGAATTAAAACTTAGGTATTCCATAGGTTATTTATAGCTTTTTAAAATCTGCTCGTGGTGAAATTTTATTTCAATTTGTTTTAAATTCGTTGCTCTCAAGTTCGTAGTCTTAGTTATAGCGAAAGATGACATATCTAGCAAGTTATCTCTCATTAATTAGACATTAGCGATATAATCTTTTAATGCGATTAAATTCAAAAAAATCATAACAATTCAAAATTTATACTCTATTACTAGTAATTTATTCTCTATTCTATAATATTCAACGGAGGCAAAATGGCATTTTGTTTTTTGTTTATATTGTACCTTTACCTATTTATTATTTTACTATCTATTTATTTTATTTTATATAGATATGAGTTGGGTTGTATGTCAACTCTCAAGTATGAGTTGTTACGGTTCGCGCCATTTTTCTCCGCCATTTTGAATGGTTTTATTTTTCCCGCGCTGGGTGGCTGGATAATTTTATTATCTGTGGTCACGTTAGGTTGAGTTAAGTGCCTTTGCGAGGGAGTTATTGGGCAAAGAGCATGTTTTTTCAGGATTACAAATATTTGAAAAAATAAAATTCTACTGAATCAAACTTTTGATGTAATAAATGAATAACCAGGCGAGAGAATTGCTTAGGTACCTACAGTAAGTAAGCAACTTAATTTCAAGACAGCCTAACTTGTTTAATGTAGTTTTCCATCGGAATCATCCATAGATTTAATTTAAATGGATGGATTTTTTTAATATTCTTGACATCCACACACATTATCTAGCCTTAAAGAACTTGTGTTATGGATAGATAAAATATAAAGATAGGTGTCTATTTTTACATACATACATAACCTCACGCCTGTCTCCCTTTGGGGTAGGCAGAGACAAGGGAACACCAATTGCTTCGATCCAGACATACCCCTTTCGCTTCCTCTACGTTCATTAATCTTTTCATACATGATCGCCGGTTACGGGTACTTTTAACTAGGCCCTTTTTAAGAACGTCGCCGATTTGATCGGCGTACGTTCGCCTAGGGCGGCCCCTTCCGACAGCACCATCCATTCTTGCTCTGTACACCTCTTTCGTAAATCTACTTTCACTCATCCTTTCCAAATGTCCAAACCACCGTAGCATACCCTTTTCAATCTTAGTCACTACATCTTCTTTCAATCCGCATCTTTTACTTATTTTACTATTGCGCACCCTATCACTCAATTTCACTCCACACATGCTTCTCAACGCTCTCATCTCCACAGCATTAATCTTGCTTTCATGTCTCTTCTGCCACACCCAAGATTCACTACCATACATAAGCGTTGGCGCCAAAACTCCCTCAAGTACGGTGTCTATTTTTATACCCAAGTTTTGAGAATATTCATATTTTTCATTAGAAAATATACTCTCATCTGATATTAAGTGAAGATGAAATTGAAGAAGTCAGCACACGGGCTTAGGATGGAACTGGCTCTTCATAAAATATGGCCGTAATACATCACCGCTAGAACGGTAATATTTGGCGACGGATTCTATATGAAGGGTGGTCGCAAGGTAGGTGGACTTTGATGGTAAGCGGGGACACTTAGATTAGTCGTCTTTAATGACTTTAATGTCTTGAATGACGCACTTATCCAGGGGTGATAGGGCTATTCTAAGCCACCTTTAAGGGCTAACGCCGAGTCACGTATTTCTACGAGCGTACCGTACGTCCATATCGTACGCGCGTACAACATGCGTGAAGCAATTTCGCGAGTAAAATTTCATTACCTACTATTCTTGTACAGTCGTGTCAATGGAATACTTAACATCTTATTATTTAACTTAAGTTGAATTCTTTTCAAGTGATTTGTCGTGACAGTTCTAAATTGACAATCTTAGTGACGTTGTCGTAATGAAATTGTTCGATTTTCCATTCGATGGCTTTGACGTATCGAATCAGTTGGTGAAAAAAATGTATGCAGACTTCCGATTACAAGATGGCCGCTCATATTCATCGATTAAATGCCGATTCAGTAGTTTCAATCACTATCAACTGATCCTTCCGTTTCTTTGAATCTGTATAAGTATTTAAAATGAATATTTTTTATGACATTTACTTAATATATTTACAGTTCATAATAACAATTACACTTTATTAATAGTTCAATTTATAATTTTAAAATAAACAATTTTATTTACATAGTTTTTATTTTTTAAACGCGCCAAATTTTATTTTATTAGTTGTAAATAGTTTGCGCGTAATGGAAAATGAGAACTGTCACGAAAATCATTCGAAAACAATTCAACTATAAACTTCGATTAAAATCGAAATACGTTGTACGGGCCTAAGTAGAGGCGGGAGATCGCCATGCGCGCTTGGCGCGTGCCGTACGTCCGTATCTTATGCGCGTACGGTAGGGACGTAGCAGTTTTGTATAATTACACGCGTAGACACGCGTGACAGCGTAGACCCCTAAGTTGAACATAAGCCAAACGACGTTCCCATTGACATAGTATATCTATACCTACATTTATCTTTAGGTGAATTGTTTTAGCCTCTGTTTAACTTTTCCAAGAAACTTTATCTTGTTTACTTTATTATTCATAACATAGCAAGAAATGTTTTGAATTCCTGATTCGCAAAGATAAACGTTATAAATTGAGAACATATGTTATATATGCTATGCATATACTAATCAAAATAATTGTTTTAAGTTCGTATTAAGAAACAGCACGCTGAAATACCTATACTATAACCTTTTTGATAAGTAGACGGGCGGGTTTTTTTTCATGACAGATTTTTTGTTTTGTTAATATTTTTTATTGTTTTCCTATACTAAAGGTTCAATGCCGATGGGAGTGGATTTTTATGTGATTAACTCTGATATCCACCATCAAGTCATGAATGTTCATATGTTTATTTAAGTTTATATTCTGATAAATATAAATAAATTTAAATATAGAAAATATAAATATATTCTCGTTATTCAACAAGTTCTTTAAGACAATTAATTTGGGCTTGATAATGTTGTGTGAATGTCAAAATCATGTTCTTTGATACAATATAAACGCAATACAATATGCAGGTATATTTAATTCAGTATCGCCCTGTAAAAAAATATATATGGCACCACAATCTTTTTTGCAAGTAATCGCTGTTGATGAACACAGACACTATGATGTGGCATTTCATTGATAATACTACGACTTAGTACCTACTTAGACTAGGTACAAGATGTTTTGTAGTAGCCAGTTATTTGTTTAATGGTATTCATTCATTATTAAGAATAACCTTGCTTTGGTTAACATGTAAGCGAATATGTGTGATTTTTGCATAAATACATACCTACTGGTTTTTGCAAAAATCTTCTCTATAAATAATACTCACTTTGTAAAAAAATTTGATCGGTGGCTAAAAAATAATCCTTTATGTCCCTTTTAACTGAATTTATCGAGAAATTTACATCTAAACTCGGTGTTTCGGTTTTGCTGTCTCTACAGACCCCTTGATCAGGAAAGACAATATATCGGAACAGACTTCATATATCGGATCAAAAAGTGTTTTATTTTACATAAAAAATTACTGAAAAACTGCAACTTAAAACATAAATGTTTCTAAATAAATAACCTCATTCCGTCATTATTTTTATACGATGCAGTTATGTTCAGTACGTAGAATGTTTTTTATCAGTGATTCCTTTTAAAGTTTATCACACCAGTTTTTACAGCTGCTATTGTCTGCTCACCAAGTCAATAGCGTGATAACCACATAGTATAACTTAGTATGTTATGAATTAACTAAGTAATTATTGAATAGATAACCTTATTACTATGCAAATGTAACTTGACTACAGAGCTATTAATAGCCAGTGTCAACGAGAGTTAACCAAGTATGTTATTGTTTCTGTGATAGGTGTGAAACAGAGGTTAGTTGGTAGAGCGATATTGCGTGTTTATGATTTAATTACTTATTTGATTTTCCAACACATACATACATAACCTCACGCCTGTCACCCCTTTGGGGTAGGCAGAGACAAGGGAACACCAATTGCTTTGATCCAGACATACATCTTTCGCTTCCTCCACTTATTAATCTTTTCATACATGATCGTCGGTTACGGGTACTTTTAACTAGGCCCTTTTTAAGAATGTCACCAATTTGATCGGCATACGTTCGCCTAGGGCGGCCCCTTCCGACAGCACCATACATTCTTGCTCTGTATACCTCCTTCGTAAATCTACTTTCACTCATCCTTTCCAAATGTCCAAACCACCGCAGCATACCCTTTTCAATCTTAGTCACATCTTCTTTCAACACAATGAGCATAATTTATATGTAACACATACAATAAGACACAAATACGTGCTGAGTGCTGCATGATGATTTAACAGCATGGCAAGAACCAACCTGGATTGGCTCGATTCTTGTCTCGATGCAGAAAGCATTCAAGAACATCTCTGGTGTGAATATGAAAAGAATATGGGTTCGAATTGTTAATCTGTTAAACCGTTAATCTGCTCACTTGCAACTCCGTACTAGTCTAGAATCTTCTAGAGCGTCTTTTATTTAGGTTTCAGGCTTCATTTTACTAGACCATGATAGAATATCCATTAACTAGCCACCGCGCGCGGTTTCACCCGCGTAACTTTTGATCCCGTGGGAATTTCGGGATAAAATATAATCTATAACCTTCCTCAAGAGTTGGGCTATCAAATGCAAAAATAATTTTTCAAATCCCACGTGTACTTTCTGAGATTAGCGCGTTCAAACAAACAAAAGAACAAACTCTTCAGCTATATATATTAGTATAGATATGCAGTGACTTTTGTATCACCTTTTTGCTCCACGCATGAAGCAATAAGTATGACTTTATACGGTCAATTTGGTTTCCTCTGAGGACGATGTTCAAAAAGAAAACTTTTATCAAAAACCCCTATCCCTAATTCAAAGTCAACCCGCAATCAGCCCAAATTCAAATACATTCAAACACAAAACAGTTTCAATTGTTGTACAAGGAACCACGTGTCGGACCTTTCCCGTAACTTTTTCACGTCCTACAAACGAAGTTAGCTAAATGAAGCCACGTCTTCCAGAACATTCGAGAACACTTCGCCTCCTTTGTAAATAGATTGAGAGTTGAGGTTGGAGTTAGATCCATCACTCAGGGCGAAGGAGCCTAGTTAGAAAAGTTTACAGTTTACAATCAACGTGATGTGGTTAAACGTTGACTTGCAAATTATGGTGGAAGTTGACGTGACGTCAGAGAACGCTCTTTTTTTGAATTAGTGAATGAAAGCGTCGTATGTTTTAATTTAAAAACCAAGTATGTAATCACAGCTACATAAGGATGTTTTGCAAACCTTCCGATATTAAATACATAGTAAGTCTTGTTGTCAATAATTACAGTATCTATCTAAGGGTGCTTTCATTAAGATATTAGTAGAAGAAACAGTTACACAATGTCTGTAATAATTTATAATCATATACCGACCCAAGTTAAAGATTTAACACTTCGGATTTTCAAAAGTAAATTATTTAATTGGCTTTCAAATGAATGTTTTTATGATATAAATGAATATTTTAATAAAAAATGGGACATGTGATGACACAAATTTCTATTGTTATTGACATAAATGTAATCCTGTAATTTTAATTTATTTCAGTTTATTATTAAAGTGTGGCATTTTATACTTACATTATAATTGGGCCCAATCTAATTCATTACTATTGAATATTTAAAAAAATAATATTTTACTAATTATGTTTTAACTAGATCTCTTTTAAGACGTTGCATACTGTAAAATAGCTAAGTATGTAGAACTGCATTTATTATAAGTACTTTGTACCTACTTTACCATACTTATTGCAATAAAAGAATTTTGTATTTTAAGAACAGTACAGATTACCGGTGGGGCAAACCTGTGCGGGTCCGGTTCCTTTATGAAAGCACTCTTATGTAAGCAACCATACGGTCCAAAATTGTTTAGCATATAATTTATCTGTACCGGAAAACTGTTTCTTTAAGTAAGCACCCTTAGGCATGTCTTAAAATAAGTATTTAAGTAGACATAGAGCGGTCACAAAACAAATCAGAAGCTTATTTAAACTTCGTGATGCAGAATATTAAATCTAAACAGATTTTTTTTTTGCTATTTTTCTTAAATGACATTTAATCTGAAGCAGTAAATTAGTTTTAATATTGAATAAAGTTGAATATTATTAGCATGAAATTTATTACCTATTTCAATATAAGCAGACGTATTTCATATGTACTTATTTAGTAATATGTTTTCGAATATCCATTCAATAGCTTTGAGATTATCGCATGCATATAAACAAAAGCTGTGGGGAATTTTGTTTTACGATATGACGTAAAGATAAGAAAAAAATATCGATAACATGTTGTTCTTCCATTAATCATAGAGATAAAAGGGTAATGTAAATATGTGTGGACTAAGAAAACACTGTCTTCATCAACAATATTATCTAGACTTAGTCAAAATCTATACTAATATATAAAGCTGAAGAGTTTGTTTTTTTGTTTGTTTGTTTGTTTGAACGCGCTTATCTCAGAAACTACAAGTGGGATTTGAAAAATTCTTTTTGCATTTGATAGCATAACTCTTGAGGAAGGTTATAGGCTATATTTTATCCCGAAATTCCCACGGGATCAAAAGTTACGAGGGTAAAACCGCGCGCGGTGGCTAGTCTTCAATAAATATAATTAGGTACTTACTGAGTCATGACCGCATTGTGGTTAAAAAAAATTACTTGCTTGAAACAATTTTAGCATATACCAACTGAGGAAATTGTGAATGTTGTTTCCAATAACTACTGTTGGTAAATAAGAGTTACCTAACACCAGCTGCTTCTCTTCCCGGGCATCCTGTAAACTCACAACAAAGGTTAGATTGGCGTTTTTGTGGGCGATTGGCTGATACCCTGTCACTGCAACAGTCTCTTTTCATCGTTATTCTACCTCCAAATTTGTCAAAAATGACATTAGATGGTTTTCTAGCCTCTAGTGTTCTGCCTACCCCATAAGGGATACAGGCGCGAAGTTATGTGTGTTCGTATCTTCAAGCAATCATTTTGTATGTGTAGAAGAGTGTGCTTAAATCAAAAAGTTTCTTTAGTCTGCAATAAATACTTTAGTAAATATATATTTTCATATCGGATCTATTTTTAGGCATGAGCTCAAATCCAGACGTTTTTTTCAACCTTATATCGAGTTCTTAGTAATGACTTGAAGCAGATAAAATGATCACGAAGTTGTTTTTCATATTGTTCATTTAACTGATTTATGTTTGTATTGACGGAAGGTACAGAATAGCAGTATTTATAAAACAAGAGTTTGTTTTGACTATACTGGACATACATGTTGGAAAAAGTTACAACATTATAAAAAAGGGCAAGATTACGCCCAAAACTAAGTGAAACTTTTAATATATAATATTATAATTTTTATTATAGAATACAAAACTAGTTCTCTAATATTATCGTGTTATACTTTGATAAAATTTTTAAATGGTTATATCTTTTTATTTTACCATTATATTTCGGACTGCGGGGCTCGAGCCTGCAACACTGACACTTTATTTCACTACTCATTAAAATAAAATGCTGTAAATTAGAAATCATATTATTATGACAGAACATATACCATTTTTACTAACAAAAAAGTCCATTGCATCGACTAAACTTAAAAAAAAATGGCGCTAAAATCCATCAGAGAGCGCGCCATGTTTTGTTTTTCTTTTTTCGATGCTCTCTGTGAAGTCCACGTGAGTAATTGACCATCAGCCTACAAACAATTGAGGGAAGTTTTACAAAAAGATGTTATTACTTGGCAACACAGACGAATAGAGCGGAACGTGGTAGGCTTTATAAATAGTAAATGTGGCCAGAGAAAATAAAATTAAGTTTTTTAATGACGAGTTAGCAAAATAAAAAATTTACATATTAGATAATACATGTTTGAAACCGGAATCTTTTGATATTTACTTTAAAGCTACATTTTATAAAAAGAGGTTAGCAAATTATTTTTTAAATCTACTTTATTTAACAAAGTACTAGCAAGAGTGCACGGTTACTCTTGCGTAACTTTGGATCCTATGCGAATTTCTCATTTAAATACTTAGAACTTAAATAACTTAAACTTTAAATACTTAGTCCCCAAGAGTTGAACTATCAAATAAAAACAATTTATAAAATCAGCTTTATAAGGGTTGTCATACCAATCGATCGATGGTAGAATAGTTTTTTTTTATATTATAAGGACAGGACGTTTGTCTTCCATGCCACCTGATGGAAAGTGCGCATGAAGACTATGGTGTGGTAGCACCCTAATATTAGAATGCAGTGCTACCTTTTTATGTATAATAGTGGACGATTATGGCACCTCATACGGGTAATACTTTCATGCTTGTTCAAATTAGCCTTAATTAAGATAGATCTGTCTAAAAGCTGTCTTTGTTCCGACTCCCAAGAAAAGGGATGGCAGGCCGCGGCCCGACGGTTGTTTTTTTTTTTTTTTTTTTTTTTTCCGCCACAGAAAATTTTGGGCACCCCCTAAAACAAGCTTTAACCAGTAAAGCAAGCTTTAGCGGGAGGAGGATGAATCCTATTACGGACGAATGGGCATTCTATAAGCTGTTAACCCCAGTGGCTAACGGCAAATAGAATGCCCAGACAGTGTGGAGACTCACTCAGTGAAGCCGAGCATACCCACTAAACATCCCCCTTTACTGACTCACCTTGATTGAGGCCATTAGTCTTCATCGGAGCGACAGCCAATTGGAGAGAGAGGCTGCGCAGTGAGCGGCATCCAGACGGCTGCCACCAAAAGGAACTGAAAGTGAGAAAAATAAAACTAAGATTAGCAGAAATGACAAAGCTGAAACTAAGATATTATCTAGAGTGATCAGACTCACTCTGAGATAGGAATGCTGGAAAGAAGGACTACGTTTAGAAACGTTGAGCTTGCTGGAGTTTCCTGATAAGGGGAGCGAACTTGGTTAGGACCGGAAGAGCACCGTTGAAACCCTCTGGGCTGGCGTCGAGAGCGGCGCCGAAAGCCAGGATCTCGTCGATGGGAGCGAGCTGGATCCAGAACGCCATGCGGTCTTGAGAACCTTTTGCGTTCTGGCACTGGGAAGCCGATTTGGCGGCCGGTTGCGATTGAGTCGCGACCCGGCTGCGCTGACCTGGAACGATAGAAGTAAAGGCCTTAGGGGCCTTTGAACTGACTGGAGGGGCGTCCGAGCTAGGCTGCGGTCGCTCTCTCCAGTTCTCGATGGGCTTCACGGTAGCCCTGGCAGCACGCGGTGCCTTGGGGCAGCCGCGAAAGTTTGCTGTGTGGCCTGACTGGCCGCACAAGACGCAGGACGGAGCGGTGGGCGATTCGGGAGTGCGAGAGCACTCCTTAGTCCCATGCGGTTCTAGGCACTTGACGCACCTAGGGGAAGCATGACAATTTGCCGCCGCATGACCATACAATTGGCAGCGGTGGCACTGACCTGGAAAACCACGCTTGTGTGGTACCTCGACGCGGATGTTGGAGAGACCGCACACGGTGAGCTTGCCTCTGAAAATGGACTGCCCTTGCGGGCTCCTCGCTAGGATTACTAGCGCTAGTGGGAACTGCTTGCCTCGGCGGCTGTGCATTTTGTGCACAGATTCGACGGGGAAGTCTTGAGAAGACAAGTCCTCTTGGATTTGCTCGTTCGAGAGCTCGAACGGCACGTTCCTGAGGACGGCACGAATCTTACGCTCCTCAGGGAGGGCGTAAGTGTGGTACTCGAGCTTTTGGTCAGCAAGAAGCCGAGTAAGATTCCTGAAATCGGAAATGGAATTGACAACGACCTTAATAGAGTCACCCACGTTGGATGCCTTACTATACTGGATTTTGGGATTGTGTCTACCGCAGAGAGCTGAGACCTCGGTCCAGCGGCTCTTGTCCCGTAGAAAGACGGGGGGCGGAGACTTGACTTTCGGCGGAGCCGAATCTGATTGCGACGCAGGCTGGGACGCCGGGATCGCTGAAACAAAAGGCGCAGGAGCAGACGCCGGTGCGACATTTTGCGGAGCAGGAACAGCGGCTGGAGCAGCTGAAACGGATGGAGATAAAGTCGAAGAAGCCTCTTGCTTCTTCTTCTTAGACTTGGACTTTGTGCGAACCTCGGTGAACGGAGCAGGAGATTCTGGAACTAAAGGAGCGGAGTCGGAATCACTACCCGGCGGGGTAATTTTCCGTTTGCATGCGGTGGAGTCTACCGACATGCGATCTGAAGGAGGCTCGACGCATTCAGATGGATCTGGAGACGCCGGAGAGTCGGTTTGGAACCCCTGAGAAACGAAGGCGACTTGAGGACGAGCGGACAATTGCTTTTGCAAGGACTTGTATTTAGCGGAAAGGGCATTTCTGTCCTTTTTCAATTCTTTGAATTCTCCAACCAATTTATTGAACAATTCGATCCTGTCACTGTGTTCATTTTCTTCGGTTTCTAGCTCCTCCTTAACTTGTTTAAGCTCAAGGTAGGCTTTATCCGAATATTCCTGAAAGTATTGCTTATCATGAAAGATCTGATCGCAATGATCGCATTCAAGCCCGGTACACCCAAGGTGACGAGGCATAATGCTGGGCTGAAAGAAAGTCTAACGAAAACAAACTGCGCTGAAAAAGAAAACGACCTAGTCCGGACCTATTGCCGGTGAACGGCGGACGATCAGGCTTCGTTGGCACGGTTACGTATCCACCTGACCAGCGATGCTTCGGCCGGCAGCAGTCGGGTCCGCCCCGAAAAGGGCAGATGAATTAGCCCCGACACCACACAGCCTCCACAAGAGAAAACTTTCCGAAAGAGCTTAACTTGGCACCTGACCCGCACGAGTGCGGGGGAGGGAACAAGGGCAGCGCAATACGAACACTCGGGAGCGGCCGCAGACACGACCGTTCGGGAGCGAACGCAAACGGGAAGTGATGTCGACGGTTGTTGTCGGGAAGTTGTATATGTACAGATCGCTATAGAAACTGTGATAGCGCGATGTAGGAATTACGTCGTGTCGTCATCGCTCTATGGAGCATGTCGCTACATCGTACAAAAAATATATAATATAAAGTGTGTAAAAACATTGTAGGTCCTTATTTTGGAGCTTTTAAATGTAGAGATTAAATGAATTAGTTCTTACTTTGTGCCTTTAAGTGGAAATACAAATCTTGAAGGTCATAAGCATTTTTAGGGAGATAATATGATCGTATCAAATAAAATGTAGAAAGAAATTTGAAATATAAAAGATATAATTATAAGTAAAATATAAAAGAGACTGGAAGCTAAGACTGGGGTGACAGGATAAATTTGTTGTAATTTGATAAAATCTTTTTGAGATTTACACTGAATATCAAATAATTCAATCTGTCAATTAAATGTAAATTTTCTGACTTAGCCTATGTTGATTTTTTTTGTGATCGTAAGTTGATGTGATTCAAAATGAGATGTTTATATTTTCACCATAGTTTTCTTAAGTAGTTAATTAGAATGTCAGTAAAAGTAAACATCATATTAATATTCTAGAATGTAGGCAAAGCCTTCGTGTTGTTAAGCCTTTTGTAGGTATTGTGCGATGTTCATGCTACCGTCGACAACGATAAATCGGGCCTTTTATCGATAATTGCTTAGAATATGGTATTTAGTACATACATCCATACATAACTTCACGCCTGTATCTCTTATGGGGTGGGCAGAACACCAGTGGTTATAAGACCATCTGATGTCACGTTTGACAAATGAGGTATTATAATGATGGACGGAGGCTATTGCGGTGACAGGGGGTCAGACTATCGCCCACAAAAATGCCAATAAAACCTCTTTCCTTTAACTGAGTTTTACAGTATGCCCGGGAAGAGAAGCAGTTGGTACATTCTATGTTTTTCTTCGCTCCCAGTCCAGCATGAAAGCTATTATGGTATTTAGTGTATGTAATTTATTAAGATTATGACATATTTGGTTCTGTGGTCTTAATCATGGTATCAAATCGAGTAATTCTATCTATTATAGTGCGCATATTAGCTATCATATTAGGATAAAATAACAAAATAATATTTATCTTGCCGATTCGACTATTTATCGATGGTTGCATGCTGGTCGCATACCATCGATAATAACTCGAATCGACAAAATAAAATATTATCGAACGATTTTATCCTATCATGTTAACTAATATACGCACCATAGTTAGATAGAATTACTTGATTCGGTACCCTGATTAAGACCACAGAATCAAGGCTGCCATATTCTTAAAAAAACATATTCTAAGTGCCATATTCTAAGAAAATATTGATATAAAGGCCCGACTCATCTGCTATTCGGTACACGGATGGGTGACCGCTGCCCGTTAGTTTATCATGATGACATCCATGTCTTGAAGTTTACTCTTTGGTGATTTCAAAAAAAAAAAAGAGGAGGTCTCAATTCGTGTGTGTGTTTTTTTGCCTTTTGGTTACACAATTTTTCAGACGATTATGAATCAATTTTAAATATTCTTGTTTCATATTGAACCAAGAATTGGTACCGTATAAATTTCATCGAAACCGATTGAGTAGGTATCTACTTCATAAAAAAAATTAAATATGTAAGAGTACAGAGAATACATTCTTATACTTCAGTCAAAGTTTTGGACATGAAGTCAGTTTTTTTAATGCTCTGCATTCGTTGTTATAATACTCTAAACTGTGGTCGTAAGGACTTTTCAGAAATATTTGTCGTCGCCCTGAAAACGTCTAACCTCCTCGTCGCCTACGGGGGCGAGTACTGACTGCCCTTCAAAGTGCCCATTTAAAAGGGTTTTGATTACGATTATTGAGAATATAATAGGAGTTCTGTTAACTTAATTAAGTTTAAATCGGAATCCATGAATACAAGTTTCGAAAATTGCTTAATAATGAACACTTTCTAAAGTTAATGTTTAATGCTTAACTAAGAAAGTTAATATTTGTTGATAAACGAGTCCAAGTTGTGAACGCCAACTTTTGTTTACATTTCTAGAAATATTAGAATGAGTGATGAATGATTAAGATTACATTGATATCTGTTCCACTCGAATATTCGTTGATTGAACGTTATAGCCTCTGACGTCAAACGTCAGTGCTTTTGAGTTCAATCAATTAACTTAATAAATATATAATACTAGCTGACCCGGCAAACGTTGTTTTGCCATGTAAATAAAAAAAAATAGATGTTGGTCGATTCTCATAGATACCGGATAAGCACCAAAAATTTCACCAAAATCGGTCAAGCCGTTTCGGAGGAGTATGACAACGAAAACTGTGACACGAGAATTTTATATATTAGATTCACCTAAAATTATCTCGATCACATTAAGTTTTTCAAATATACTTTATAAAGAACTAGCTGATTCGAACGATTTTACCCGCGCTTTTTCAAGTAGCCTGTGTGCTAATCCAGACTGTACAGTATCACTATGCCAAAGGCAATGTTTCCAAATTGGCATTTTTAATAAACACTAGACCACAACGTAGCTTAAATTATGCTGGCGTAGATAATAATATCGAAAAATTACAATAAGCTTAATTAATGGCGCCCAAAAATGTTAAGGTTTAATGTAAATGGCAACCACCATGCTAGGTCGTCTTTACATTTCGCCATTTTTGATGCTCCTTTTATTGTCATGTCATCTATCTTGTCATTTGTTACAAATCTGTCACTTGAAGTAAGGAGGTATAGAATGTCTATGTACGGAGTTGTGATTTTTAATAAATTTTGTGCTTTTTTAATACTATGTCTATCTGAAATTGTGTGATTACTATTTGTCTGTATACTTTTTCTCTTCAATATATCCTTGTGCTCGCATTCTAGCACCAGATACAAAGAAACGGAAACATATCCTTTCTTCCAAATCCGTTGAGCCGGTTTCCCGTGATTGAGGAACAAACATCAATACATCAAAACTTTCACATTTATAATAATAAGATTAGTAAGATGAGAAGGACTTAAATATTCAGCATCTGACCATGGATAGGTACTCAATTTGTAGATATTTATACAATTTAATTTTGTATTTGATTTCATAGCCTTGTGAGGCCGTGGTAAAACTTTTGTGTTCTATACCAAAAGTCCTGACTCCGAATCCCGGTACGAGCAGATATTTGTGTGATGAAATAAGTTCTGAAGGTCATGGATGATTATTTACGTTTATTTCTATTACGTATGTGCAAACCCATCGCTATATAATACACTAGACACCGCGAGCGGTTTTACCCGCGTAACTTTTGATCTCGTGGGAATTTCGGGATAAAATATAGCCTATAACCTTCCTCAAGAGTTGGGCTATCAAATGCAAAAATATATTTCAAATTTCACTTGTAGTTTCTGAGATTAGCGCATTCAAACAAACAAACAAAAAAACAAACTCTTCAGCTTTATATATTAAAGTATATATCAGATTTTACTAACCACAAAAGTAAGATTTACGTGATGTACTCATGCTCTTACCAATTTTATGTTAACTTTATTTTCTCTCACAACATAATAACAATTATGTCTACCTACACGTGATTTCTAATTAATGCTAACTTTGCAAGCGCATCTTCACTGTTGATAAATATCACAATTAAACATAATCATTCCAAAGAACACAAGAAACGTGATAAGTAATTATTTTTATCGTGCATTACTAAGTGGATATACAATCCTGAACAAGGCAGTGGTCTAAGTTACTTTAAACCTTAAGTTTTCAAGGTAAAGTTGGAAATTATAAAATTTAGAAGTAATGGAAGAAGAAACCTTGGTATTTTTATTATAAAACTGCGTATTGTGATAAAGCTTAAGCAACTAGTATGACGATGCTGTAGCAGTATCTTTCGACTGTGCATCGTGCGCGAGTTTAGAAAAGATATAATTTTCGATTCCTTGAAAATATTACGCAAATTACAAAACTATCTGTAGTATAATAGCAATAAGAGTTAGGTATACCAATTTATTAATTAAGTAGCGACAGTCTTACCTTTTTAATCAGCCCACAGCTGGGCCAGAAGTCTCTTCCCTGAGCAACATAGGGGCTTAGGCTATAAACCACCAATCGTCTAATGCTGGTTGGTGGCTAACAGAATTTTAAAGGTACCGAACTGCCTTCTGACAAACCCTTACAACAATAGTAAGAATGTGATCGTAATTAATGAATGATCGTTGGATGTCTATCCTTGTATCTGGCCAAAAAGGCTTCGATTACATCTAATTTTGCCTTCATCAAATGACTAGCAGTTTGCACTATTATCGGCTGCCTTATCACGTAAATATTAGCGATCAGCTATAATGGCGCAGTCATCACGCCATGGACGCGCGATCCATTGCTTTACATCGTATTATGTAAGCGATAGCTGTTCACTCGTTCGTTGACCACAGAATGCTAGCGTAGTGAATGCTAGAATGATATTAGCGCCAAAAACATTTTGGTAGCTAAAAAATAAACTAATAAAATGTGAAACAGATGTTTGCTTTTAAAATTTCGCAGAAAAGTACACACGAAAAGTATGAAAGTCAAAGGGATTATATGCACTTTTAGTACATCGATTGTACGATAGAGGCAGCACAGTCGTCGGATTGCTATGGCTTTGTTTTTACTGTAACGTAATACGAATTAGTTATTTTTTAGCAAATCTTGCGCAATTCATGCCATCGCTTTGCTCTTGCAAGTTACGTGATAAGGCAGCCTAATATCTTTTGATCCCGTTAAAATTTCTTCCTTCCTCCGTAGCTTAGCACGTTCAAAAACCTGAACAAACACTTCATCTTATTTATATATTGTATAGAGGATCTACGTTATGATGATTCCTTTAACAATTAAATATTTTTCTATTGTAGCCAGCATCCGCATCTTTGAACTTTAATTTAATATCACCACGTTTACTGATAACATATACTGATAAGAGCCGGAGAGGAAGAACGCATCCTTTTGTTTCTTATCAATAGGGTAAAGTTATTTTTACCGAATAGATAAAAGCGTTGTCATGCAGTAATTGTTATTTTGTTTTAGATTAGTTTGTATTCTCATTGTTTCCGTGGTATATTAAATTGTGTTTGCTTGCGGTATGCACCCGTTTTGATTTTCAGGCGGGTTAGCATATAAGTAACCCACTTTACTGTAACCTGGTTAATTTCTGTGTATAATGGGATATAATAAATAAATATATCCCCCCTCCCTCGTTTTCTTTGCTATCACCCTTCATATAAAATCTGACGCCACATATGACTGCCCCGACATTGACGTGTAGCGGTAACAGTCAGTTTCTTCTTAAACCCGTTTGCTGCTATCTTCGAACTCTTCTTCTCTTACCTTTACTTGAGAATGATTTCAAGCGCGTGTTTAGTCATCGCAAAAATATAAAGATACATACATAACCACACGCTTGTCTCTTTTTGGGGTAGGAAGAGACAAGTGAACACCAATTGCTACGATCCAGACAAACCTCTTTCGCTTCCTCCACGTTCATTAATCTTTTTATAAATGATTCGCCTAAGGCCCTTCTGACAACACCATCCATTCTTGCTATGTACACCTCTACTGTCACTCATCCTTTCCAAATGTCCAAACCACCGTAGCATATCTCTTTCAATCTTAGTCACTACATCTTCAGTCCGCTGTTTAAATACAGATTAGTAATAATCTATACACAAATACTACATACTTAATAGTAATCCATTCTAACTATCAAGATGTTATACTTAGAGAAAAAAGGATTGTTTTACCGATTTTAAACTTTTCATTGTAACTTTCATTGATTGAATCAATTGAAACTCCTTAATGTTTAACATTTGATTTCACATTGATTTGGAGATTGCATAATATTATTGCGGATCGATCATAACATTGTTAACCACGTTGGCTGTTTGACATAATATTACCACGGCCTGTTCTTAAACAACTGTAGTTATTTAAACTCTTGAGTGCAAACAGGATACGGGATCCCAGAAATTAATAATGTAATTTCCGTTTACTAATATTATTTCAAAATAAAGCTACCATTCCGTTCTATTTTCAAAATATTATGTGATTGTACTTTTGTGACCACAGGCACACAAAAACAGATGGTGCATACATACATATTTCGAATTTCGAGTCATGCTGAGTTTAATTTTTTATGTTTTGCTAACAATATTTTAACTACCATCTAATTTTTATACATACATACATAACTTCACGCCTGTATCCCTTATGGGGCAGGCAGAACACCAGAGGTTATAAGGCCGTCTGATATCACGTTTGTCAAAGGAAGTATTATAATGATGGAGAGAGGCTATTGCAGTGACATGGGGTCAGCCTATCGCCCACAAAAACGCCAATAAAACCTCTGTCCCATAACTGACTTTTACAGTATGCTCGGGAAGAGAAGCAGCTGTAACATTCTATGTTTTTCTTTCGCTCTCAGTCCAGCATGGAATATATCTATGGTACATTAATAAAATGGCTTGTAAAGTATAAGTTCATAAACTTGCTGATATGGCTCATGGCGAAGTGAATGTCTTGATATTCTTAATGCTATAATGTCTTTATGCTACCAATAGAAATATAAGTGATGTATTAGCGCAGTATTAGCTACTCCATATATCACATGAATGATTTTCTAAAGGTGTAAGTAAACTAAACCTTACCTATTCAGACCTTTGTCTACTTAGTGCATTAATCCATTGATAGATATTGATCTACATACATTGCATTGATCTGAACAATAACCTATTGACAACATTGGAAGGCTCTCACAAGAAGATGTGTGTATGTTCTTGACTTATTTTTTTCATTACCTCAAAATTGATTACCTTAACACACGAATAACGTAGACCAAACTTTACTTAAATAAGTTTATGGAGAAACAGCTGAACTATGTGCTATCGTAGAATAGAAACAGTATAAAAAAGTATTTTAATTGGTCTGGTGTTTTTGCAATTCAAATTCTCATATTAGACTATAGTCTGTAACTCGTAACCACGGGTTTTGTTATGGCATAGAAACGTCGAGCTATTTAATGCAAAATGTAAAGATAATTATGATCCATGAACTCGGTTAAAAAGTGTTTTTTAAAAGCACTTTTTTATTGTTGACTCTAACTTCCCCACGTTGGGTTTGCTTACAATGGCACCTTATTCAGCATTTTCTAAAAGCAAATAATCATAACAACCCTTTTGGATAACTCCACTGCATATTTTCCCACCTTTACGGATCAAAACTAAAGATCTAGAAAAAAAAAATTGATCGACATTTAGAAAGATTGATCATTACAGTGAAAATAAAATTCAGATTAACAAAGAAACTTCTTTTAAATGAGTTAGTTCTATATGAGTAAGACTTGACTAAAATAATCCCAAATAACATACCTAAAGAAAATATTTTAACACCTCAAGCTGTGAGTTATACGAAGCTTTTAATAGTAAAAACAAGAGAAACTATATTCTCGACTAATATTTTGATTCGAATGACGTCTTTATTTGATTCCAAGGCAGTTAAATAGCGTTGAGTAAAATATAAAGCCACATTTATTTTATTACTACCAAACAGAAGGCTATTTTTCTGAGAAGAATTTATTTCTGAGAAGGCTATTTTTTTTATATTTTTGTTCTTTAGATTTTTCGTATCAAAGAATTGTTGTTTATAAATGGACTTTGTGGGATTGCATTCGGTAAATTGGATTTTAAGTCGACGTTTCGATTGTTTAAATCGATTTAACTTGATCCTCGTATTTGTGTTCAATTAAATAAAATAACCATCGATCATCGAATGATTCTGTGTGTAAAACAAAAATGGGAAAGCTCTATTCTCGGCTGTTGTTTTGATTTAAGTTAAATATTGGCCCAGTGGATGACAAGAAGGATTAGCCCGCAAACCACAGAGCTGACTCGCCCTGATGCTGATAGTGGGTGGATTTCGGTGCCAAATTCTGATAAATCTGATCGGCCATGTTTTTTAGGTTTCCGTGGCCAAAAGGTTTTATTACTAGAGCTCTAATGTCTGCTGTTCGTCAGTTCATCTTTCAGTAACCAGGTTGTATCTTATGGAACGTGATAGACCACGGAAATATTCAGAGATGATATTTATTTTTCTACTATATAACAACAAATACTAAAAAAAGGAAAAAAGGATACAAAAAAAAACAGAAATCTGGTTGGCACTGTGCAAAATTTATGGCCAATAATTATTCTTCATGCCCTTCATGCATTCTTCGTTTTATTAAAGCAAATAATTTATTTTCTTCAGGAAAGTGTGTGACTCCGTGGAGGTGCCAATATTAACAAGATGCTGCTTCTGCTTTCCCCTGCGGAAAGGGCTGATCACCTTCGCTTACTTAAATTTGGTAAGTTGCATGTTTAATTTATGTAAGCACTTACTTTGTTAATTTTTAACAAATTTTTTTTCTTTGTCACACGGTATTTCGGACCGTTATGAATTGATTTTGAGAATTGTAGTTTCATATGATAGAGATTTCTATATAATTGGTCCCATTTAAATTTCATCGTAATCGGTTGAGTACCAACTTCATTGAAAATTTCAATCTTTTGAAAACCATATGTATGATTTTGGAGAATGTTTACGTTGATGACATTCTCGTTTTGACGTGAAGTCGTCTTTTTTAATGCTCTGCATTCGTTGTTATTGTTATAGAATTAGTAATTTAAAACATAAAGAAACCGTTCTTCATTGTTACGCTATCACTTGTTGGCAAACCTCAGAATAATAAACTAACATCAAAAAATATATAAAATCAGAACAAAAAAATTAAGAAAACAATAGGATTGGCATGAATACAGAGGTTGAATTGAATGTGGTTGCAATCTGTGCTATTTCCGGGGTTAGTACCTCCACTAAACACACGTACTTTGACCGAATTTTAAAAAGAGTCAAGAAATAAAAAGAGGATTTTTTATTAATTTAATTATAATTGAAATCTAAATGTACTTTTATTTCTCTTAATATTTGGGAGCTCTAAACTTCCAAAAAACTTCCAAAAAAGGAGGAGTTCTTTTTTGTGTCTTTGTTACACAATAGTTCAGACAATTATTAATCGATTTTAAAAATTCTTAATTCATATGATACTTCATAATTGGTCCCATATAAATTTTATTGAAATCGGTTGAGTACTTCTTTGAAAATTTAAAATTTTTGAAACAATGTGTATGAATTCTGAAAATGTTTCGTGGATCACAGTCGGCCAAAGTTTTGACGTGAAATCTGTTTTTTTAATGCTCTGCATTCGTTGATTATTATCAATAAATTTATAAGAGAATAGCAACTAAGCGTGTGAAGCTGCGTAAAATATACCTTCAGTAAAGTAATAAATACTATTTCACTCAAAGAGGATAGTTTTTTGATAGAAAATTCGATTCTATCTTTTAAGTCAGGAAATTCCGTTTTATTTGTGAAATTTGCTGACCTATGAAAGAAGAACTATGTGAGATGTTAAAGTAACATTGATGTTCTATAGTACTTGCTGGTTAAAATCACAAAATGATCTTTGCGAGAAGATGTAGAAAGTCAAATTTAGATTGAAAAAGTTTTTCATTTAGTAGGAAAATAGCATCTGAACCTTAGCTCGTGTCTTTTATCATTCATCTTATCTCTTACACTTAATTGATGCTTTATTAATAAAGCAGTTTATTGATGAAAACATGCCTTTTGAGATATTCTTAGGTGTTATTCATTGGTCGAAATTAAAGCAGTCTTCTCCAAGATCAATTCCACACCAGAATAATTCTAAATTTTGGTTATTTAAATGTTCCAATGTATTAGCTTTAGCCTTATTATTTTGTCATCATCACGACTCTTTGTAATGAGCCCACTGCAGGGCTATGAGTCTCCTTGGGTGATGAGGAGGCATAGGCCATAATCTACCAAGCTGGCCCAGTGCTGTGTCCGCGGTGTGGCAGCGCGACTTAAGGTTGTCCTATTAACCAATCAAGTTTCATTAAAAATCCGCTCTGCTACTGGGTGGAGTACCAATTTGTTCATAGTTCTCTTTTTCTCCGCTCTACCAGCTCGCTCCGCATCAATGAATAGGACCCCTAATACGTTGGTCGCATCGCTTAATTGCGCGATGTTCCCGTAGGATGCCTTAAATAAGCTTTTTTAAAAATAGCATTATCAAAATTATAGAGTCAGTTTAATAGCATACCTCGGTATATTTTATGTGTTTGAGCGGACAGCGTCTCCAGACTTGTTTATTTAAATAAAGACTCAATAAAAAGGTAGATAATGTCTTACATAACATACCTACATCAAAATACAGAGAACATCAGAGTTTACAAATGAATAAATCATATTCAATATTTCAATTTCTTGGAAGTGTTTTGATTTTATCGGAATCATAGCTTTTGTACAGTTGTGGTTCAGTATTATGTGTTGATAAAAACATGTATTATCATAAGAAAAACACCACACCCTGATCCACACGAACAAACATCTTATAAAAAATATATTTTGTTGCGATATTTCTCTCCTAAATTCCAAAAGCTTTCCGTTTTGTAACAGTGTGTTTAAATAAAGCCTTTTTAGAATACACATATTTAGGATGTCAAGTAAACATATCGGATGAAATATAATTAGTAAACAGAAAGTTTTGTATCTATTGCAGTATATTAATAGATACATAATTTCACGTGAAGTTATTTATTAGATAAAGTAAATTTTAGAATAATCATTAACGAATTATCAAACAACGTTTGCATTTTTTGGCCTCTTATTACATCCACTTTTTTAAACTATAGTTAAACAACAGGAAACAGATATATATTTCAACCTGTATATTTGCTCGCATGTCAACTGGTCTCCATATTTGCTCAAATGTCAAAAGAATGGAGGGTTATATGAATCCAAGCATCTGATAACACATGAGTTGACCGAACTTGCAGCGAGATCGAAAATTCTTAGCACGAAGTTCAATCGACTGTGTTTTAGAGTGGAAGCTTGTGGGGTTATTCCGATTCGAACCGTCTTATATTGTCACGAATCATATTAAATAAATGTACATATAACTGTTTTATTACTGACTGAGTAATTGAGTTACTGATAGACCACATATAGCCATAGCTACCGGGCGTGAAGAGCTGAAAGGAAGATACATTCCTTAGGGGGTGTAGGGGTGCTGTAAGTAACATAGTAATTTGTATGAACACACCGATGTGAAACTTGGTAAAAACAGTAATAACAATAACTAAAAAACTAAACTTCTTGAAAAAAATAAAAGAACCTGGATATTTTTCTATGGGAAGGAATAAGCTTTGTCATAAAAAAAAAAGTTGCGTCAAATAATTCTAAAAAATACCCGCGAAAACGAGCGACCATCGGATGTTTGCAAGCATTTCCCGCACGGAACAAAAAATATGTTCCGTGTCTGGGTCTAAACATGTATTTATATTCTAAGTTCCCCCTAGTTCGCTACATGTTATCCGTTACAAGCTATGCTTACTTTGGGTCCATGTAGTTGGTGTAATTGGCTGGAGATTTTTATTATATTTTTAAAAAAATATTTGTAATAAAAAGTAGTAGCAGCAGGCACGGGGATAAGCTAACATAAAAATATTAAACTATGTATGTTATGATTCTTTGCTAATATAATGCTTACATATACAAACGTATCCGTGATTATAAACACTTTATATTTGTACTTGTATAGTCGAGTCAACTTGTGAAATACCATTACACGCGATAAATCCGTTTCAGTGTGTAAATTTCTGTTTAAACCTCTAAAGCAAAAAAGTGGCGGAGATAATTTGATGTAGTTTTTGAAATATAATCAAATTGATGAAGATCTAAAAACTTTTAAAATTATTATGATCTTTTTATATTGTTTTATACAACAGATACATTGTGCCCCATTCTTTATCAAGAACGCTTTTTTCCTGATTTGCTCTCGATGTATTTTTTACTAGCAGCTTCAAGAGAATTCTATTCATTTAATAAAATATTTTCTTTCGTTCTTAACAAAAAAACAGAGGTAAGCAAGTTCGAACAAACAATTAAACTCTGCGGAATCATTAATTTACAGACTGTTTTTAATTTTTCAACGATTACAAAACTGTAAAACCATCTTAAAGATTTAAGAAGAAATTAATTACCAATTCTTTTTATCCTAAGAGAAATCATTCTAAAACGGATATAAAGGAAGTTGAAAAGAACACTTGCTTTAGAAACAACAAATAAGATCTAAACAATGAACCACATCGGAAGAACCTTTCGTATCAATATCAACAAGAAATCGATCTGCGTTTGTTTTGCATACATATTTGGCCACCGGCTATTGCGGACGCTGCATGCGATGTACAAGAATTCATATAAATCTGAAATGCATCTTTTATCCATTATACAGGGTGAATGGTGGGTCACTTTTGAAATTCGAGGACGTGGTAGAGATCATACATGAAGAGAAAAAATATACTAAAAATAAACATTAATTGACGACTACTTTGGCGATTGGGTAAACCTGTCTGCCTCAGACGCCAGTGGTTGCGGGTTCGAATACAAAATAATGCACTCAAGTCATAACATCTTATGTAAAATACTTTTATGCGAAGTATGACGACGTGGCATTTTATATCCCTTTTTTTATTGCTATGCACAAGTACAGTTCGCAACGTTTTGCGTTGTACGTTGTATGGAACGTTCTAACGTTTAAAATGTTTTTGATGTTTATTGTAAGGCTTCAGTGACACGGTCTATTAAATGAATGATAATGAATGAAGGGTGATAATTTGTGAACTCATTAACGAATAACGTCCTGTTAGGTACCTAAAGCCGAGACTAGTACCCTTAGGCAATGTCCGTACATTAGGAGAAATCGTCAGTAAACATTTCAACCATTAATTTAAATTAAATTTCTTTAAGGTCATAGGTAACTTAAGAAACATACAAATTGAATTTAGATGAAATAGGAATAAACATTACATCTAAATTCTTCCATGCTGGACTGGGAGCGATAGAAAAACATAGAATGTGCCAGCTGCTTCTCTTCCCGGGCATACTGTAAAAGTCAGTTAAGGGACCGAGGTGTTATGGGAGGCTTTTTTGTGGGCGATAGGCTGACCCCCTGTCACTGCAATAGTCTCTCTTCACTATTATAATGCCTCCAAATTTGTCAAACGTGACATCAGATGGTTTTATTACCTCTGGTATTCTGCCTACCCCATACGGGATACAGGCGTGAAGTTATGTATGTATGTAGGAATAAACATGAAAAAATCTCTGACGTAGCGGGTCATGTGTTCATCGCACAAATATGTACCCCAACTGAGATCTTCAACCACGAACTTTTTAACGCTAGGTGGCCACTTTGGCGATGGGGTAATACCACAGTACAGATATCTACAGACATTCAACTCGACCGCATCTTTGAAATAAATGCCTACAGCGCCGCGGTCCGTTCACATGTGATAGGGCTGCCCGCCTTCAGCGATTAAATTACATTTGCCTATATTGTGTTTAGTTCCATTTAGTTTTGTGACTGCAAATATACTTTTTTTATTAAACAAATAAAATCCTTTGTAAATTAAATAGGATGAGTTCAACAAAAATACGTTTTGTGTCAAAAAAACATTTTTTACGTTTGAATAACAAATCGATCTTATAAATTAGCAACCGAAAAATACTTGCGCTTGGACTCAGACGCACGAAAACATGTATAATTAAATTTTAAAGTATAAACAACCAGCATATTAACGTAAAGCTCAATCAACAATTATTTCGGTATGCACACACTCGCGACTGGCCGCATGCCGAACGCATGCCGAGATCGAGCCGCGTAGGTACCTATAGCTCGCGTTTCGTCCGTTTGTATGAAGTTGAATTACTTTAGATATCTGTACTATGGTAACCCTGCATGCCTCAGACGCCAGTGGTCGCGGGTTCGATAAAGAAAAAAATTTTCCGTGTCTGGGCGTTCATCTATATATGTATTTATATTCTAGGTTCCCCCCCTAGTTCGCTACATGGTATACCATATCATAAGCTCTGCTTGGTTTGGAGCCATGTAGTTGGTGTGGTCGTCTGGGGATTTTATTATTTACTATACCAAGAAGCCGTTTTCTTTGTTGAGTCTTAGCTCCGAGCAAATCTCAGTGAAATTTAAAAAGTCGACTAGTATATAGAAATTCCCAGAAAATCAAATATTATATTGAATTGATTATGGATGGATATCTTGGCAAAAAAGTATCTTATTAGATAGGAAACAGAACCTGAATTTAAAGAGTCTGTTTCGTTGTTTTCTTATTGGAATGATATTTGAAAAAGTCAGTCAGGTTTTACATACATTTTGTTTCTTAGCCAAACTCTTTAAGAAAATGAAGGACATTTTTTTTAAACCTTCTAGCTAGTTCAACAATTATTATCATGTCCATATGCCCAATTAACTACCATCAGGTAGAGCAAGAGCAATCATCAGCGTAAGTACAGAATTAAAAAAAATAAACATTAAAAGTTGAGATAGCTTTCCGGGTTTAACAGCAATAATAATATGGCTGAAATCCGCAGAAATCCTACAATTTATAGCTTGTTCTGCGCCACTTACCTTAATGCTAATTGGAGATATCTCCAAGCCAATTAATGCTTGTCGTTGATACAATGTTTTATTAAGTATTATCTCTTTTAAAAAGAAATAGAAAAAAAAATGTAACAGGAAAAATACGTGTTTATAAGAGGACGATGATACCTAATCCGAGAAGACATTATTCTAATCATACTAATGTCTTACTAATATTATAAATGTGAAAGTTTGGATGTATGGATGTTTGTTCCTCAATCACGGCAAAACGGCTTGATTAACGGATTTTTATGAAATTTTGCAAAGTGACAGTATACAGGGTTGATTTGTAGTCACCAGCCAAATTTAATTGTTAGTTTCTTTGATACGATATAAACGTACTTGCGTTTTTATTTTATCGTCGCTTAGTACAAAAAAGTAGAAATATGGAACCACAAACTTATAAAAAAATAGTCGCTGCTGATGAATATACCTACTAAGAAGCGGCATTTCATTGATCATTAATAAACTATTCATTGATAAACTACGACGTAGTACTACAAAATGTTTTGTTGTAGCACGTAGTTGCCTTTATTTTAATGATAATTTAGAGTGACCATGGTTTACGTTAAGTTACGGATATTTTAATTTCCTTGAAAAAAAAAATGAAGTACTTTTTTTTTGCAAAAATCGTTTCTATAAATGATTATTAATGTGTAAAAAAAATTTGGCCGATGACTACAAATGAACCCCGTATAGTCTGGATTAGCGCATAGGCTACTTTTTATCCCAATATTCTGGCGGGATTCAGAATTGCGCGGGAAAACCGCGCAAAACAGTTAGTAAATAATAAAAGTAAAAAGTTTACTACTAAAAGACTGGGAGCGAAAGAAAAACATAGAATGTACCAGGTGCTTCTCTTCCCGGTCATACTGTAAAACTCAGTTAAGGGACAGAGGTTTTATTGGCATTTTTGTGTGCGATAGGCTGACCCCCTGTCACTGCAATAGCCTCTCTTCATCATTATAATACCTCATGGAGGTTTTTAGCGGGGTAGTCTGGCCTTCTGCAGTATCATCCATGTCGGGTCGTGTCAGCACGTTTTTCTCGAGACAAAAAAGGTATTGTTGGTGGATTTTAGAATTAATAGGACAGCTAAAAGGCTTCTGATAAACTTTTATGACTATTATGTACAATACTAAGCCCCCAGGAACAACTGCTAAATGGTAGTCGATTATAAATAATAATAATAAATAAAATCCCCAATCACACCAACTACATGGCCCCAAAGTAAGCATAGCTTGTGTTATGGGATTCTATGTAACGAAATAGGGGGGAAACCTAGAATATAAATACATAAATAGATAAACACCCAGGTACGGAACATTTTTTTCTTGTTCCGTGCGGGAATCGAACCCGCGACCACCGCCGTCTGAGGCAGACAGGTTTACCCCATCGCCAAAGTGGTCGTGTAAATGACTGTTTGGTTTTTTTTCGTCCTTGTAAAGTCCAGAAGCTTGTATTCTAGTATATCTAAACCTAGGCCCGAGCGAAAGCAAATAATTTTCATTGATTAATGGCCAAATAAAAAAAGGTCTGCGGAAACGATTGTTTACTAAAATTACACGATTTGATAGATCAGACAGATGGTTGTAGGTATCTTATTATAACGGAGCACAAAATGAGCAGTTATTTTTTTGGAAATGTTAACAAATTTAGCCAGAGGGGCTTTTAATCTATTAAAGGCTTTGTTTATGGAATCTACCTGCTCATGCATAAAATATGAAAAATTTGGAGGTATCTGCCCGACCTTCAAGTTGGGATGGTATTGTTTGTATGTACAGAAAGCAGCAGGTCAAGTGTTACAAAGAAGTAAAATTTCCCCAACCAATTTTTAACTTAATGTCTAGGGCATAGAGTTCTGATTCAATTACAATTTTTTGATAGGTTTGTAACGCTTGACCTGCTGCCTTCTGTACATAGATACTAGCAGCTGTGGTACCGCCTTCTGTTCAGGTGCAGTTATTTATTAGCCGTCGGTTACTAGCTGTAACCGACGGCTTCACCCGCGTAGTCAATGGAAATTACTATCATAAATTACACATTTCTGGTTAAAGGTAAATAAGTCACCTAATGAGTTCAATAATTAAAGGACCTTGACCTGCATGCCATGTTAATTTTTTTGGAAAATACATATTAACTTATCTTAGATGTACTTAGACCATTAGAGGTGCATGTATTTTTAATAGTCACAGAAGAACTTGGCTTATACCCTGGCAAATAATTCAATGCACTAAAATGACAGTTCCAGTGTGCCCACGGGAAGAAAAAGATAGTGATGTGGTTTAAGTGAATGAATGTAATTATTTTTTAAATAATTATATTTAATGTATAGAAAAAAAATTTGGGTCACACGATATATATGTTTTTTATGATGCTGTTAGCGAAGATCGACTTTTTGAAATTTCATTTTTAACGACCATTTTACTTGTACTGTAACTGTTTTACAGCGCTATTAATTATTTTCATTAAACTTACTTTAAAGATATAGTACACACCTCAAATTCGTTTATTTACGAATTTCTTTAAAATTTTATGGAAAAGAATGACAAAGCCTCGTTCGTTTTCAATCATTCTCATTCAGAACTTACACTACAAAGTTTTTAACTGGTATCATTATTTTTCTGTGTGACATTTCGAACTGTAAGTTTACTGCATTTAATAATTTGCCAGAGTATAGTTAGAAATTGAAGCCTTTTGAGTTGGAAACGAAAACTTGTTAAAATTATCGGGATTCATGGGATTTTTCCTATGCTGGTAAAGATGGTGACACTAATTACTTTTCGTCCAAAAAATTACTTTCGAGACGAAATCGAAAACTGAGCAGCATCTGAATTTCGCAAAAGCATGACTGGGACGCCTAATTTTAATTGGAGCTTATGCGAATATCAAGGAATATCAAGTGAATTTAAAAACTCTAAGAAATATGAAGTACTTGGCTCTATGTCTATACATACTTATTCTATCGTATTTCACTGAATATTTCTGAATTTATTGTGTTTATTATATTCATTTTAGGTGCTACAACCGCCCTTTCACATTAAAACTAATCCTTATCAAGTTATTTTGTTAAACGAGGTAAACACTTGCAATTGTAATAAATTACTCTGTACTGTTACAAAAACCTCTCTTTAGGCCACGGTAGTGCATCAATCATCAAAATTATTCATTCAATCAATATAAAAGATCATAAATTAGTGACAAAGAACTCAAATACCTACTATTATATAGTATTTTACTCATATTATGAGTAATACAACAAATATCTATCGCAGACGAACCGTTTTTCAATAAAGAAAGTTGCCTAAATTGGAGACTAAATGTAAGAAATTTAAATCTAACTCCTTGACGAAATTCTCGATTATTTAATTCGAGAAAATACGTTCGCTGTACAGCAGAAGGGTTCATAATGTATGTTTATTTATGTTGCATCTCATTATATCTCCATCTCATCAACTCATTAATCATTTACATGATAACGTCAAAAAAAGCAGTTAAGTAGCGAAGATTTTTTAATTTTCAAAAAACAAGTGAATATGGGTGTTTGCAGTGAAATCCCAAAAAGTGACATAACTCAATAAACGGTAAATTTTAGGAGGGGTGATTTAATAGTGAAAATATTTCGTTTTTACCTGCTTTATAACCCCTCAACAGATGCGGGTCCAATAAAAGTAATCATGTATACAGTACAGGCCATCTCTTCCTAGCAAAATAAACATTCAATTCTTTTTACTGTATTAGTGAACGATTAATCGAATTTATCACAATACTTAAATATCTTTAAACGGGTATCCCACAGGAATCAATTACTTTTATAGATAAAAATAAGCCTATATCATTTTCTGGTTTCCTAAATTTCATGATGATCGGGTGAGTAGTTCTAGCGTGAAAGCATAACAAACAAAAAACACAATTTCAGATGTATAACTTTAGTATGTTCCTGTTGGTGATACATGAAAAATTAATTCGGCACTTATTGATCGTTTTTAATCTCATCAGCAGGGCTAGCATGCAACCATCGATAAATAGTCGAATCGACAAGATAAATATTATTTGTTTATTTTATCCTATTATGTAAGCTAATATGGGCACCATAATAGATAGAATTACTCGATTTGATACCATGATTAAGACCACAGAACCAAATATGTCATAATCTTAATAAATTACATACCTAAATACCATATTCTAAGAAAATATCGATAAAAGGCCCGATTTATCGTTGTCGACGGTAGCAAGCTAGCCCCGCAGATTAATTATAAACTAACGGTATCGATAAATATTCGTCGAGATAGGTAAGTATCTACTTATATATGTATAATCAGAGCAGCCAATGTATAAGTAAATGGATCAGTACATTTCAATGAAATTTAGATAAACTTGGTCTCTTGGATCAGCGCCCTAGATTAAGTAATCCAAGGTTCAAGCATCTAGTTATCAATAAATCGATTTAGCGATGTTGTGTCTAATCAATGATGTAATTTCTTGTATCGATCTCAGTTACACGTAGCACGGTAGCTGCAGAAATTATGTGGTGTCGACATGTTCCTACAAGGAATACGTAATCACGTTGTACGGTCAGCTGATGAATAGAGTATCAAGTAACAGGGACTGCATATCGGTGTAATTTTTTATAGTACCAGTACCATTTCAGTACCTTTATTAGTGTACTGCTTCATAAAACACAATACCTGCACAAGTTATTAAAATGTAATTTAATTATAGTACCAAATAATGCAAACCACTTTGTGGGGTTGTACGTGTGTTTCATTTCCTAAACGAACACAAATAGGTATCTACGCAGGTGGGTCACTTTCAAATTCGAGGACGTGATAGTTAGAAATCATGAAGAGAAAAAAGAAACATTTACTGAGTAACAACGTATGTTTACATAAGCGTAATACAATAAATACTCAGCGGGCGGTGGTGTTATGAATCTAGTGCGGAGTGCTCTCCTTCAATATCTAAAATTTGTCACCAGTCACCCTGTATACTTTATATTTATTTACACAAAACTTCCATCCTTACATAAGTAGGTATAGTAAAAATTCCAAAAAAAGATGAAATGAAGGCTTCTAAGGTTCCTTTTTTGGTACGTGTCGACAAAGTATGGAACGAACTGCTTGCGCTCGCGCTTGTTTTTCCACTAGGTAACATGGAGGACAAACATCTCATACTTTTAATAAAGAATCACCGAATGCAGTGCATTTAAAAAACCGACTTCATGTCCGAAAGTTTGGCTGAAGTATAAGGTCGCCGTACTCAAAATAATTTTTCAAAAATTTAAATTTTTTCATGACGTACTCAATTGATTTTGATGAATATAAGATATGGGACTACCTCTGAAGTATCCTGAAGTGAAATCGATTCATAATTGTCCACAAAATCGTGTAACGAAGACATAAAAACATACACACGATTTAAGAACCTCCTCTTTTTGGAAGTCGGTTGAAAAAAAAAACATTTCTTATGACCTTTACAGGAAAAAAAATTGTAGACATATATTTTATGCCCTTTAGAATAACTTGTGTATTAGGACAATAATTGCAAAATGTGTTTTTACAATAGTTGCACTTTAAGCAATCCGGTTTTTATAGGTATGTAGTGTAATTTTTTGTTGATAATGTATGGACTTGGAAGACCGGCAAAATATACCTACCTTGTCATTATGCAACGACAGCTAATGTTATCAAATTTCACTATAATTATACTACTGACATACAATATTACAAGTAATTTTGACGGAATTTGTGTGAAATATAATGATATAATTACATGATTGAATTTTACTTATTTTTCGTAGTCAACAGTCTTTTGTCACAGTATTTCCACACATTTAAAAAATAAATACCTGATTATATCTGTTGGTAATTTTAGATTGACTGATACAATGTTTCAATATCAAGAAGACTGTTTGTTTTAACTACAGTAAATTAGCTAAAATGCGTTTTAATAATCAACGACTTGGCCCTTGCCACTTAAAGTACTACTGATTATTCTTTTGCCTTCTATTCGTTGGTCGTATCGGTTACTGATACATTAAAGTCAGTTGAATACTGAAACCCATCATGGCGGCGTTATCGAGATTGAGTCACATGTAAATCATATCCACGATATTTAATTGGAGTGAATTGTTTAACTATATAAAAAAAACATGAATAAAATTTAAACCATAATTCCAAAAACAAATCTTACTTCATCACAACTCCGTGTAATGAGCCAACTGCAGGGCATGAATCTCTCCCCTGGGTGACGAGGAGGCTTAGGCCATAATCCACCAAGCTGGCCCAGTGCTAGGTGGTGGATGTCAGAATTTTCAGGGCGCCGAAATGGCTTCTGACAAACCCTAACGACTACTGCATACAAGTATACAGCGTCCGGGACCGACTTCTTAACGTGTCCACCGAAGCACGGAAGTCGCCGTAAGAAATGAATGGTCAGTGGTCACCCATCCAAGTACCGACCCCGCCGAACGTTGCTTAACCTGCGATATCGTATGATACACATAGTAACCACGGCGCCAAGACGACTTCTTACTTTTTAGTACTTAATACATAATAAAAACAATACTGTCTATTGTTACCGATAAATAAATGATTTTCTAGGATCGTAAGTTGATATTGGAGCAGATTGTATAATTACTTTCTAGCAGAGTTCACTTTTGGTTACTGTGTGTGTACTAAATCAGCCAGTATCTTAATGACAGCGAAGATTTTGCTAAGTACTTTCTTGTACCTATAGGTAACGAATTGAGATTTTTAAAATGTAAAGTGTATTGCGCTATAAAATGCGGCTTATAAAATGCTTAATTTATTCAGTAATCAGGTGAGTGCGTTAATGATTCCATTAATAGGTATACATATATTAAAGCCTGCATCTTAGAAAGTAAAAATCAAACTTTTTGATTAGCATGCCAGAAAAAATAAAATAAATAAGATAAAATGCCCACACAATCACACCAACTACACGCCCCCAAAGTAAGCATAGCTTGTGTTATGGGATACCATGTAGCAAACTAGGGGGAACCTAGAATATTAATACATAAATAGATAAACACCCAGACACGGAACATTTTTTGTCTTGTTCCTTGCGGGAATTAAAACCGCAACCACTGGCGTCTGAGGCAGATAGGTTT
Organism: Stenoptilia bipunctidactyla; assembly: GCA_944452665.1. NCBI lineage: Eukaryota > Metazoa > Arthropoda > Insecta > Lepidoptera > Pterophoridae > Stenoptilia > Stenoptilia bipunctidactyla. The sequence continues at coordinate 4,063,059 of OX101735.1, read as the reverse complement.
ACACCATCGCCAAAGTGGTCGTCATAATTATTTTAATAGGTATACAAATTAAAGTTACTTGCATCTTAGAAAGTACAAGTCAAACCATACAAATACCTAGGTGACCTGGGAATGGTCGGCATTCATTTGTGACGACGACTTCCGTGCTTCGGAGGGCACGTTAAGCAGTCGGTCCCGGGTGTTGTATACGTACTTATATAGGGTCTTTTTTATGAAGATCAAAATATTTAAGGAGAAGGTATAAGAATGATGGGTGGATACAATTAATAAAAAAAAAATTTTTTTTTTGTAAGGTTATTTGATATTTTATAATTCTCATAAGTTTCTCATACATTTTAGTTTAATCTGTTATTTACGACTAAATAGCAAGAAATAATAGCGTTTTTTAACTATTTCTATTAAGAAATACGTTAAGCATCGATACTCAGAAAAATTTTATCACTTAAAAGAATTGTAAAATTTCAATTTAAAAAAAGAATATATATTTTTTTTATCATAAATTGAATTCACACATTATTCTTAACCTTCTCCTTAAATATTTTGATCTTAATAAAAAAGACCCTATATAGTAGTCGTTAGGGTTCGTCAGAAGCCATTTCGGTGCCCTAAAAATTCTAACATCCACCACCCAGCACTGGGCCAGCTTGGTGGATTATGGCCTGAACCTCTCCTTCAACCAGGGGAGAGACTCATGCCCTGCAGTGAGCTCATTACAAAAAGTTGATTCAACATACTTTCATTTGGAAACTACCCTAAAACATTATTAAGATGAGTTGGGGGCTATCCGATCACAATTAGTTTTTCAATTAATAAGTTTCTTATCGACCCTTCACATATTTACCTTTTCCTAAATAATGATAGGTATAATTACAACAACCTTTACATTCGTATCCTCATGGGTGCTATAGATGATTCTATATACAATAAATCTTAATTGTTTTGAGCCCAGTGCAGTTCAAGAGCCTTAAAGGTCATAAATGTATTATGTTCGTACCAAAACAAACTAATACTTAGGTAACTTAATTGTACAACTATAAATGTAGATTCAGTGATAGATTGTTGGTCTTTGTATTTCTAAAAATCCTACTAATATTACCTATAATATTAAAAGTTATGATGTTTAGATTTGCTTCCATGCTGGACTGGGAGCGAAAGAAAAACATAGAATTTGCCAGCTGCTTCTCTTCCCGGGTATACTGTAAAAGTCATTTAAGGGACAGAGGTTTTAAAGGCGTTTTTGAGGGCGATAGGCTGACCCCCTGTCACTACAATAGTCTCTCTCCATCTTTATAATACTTTCAAATTTGTCAGACGTGACATCAGATGGTCTTGTAAGCTCTGGCGTTCTGTCTACCCCATAAGGGATACAGGCGTGTTATGTATGTATGTTTAGATATATGTTTTATTCCTCAATCACTGTACGTACAGCCTGAAAAGCACTTAGGCTTTTTATTCCGATATTCCGGCAAAATCAAGCTAAACATCAGAATCTAGTTAAATAATATTCAAAGATTTTTCATCGTAAGTTATATGAAAAAAACATAAATTTTCCGTATTTCGTTCAATATTCCTAATGCTTATTCAGTACGTTACACCATCAGCATAAACAATGCAACAAGGCCGTTACCTTCAAATATCAATAAACTCAAATAAGTTGCTTCGTAAACAAATTGTTCTATCAATTTACATAGAAACATTCAAATAAGCAGTATAAAATAAACCATATTGTTATAACGACGATATACTGGAAAATATTATTTTCTTCTATCAACAACGTCCTTTTGTCGTAAATGAAGCGAACATAAAAGGAAAAACGAGGCAATTCTCCGTAAAATATCGTAAATAAAACAGGTAAAACTTGCGAACATTCACAAATCTTTACGTTTATAAGTTTACTTATAAAACTACATAGTAAACACACACATAATGTTAAAACTATATACATGCATGGACCGTTTCTTATTTGGGTTGGCTTATAACAACCTTGGATATACATACCTATCACAAAAGGCGATTAAATCTCGCCTTTTGGTGGCAGCCGTCAGGATGCCGCTCGCTGCGCAGCCTCTATCTACCGATTGGCTGTCGCTCCGATGATGATCAGTCAAGGCGGGTCATAAAAGGGGGATGTTTAGTGGGTATACTCACTAAACACAGCCGGCTCATCTCGTGGCCAAACTTTCGGTCCCCACACTGTCAGAGCACTCTATATCTGTTAGCTACTGGAGTTAATAGAATAAAGAATGCCCATTCGTCCGTAACAGGATTCATCCTCCTCCTGCTAGAGCTTACTTTAGTGGGTGCCAAAGACTTTCCTTGGCGGAAAAACAAAAAAAAAAGCGATTAAATCGGCTTATACCTGTTTGGTGGTCCTTTTCAAACCAATGTCATATACCTAAAATGTGCTGCCAAATATCGCAGCTCGGGTGGTTATACGTTCTAGCAATGTGTTGCTGAACTCGTTTGATTTCATCTTTGATGTAATCTGTACTTACCATCTAGTGAAATAGAGTTCAAAGAAGGTTATAGGCACCTTAAAAAAAATCATTTTTGTTGACATGACATTGCCTATAGGGCTGATATTTCGCGCACAGATAAGACATAGAAATTTGACCATGTAATTTTATAGATTGCTATATCCGGATTAACGAACGAATTCAAAGGAATATTTTGTTTTTATTATGTGTCTGGAATACCACATCGGAAATTTTTTATACTTATTATTACCTACAAATAAATGTTGATTATTTTTTTAGAATAAAACTTCACTTTCTGAGATTTAACATTAAGAATCGACTAATTTCAATAAACATGACAACTTAATTATAATTATGGTCTTCCATGCTAGACTGGGTGCGAAAGAAAAACATAGAATGTACCAGCTGCTTCTTCTCTGTAAAAGTCAGTTAAGAGACAGAGGTTTTATGTGACGTTTTTGCGGGCGACAGGCTGACCTCCTGTCACTGCAATAGTCTCTCTCAATCATTATAATGCCTCTAAACTTGTTAAACGTGACATCATATGATTTTATAGCCTCTGGTGTTCTGCCTACCTCATAAGGGCGTGAAGTTATGTAAGTATAGAAGAAAGAAAGGAGAAAGAATTATGTCGTATTAGCTTTTCATACCATTTCACACTGATGTATCCTTATAGTATAATCATCATCATCACAACTCCGTGTAATGAGCCCACTGCATGGCTATGAGTCTCTCCTCTGGGTGACGAGGAGGTTTAGGCCGTAATCCACCAAGCTGGCCCGGTGCTGGTTGGTGGATGTCAGATATTTCAGGGCGCCGAAATGGCTTTTGACAAACCCTAACGACTACTGTATACAAGTATACAGCACCCGGCACCGACTGCTTAACGTGCCCTCCGAAGCACGGAAGTCGTCGTGAGAAATGAATCGTCGGCGGCATATAGTATAATAATATGTGTTAAATCAGTCTTTGCCCAAGCTGTAGATTTTCTAATGTCGAAAAGTGCCCAGTTACTTCAGCAAAGAAACAACCATAAAAGATGAAAATACCATCTTAAATAGGGATGCTTGAAAATGTATACGTAGCTCATGAATTGGTAATTTGTACACCATTGTTGTTACCACTTTTTACACTTACAGATATTTATTAGTCGAAAAAAATTTACCCCTCTGATGAGGCATGAATAATTTAATTACAAAACGTACCGTATTTTAACGTATATTTTCAATCGAATTACAAAAAAGGAGGAGGTTCTCAATTCGCCTGTATTTTTTTGTGTCTTTGTTACACTATATTTCGGACATTGAAATGTACCTAAATATCATTGAAATTTAGGAATTGATTTTGAAAATTGTTGTTTCATATGATTATTGATCCCATATAAATTTAATATTGGTCCTATAAAAAATCATTATTTCTAACTCAATTTTAGCTCAACTTATGGCACAAATAATTCGTACTTATACAGGAACAAATTAGATTTATATTTTCCACGGACCTAGTTTATTTATCACTTAACTTCAAATAAGTATTTTTTTTTTGGATAATTCTTAGCTATCTTTGTCATACGAACACATAAGCCCCAAAAGCGTTTTGTATTTCGATTTCTGTAAGAATATATCGTGCGTCTCACCAAACATGTCAACTTCCGTGTGAAGCTGAGTGAAATAGCAAGATGCTTTTGCCGAACTCAACTACGAGTTGGCTTAGCGAGCGGTGGGCTCTTAAAAACAATTTCAAATTAATTATAACAATTTTAAAAAATCTTACATACAATAGCCATGCTGAACTCATATCAACACTCATTCACTTCGGGAGTTAAAAATGACAAGAAAATAATCAACGAATGCAGAGCATTAAAAAAACCGACTTCACGTCAAAACTTTGGCTGAGTTGAGAATGTCATCAGCGTAAACATTCTCCGAAATCATACATCTTTTTTCAAAAGTTTGAAATTTTCAATGAAGTACTCAACAGGATTTTGATGAAATTTAAAAGGGACCAACTATGAGGTATCCTTTGTCATATGAAACAACAATTTTCGAAATCAATTCCTAATTGTCCGAAATATCGTGTAACAAAGACACAAAAAAAACATACAGACGAATTGAGAACCTCGGTTGAAAACAATAGAGTGTCTATATTTTTTATAATCTAACGAGTAATAATATTTCGGACCCAACGTTTTTAATAGATATAACTTGCTTTGTTTTAAGTTGTGATACCGTTGAGACCAAAATATTGTGTTCATTGTCCACATTTTGCGAACCTTCGTCCCTTCGAAACTACCCTTATTTTGGTAATTGCTTTCCATCCAGTTAATTTTAGTGAAACAACGTATGAGAAGCATCTTTGAAGATTAGGGTCGTGTAAGTTATTATCTTTGAGCAAGTTTTTTGCTTGTTAAAGGAAACCTACTTTGGGTAATATTTAAGGATAAAATTTATGGTATTTTCAAACTAGGACAGAGACTTGTATATTTTTATATCAACAAAAAGTTTTTGTCTTTTAATCAAATTGTTAATTTACCAAAGAATAATAATAATAATAACCGGCTAGTAAAAAAAATAATAATAATACTCATTATTGCCAAATAAAATACAATTTTACAATTTTCATGAATTATACAGATATTGACAATGAGGCGGCCTTATCGCTACAAGCGATTTCTACCAGGCAACCAACAAAAGGAATCCATTAAGAAATAAATTTACAAAAAGAAACAACATTAAAGAAAAATAAACAGAAATCTTTGGGCAGAGTATTTACACGGTGAAACGTTAATCGTATACATTACATAATTAATAGTATAAAATACACGGTTTGATAAATTTTGTATTAAAATATAAATATACGAAAAGCTAAACAAGATTCGGGAATGTTTCATATTAATTTGTAATTCTAATACTGGCAGCTCCCTGTAGTTTTTCCCGTTTAGCTTTTGTTCTTATAGTGTAGTTAAAACCTTCCATGCTGGACTGGGAGTGAAAGAAAAACATAGAATGTGCCAGCTGCTTCTCTTTCCGGGCATACTGTAAAAGTCAGTTAAGGGACTAATGTTTTATCGACGTTCTTGTGGACGATAGGCATGACCCCCTATCACTGCAAGTCTCTCTCCATCATTTTAATACCTCCAAATTTGTCAAACGTGTCATCAGATGGTTTTATATGGGGCTCGCACACTAAGTGTTCCGTATCGTCGTCTAATTAAGCTTGTACGTACAAATGTCATAAACAAATATAAGAAATAGATATACGATCTATTTCTTCGATGGTTTTATCAAGAGTTTAAACTCCATCTTCGACCTCGTCTTCACGTTACGTCAAGTTGGATTGAGATCACCATCTAAAAACTCATGTCGCTACAGTTTTCGCGCTACCTCCCAATATCTAGCTGTCTCATAAACGCCATATTATTAACTCATAAACGCCATATATTAAATCCGCACAAACTTTACCCACTTTTAAAAAACTTGTATAGATGCACTATTTCACAAAAGTTGAAGAATTACCATGACTATTTTTATTTCATACTTTTTTTATGATGTATTGTAAATATTAAATATACGTATGTGTATGTAGGTATAAAGATAATATGTGTGTAAGTATATTTTAAATATGAGATCTTATTTTTTTATGCATCATTATTTATATATTTATACATATTTTGTTTTAAATAGTATGCGTACGACATGACATCCTTAAACGCATACAAAATCCTCTGCCCTAAGGTTGTCTGGAAGAGATCGCTTTTTAGCGATAAGGCCACCGATTTGTAATTAATTATTGTTTCTCTAAATACATTGTGTATTGTATATTTATAGTTGTGCAATAAAGAGTTTTTATTATATTATTATTATATATCTTTTTCTCTTTCAGTGCATAACAATCCTGGTGACGACATTCCTGTCTATGTACATCGCATCACTTCGGGAGGTTCCAGAGTCCAGTGAGGTTCCACTAGAGTTCACTCGCCTCATCACCGATGCGACCGCCATGATCTTGGAGCTGGTGATGAATGTGGTGTTCCTGGTTGCACTTCATAGGGTAAGCTGTGTTTTTATAGATGACAGGAATAAAACTCAATCTAGCCTCATCTAACGATAAGTGAGTTCCTAAATTTAACACAGAGCGCGTCGCTTATTAAAACTTTATGCTGTTGGCAATAATAGTATATTATGTAACAAGAGAGCGAAGTTGCTAATTACAGTCGAGGCTGTAATTAATAATGAGCCGAGACTGTAATTAGCAACGCTCACGAGTTACATACGACGTTTTTCAACACACTTGTGAGTAAAAGACAGACATACGTGGTCATAAAATAACAAACACATTTGATAACAAAGCTGTGAATTGTGATTGAAAAATGACGCCGAACCTCGCGCATGCGCGTAGGTTTTTTTTTCCATCAAATGTGTCAATGTCTGTATAGCATATACAGGCTATTTTAAGTGAAAATGTTTAATTTGGAGTGGTAAATGCAAATATTTTAATATTTTATACAAATTTGTTTTACTAATATAACGCGCAAACATTTAAAAATGTATATGGATTTGAAGTGGTACCTATAAAACCTCTTTGTTGTTTCTGAAAATATTCAATGTATAACCCGGACCAATAAAATATGCTCTGTTTATAATTTGCACAAAGGTACAATTCAACTTTGTAGGATTCATTATATTATGCACTAGGGTATAATATATTATGCACGCGTGACTTATAGCCCAGTTTATAGTTCTAAATTCAATAGAATAACGCTCACTTTACGAGCAAGTGTGTTGAAAAGATTATTATTGAATAAGTGTCTACCACCATAACCACTTTGAAATAAACTTCTGATTTGGCAAACATATCCGATCTTAAGCTGTTGTATACAGCTTTTTGAGGTGACAGTCAGCTCCTCTCGAGTAACAGATGTTCATGTACAGATTACTTTGAATCTGATAATAAAAAAACTGCTTCCATGCTGGACTGGGAGCGAAAGAAAAACATAGAATGTGCCAGCTGCTTCTCTTCCCGGGCATACTGTAATATTCAGTTAAGGGACAGAGGTTTTAAAGGCGTTTTTGTGGGCGATAGGCTGACCCCCTGTCACTACAATAGTCTCTCTTCATCTTTATAATACCTCCAAATTTGTCAAACGTGACATCAGATGGTCTTGTAACCTCTGGTGTTCTGCCTACCCTATAAGGTAGGTAAACTATTTTGGTAAACTATTTTATCACGTTTAAACGATTGTTGTCAAATGTCAAAAAGTAGGTTTATTATGAAAATAATAGAAGCTTTACAACGTTATTATTATTATTTATTTATTTGTATTTCAAAAATAAGCCCAATCATATTAAAAAAAATGGTATCATTAACTGTTTCAAGAGAATTAAAAATAAAAGCCTCTTTGTTCTAAATCTATCACAATTATTATTAATTGATTTCATTACTTTAAACATTGTTAAAACATGAACATAAAGAATCTACATGGTCACTTAAAAGAAAATAACAAACAGCTGTATTCCGAACAAAGTTTTATCACAATTAGTTTCTACTATCTCAAAACGATCAAAGTAACCCAACTAATGTGCAAACCACACACCTAATACCTGCTTCTGTGCAGTAAAACTAGTACTGAAAAACCTTAACTTCGCTTCCCGCCCGCTCTACGGTTCACGTTTAATCTTTACCGAGTTTTAACATTTTATACCTTGCTTTTTCTCCATTGTTCTAATCAAGTCCATTAATACTAACCGATCTACCCACTGCAAATCCCGCCATCATTATTTACCACGAACACTGAGGTTCTAAACCGTGTTTGGTTTCATTGCTAGCGGAATGAATACTTGTCTGTAAACTGATTTTTAAGCTATTGCATAGCTTCTATCGCGGGCCTTGAGCGTGGGGACCGAATCCAGAAATTCCGTAACGAAAAAAACCTAACACCCCCCACTCCGACCGGCACAGGGGTGATACTTTGATTTAATAACTTTACATGCGGGCTTTAATAAACAATCAGCGCCATCTACTAGGAACTTGTGGAACTTCATATTAGATCAAACATTACTGCATTAATAAAATAAATAAATAATTATAATTGCATAAGTTGATAAAAAAATGCTATGCAATAGCTTTACCGCGGCAGTCTCCGAGTGCCACACGTCTTTTTTTTTTTAAAGATGATTGCTGTCAAGTTTCTTGCCACTAATTCTCAACTCATTGACTTTCCAAATTGGTTGTAGATTCTGTTCAGTAATATCTGTAATCGGAAACCGTAAAAGTAATCTTAATATATAAAACTTTTCGGCTACTGATTGACTGACACACAACGTACAGCCATAACTTCTGGGCACAGAGAGCTGAAATTTAGAACATACTTTCCTAAGCAGGTGTAGGGATGCGTTAAAGAAGGAATTCCTGAAATTCGAACGGAAAAGGGAAATATAGAACTTTTTAGTTTGTATGAAAAATCTTATTCCTTTAATGCACCGTTGCGAAACTTTTTAAAAAGGTTCCACAATAGAAGGTAAGGGTCTGCATTATGAAAATAATGATCGAAATTCTCACCGGAACAGGAAATATAGGACTTAGGTATAGTTTATGCGTACGAAGTCACGGGCAAACGCTCGTTTAATAATAATCATAAGATTTATCGTTTTGTCCTGTATTTTCATTTAACACAACAAAGCCTTTAAAATATTCACTTGCTCTCTTTTCCTTACAATATATCATCTGTCTTACTAGACATGGCAATCTACCCATGAAGCTTTGTGAAAAACAATATTGTTCATAGCATGTAGGGTAAAAATTATAAAGGCCAATCTTGCCCACTGTAGGGCTATGAGTCTCTCCCCTGTAGGCCATAATCCACCAAGCTGGCCTAGCGCTGGGTGGTGGACGTCAGAATTTTCAGGGCGCCGAAATGGCTACTGTATACAAGGCGTACCATTTTTTGATGGTCGCCCTGGAGGATGTAGAGAAAACGGCCATAATAACACCCTTCGGCTTGATTGTATTCCCGCGTATGACCTTCGGGCTACGGAACGCGGCGCAAACTTTTCAACGGTTTATGAATCACACTATCCTAGAGGGCTTAGATTTACTTTACTCTTACTTTGATGACGTCATAATTGCAAGCGACTATATAACGTCACATCAACAGCATTTAAACCTAGTCTTTGAAATATTAAATAAGTTTGGCTTAAATATCAACCTAAATAAATGCTCATTTAGCCAGTCCAAGTTAGATTTTTTAGGCTTTGAAGTTTCATCCGAAGGTATAAGACCATTGAAAGAGAAAATAGACGCTGTTTGTAACTTTCCCAAACCCAAAACTATTGAACAGCTCAGAAGGTTTTTGGGTATGGTCAATTTTTATCGGTTACATTTGCCAAAAGCTGTTGAAGATCAAATGGAGTTAAACAAATTTTTACATCAGTCTAAGAAAAAAGGTCGAACTAAAATTCCACGGGACGAAAAGTCAAATGAAACATTTATAATAAATTAATTAATGCTGCTTTATTATCGCACCCGAAACCCGATACTCCGTTTGGATCATCAAGTTCGAGCGTTGGAGCAGTGTTGCTTCAACAAGAAGGTAACATGTGGGTGCCGCTTGGTTATTTTTCCAGGAAGCTATCGCCAAGTTAACAAAAATACAGCACGTATGATAGAGAGCTTCTAGCTATCTTGCTGTAAAGTATTTTAGGAACATGGTTGAGGGTCAAACCTTGATAATTTACACTGACCACAAATCTTTAATTTTCGCTTTCTCGAAAATCAGTAACGATAGTTAATTACCAAAACGCGTTAGACAATTAATTTATATTAGCGAGTTCACTACGAACATTAAACACTTAGTAGGTGATAAAAATGTAGTAGCGGACGCGTTATAGCGTGTTGAGACTGTGACCAGTTCGACTGCGTTGGATTATGCGGCGGTCAGCAAAAGCGCAAACTGATGACGAGAATTTGACTAAGTTGCGTAGCACATCTGATTAATTAACTTATAAAGAATTATTTCTACCTGGCTGTGATTTTCCCGTATGGTGTGAAATGTCTACCAATCGGGCGAGACCTTACTTACCAGATCAATTCAGACGATTAGCTTTTAATACGGTTCATAACCTTAGTCATCCCGGAATCCGTACCGTAGTAAAGTATATAATATTCCCCTACTTTAAATTAATACGTAACTCTAAATAAGTCTAATCAAACATCGTTTTAAAAAATAATATAAGATTGCATCATTAAATAATCTGCATGTTATTGTATTCCAGACATGCACTTTGAACATATTGTCTTACTCAGTAAATTCTTTGTTAGTGTTACCTGAAACCAACTTGTGCAGGTGTTCGAATTGTTATGTCTTGTATTTTGTGATATTAAAATTTCATAGTATGAAATTGCTATATGTTTTTCAACCTAGTTTTACGTGTATAAAATATATATTTTTAAGAAAAAAAATTAAATTTTGGGGGAGTGATGTAACTACACAGAATAATGATATATGATACGTGTTATGTTGTATGCACTTTGTACTAGATAAATGTATGGGAAGTTAGTCGCTTCCAGCCGGCACACTGTACAGTGTACACACGCATAGTAATAAAAGTTATTATATTTACTTTTACTTATGATTTTCTTTTATCTCACCCATAAGACCAGTTAAGGTTAAAAGTGTATACAAGCCCTTTGAAGCACGGAGAAATGAAGTCGCCGTGAGAAATGAATGGTCGACGGTCACCCATCCAAGCCGCGTCGAAAGTTTCTTAACCTGCAATATCGTTTGATACACTCAGTAACCATGGCGTCACGACGACTTCGTTTTGGCTCTTTACTTCAAATTAAACTAAGGATACTAAGATTAGTGTTGGCGATAACGATGAGTTTGCGATATTAAGATGTTTGTATGACTTTATGGTAGCGGAAGTATGTTGGTAGTACTGTTAAAGAGGGTGCTAAATGCAATGAATGACTGACATTCGATTGCAGCGCCATAGGTTGTATCTTGAAGTAGGATGATGGCAAGTGACAGAGATACGGTTAGGACGGCTAGGTGCGCGGACGTATCTCGGACTGACGTCGATAGTAGCTAGGTATTAATTGAGTTGGCATTGTAACTGTAAAGTAACTGACGGAACGGACTCGCGAATTAAGATGTTGTTGAGACTAAGCCAGGGTTATACCCAAGCCCACTGCCTCGGTACTAAGTAACTGTCCAGTGATTAATTCTATCGTGTTTAATAACCTTCATCGCTGACATTAGTCTACATAAAAAATGTTTGATTCTCAATAGCCCACACTGCGGCCCAACCTTTATAGACCAAGGGGCATCCCTAGACGGAAGATATTTGTCTTTGTACCAGGTACAAAATTAATCAGACGACACGGAGCGTTTCCACCATTCTATTTAGATAGACTGAAATGATGCCTTAGTTAGTGCTGTACAGCTAATTAACTGAAGAAACTAAGCTAGTGGTTACTTAGGACGGGATTCTGATCATTGCACTGAAGCTTGCGAAACGCATCGGATTTGTAGTGGAATTAAGCTTCCAGTCGGTGATTTTTAAGGTTTATCATAATAATTTATTTATTTTAAAGGACTACCAGTAGAAGATTACATCTTCTCTTATATTTAACACTCATTTACAAACCGCATGCAAAATGTACCTAACTGCTGTTTAAGGTAGCCACAATATACATACAAAAATCAAGTAAATTTGGGTTTAAAATTACACCAGTCACTTTAACAAAACTTCAAATAGTCAAATCAAATTAAAAGCCTATGAAAAACAATTCAAAAGAAAAAAATATTACACAAATTTAAAAAAAATACAAATAAAAAAAACATATGTATATAAGTAGGTATGTCAATCAAAATTAAAATGAATCAATTAAATCAAAATATAAATAGAAAAAAAATGTAATTAAAATTAATTAATAAATAAAAAAATACAAGAATCAATACAAAAAAATACAGAATTATTTATTAATTATGCATCGGTGAAAAAATCAAGCACTTTTATTCGAAATTCGCGGAAAGAGTCTTGAAATACATATGTCACATATATCACGTAGCCTATTGTATGCTTAGGATTACATAGCTCAGAAGAAAAACAGGATCCTTGTAGGAGGATGTCCATCGGTTGAAGGCACTTTTTCTTAAGCAACGCGAGGAGGTTTAACTGAATTGAATATCAAATACTTTAATCGAATATTCCTTTTAGCAGAAAAAATCTACATCAACATTATCAAAATAAACTGTCTTTTTATGATTCATTGTTGACGCATATTTTGACGCTGGCCAAAGAAATTAAAATGTAAGTACTTCCCGTTTACATTGCCTAGGATCATCAAATATGGCAAGAGGTAAAGCTACGGATACACGACGAAACCTGACACTTGACACTCAGTGTATACACCGAGTGTCCGTGTGTGTCATGTTTCGTTGTTGACGCATATTTTGACGCTGGCCAAAGAAATTAAAATGTAAGTACTTCCCGTTTACATTGCCTAGGATCATCAAATATGGCAAGAGGTAAAGCTACGGATACACGACGAAACCTGACACTTGACACTCAGTGTATACACCGAGTGTCCGTGTGTGTCATGTTTCGTTGTTGACGCATATTTTGACGCTGGCCAAAGAAATTAAAATGTAAGTACTTCCCGTTTACATTGCCTAGGATCATCAAATATGGCAAGAGGTAAAGCTACGGATACACGACGAAACCTGACACTTGACACTCAGTGTATACACCGAGTGTCCGTGTGTGTCATGTTTCGTTGTTGACGCATATTTTGACGCTGGCCAAAGAAATTAAAATGTAAGTACTTCCCGTTTACATTGCCTAGGATCATCAAATATGGCAAGACGTAAAGCTACGGATACACGACGACACCTGACACTTGACACTCAGTGTATACACCGTGTGTCCGTGTGTGTCATGTGCCGCGGCACTCAGTTGCAGCTCTAGGGGCGTTCTAGCTTGGTGTCGCTCTAGCTGCCATGCCGTGTAGACGCGACGTGCGCAGTGTCCGAGACCAGTGTCGCGGTTTTCGGTCGTGCGCGAAACTTTTAGCTAGAGCAACATGGCGGCGGCACGCGCCTGCATTTTAAATTTGTAATATCTTCGGAAATATTCACTTAAATTCCATGCTGTAAAAAGCATATTGATCTATAATAAATGCACAATTTATTAAAGGTACTTAATTGGATAAGAATTAATGCTGTATTGTTTAAAATCACTTCGTAAATAACCATTTTTTAGTAAAGGATAAAAATGGTTATGGTGGGTTATCCCTAAGAGATAGACATATACCGTCGCGAACTTTTTTGTTGAACTTTTTAAGGTGGACAATACTAAAGTACATCATTTTGGTCTATATCGTAAGGTTCAGCCAGCGTTTGCAATATAAGCGCAAAAGAACGTGCTTATTTACGACGTCACATTAGAAACATCTAATATCAGTGTTTCTCTACTATATTATGCATGTATTAAACATAATAACCTTCCTTAAGAATCAGTCTATCCATTAAAAAAAACCGCATCAAAATCCGTTGCGTAAATTTAAAGATCTAAGCATACATAGGGACAGATACCTACGGGTCCAATTGATAACCTCCTTTTTAAAAGTCGGTTAATTAGAACGCATTTATTCAGCGGGCGTGCCATTTCATTTGAAATTTGAAAATGGAATACATTTTTTGCAACTGATGTCATATTTTAAATAAAATGTGCCTTTTCATAAATGCAAACGATATTTTGGCACGGTTCGATTCCCGGTTATATAAAATTAATAGTAGATATTCATTTCTTAATTTTAACTAAGTCCGTAAATATCGATTAATGGCAATGGAATGTCTGACACTGAATTGCGCATCGCTCCGTGTAGACGGCCAATACACTTCGACCGCGACACTCGATCTCAGAACTAGTGTCGACACTAAAAATTGCTCACCGTGTGGACGCGTCCGACACTTGTGTCGACGCTAGTGTCGGTGTCAGTAGTGCCTTAAGAGCTTGGGTAAAGTCTAAATAAAGCATCATGCAGGATTCATGCTCTTACATATTAACAAGCGTGAAATAAGTGACACCCTGAATTGGTATGGACGGGCGGACTTGCCATAGCTATACCCTACACACGCTATATTATATACAATATTAAATTCTTTATAATTAAATTGCATCTCAGTATTTGTGAAATCGGCTGGAAAATCTATTGCATGGCATAAAACAATCTTATAAACAAACGAAAAGAGCCCCTTAACAATGAACATTTTAGAGACTATATTTGAATTACATCTCACGAATTTCTATGTACCATTTGCATGTGAAAACAAATCGTGATTCAACTCCTACTAACTAACCTTCCGCAGCTAATACCTGTTATTTTACTTCATGCATTGCTCTAGTAGCTAAATAATAATGGCATTTAAATATGTAGGTAAGTTTCTTAGTCCAATCAAAGAAAGTGCAGTGAGCGCGAGAGGTTAGTTTTTTTTGACTAAACAGGCATTTAGAACATACAAGTCGTCGTGGCGCCGTGGTTAATGTGTGTATCATACGATATCACAGGTTAAGCAACGTTCAGTGCGGTCGGTATATGTATAGGTGAACATTCATTTCTCAGTGCTTCGGAGGGCACGTTAAGCAGTCGGTCCCGGGTACTGTGTACTTGTATACAGTAGTCGTTAGGGTTTGTCAGTAGCTATTTCAACGCCCTGAAAGTTCTGACATCCACCAAGTGGATTATGGGCTATAGGTAAGTCCGATAGACTACATTTGACTGTTACATTTATTTACATACATTTTCTATTGGAAAACTCTAATATCCTACACCTATGGGCACGACATTTTAATAGTAATACCTAAATAATGAAGAAGATATGGTTTAATTGCCACTTATGTCTTATAATATAGTAAATATGATGGTAAATAAATTGACACAAAATTTTTATTGTTACAAGAAAACGAAATATGTTGAATCATCAACGTGAATAATTTTTTGGGTTCAAGAGTTCTGTTCCTCTCAAGAAAAGTAATGGCCGACCGATTTATTCTTTTATCGCGTGATGTAAGCAATTTGAATTTATCATCGCCATAGAATTATAAATATATAGAATTTATAAACGTCAGATAAACTTTATGAAAAGGAAATAATGAAAAGTGTGACTCAAAGAGTTAAGCGACTAATGATTTACTAAATATAAAAAAATTAAGACCACTTTGGCGATGAGGTAAACTGGTCTGCCTCAGACGCCAGTGGTTGCGGGTTCGATACCCGCAAGGAACAAGAAAAAAAAAATCCGTGTCTGGGTGTTTATCTATTTATGTATTTATATTCTATATTCCCTACTAGTTCGATACATGGTATCCCATAACACAAGCTATGCTTATTTTGGGGCCATGTCGTTGGTGTTGCTTGCCTGGTGATTTTTATTTTTAAAACGGAAATATTGTTTTCATCTAAGCAAATATCAAATAATTTCATAATATCATTCTCACGGCGTAATATCTCACGGTGACTTCCGTGCTTCGATGGGAACGTTGAACAGTCAGTCCCGGGTGCTGTATAGGTACTTTTGTACAGTAGTCGTTAGGGTTTGTCAGAAAATATTTCAAACCCTGAAAATTCTAACATCCACTGCACTGGGCCAGCTAGGTGGACTACGGCCTAAACCTCCTGGTCATCCTGAGGAGAGGCTCATAGCCTTGCAGTGGGCTCATTACACGGAGTTGTATTCCAAAGAATTTTAGTATTTGTAAATGTAGAATGGATGAAAGTCGTTCCTTGATTTTAAGTTTTTTAAGGAAAGAGTATTTCGTGTTTCACAACTTCTTTCTTCAGGGTTTATTTATTTTAAATGCAAGAATCTAAAATCTTGTGATATGGGATAATATTTAGGAGGAACCTAGAATATAAAAACGTACACTTATAGACAAATAATATGTGGAAAAAAATATTCCAGAGATGGGATATTTCTTTTTCACGCTGCGTGCGGTAATTGATCCCTATCTCACGAATAATGTAGTACTGTGCTACTACGTTATTCGTGCCGTGCAAGATCCATTTTGGTAGTTGTTAAATTTATTTTTGTAAATATTATTTCTTTATATTTTTAGCGCAAAATAACACTGGATAATATAATTTAACTGTCGCGAGCAGTGATTGCTGTTCCCGAAATTCTAAGTATCACGTCGACCACCGAATCCTAAATAAATAATATTTTACATTTATTTACTTTTATCATCGAGTTCATAGCACAGTACACGGTGAAGCTAATCTTCTTTTTGGACACGGACGTATATGTTTCTCAAGAAATGACAGCTGATTTTTATCATGGCATTGTGTAATTACCCGCTAAGAAAGTTTCTGTGAAAAATGTGTCACGGCATCAGAGCATACGTAATGTACGAGTATACTAACAAAAAATATTTTGGCCTTTGGATGTTTCCAAGTAAAACTTGAAGATGTAGCTCCGTAATCTTATTCATTACTGCGTGAGGGTCCTATCAGTTGACACGCATCATCTGAAAATCCTATCCTAAAGTAACATCTTTCGTGATTTTTACAATCTGTTCAATTATACAAAACTCGTTTATAAACATGAAGAAATGTTTAGTATGTAGTGAAATTTTCAACAATGGAGTGCAGTGTGTAACCTGTCGAAGATATCTCGATTTTGGTTGTGCCCAAATTACCGAAGCAGTCTGGAGGAAAATTGGAGCTGATAGGAGAGCAGTGTGGAAGTGCCCTATCTGCAGATCAACACCCTTAACATCTTCCACTTCAGATTCAGTATCTTTGGAAGTCGTCCTGAAGGAGATTTGCGAGCTAAAGGAGCAACTTACGGTATTACCTTCACTAATTGAAGACGTTAGAAGTATTAAGAACGAACTTAAGAAACTTCGTCATGGTAACGAGTTATTAAATAGCCGGCTCGATGAATTTGCAACGCAGTTTACTCAGATTCATGCTAGAGCAGCTAAGGTAGACGGCTTGAATAAATCGGTCAACTCATTGGAATGTAAAATAATATCTCTCAAAGCCCAAATATCAAACAAAGACCAGCAATCGATCTTAACTAAGAATGAAATTACGAGTATGCCTCTAAAAAAGAACGAAAATACCCTGTCCATAGTTGAATCTATCAGTAAGGCGGCTGGTTTAGACTTTTTAAAACATAACATTAACTTTCTGCATCGGTCACCTATTCACGGCTCGAAGGAGAAATCCATTGTAGTTGAATTCATTCATCGATTTAATAAAGATGAATATACAGCGGAGGCAAGGGCATATAAAAGCTTTCAGTCTTCAAGTCTAGGATACTCAAACGTCAATCACCGCATCAGAAACCGAAACGACCACGTAAATGAAGACACAAAACTCGTATTGCATAAAACTAAATCAAGAGTTGTGGAGGCAAAGTTTAACTACTGGGTTAAACATGGAAAAATTCATGTACGAAGAAACGACACGTCGCAGGTGTTCATTATAACCAAAGAGAATGATTTGAACTAAATTGTATAACTAGCATCTTAAAGAATCAATGTCTCTTAAATGCTTATTGTTTTCTTAGGTTCATCATTCGCTGCCTTTTTTGCATTGTTCTTCAAATGCAATACATTGTCAGCATAACTAGCTGATCAGTTAAGGTACTGTTTATGTACGATTATGTTCACCAAAGTTGCTCACAAGCTCAGAATGTCTTTTTAATTTTCAAAGGATGTTTCAAGAAAATATTCCGTGTCCATGATGATAGATAATTTAGCATTTAGCTACCACATCACAGACACCAATAGCTGACACAAAAAAAAATCCAATAATTTATTCACAAACATATTTTTTTCTTTAGATATTGTTAATCAACTATAAATTTAATTCATTATATTGAGTTAGAAATTTGATTTTTCAAAAATTTTACGACGCAGCATTAAGTAAACAAAAGCATTTTATAATAGTATATCCAAACTTAACGTTATCCAAATTCAATTATGCCTCTTGGGATTGATTGATAATCAGATATTTTCCTGTCCAACTGATAACAGGAATAACATACATTCAGCATGTTATAATTGGTTTACTTATTAATTCGTGATATTAAATTCATTCATATTAACAAAGGTATTGTACATAGTAAAGAACTTCAAATTAATGGAATAACCTTACAATGCTCATTATTTTAAACATTTAAATAATATTATATGTATCTTAAATTCAATATTTTTGTCACGAATAATATATCGTATTAAATGATACAATATACTATACAATGAATAGTTTTATTTTTAGTAATAACCTATATTCTTATAACAACTTCAATGTTTTTTACTAGAATGTTGGGTCCTGCGTAGTAAATGTTCCGAGATTTACGGAACATGAATGAGCCCACTCTGGCTCAAGATATCAAAATATAATAATAATTAAAGAAATTGATAAATTCAGACATAATTTCATGCCTTTGTTTAGGGTGGCCAGAGACTAGGACACGCCAATTGCTACGATCCAAACATACTTCTTTCGCTTCCTCCATATTCATAAATCTTTTCATTCATGATTGCCGGTCACGGGTACTTTATTTGAAATGAATCTTAGACAGTTATCATATTTATATTCAAGAAATAAACAGAAGAGAATAAACAGTTTGGCATAGCTATCAAGATACTATTCAAGACAGAGGAGGTTTGATACGTGTCTTTACCCCTTTTAATTCTAGTGATGAAGATCAGTAGCTTACACTGAAATAAATAACAAAAATGACATATTTGTAGCCTTTGACTGAGTTAGGGTTCTCTGCACCAAATAGACGATCCGATAAGTTATTCTATTCAAGGATATTTTTATTTTGGATAATGTACATTTGATGAAATATCTAGAGAAGTTTCAAAATAATTTGCGCTTTCGTGGAAACATCAAAATATCATGAGAACTCGAAATTTTAGTCCATATTTTATTTATTTATTTACACTTCAGTTTAAATTACGGGTGCAGATAAAAAAAGTTTCCTTAAAAATGTAAACTTGACTGTCTTATCGCTGAAAGGCAATTTTTTCGGACAACCATGAAATATTTTCTTATCAATATTGCCTAACCGATCGCAGACACTTATCTCAATTTTCCTACATTTGACTTTGAGGCACTTATATCCTAAAGATCTAAAATGTATAACAACCTACTTAAGAATTACTTTCTTCTTGCCAATCGGGGTTTCTTATGAGTCATTCAACATTTCGGTAACTGAAAAAAGTATTTGGCAAATTGTATGGATCATATTATGTAGGTATCATGACCATCATCTGATATAATCCATCCGGCCTATAATACATTTATAATGAGATCTTACTTCATTAAATTATGGTGTATAAATATATCTTATGTTATATTTACGCCTAAACGTAACTTTAATACAACAGAATATTCTCTGCCAACAACTTAAAACTTAATTCTTAATTCCTTAAAACTGATATTTGCTTACAATATCAACTGTACCAAATATCAAATTGTTATTGTGTATTTTTAAAAGATGATTGCTGTCGAGTTTCTTGCCACTTCATCTCAACAAATCGACTTTCCGAAGTGGTGGTAGATCCAGTTCAATTTGTAAATAGTTCGACTTATTTCAAGTGTATTTAAATACTTACGGAATAATGTATTTTTTGACTTTGACTTTGGGCTATAACAACAATTTTAAAATATGAAACCCTTAGAATTTTTAACGTGCAAAATCATACAAAACCTGTTTTGCACAGATTAAATATGCATCCTAAATTGGAACCCATTATTTGTAGCACTCGAATAGCAAAATTTTAGTCAAATTTATGACATATATTTTCAGACAGATGGGAATTCTTTATCTCCCCTACAAGTAAAATTTTGTATGAAATTTTATTTTCTCACACGATGTAAAACAGTTGTATTAATGTTTATATTCAAAATTAAAGGGCACTTTCTAAGGGCATTGTGTGGCCATACTCATTAGTTAAAATGAATCTAAGGCTTACCATGATAATGACTAAACCCTTCCATACCCTTACATAAGTAGTAAAAACTAATTACACAAGAAACACTCACCTGCGGCGAGCTCGTAATAACTTAAGTTAATTAAATGAACACACCAATGAAGAAAGACAAGACGAAGACGTAAAGGCAAACTATGTTTTTTTTACTAAGAACAATGTAAGGAATATCTTCATCGAATTGCTTTTCTGCAAGAAAAAACGAAACAAAAGGTAAAATGTGTACTATTTGATGTATTCGACCCTGACCCCTATTTGATCATGAAGTAATTTTTAGGGTAGGTACCATACTGAAAGTGTTATGGGATTGTTAAAATTTCGCTCTCCGTTATTCTATCTGTCAACAGGCTAAATCTTATAAACCTTCATATTAAGACAGTTGCAATTCTCACATAATATGATGTCGCTATAACCAAAAATACTAAAAAAGCAGAACGAAATAAATATTTACGGCTCCCATACAACAAATACACCGTCTGCAAACATGCTGGGGGAGGTTTTCAGTCAGACTCACAACATAACTAGATGGCGCATATTAAATACCACAAGAATTTATTTAGTTCACTGTGTCAAAATTATTTTCTAAATTAATTTGGAATTAGCAAAAAATTTTTTGCGCCCATTTTCAGTTCAAATTTCGTGGATGCCAAACGTTCGTTAACTTTGCAAATGATAATTGGAATATTAAAAGAATTTTGACAAATACCAGATTGTGTAACACATTTTGTAAAAGCACACTTTATGTAATTGTTTGTAATAAATCTGCTATCGCTAGATCGATTTATCTATTAATTACTAAACGTGCTTTGTTAAAGTTCAAGCTACCATATGGTCGTTGCTATCAAGTTTACCTAACGTGATTGTTACTTAGAAAAAGCTTATACAAGGTTCATTTTAATTAGCGTATCACCTCTTGCATGCACCTTCTCCACATGCCAACAACATTTGTTCTACAACTTTTTAAAATTAATAGTTTTTAAAATTTTAATTTTCTCGTAAAATTTTTTTTTATAGCCTCTGTTTTAAAGGCGTAACTCTATTTACTTTGAGCATAGGTAAGGTATACCACGCGCCTTACGCAGTAGAATATCGCTGCAAAATGATTATCAGTACTTCTTATAAAATGAAGAGTAAGGAGCAAAATTTTTTTAAGCTATTGCATAGCTTCTATCGCGGGCCTTGAGCGTGGGTACCGAAGCCAGAAATTCCGTAACGAATAAAACCTAACACCCCCCACTCCGACCGGCACAGCGGTGATACTTTGATTTCATAACTTTACATGCCGGCTTTAATAAACAATCAGCGCCATCTACTAGGGACTTGTGGAACTTCATATTAGATCAAACATTACTGCATTAATAAAATAAATAAATAATTATAATTGCATAAGTTGATAAAAATGCTATGCAAAAGCTTTACCGCGGCAGTCTCCGAGTGCCACACGTCTTTTTGTTTTTATTTTTGTGATATTTATCAAGATTTGTAAAAAGTCGCAAAACAAATGTTGTTGGGTTTGATGTGGAGAGGCTGCACGCAAGAGATGATGCGTTACTTAAAATGAACCCTGTATACATATTACAATTACTCGATTTGCTGAGTTAACTCTTTCTTGACTTCTATAATTTTTTTTTCCAGAAACACGTGTTACTGATGAAGATCTATCTGTACTTCAACATCGTGTTCTCAATCTTCGGTTTCATCTACAGCGTCTCATTCCTTTCCAAGGAAACCTCTGGAGAACTTTTCCTTATGCTGTTGCAACTTGGTGAGTTTACTAATTTACCTTCCACATAATAATTATTTTCAACTGACTTCCAAAAAAGGAGGAGGTTCTCAATTTGTATGTACGTTTTTTTGTGTCTTTGTTACACGATATGTCGGACAATTATGAATCGATTTTAAAAATTCTTAATGCATATGATAGAGGATACTTCATTGTTGTCCCATATAAATTTTATCAAAATCGGTTGAGTACTTCATTGAAAATTTCAAATTTTTGAAACAATATGTATGATTTCGGAGAATGTTTACGTGGATGACAAAGTTATTTTTAGATAAAGTTATTTGATTATTAGTTGGCCAAAGTGTTGACGTGAAGTCGGTTTTTTTAATGCTCTGCATTCGTTGATTATTATCTATAATAGGTTGCTATTAAAGATAATAATCAACGAATGCAGAGCATTAAAACCTATTATAAACCTATTATCTATGTTTTTGGAGACGGTTTTTAAGAAAAAAATGAAATCTATCCATTGCCGCAAGGCCAGCTTAAATAAATGCGTGCCTTGTTAATTTTGAATTTTTGTAAACATGTTGTACTCATAAATATCTGTAAAATAAAAAATTACAATGTTACTCAAAACTTGCAACCGACTACATACTATACGAGCATTCGTAAACATTCGTTAATATACGATTCGATAAAGTTCTGTGATCGCACTGCTGTGTTGATAGCGCCGTGCGAACGTTCTTGCCAGTGTAACCATGCATTGCGTAAAATCTTTAACTTTCGGTTAAGTTTACTCAGTGCATAATTTCTTATTCTTCTTTTCTATAAGTATGATCTTAAACTATCACGTCCGCTAGTTTCGAAAGTGACCCACCAGGCATCCTGTAGTATTTATAAACCTCATCAATCTTGATTTTATAACTAGTACCGCTTGCTGGACGGGTGCCCTTCCAACTGAGCTACTGTTTTTTTTCAGTTATTTATTTATAATGTTCCTAAATATCAGTAGAGAGTCACCAGTTCTAATTATTTGTTTGGAAATAGTATATGATCTATTTTGTGCCCCAGCATCAGCACTTGCCATCAGGTTAAACGCCAAATCAGTCATTTAATTAATAACTTGATTTTACTTTTCTCATTTTCAGCTTTGCAAATCTACCTGGCCATCTTAGTGTGGAGCTCAGTCATAAAGATGGAAAGAGATGGAGCGGTGAAGTACACGAGAGAGAGGGAAAATGTTTAGATTTAGAGTAGAGTTAGCTCTTACATTAAGCAAAATATAAAAATATAGAGTAGGCCAAATTTGATATTTAATTCTCTAATTTAAATCTCTATCATCAAGCTTAGAGGTTTTAAATTACTTGTTAGCACATATTTTGAGTGTCAAATTTGGTCCAATATTTAGCCTTAAGTTAATGTAGTTACCGCATTTTTATACATATTGAAATAAGGTAAAAATGAATTGATTGTTACAGAAATATTGCTTACTAAGTTATTTAAAATATTGAAAGTTGTGTTTTACCGATACATTATTTTATATTATCAATTGTTTTTGTTAAATTGTTATCATTGTAATTGGATTTTTCAGCGTTTAGCCGTTTTGATAATGACTGAAAATTACAGGTCAGATTATTTAAGAAATATTACAAAATTTGTCCTATTAAATTACTATTTAATAGTGTTTTGAGATTTTCACATAAATTTATTTTAAAATGAGAGACTTATGAGCTTAACTCAACATTGGGCCCGATTTGACATTTAATTCTCTTATTTTATTGCCGTGACAGAAAGAGAAAAAAAAAGTTTTCGTATGAGGCTGTCACGTTTCACGTCGTAAAATAAAATTTGACATTGGAGAGACTTAAAAATAAGAAAATGCAATATCGAATAGGGCCGATTGTGTAATCTCTAAGTTTTGGTCCCTCTAATGTCAATAGGGTCTGCCGAATACGGCCCATTATTTTTATTTTTACTCGGCAATGCACAAAGGACATTGCGAAGAAGTTGTAGTTTTGAGATATATTTTGCTTTATGTTATCATAAATGTTACATTAAAATCTAAATGGTGACCTCACTTCCTCAGGGTTTTTTCAGAAATCGGTTCTTTACCAAAAAAATCATATAAAGAATTGATTGTGATACAGAATAGTAATGTTAATAAATGTAGATATATATCTTATATTCTGGTTCTTTTGTATTTAGTTTCTCTCAAATAGAAAAAGGAAACTGAGGTAATTAAAAAGCTAGCTCCTTTGCTTTGGTCTAATTATTTTTTTATGATAAAACATATTATTTTATTTACTTTATGTGTTGGTGGATTGGCAAACAAGCATTGGATCTACTCGATGGTCTGTAATGTGGCTATCATGTCCCGAAATGTCAAGTTACTTGCTCAAAAAGGAACTTATTTAAAAAGTTATATTGTAAATATACATTTAATTAAAGTATTTTAAGAGACGTCTTAAACAGATTCTTTGAAAAGCATATATTTCAAATAAAATAAAGTAATATTTTGATGCTTTGTCAACTATAATATAATAAATATTCATTGTTCTGTTTTCATATACATATCAATCTATTTCTCTATGAAGAGAAATATATTGATTAAACCCGTTGTAAAATATTGCTTATGAATAAATAAATTGACTAAGGTGTAACTGTAATATAAGCAATATAATATTTTCAACTTATCGTTTTTTTTTGTTTTTTTTTTGCATTTAATAATTTTCAATTATTATTTATAAAATCACTCGATCAGGACTCGAGTTTGGGACTCCCGTCTGCCGGACGGGCGTTCTTCCAACTCAGCTTCCGGACCCTGGTGAAACGCCATCGTAATTACTTATGCGGTAGTCCCAAGTTCAAATCAGGTGTTTTTATTAGCATATTTTTAAGTTATTTAAAAACTTATCTGACTGAGTGACTAAGCTAATTCCGCAATTTCAATACAATACACACGATAGGACATCTAAAAAAATTTTACAGTTTCAACACGTTTCTTCCCCACAAAACATAAGTTTAGTAAAAATACATTATCCAATTTTCAAGAAGCCTACTTTCGTACATTCCAGCTATTTCAATGCTCGAATATACAAAGATTCTGACACACCAATGTATTTTGTGTTGCAGTTTATTTTATATGGTGTGATCTGTTTTGTCGTTGCCAAATTAGCAGTTATTTATTTATATGTTATTCTTTGAAATTAAATGCTATGGAACCGAGCTATAATTTATTTTTCTTTTTATTATTACATTTGTTTTGTAAAAATGTTCTTCATATATTATATGTTTTAATATCTTAAAGATAAAGATAAATAATGAATGTGACACACTTTCAAAGAATATGACTAGTATAAAGAATATTATGAAATATTAAATTGTTAGTTATAAGTGAGAGAGTTAAGATCATATAACTTTTTTGTATGTAAATTAATTTATCAACGTATCGAAAAGAATCTTTATTACACCAAATATTTATAGTTCAATGGAATCTTTTGTCATTTTTTTAATATTGCATATCCTATCAATCTTGTTATGATTTTTCAAATTTAATTCTTATTTTTAACACTACAAGTGCCTTACTTAATCTAGGTATATAAAAATTGGGACCAAAAAGTATCATTTAGTATTAAAAAAGCTAAAGTTGCATTGAAAATAAGTTGGTATAAAGATTATTCTGGGGAATTCAATGCCTAAAAATAAACCGATGTCATCTTCACTTACATTTCACTTCACATCAGGTGAGATACAGGTAAAACGAAGGTTTACCAAGTCTTAAAAAACCATTTACATCACCACGATGCCAAGCCTCACCTTAGCTATAACTTAAGTAAAGTTGAACATTAATTGAATACTGTGGTATCATAATGGCCACTCTAATACCTACAAGACTATTTTTTAGTCACCCTTAATTATGAATGAATACCATTAAAAATAAAGACGACTACGCGCTACTACAAAACACCTTGTAGTACTTCGTCGTAGTATTAAAAACCGTAATCAGTGAAATGGCGCGTCATAGTAGTGTGTTTATCAACAGCAACTATTTGTAGAAAAGTTTGTGGTGCCATATCTTTATTTTTTTCTTCTGAGCTATAATGAAATAAATATGCAGATACGTTTATATTGTGTCAAAGAACATAATATTGAAATTTGGATGGTGACGAAAGAATAGTCCTGTATAACAGTCTTATTTCTATCAATTTGAAGAGCAGACTTGGTAGGTATCTTTGTAATTGAGCCAGGCGATCATAGTGTCACATGTGCATACTTTTAAACACGTATACAACACCAATGGCCTCTGCCATTATTAGATTGTAAATTCAGTAACTTTAGTATGTACTATACCGAAAAGTTTACGATAACTTATACTATAAACATTAGAATTACGTAACCTCTTACCAAGAAACATTTTCGATGTTTGAGCAGAGAATCTTTTCGTTTTTCTTCAATCTACTTTGTAATCTATCCTCTATACAAAGAGTTAGTTTTATTTAAACAAAGTTCTTTATAATGTAGATCCGTTGCTAGTTTGCCGTCATAGGTACGAGTATATGGATAAATGTAGATTTTAGGTTAGTGACCATATCTTTTGAGACTACCCATGTTTGCCCCCGTATAGAACATAAAAAGGTTTAATTAAACAGTTAAGGTTTCGCTCTTAAGTCTTCTTAAGGGATTTTCTTAACTGGATAAGGTTATAGGCTCTATTATATCTTCCCTCGCTGTATTTCAATGTGCTATTTCTATAAAAAGATAAAAGTAGTCTTTACTGAAAGGAAACTGAGTAAGCCTGGGCCACTGGGTTAACAGGTTGACTTTGGTCTAAAAAAATAGCTTATTTTATCCTAATTCAAAATACATAAAACCCCTAAAAACGTAGTGAGGGGGAAACAAGTTAATTCAAGATATGGAAATCGCTGTCATGGGTTTTTAGTGTAGATGAGTAACTCATAATATAATTGAAAATACGCTGAGTAAAATTGAAGAAATATTAATGAGAATCATTATAAGGTTAAATGAATGTAAACTAACCTTGTTAGTTTTATTTTAAATATATTAGGTAATTATTTTGTAATTAAAATATGCGAAATTCTTTATTAGGTTTGGCAATACTGAGTGAATGAAGAACGAAACTATGGTAATTGACTCGTTCAGTAAGTCAATCGATCTATTTGTTCACTCGTTTGTTTGGTTTATTTCCTTGCGCTTGAGTATTTTCATGGTTTTTCTATGTTTAACGACTTCAGTTATTCATACGGACTTCACGATTCTTCTATAAACGACTATTTTGTGCTTGCCTACTGGATCCCGAGAACCCGCATTACACGACGATTTTTGGTTTTTGTCATATTATTGGACTTCTGATTTTGCATTTCGACATGGATCGCTGTATTAATTGTGGCATTGCGTTTGGTCGCTGTGCAGCTTTAGGCAGACGAGCTTTAGATGAAGGAACGCGTAATGTTATTCGTCAATGGCGTACACCCGATGTGGTGAGTATCTTCCTGTTTGTATCTTTTAGTTCTTCTCTTTCAAATATGTTTCATGTTAATTGATCTGCATAAATAATCATTTGAGTGAAATATTAACGTTTTTGCTGTCTGCTCTATTTGGGATATTATAGATCTCAACAATGAGAAAAAGAATAGCTTTCGAAAGTGATTCTAAGCTCACTTAACTTCTGTGTATACCTATAGACAAAATTATGGATATCTCAATTCCTCAACACTGGTTTGTCTTGAAAATTTCGGTGATGAAACATGGTTATATTTTAAATAAAAAAAAGCAAATGTCAAGTTGTTAACACCGTGGCCCAGAAATGTATGGAGCAGGTTCTGTCTCCTTTATGAAACTTAGTAACTTGATATATTTACCAAATTATCAAAAATATTGTTAAGAGTGTTTTTTATTTATTTGAAGTTGTCAGCTGAAATCGATTCATATATTTATACATACATAATCTTCACTTTTATTTTAAAACAGCAAATTCTTATGCCTTAAAGTTAAAATTATGTAAACTAAAAAGCAATGATGAGTTTTTTATTTTATTATAATTAATATATTTATGTTCCATATGTATAATACCTACATGCAATTGTATCTGTTAAGTTTACATATCGCACGTCAGATGTATTTTTTTAGTGCTAATTGTTAAGAAACTATGGAGTGTAAATATTGTTATAAATATAGATGTATAAACATTGTGTGGGTGGTTTCATTATTTTTTTTAAACAGCTTGCTTTATATTTAATACGTAACTTTTCCCGCAAATCCATACGCGCTACACCACCCTCCTTGTGTGAATTTCAGAAACTCCTTCCGTAGTACAATCAGACATCCATTGAAAGAACCTTTATACCAAATTCCACATCGGTACACTCAAGGAATAAGATTTTTCATACAAACAAAAAAGTCCTATATATATATCCCGCTGCCTTATCACGTAACTTGCAAGAGCAAAGCGACGGCATGGATTGCGCAAGATTTGCTAAAAAATAACTAATTCGTATTACGTTACAGCAAAAACAAAGCCATAACAATCCGACGACTGTGCTGCCTCTATCGTACAATCGATTTACTGAAAGTGCATATACAATGTGTTAGGGTTCCGACTTTTGATACTTTACCTACGTGATATACATCAAATTTCATCGACAAAAGTCACCTTAGGGGGGGGCGCACCCCTCACCCCTCGTGATGGGGGTGATTTAAAAATTTCGTTTCTCTGGTTTGCTTTAAGTTCGTAAAACCATTTTTTTTTCATATTTATTGTGTGTATCTTGTTGAATTACATCTCATTTTAAAGCTTATTAAATTTACCAACTTTTGATACCACATTCACTAAAAAGTCATAAGAAGAAAAGAATTAATTTTAATGACTTAGAAAAAAAATCTTACTTTTTTGTAGTATTTTTTTAGTTTTTTGTCATTAAAAAAAAAACGAAGCCCTTAACAATGCATTTTTTTCTTCTTAACTAGTACTATTTGAGTTTATCTTTCTAACGATGCCAAAATTTAGGCCCGGTTCAGTAATTAGTTAAAAGGAAACACGAAATTAAAATATCAAAAGTTTATTTTACTAAGGTAATACGTCCTAGTTACAAAATTTAAGTACTATCAAGACTCGCGAGTTAGAGCGCGCGCGCAATGCGGTAGCAGGTTGCTTCAGGTTTTCGCCTGACTGCCTCTGCGCTCGCTGCGTTGGCGAGGGATGATCAGGGCGAGGCCCGTGCCGAAAGGCTAGAGCGCACCAATCACGTCGCCCCGCGCATCGTACGAGTCGAAACATGAATCTCTTTCAGTCTAATAGTGAATGAGATAACAATACTAAGGTACTGGTTAGGATTTCTGCTTGCTAATCAGTTGTCCTTCGTTTCTCGTTGCGATTGCTACAAAGTTTTACTTTCGAATTTAGCTAAGTACTACTTACTCGATACTATGGCAGTTAATTATTCACCAAGTGAAGTGGCCGACATTGTATTTATTTATGGATACGCCAATGGAAACGCTGCGGCTGCTGTTCGGGAATATCGAATTAGATTCCCTACAAGGCGCATACCTTCTGCTCCAACTTTTGCAAGCGTTTTTGCAAGATTGCGCACTCATGGAATCCGACAGCCGCCTAATGAACGTGCTGTTGTGGGGAGACCAGACATGGAAGAAGAAATCATTGAAATGATTGCCAGTGACCCGCGACTTAGCACTAGAAATATTGCCAGAAGACTTGGGATTTCGCATTGGTCGGTGTGGCAAGTTCTACGTCGGGAAGGATTACGGCCGTTTCATTTTCGTCGAGTTCAGAATTTAATTGAACCAGATTATGCTGCTCGCTTTGTGTTCTGTGCGTGGCTTAATAGGAAAGTGAGACATGATGCAAACTTCGTACGGCGAATATTATGGACTGATGAAGCCAAATTCACAAGAGCTGGGATAACCAACCACCGAAACCATCATTTGTGGCTTAATGAAAATCCCCATGCTGTGAGGCCCGCCTCGTTCCAACACGAATTCTCAATCAACGTGTGGGCAGGCATTATTGATGATGAGCTGCTAGGTCCCATCGTCTTACCAGACAATCTTAATGGTGAGAGATTCTTGGAATTTCTAAGAGGGGATTTCCTACATGAGCTACCATTGGAGTACAGACGTGAACGCCGGTCTTTTTATTTGCAAATGGATGGAGCTCCTGCCCATTTTGCCCGGAATGTACGAGCATATGTGGATGAACACTACACCCCCTGGATTGGAAGAGGAGGAACAATTGCCTGGCCGGCTCGTAGCCCTGATTTGACACCTCTAGATTTCTTCCTGTGGGGGACCATGAAACAGCGGGTTTACCTAGAGGTGCCTACAACAAGAGAAGAGCTGCTGCAAAAAATTATGACCGCAGCTGATGAATTAAAAGCCGACAGAGCTATGATTAAAAGAGCTACACAACAAGTAGCATTAAGGGCTACTTCTTGTTTATTAAACAATGGTGGTCACTTTGAACAATTGTTAAATTGACTTAAAATCGGCAAAACTAAATAAAAAAGAGATTGTAAATTTCGTGTCTTTTATTTTGATGTCATTTTAGCTTAGCAGTTAGGACTGTTTCTTTGAAGTTAAACTGTCGTATTCTGTATCGTTAGAAAGATAAACTCAAATAGTACTAGTTAAGAAGAAAAAAATGCATTGTTAAGGGCTTCGTTTTTTTTTTAATGACAAAAAACTAAAAAAATACTACAAAAAAGTAAGATTTTTTTTCTAAGTCATTAAAATTAATTCTTTTCTTCTTATGACTTTTTAGTGAATGTGGTATCAAAAGTTGGTAAATTTAATAAGCTTTAAAATGAGATGTAATTCAACAAGATACACACAATAAATATGAAAAAAAAAATGGTTTTACGAACTTAAAGCAAACCAGAGAAACGAAATTTTTAAATCACCCCCATCACGAGGGGTGAGGGGTGCGCCCCCCCCTAAGGTGACTTTTGTCGATGAAATTTGATGTATATCACGTAGGTAAAGTATCAAAAGTCGGAACCCTAACACATTGTATAATCCATTTGACTTTCATACTTTTCGTGTGTACTTTTCTGTGAAATTTTAAAAGCAAACATCTGTTTCACATTTTATTAGTTTCTTTTTTAGCTACCAAATTGTTTTTGGCGCTAGTATCGTAGCAATAAATGCATTCTGCGATCAATGAACGATTGAAAAGCTATCGCTTACATAATACTATGTAAAGCAATGGATCGCGCGTCCATGGCGTGATGACTGCGCCATTATAGCTGATAGCTAATATTTACGTAATTCCTTTTCGGGAATTCCTAAGACCCCATAAATAATGTAGGTTTGTTCCAAAATTCAGCTCTTTTCATCCAGTAGCTATGGCTGCACCTACGTTGTCTGTCAGTAACTCAGTGACGGACCAGATTTATATTAAAGAGTAAGCCCTTGTTTCACCTCAATCTCACCTGATGGTGAAACCCGATAGTCAAAGATGAAAGCACACGGACTTAGGAAAGAACTGGCTCTTTATAAAATATTGTCGAAACGCATCACTAGGAGACAAAACACTCCCAGTTGGTTGCTTAGGTCACTGACCTCTACCCAGGGATGTCACGCTTAAAGTACTACAATTTGACAGCCAAGGTATATCAAATGCTACATATTGGTCTAGCAAATGTTGTCATTTTACTACGATAGATGTCCATAGTTATAATCCACCAACCAAACAAAAGGTCTGACTTGTGACAGGTCGTCACGAAATGGCTGCTCCTCCTTGCGTGTGCATGTGTTGATGTAGCACTTTGTGATCTCTGTGTTATTTGGTGGTGTTTTCTGGAGATTTATGCGTGGCGAGTAGAGCTAAGGTCCTGGGTTCGAATTCCAGTACTGGCGAGATAATATGGTGTTTATAATATTATAAAATATATATAATACCAGCCACGTTATAGTATTATTGCACCAAAATAGGCAATGACAGCACGAGAGCATAGCAAAATGGCGGCGCGTCAATGGGGTGACAAGTTCAGGCGTCGAGTTGGCTCACTAATCCTTTTGGTAAATTTATCTTCCTCTATGCCTCTACCATGGCAAATAATTAAATGCAGTTAACTGATAGTTTGAAATGTCAAATACAAAAATAATAATATCAGTTAAAAACTTCCTAATGTAAGTACTGAATGAGAATGATCGAAAATGAACGAGTCTTTGTTATTGGTTTTGTATATTTTAAAGCATTTTATAAATAACTAGCTTTATCCCGCAACTTCGTATGCGCTTAACTACCCTTCTCGTGGAAATTTCAGAAACTATACAACCAGACACCCACTGAAAGAACCTTTATACCAAGTATAACACCCATGCACTCAAGGAATAAGATTTTTCATACAAACTAAAAAGACCTATATTTCGCGTTCCCGTAGGAATTTCGGGAATTCCTTCCTTAGTGCTTTAGGGGATGTAGCACCCCTACATCCCCTAAAGAATGTTTGTTCCAAATTTCAGCTCTCTACGCCCAGTAGTTGCGGCTGTACGTTGTCTGTCAGTCACTCAGTCACTCAGTACCTCAGTCACTCAGTCAGTAACGGAACAGTTTTATATATATTGATGATTGATTGAATTTGAGATGTGTACTTTATCTTCAAAGAAACTTTAATGAAAATAATTAATTACCAAACATACCAAGTGCTTTAAAACAATGACAGTAGAAGTAAAATCGACTTGATCACTTCTATAGAAACTACTTTTGTTGTTAATAGGATAATAGGTAATGAAATTTTAAGAATAGTTGCCCTTTGCTAACAAAACCACAAAAAAAGAAAAGTCTTGTGAGCCAATTTTTTTCCCATACATTAAGATACATACATACATAACTTCACGCCTGTATCCCTTATGGGATAGGCAGAACATCATAGGTTATAAGACCATATGATGTCACGGTTGACTAATGAGGTATTATAATGATTGCGAGAGGCTATTGCAGTGACAGGGCCCACAAAAACCAATACCTCATAAAACATTATGATATTATTATTAAAAAAAAATGCCTACATTCGTTCACTTAACCACATCACTACTTTGTTTCTTCCCTAAAGTTGGCACACTGCAACTGTCACTGCATTGAATTATTTGCCAGGGTATAATAACTTCAGTGGTACCGGCAGGCAAAAGTCCCAGGATTGAGTCCGTCGAGTAACATTATTAAAAACTAAAAATAGGACTTTTGTACAGAGTTTAATAAAATATCAAATGAGAAAAATTGCTTGCTTTTTTTTACCAAATGATAAATTATCACTACCCTGTTAAAAGTGCTAACAAATTTTCAGATGTAATCCTCGACTACAAAATGAGTCGATAATGGCAAGCAAAACTATAATACCAAATAAGGCTCGTCTTGCCGTACTTGAGGGAGTTTTGGCGCCAACGCTTATGTATGGTAGTGAATCTTGGGTGTGGCAGAAGAGACATGAAAGCAAGATTAATGCTGTGGAGATGAGAGCGTAGAGATGCATGTGTGGAGTGAAATTGAGTGATAGGGTGCGCAATAGTGAAATAAGAAAGAGATGCGGATTGAAAGAAGATGTAGTGACTAAGATTGAAAAGGGTATGCTACGGTGGTTTGGACATTTGGAAAGGATGAGTGAAAGTCGATTTACGAAAGAGGTTTACAGAGCAAGGATGGATGGTGCTGTCGGAAGGGGCCGCCCTAGGCAAACGTACGCCGATCAAATTGGCGACGTTCTTAAAAAGGGCCTAGTTAAAAGTACCCGTAACCGGCGATCATGTATGAAAAGATTAATGAACGTGGAGGAAGCGAAAGAGGTATGTATGGATCGAAGCAATTGGTGTTCTCTTGTCTCTGCCTACCCCAAAGGGAGACAGGCGTGAGGTTATGTATGTATGTACAAAATGAGTATTCAAGTGTGCTAAAATCACGAAATAAGGAAAACCTATGGAAATGGTATCCAAAGAAAAATGTATGGGAACCGATGTCGCCAAACGCACACAAAGAAGCCGTCTGTCCATACCCTACACTACAGAAAAACAGCCAATCAGATTCCTCGATTTCATTTTAGTTCAAAACATTGGAAGTATAAATAAATAAATAAATAATAAATAAATATTTCTGACACTCACACAACATTATCTCGCCCAAAGTAAGTTTCTAAAAGAACTAGTGTTATGGATACTAGATAACTGATATACTTAAGAAATATAGAAACATACATATTGAATTTTTTTTTTATTAGAATAAACTAAAATAAACATATAAACGTCCATGACTTGACGACTAATATCTGTGTTCATCACACAAATATCCGCCGCCGCCGGGATTCGACCCAGGACCTCTGGCATAGAAGGCAATGTAATTATGTTACCGCTACACCAGCCGGTCGTCGATTCATCGACTTCAAAAACTATGTAAATACCTTCCCAGATAAATTGTTAATGTTCTTATTACATTCATTAATATTAATTAATTTTTGGCAGAAATTTACTATACGGGGTAGTAATATGTATAGAATAGAAACAGGAATAAGATTTATAAAAATTATTTAAACATTTTTAGTGGGTTGGTTTTTTGAATGCGGTTCACTTTTTCTTAAAAAGAAATAATTAGTTTGCTTTCATTTTGGTTTTGCTTTTATGACTTTTTTTATTTATTTTTTATTTCATACTTTTTAGTGTTAGGTTTTTGTTTTGGGCTAGATCTGGTATCAGTAACTACCTACTTCTTCTGGTTATGTGATGTTTCAGTACTGTAACATTATGACTTTGACCTACCTACTATTGTTATATACGTTTTACCTGTAGGCCTAGGTAGAAAACTATGGAGAAGGACGCTTTAAGAAAGAAGAGGAATTAAATCCCAACGAAAAATAACGAGGACTTGATGCAGCACGAGATGGTCTTGTCTAGGTATCGCCAGCATGCTCGTGCTGCAGAAACTGACAAACGAAAAGAGATTCGCTTAAAACAATCTTCGTGCGAACAGTCAACTAAGAACTTATCCAAAATTTATCACAAAAAAATCTATCACGTATATCTACAAATATGAAAACTAACTTACTATGAAAAAGCTAAAAGCTAGCCCTAAATTGAAAGTAAGTAAAAGGTAAAAGGTTCTCCAAAATGGGACATATATCCTTTTAAAAACCGCATCAACATCGGTTCAGCTAAACGCAAGATAATCGATGACAAACATAATTATTAACATACAGGTTAAACTCCTCTTTGTAAGTTGGCTACTTTTAATAAGAAGTTGTGCAGGTAAATCTGCGGGAAACTGCTAGTATTCGGTAATTATTCGGCAAATCAATCAAACATTCGGCTGAATACAAATGTTGTACGAAATACGAATGTTCGGCCGAACATTCGGCTCATCTCTGATACAAAATAAACAGATAAATTGAGAACCTTATTTTTTAAGTTGGTCAATATACTAAAACCTTCTCCTAAACATGACAAATCTTTTTCTGAAAACCGCATCCAAATCGGATGAATTCGGTTAAAAAAGCTAATATACAGAAAAAAATGATAAACAAAAATATGTGAAAACTGGGGCAGCCATAGTCACACAAACAAGCAATGCGGAGCAGCGCAGAAGAAAAGAGATTTAAAAAAAATTAAAATACGAAATGAAATAATATTTCACAGATACTATGCGTTGCATATGCTGAGTGTAAATAATGAAATCATATTTTACATTTTTTACTATTTTATATTTATTGACTCAATTTTGAAAACTACACATTTATCATCATTAAATATACCTTATTACAATTTACAAAACATCTGTGTTAATACACAGACTGTGGTAATACACTTGAAATAAGTCAAATTATTTACAAATGGAACTGAATCTACAACCACTTCGAAAAGTCAATCCGTTGAAAACAAGTGGCAAGAAACTTACCTGCAATAATTTTTCAAAATATAAAATAACAGAACAGCCAGGGAGTCCCATCCTCCTAGCTCTTTTAACATAAATTTTGTTTTATATTTAAATCTATCTAAGGGTAAACCTTGGACATATTTTGGAAATCTATACTAATATATAAAGCTGAAGAGTTTGTTTGTTCGTTTGTTTGAACGCGCTAATCTCAGAAACTACAAGTGGGATTTGAATTCTTTTTGCATTTGACAGCCCTACTCTTGAGGAAGGTTATAGGCTATATTTTATCCCGAAATTCCCAAGGGATCAAAAGTTACGCGGGTAAAACCGCGCGCGGTGGCTAGTTTATTATAAAAGCGTATACATTGACCCATGAACGAGTTAGTGGCTTTGTGAAGTCTATTATTATAGCCAGCTAGTTTATACACAAGGCAATGAGGTATCAGATGATAGAGGTAAAGGCAAAGAGAGAACGGAAACAGTATGTAGAAAACAGCAAGCGGATTTGGCGATGCAATGCTGAAACCAGGTGAGCGAATAATAGACATTTGACTGCTGCCCGATGAATTTGACGATGCCAGGAAAGTGAGGCTGTAGTCTGAGCCCAAATGATGAATTAAAACATACGGTCAAAGGCAAAATAAAATAAATCATTATTTCGTAGGTATACATACACTTAAAATAAGTCAAATTGTTTGCAAATGGAACTGAAAAGATGGTTCAAGAAATTCAACAACATTATCCTTTGATTAATATACAGGGGACTGGTGGGTCACAAAAAATATGAATATTAATTATTCACTGAGTAAACTTAACCGAAAGTTAAAGAATTGATTACATAACGCATAGTTACGCTAGCGTTGGCAGCGGTCTGCGTGTCAGGTCACGTGCCGCGATTGACTCAGTTGTATGTAAATTAAATAGTAACATAGTAGTATTTATTTATGGTGAATTCTAGTTGCTTGAGAGGCCGTGCTCTTTACAATCCAGAATCGCTTATCTGCAGCGAAAGGCGATGAGGGGCAGTAAAGTTTGGCCTATACCATACAGAATCAGATATTGTTTGTCGGTGTATTAAGAATAATATTAATATCAACCATAAAGCCTTATTCATTCGTACTTAAGATCATGTTATTTGCCCTGGACATCTAATGAATTATATTCCAACACTTATATTCCAACTTTGATACTAACTTGGATTTTTTGAAAATAACTTTTTGAGGATTTATCAGTCTTGAAGTTGGTCTTAATGACGTGTACCAACTAAGTCTTGATGATTTATTACTACAAGGTGAATTCCTCATTTTCTAAATAAAACGAAATCAAGGTCTTATAAATTCCATAGGTAAACAGACCGTAAAACTTAAACGTATTGAAAGCTATAATTATTTGTGTTGATAATATGTTAAGTCAAGATTCTAGTTCAATGGATTTTCACCTTTTTTTAATGGTCATGAAATCATTTTTAATAACAGCTTTCATAATCCGGCAACCAATGTCATGACTTCCCACGAGCAATTTATTTTTTAACATCGTTAAGAAACCATTTCAAACTACTTTTGTCGAGATATTGATTTTCACCATTCGTAATCTATACTCATATAAAAAAAAACTAACAATTTGAATTTGTTTGTGTATGGTGGATGCTAGAAATTTTTATGGGACAGAGATGGCTTTCAAGAACTCCAAACAACGCATATGTCGTGAGAAACTGATACTCGGCGGTTACCCATCCCTGTCCCAACCGCGCCGAAGGTTGCTAGTCCTGCTATATCGTATGATATGCACGAGAACTACTTATGTACAAAGATTTCATGATGGCTGGTCCTTGCGTTATACTTGTGAACGGGTGCTGCTAGCGGTGCCAGGTCTTTTTGCTGATGATACAACGACTATTTTATTCCATTTTTGTTTAAATACTCTGGTCCCAGTTTGTCATGTTCGTGTTGTGCATCCATAGCTCAATGCACCTACTATGTAAGCAATTTGGTTGTGGC
Organism: Stenoptilia bipunctidactyla; assembly: GCA_944452665.1. NCBI lineage: Eukaryota > Metazoa > Arthropoda > Insecta > Lepidoptera > Pterophoridae > Stenoptilia > Stenoptilia bipunctidactyla. Next base: position 4,024,957 of record OX101735.1, on the reverse strand, counting down.
ATGACATTGGTCTCACAATTAGCTGTCTTGTGTTTGTTTTTTTTCATGTCATGATCAATTTGTTCTGTATGTACCTATTTGTATTAATTCGTATAATCCTGACTGAAAAAGAGTGCCAAAGACTTTTTTCCGCCGGCTTTTTTTGTCTCTTGGTCTACTGTAATATCTTATTCAATAACTATCAACACCTTGTTAAAGCCGAAGTACAAAATTGTGACGTCATTAAGCGGCCATGTGACGTCATTAAGCGGCCATGTGACGTCATTAAGCGGCCATTCGATGGTCTTATGATGAATAAAATTTTCATTTCATTTCTACCTACTGATCTACAAAGATTTCGCTTAGAGTGAGATAGAGGATCGAACCAACTGAGTCATGACCTATTTTGCTGACAACTCCTTTGAAACTGTCAAACTTGTTAGGTCCATTGCGTATGCACTTAGGACATTTTAAGCTACTGTAAGAATTGTATACTCAGTAAATGTCAGTGTCAGATGAAAGTATAACAAGTTCGTCACCAAGGAAACCTTTTTTTTATTCACCAAGCGAATTTTAACCTAAAACCATTTAGATGGTTTGCCAAAATGAACTTATAATTATAAAAACGGCATGATTCAATTGGTTCGATAGTACTTACTTATTATTGATACAAAAATAAATCACAGATAAAATTAAATTAATTTTATTTTACAAAAAAAACCACTCATACGAAATACGCTTCATTCTTAGGCAGAAGAATACCACGCTGCGTCATTGACTTTACTTTTTAACCTCTCATAGTCTTCGTTCTCTTCTTGGATCTCTTTGAAATGGCTTGCGACTATCATCAGCATGTAGCCACGAATCACTGGAAATAAAAATAAATAAGTTACCAAAACTGTAACACCAACTATATGATTGAATGAATTTACGGGATTCTTACCACGATTTTTGATTTTTTTTTCGCACGTCCGATATTTCGATGCTGTTACAAGCACCATGATCGCGGACTGCCAGTGCTTGTAACAGCATCAAAATATCGGACGGGCGAAAATAAAATCAAAAATCGTGGCAAGAATCCCGAAAATTCATTAAATCATAGGGAAAATAACCACGATAGCTTAAAACAATTATTACCAATTATATGGCCTCAAAGCTAGCTTTCTTATAAGCTTGGATTCTGGAGAACACACAGCCTATCTAGGGGCTATCCAAGTGTTTACCTAGACCCGAGCCTGTTTAGAAAAGTTATATTTGTAATCTGGCACGCCTGGGACTTGAACCTCTCACAACGAAGCCGAACTTTCGACCAATGCACCACTACGCGGGTTTGCTCCTCGCACAATTCTTTTACTTGTATTATAAGAGGTTAAAACGCCAAATGTACAATCATTTGAGTTCATCATATTGTTTGATGTTTATTACAAAAAAAAGACGTGTGGCACTCGGAGACTGCCGCGGTAAAGCTATTGCATAGCATTTTTTATCAACTTATGCAATTATAATTATTTATTTATTTTATTAATGCACTGTAATGTTTGATCTAATATGAAGTTCCACAAGTTCCTAGTAGATGGCGCTGATTGTTTATCAAAGCCCGCATGTAAAGTTATGAAATCAAAGTATCACCGTTGTGCCGATCGGAGTGGGGGGTGTTAGGTTTTTTTCGTTACGGAATTTCTGGATTCGGTCCCCACGCTCAAGGCCCGCGGTAGAAGCTATGCAATAGCTTAAAAAATACCAATATACAACGTGGTAAAGAAAGGACGAAAAAAGTAGTACCAATAGAAGTAAAAATATAAAGTATTTCCAGTTTTTAATGCGGCATATCCAAGCATATATCCATGGCACAGACGTTTTTTCTTCATATTTAAACTTTTTTATTTACATAACACAAAGAATATCAGCAATCTGCTTTCTGCCGAAATATTTTAATACACCAGTACAAAACCACTGAACCAACAACGATATGAAAGAATACTGAAAATGTTGTGAGAACTCCTCTGCGCTTCGTATAATTTACATTCGTGTATTGGGCGGTGAACCAGAAAGATATGAAAACTGGCACCGAAAACAAGAACTAATTTATTCTTTTGAGTAACGAAAATAATGTAGTGGGTGACTAGCCAAGTGTTCAGATATCAAAAAACTTAACCTCTATAGTGAAAAAAAAATACATTTATTATACATTTAACATAAAAGCTAGCCCAAATAGAGTTCCTTTAGAAAACTACATCATGGAGTTTGGATGAATAAACTTAAGAGAAAAACATACACATTGAATATACAGGGTGTCCCGTAAATAGAGGAGCAACGGAAAACTGGAGATACAAAGGGTTGTCTGGAATCCGAAACAACATTTTTTTTTCCTATCCTAAGTAAGTTTTTGAGATATACCGATTTTGAATATTTATAGGATTTTCCCGTACTGTGTGCAGAAAATGTATCATAATTTTTCTTTCATGCACTTTTTTTTGCAGATAGTTAAGAAAAGATTAATCTCTCTAATTAATTTTTTATTTGTGAGGAATTATTAATCTGTGAAAATAAAATATGTAATTAAAATTTATAAACACCTTTTGAAAAGTGGGAGGCCGCACGTAGATATCGTGTGCGGTATCCAAATCGCGAACGGTATTCCGATCATTGAGTTTTTCTCCGCGTCAGTAACGCGTATTTGGAGGGTCGAATCCCTGGCGTTACCAGACGTGAAGGAAGACCTAGACAGGTGAATGAAGATCAGGTAATGATGGAAGTTAGACAAGATCCTTCTACTAGCATTTGCCGTGTTACAGGTATCGCTACAAGTACGGTACATAGAATCTTGAAAAGCAACCGCATGTACCCGTATCATGTCGCTTAGACTTCCGTAGGGAGATGTTGCGCCGGTGCAGACAAGATCCACGCTTTTTTGATTCAATTTTGTGGAATGATGAATCTTGTTTTAAGAGATTGGGCGTCTTTAAACATTCACAACCTCCATGAATGGGCCATTGAAAACCCCCGTGCAGTAAGGGAAGACTGGTTTCAGCACCAGTTTGGAGTTAATTTATGGGCTGGGATACTATACAGACCAATCATCGGTACACCAAGACTGAATGGAGCTCATTTTTTTTTTTTAAGAGAAGGGCTATGTAATTTGTTTAACGATGTACCCGAAGAAGTTCACAAAAGGATGTGGCTACGGCATGATGGTGCACCCGCTCACTATTCACGGCAAGTAAGAAATCACTGAAACTGAAATGAGTCGTACCCGAATCGATGGATAGGACGCGGTGGTACAATTGCGTGGCTACCACGCTCGCCGGATTTAAATCCATTTTAAAGGGGCTATTTTAAAGGAGCCGTGTATGAAACAGGAGACGACAATAAGAGAGCGTTACGTGAAAAATTTAACCATGTAGCTGAATTGGTGAAAAATAATGAAGTGGCTCTTAGAAGACTGAAAACAAATTTCTTAAGGAGATGCTGGCTATGTGAACGAGCAAGAGGTAGACACTTCGAGAATTATATGTAATAAAGTAAGGCTTAGTAAATGTTAAAAGCTCGATTACTTAACTTCTTTTATTTTATTTTACCTCGACAATTAGGTCTCTGATCCATAGGTGAGTAATGATAAAAATAAATTTTAAATATTTTTGGAGATTATTATACCTTTTTGAAATCTTTAAAATAAAAATTATTAAACTTAACCGAAAGTTAAAGAATTAATTCGCAACGCATGGTTTTACATTAGCTTAATGCAATAGATACTTAGCGGGTGGTGGTGTGCGCGTGGCGGGAACACTGCTGTGTGCGTGTTGACTGAGGCAGCGTTGACTTTTTCACCAGTCACCCTGTATAAGATAAGAAAATTCCAATAATTCTGGGGTATACTTACAAATGCCAACAAACTCCAGCGCGAAGTAGACCAGGGAGCTGCTAGCTGAATAGTTGATGACACTCATGGTGGTCCAGAAGATGAAGATCATCGTGGCCACCGTTACCTGGATGGAAGTCCACACCAGCCATGGCTTGATAAATCGAGGTTTTTCCTATAAAAAATATAATGGTAATAATTAAAGTTAATTGCAAAGTTGACATTACGATATTAAATTCCTTTTCATTGAAACCATTCCAATTAAATATTTAGAAATAGTTAGCAAATGCGAATTTTCCCAAGTAAGACTATATTATCATCATCACTACCACAGTCCTTTTAATGAGCGCGCTGTGATAAATAAATAAGTAAATAAAATAATTAATATTTCTGACACTCACACAACATTATCTAGCCCAAATTAAGTTTCGTAAAGAACTTGTGTTATGGATACTAGATAACTGATATACTTAAGAAATATATAAACATACATATTGAATAAATACATATGTTTTATTAGAATAAATTTAAATAAACATTCCTGGGTTCGAATCCCGGCGGCGGCGGATATTTGTGTGATGAACACAGATATTATTCGTCAAGTCATGGACGTTTATATGTTTATTAAACATTAAACACAATTTATATAAAACGTGGTCATGGTACGTAAAACATTATATTTTCTTTTCTATTTTCTAAAGTCTGCATTGATCCCTTATAAAAATAATATTATCCAAGAACGAACTAACGAATGTGCAAATGAACAACAAACAACTAAGTGGCTACATTACAGCTAAAGTTGAGCTGAAATATCTGCTCCCAGCGGCGTAGTTAGTAAAAGATACAGTCAATAGGGAAATATTTAAACTTGAGGTTGGGTTAAGTACACACATTTTTATAGTTTTAACTTTTTGGGAACTTTTATATTGGTAATCTTGCGGATTTAAGGAGGAACTAGCTCTTCCCTAATATTTTCAGAACATGAACTAAAAGCGGGAACTGAAGCGAGATATTTAAAAGTTGATTGTACTTAGCGAAATACTTTGTAAAAAGTACATTCGACAGGGAAATATTAAATCTAAACTTGACTTTCATACTTGACTTTAAGTTCATAAATTATCACCCTTGTAAAATCTCTATAACATTACTTCAATAGTCGAGAGTCACTGAAGCCATACAAGTAACAACAAAAACATTTTACGTTGAGGAACGTTGCATACAATGTACAACGCAAAACTTTGCGAACTATACCTGCGCATAGTGGTAAAAAAGGGATAGAAATTAATTGAATTAGTTTATATGAAAAATAAAAACAAAACAATTCGAAACATTATTCACATGCTATATTTGATTCTTTAACATGGCCCCATTAATACCCTAGAGTTAAAGGAAATCAAAAAGAACACCTTGTATAATAAAAAAAGAGATTTTTTGGTATATAAATGAGTTAATAAATGTGCTTACCCTCAAAACTCCAACTATCATCAACGTGCTCAGGAACAGGGTGACTATATGTATTATAGTAACTGTTATGATCAATCCCAGAACAGAGAAGCCTTCTTTATTATCAGGGGCCCAATTAGATTCACTCAAAATCGCTGCACTTTGAGCGAGCGCGAAAGTCGAGAATAGCTGAAAACAATAAAGAAACAAATAAGAAATTAATAAAGGTGGATAGTCGTCGTGGCGCCGTGATATCGTATGTGTGTATCATACGATATCACAGGTTAAGCATCGTTCGGCGGGGTCGATACTTGGATGGGTAACCGCCGACCATTCATTTCTCACGACGACTTCCGTGTTAAGCAGTCGGTCCCGGGTGCTGTATAATTGTAAACAGTAGTCGGTAGGATTTGTCAGAAGCCATCTTGGCGCCCTGAAAATTCTGGCATCCACCACCCAGCACTGGGCCAGCTTGGTGGATTATGGCCTATACCTCCTCTTCACTCATGCCCTGCAGTGGGCTCATTAAAAGAGTTGTGATGATGATGATAATGATGAAAGGTGGACATTATTTTCAAACAAGGCAATTTAGTTTTAACTTGGAGGAATCTGCTCACGCCTATTTATTTCCATGCATATATAACCATCGTTCACTACGCATGCATCAGCTCGTCATGTGCTGTGGGCCGTCAGAATAAATTACTCATTCATTTTGTATTTAAAGAAAATAATCTATTTGCAGGACTATGTAACCATTGCCGGTTGCCAGTAACCAGAAAGTAGTTACGTGGTCAGGTATAAATGGCCTACCTTTATTTGGGTGCAGAATCGAGATTACAATTTATCAAATCCATAATATCAGTAATTTTAATGAATTGTATGAAAAAAATCAAAAGAAACATCAAGATGGTCGGGCATTGCTTCGTTGAAAGGAGTAACTTTGTTTAACTTCAAATTGGGTATGTAGTTAGCAATTGCAATCAAGTGCTCCTAGATTTATAATAAAGCAACTTTAGAGAAACATTGCTTCTTATTAAATATAGGTGATTCATGTTTTTTTTTATATCATCTCCACTAAGTCTAAAATCTCCTCTGATATACTAAGGTGAAGTTCAATATAGTTTTGAAGTTTTTATAAATTTACATGGCTAAGGTGGGTTTATGTGCAAACTCTGTGCATTTAAAGGCTGGGCCATAAAGGTAAGTATCCTGTTTTCACACCATACTGCGTACAGTAGATACTGTAGCATACGACCGCCATACAGTCGTCGCTCATATAAAAAAAGAAGCAAGAATGGATATTCAAATAAGGTAAAATATGCTCGAAACCCTCCGTCAAGGATCTTCCTAGAAGATCTTTCATTGTACCTAGCGCTGAAAAGACAAGTTCCCGAAAAATAACTGACTAATATATTCTTTGATATATTATTGAGCGTTGAGAAGCATTTGTGGAGTGCAATTGAGTGATAGGGTGCGCAATAGTGAAATAAGAAAGAGATGCGGATTGAAAGAAGATGTAGTGACTAAGATTGAAAAGGGTATGCTACGGTAGTTTGGACATTTGGAAAGGATGAGTGAAAGTAGATTTACGAAAGAGGTGTACAGAGCGAGAATGGATGGTGCTGTCAGAAGGGGCCGCCCAAGGCGAAATAACGCCGATCAAATTGGCGACGTTCTTAAAAAGGGCCTAGTAAAAAGTACCCGTAACCGGCGATCTTGTATGAAAAGAATAATGAACGTGGAGGAAGCGTCTAGGTCGAAGCAATTGGTGTTCCCTTGTCTCTGCCTATCCCAAAGGGAGACAGGCGTGAGGTTATGTATGTATGTATGTATGTAATATATTATTTAATATTTGATTGATACGTAGCGTTATAGCTAATTTATGTCAGTAATGGTGAGTAGATGTTAAGAGTACGATAAATCCTACGGAGCACTGTGTACAGCCCTGCAGATATACAGCTTACGCATCTAATGAAGCAGGCAAATCTTTGTGATATTTTTAAGCGGTCAGCCATCTTTGTATCGACGTGCTTAGTCCGCTTTACAAAAACCGCTACGTCCAGATAGTAATTTCAATGCCTCAGCTCTATGCATATCTTGTAGCAGCAGGTATGAAATTAAAAGATTACGCTAGTCCATAATACGCAAACCACCTAACAAAAGTGTTTTTTAGGTAGAAGGGCACAATAGACAGTCTTACTATTAGCACTGCGATGTCCAACTTCATCCCAGGGTCTGTTACGTAGTAATATTAGAGAATGAAGAAACAAAAATAAATAAACAAATTAGGTGATTGATTTCGGAATGGAGATATAAATGGCGTAACCAGAATCTAACAACGATAATTCGTAACGATAATTAATAATTTCGTGCACGGGCTAGAAATCTCTTATCCTAATCTCAATACCTAGGACAGAGGTACAAATGTTACTAAGAAGATAAATATTTCCACATTATTTTTGGCAAAAGTTAAACGATTATAAGAAATTCGATAAAGTACTTACAATGAGTAGCAATCCCGTGAATATGCTTCCGAATTTTAGAGAGAAGCAGCCAAATTTCTTCTGCCTTGGAATGTTTTCCATGGAAAATGGGAAATCTGTAATGTTATAAATACTTTTTTTTAATTCTTCGAAATGGCAACTATATCTTTTTTCAGTGCTACAAATTCCGTGGTTATCAAAAAATTGGGTTACATAGGTGGATAATACGGTTAAAGGTTATTAGGTTTGTTGTACCAAATCTTTTTTTTTTTGTAAAACTGTTAACTCGATCACAGAACACATACAAGACATACGCCTAAGTTTCTCATTTAGCAAACTAAACTATCACTAGAATATATTTTTTTCTAAAAATGATAAAAACACATTACCGTTCCTTTCAGTACTTAAACAAAGCATTTAGATTTGCAAAATGTTAAAGAATTAAACTTTAGTATGCTCATGAGTCATTGAGAATGTTTAAAAAGGTCAATCATTGTTTATATATTATAATACAAAAAATATCTCCACGTTACGCATATGCATTGATAAAAAATTTACTATTTACATTGAATTCTTCACTCTTGATTTAGGACAGTTATTGCTGTCAATTTGAAGTCGAGAGTTGCCAATAAAGTGATGCAATTTTCCAATTATTAAGTGCCAGATAATTAAAAAATACACGATAACATTCCGAATATTTTCGTCTGAAAAATAAAACGTTTTGATTCATAAAATCTTTCTCAGACCCTTCAATACGCCAGTTGAAGAATTCTCGTGTTTTATTGGAGTGCTTATGAGTAAATTAAACCTAATTGAAATAAATAAATTGTTTACACTGTGTAAGATAGGAGATTAATTGTATTATTTTTGACCTGAGCGTACCTTAGTCTGGTTCTGAGGCACTTTATGCAGGTACATTTTATATTGGACAATCAAAGACAAGATGCGTTGCCAAAGCTGATATTATTGGTACGTTCTTTTTTATAGGTGACTAAACCCGCGTTTAACCTAATTTTAAGTGAAGATAAATAAATAAATAAAATCCCCAGACAATCACACAAACTACATGGCCCCAGAGTAAGCATAGCTTGTGTTATGGGATACTATGTAGCGAACTAGGGGGGAACCTAGAATATAAATACATAAATAGATAAACACCCAGACACAGAACATTTTTTTTCTTGTTCCGTGCGGGAATCGTACCTGTAACCACTGGCGTCTGAGGCAGACAGTGTTACCCCATCGCCAAAGTGGTCGTCAAAATGAGCATGGGCTTAGGAAAGGGTTCTTTATAAAATATCGCTGGAAAACATCACCGCAGGAGCGGAAATATTTGGAGCAGATGTTACATAACCCTGGTCGCTAAACAGGCGGATCCAGAAAAAGTTGGTCCATGAAGCGGGAGCCACTTGGATCAGTCAACTTTTTTGTTACATTTATCCATGGGTGGCAGGGCTATACTTAACGAACCCGACCCTATGAGGGTTAAAAAATTACGTTATAATTTACAAGGTCTATCCTGAACAAAGTGAAGCGTTTTTGTGGAAAAAAATACCAATTGTACCCACTAATTCCTTACAATTTCAAAAATATTTTCAATACACGAACTTTTTTTAGCAAATTTGTCAGAAAGTTTCATTTACTTTAGCTACCTACTAGACGATTTTAGTAGTCTCCATAGCCACAAGTTTACTTACGTTCTATATTCTTATGATTTTTCGATAGTTTTAAATAAGGAACTCTTTAAGGAAATATTTAATCCAGATTTCACTACGGGATCAAATGTCACGCGTGTAAAATTACACGAAGTTTATTTATGAAAATGCAGTCTTATCAAGTTGGCATCAACCAGCTGTATCTACGTACCTCATGTTTACACATAACTTTATGATAATAATATTAGTGACGCTCAAACATAAACCAAAAAGGTGTGAAAACAAATACTCACTGTCATACATTTTAGCTAAATTCACAACACATCCACTTCACAATATTGCAGTTCCTTGTTTACGTACTATCCATAGACTGAAACTCTGCGGACATCAAACGGACACTGATAGCACTATCAATTATACAGATAACTATAATCACGTACAGTCTTAAGGAAAGTTATACCGTCTTTGTCAGATAATCACTTTGAAATTAGACTATTTGAAAAAAAAAATACAATAGATACAACGCTCAACGATATACGTGTAACTAGTAATTGTGATTTGGTGTAAATGAAAGTGACATGAGCGTTTGACTTCATTGTATAGTGTTCAGCGATGCATGATTGTTTAGTTTTACTGATTGTCGTGTTAGTATTGATAGGTTTTTGTTGTATATGGTACTTAGTATTTCGCGCTTCAGTAACAATACAGTATGTTACTAATGAGTGCAAGGATACAATAATAATGACATCAAAACAACTTCATTACGTAAAAGTTTATTATTCATATTTAGTAACTAAGTTTCAACGACGATAGTCGTTAGTGATTTGTTTAATTTTACTTAGAAATAACTGTCATTAAGAGAAGATTTATTTGAAAGATAAATCGAAGTTAAGTCAATATAGGCGTTCATATTGTTCAGTTGATATTTATAAACATTATTATTTTGACTCATTATCTACTTTATATTCAAGAGATTTGGGGCGAGTTGCGGCATATTTTGAAATCGAAATCCATTTAAAATCGAGACCACACGGTTATTATGTATTTGTCACATGTGACATTAACGGATATATAGTGCGACAAGAATCTTTTGGCGCGTGGCTAAAATTGAAACTTACCACTGTCTTGGAAAATGTCACTTCATGACTTTTACCGCTCTATTTGTTACTATATTCTTACATTCAATATTATGATATTAAAGTTGTGAAAATTTACAAAATGTCTGCTTACTTATTGTAGTTACAAAAGTGTAGAAGTTGTTTTTAAAAAGAAAAACAATTTTACAATCTTACTCGTAAGATCGTCCAAATATATCCATTTGTAAGAGTAAAGAAGCAAGATGCCTCTGCAATGTTTACATAAACAAAATTCATTTATTTTTTAAAATTTAACAAAAGAATACGATTTCAGTAGAACTGTCTCCTTAAAAAGACTGTATGAAAAGTGAAGAAAGATAAGCAGATTCCTCCATAACCTTTTAAAATACGAGCATTTCTAGATACGAGTAAGGACCCATGTTACTGCCGCAGACGGCGCCGCGGACAGTGCGCGGTGAGGTGAGAAATGAAACTAGCCAGAATGGATTAAGATATGTTTGTTTATTATTTGTAGAATATTTTTTTAATTCTGTGACAGATGCCTGACGAAATTTTAATTGAACATAGTAGTGAATAAATGTGTGTTTGACCACTTTCTGGTAAACACTCTTTTGTTTTATATATTTTATTGTGACAGTGACTTTGTGACAGTAATTAAAAACAAAATAACTATTATTTATAGGTATGTGTACATACGCTTAAATCGCTTTAGAATGTTTCCAAATTAAAGTGAATCTACCACCACTTCAGAAAGTCGATCTGTTGAGAAGAAGTGGTAAGAAACTCAACAGCAATCGTCTTTTTCAACTTAATTTCTAATTTTTACATTAATAAGTGCATAAAAGAAACAAACACTAGACAGCTAATATTATCACATAAAAAAAATATACACTCAATTTTAAAGAAACAGCCTTTGGAGAACAACTATATATGTGCAATGCAAACATGGCAAACTAGGTACACTAGGTACAGTGAAACTTTTATAAGACTCTAATTTACAAAAGGGAGCCACCAAACCAGATGTGTGTGTGCCACAAAAAAGGGCAATCCCAATGCTCCTCGGCACTGAAAAATGTTTGTGTCGGAATTTATTCACTACTATGTTCAATTAAAATTTCGTCAGGCATCTGTCACAGAATTAAAAAAATATTCTACAAATAATAAACAAACATATCCTAATCCATTCAGGCTAGTTTCATTTCTCACCTCACCGCGCACTGTCCGCGGCGCCGTCTGCGGCACCGCGGAACCGCGCCGCCACCGCGTCGCGTTGCGGTGCGGCGCCGCACCGCAGACATGGCTCCGCGCCCTAAGTAAGTACCTTATAAAGAAAGTATTGGTGACAAGGAATTTAAGGAAAACAATTTATCATAAAAACATGGTTTTAATTTCATGTAACTTTATGTTTTAATAAAGTTACTTTTACAAATTATTTTTGAAGTCGTCGTGGCGCCGTGGTTACTGTGTGTATCATACGTTTTCCACCTTTTCTCTATAGACAGTGTGCTGAGCAACTAACTCTACCGTTATATATATTAATTAATCAATCTTTTAACGAAGGCACTTTTCCGGACGTGTTAAAAATATCATTAATTACACCCGTATACAAGAAAGGTTCAAAGACTGACCCTAGTAACTATCGTCCCATATCTCGCTTACCAACAGTGTAATCGCGTGTATGCACATTGTGAAAAGTTTAGTATCTTCGACGATTCCCAAAACGGATTTCGAAAACAACGAACAACAAACATTGGCAGTTTTTAACGATATACAAGAAGCGTTAAATATGGTAAATAATAAACAATATGCAATAGGAATCTTGCTTGACATGAGCAAAGCTTCCGATAAAGTTCAATTTCATATACTACTGGATAAATTATATGGGATAGGTATTCGCGGTATTGCTCATTCATGGTTTAGGTCCTACTTGACAAATAGATATCAACATGTAGAGATAGAATATTTTAATTATAACACGAAAGAAATTCATAACGTAAGATCTGAAAGCCGGGCCGTAAACTCTTCTATCCCTCAGGGTAGTGTGCTGGGTTGCTTAATGTTCCTAATACATATTAACGACCTCCCAAAAGTAATGGATGAACAATGTTTCCTATTCGCGGATGATATATCTTTCCTCGTAGGTTGTCAAAACAAAGAAAACTTAAATAATAGGTTAACAAATACTCTTGATAAGTTCACGGATTGGCTTAAAGATCATAACTTAGAAGCAAACTTTACCAAAACCAAATTAATATCTTTCTCCCCTTATCAAAAAACTAAACTAGACATAAATTTAAATTATCACGGTACTAAAGTCGAATCAGTTAAAGAATTTAAGTTGCTAGGCATTAACATAGACACACACATTAACTGGAAGAGCCATGTAAAAGTTATAAGATTAAAGCTGGCAAGATTTTCTTATGCTTTACGCGAAGTTAGAAAATCAACGGATTTAAAAACCGCTCTTATGACATATTACGCCTATGCTCACTCGTGGCTTACTTACGGCATTATTTTGTGGGGTAACAGTGTAGATGGACCCGATGTCTTTATCGCTCAAAAAAGACTTTTGCGAATACTGATGAACATATCCCCGACCGAAAGTTGCAGAGAACACTTTCGAAACCAAAAAAAATTAACAATGATATCCTTATATATTTTTGAAATAATTAAATTTCTCAGAAACCACCCTAATTACTACACCAAACGTTCGGACATAGTTTCTAAATATACTCTTAGACCATCTAGAAAAAATAAATTAGTTCAACTTACATGTAATCTTAATATGCATTCATGTAGTCCTCATGCTATGTATAAAAAAATTATAATCACCTCCCTGATTACATAAAGAAAAAAAAAAACAATTAAAAAAACAAATCTGTTTAATAAAAAACTAAAAGAATCGTTATTGAAAAAAAGTTATTATTCATTAAGAGAATACATGAACGACAAATTTGTCCCTTAATTATGCTCTTATTCAAGAAAATATGTATTGATTATGTATTCTTATATTTTATGTATAGATTTTCTACCAAGTGCCCTCCTTTTATATTTTGCAGTGCCTACTTTAGGGTTATAGTGTTACATGTTTTATATATTCAAACGTACGATCCTCTATTGTAAAAAATTGATTTAAGAATTTTGTAACATTATGGAAGCAATAAATGATTGAGTATTGAGTACGATATCACAGGTTAAGCAACGTTCGGCGGGGTCGGTATGTGGATGGGTGACCGCCGACCATTCATTTCTCACGACGACTTCCGTGCTTCGGAGAGCACGTTAAGTAGTCGATCCCGGGTGCTGTACAATTGCTTACAGTAGTCGTTAGGGTTTGTCGAAAGCCATCTTGGCACCCTGAAAATTCTGGCATCCACCACCCAGTACTGGGCCAGCTTGGTGGATTACGGCCTAAACCTCCTCGTCACCCAGAGTAGAGACTCATAGCCCTGCAATGGGCTCATTACATGGAGTTGTGATGATGATAATGATGATTATGAAAGTTACTTTTTGCTTGATCTTCAATTTATATCTTCAACCCTGTGTTTTTGCGCCATTAACGTTTTTGTTGTGACATAAAATTAAATAATTTCTGTTTTCAAAGATGACAAAAACTAAACGTTTATGCATTTATATTTTTCCTTAGAATAGGGAAATTTTACTAAATGGTACCCCTTTATAATGATAACCCTTATTTCACTCTCACGATACCCTGACGTCATCATCCAAGCGCCAAAAAGCCTTGTCGGACTGTACAGGATTTTTTTTTATTAGTGACTAAACCCGCGTTTTACCTCAATCTCACCTCACCAAGGTAAGTGACGATGAGGTCGAAGATGAAAGCACACGGGTTTAGGAAGGAACTGGCTCTTTATACAATATTGCCGGAACACATTACCGCCGCAGCGGTAACATTTGGCGGCAGACTTTATATAAAGGGTGGTCGCTAGCCAGGCGGACCCAGAAGGGATCCTACCATAAAGCAAAAGGATTCTCTTTGACTAGCTATTTTACGCAGTTCCACCCGAGCAAATTCTAATCCACGGGAATATCGATATAAAAATAGTCTATGCGCCAGTCTGTATACAACAGGGAATGTGTTTTGTATTAGAATAGATGTAGGCATTGAACATGTGTTTATTAAAAATACATAGTATACATACAGGGTGGGTAGACTCGTAAGATCGGTCAGTATGAAAAAGTCTGAAACTAAGAGATTATATGAAGATCTGGTCGTAGGAAACATGACATCGATGTTAATATTTATATAAATGTGTTCCGACATAACGACATAACTTGTACTCAGATATTTTAAAGTTTTTACATTTAAAATGTTTAATTACACTTAAATAAATGAAAAAATGTGTCAAATAAAAATCACCCGACCAGGACTCGAACCTGGGACCTCTCGTTTGCCGGACGAGTGCCACTGAGCTACCGGGGCCTGGCGGTACGCCTCGAAATTACTTACCACATTTTTGTTTTTACGTCATATTGCTAACATAGGTCCATCTTATGGTATAGCTTTGCAGCTAAGACCACCCGAGACCAATTTCTTTACAGAAATTGTGATTCCCAGTTAAAGTGAAGCATTGCAATGTTTACAAATATTTTAAAGTTAAAATGTTTAATTACTCTTAAAAAAATGAAAAAATGTGTCAAATAAGAACAACTACGTTAGCAATATGACGTAAAAACAAAAATGTGTTAAGTAATTTCGAGGCGTACCGCCAGGCCCCGGTAGATCATTGGAAGAGCACTCGTCCGGCAAACGAGAGGTCCCAGGTTCGAGTCGTGGTCGGGTGATTTTTATTTAAAACATTTTTTCATTTATTTAACTTGTACTCAGCTCGAGAATCGAATCTAGAACTTTTGAACTCTGTCTAAATTATTAAGGATGTTACTTTTGTCTGCCAAGCCATTTCCCATTTTCCATAATGGGAAAAGTTCAAGGTTACATTAAAGAATAAGGTCATACAGACATGTCTAATGAATTGTATACATTTTCATTGGACTGTAAAACCGTTTGATGCGTTCACTTATGACCGGTTACAATATTCAACTGAATGGTATGAGAAACCGATACAGGTACAAAACTGGTAGAAAAAAAATAGCGTTTCACAATGTCTATTAGCTACGAACTGTAAGTTCTCAAATTTGGCATGGGCCCTCCTTACGTATGACGTTCTTCCAAGAAAATAGGAATATGTGATTTTTAGAATAACACGCATTCGCAAATTACTTGTATGATATTTGAACTAAAGAAATATATAAACTTATTCAATTTATGCTTGCAATGTTTTGGTATTAGATGAAGATTTAATAGTATGTTTTTAGAGCTTTTTGTTCATAATTGCGTTTAATTGCTTACGTAAAACGAAACGCCAATCCTTTGAATAATTTTGCCACTGCTTAAATCACATTTTTATGACGTCAAAGTAAATATTTAAAAGAAAAATTATGTCATTCAATAATATTCGTCCTTTTTTTTCAAAAACTGTTATAGATAATTTAGAAAGAGAAAACTGGATTATTGATATGTTGACAGATATTTGATAGGATATTTCATTTAATGAATAGATTGTTATGTCGTTGGCCAGATAAAATTACTTATTTTGTAAATGGTCAAATGTAACCTAGCAACCCATTACAGTCAAACAGTTCGTAAGCAGTGGTTTAGATGTCAAGCTTTTGAATATAGAAAGGCATTTTGGTAGTGATTTCTATTATTCGTAGGCAAAACGAACAGTTTTCATGATATTGAAACCCGCCATTAGAAAACGGTCTTGACAGACGGACATACTGTCAAGTCCTTCTGGATATGTTGGTGACTTTGGTTCGCCTGTGAATCTCCTCATTCCTGATTCGATTCCGAAAGGAAACTCCGAGCATAGCCCTTTCCATTGCCCGCTGAGCGACTTTAAGCTTGTTTATAAGGCCCATAGTTCACCTTTAAAAAAATACTTGCATTTTTTGCGATAAATAGGTGCCGTATGTGATTGTGATATGATAAATGACATCATGATCATTTTTAATCAGAGTTATTGTCCAGTCATAGATTGTTGATAAATTTTGTGTTATACTTATCTAAAATTTTATACTTAAAGTAAAACCCAAAACTCAATTCAATGTTTTAATACAACTTTACTACAGTTCAACGTAATTATGCTAAGTATCAACAATAACATTACTTAAATAATACTTTTTCTAAATAACAGTCTTAAATATTTTGTATCATAACATTATTTGGTGTTTCTTGTTTCATTGACCCCTGATTGCGAATCAGAGCACCGATTATTAATTGTTTCAGTTTCAAAACAAAGACGAGGAGTATAAAAATAATAAAATTCTCCAACAATCAATTACTAGTCCCGATAAGTAATAGATATCGGTAAATGGCACAACTTATAAGTCAGAGGTCAATTTCTGAACGTTGGTATATTTTTTTTACTCCTAAGAACTCATAGGTCAAGTTTTGAATGTTGGTACCTTTTAATTCCTAATAAGAATGATCTACTTCATTTCCATGAGATTCCACAACTGATTCCGAATAATCCGCATGTTCTTCCACAACTGCAGGGCTGCCAACCTCAGAATAATGATGCCCTGTATTGACAGCTATAGGAACTGGATGTGGTATCCTTATAGGTACTGGAGAAGGATAACCAACAGCATAAGGCTGAGGAATAGGTATTCCAACTCCTTGTGTAATTGTAATTGGCACTGGATGTGGTACGGGATAAGGAAAAGGTCTATCTATCGGGACAGCTATTGGTCTTGGTATAATATGAGCTACAGGGTGAGGAACAATTACTGGAACGGCTCTAGGTCTATCAACTGGAACCCCAACTGGAACGGATACTGGGTAAAGACGCGGGACGCTTATGGGAATCGGTTGCGGAACTGGTACTGGTATTCGATTGTGGTATTCTGTGAAAGTATGCCTGGTTGGAATGTTGAGGGCAGGTGCTGGTACTTCATTGATGACATCTCGTTTTTCGTGTGTAGCCTGAGTTATGTTTAGATTTAAGAGGAGCAGCAGCTGAAAAAGCAAACAGTATTTTATACTATCAGTTACATCATTTTATGGAGTAAAGTTAATACTTTCTTTAATTTTAAATATTCTTATTAAATAAAAAAACAAAGCATTGACTTTACTGACACTCGGTAACGTTGACAATGAATTAAAATGTAAATTATTATTAAGCGCGATAAGATAAAGTTTGAAAAGTATTTTCAAATATATAATTTTAAGCTGTATTCGAGATTTTTTCAGAGTAATTAAACTTATAATAATTTGATGAGAATGTAACAAAAGGTGGTTCATCTTAATGGACCCACTTTTATAAAAACATACATAAAAATGTATGGACCTCAAACTATGTTTTTATATTTTTTCAGCGACGACGTGACGAAACTTGGGGTGATCTCTACGTCTAGCAGTGGATGGCTCCCTGATGATGGTCATAATGATTTTTTTGATTGTACAAAAGGCAGCAATTTTCCTAACCAATTTCTAACTTAGTCTCAAGGGCATACAGTTCAGAATCAATTACAAATTTTTCGACAGGTTTCGAACGCTTGATCTGCAGCCTTCCGTACCCACGTGTAAGATAAGTATGTCATAACCGGCGAATACTCTAAAGAAAATGGCATTTGACTTTGGCATAGAATCTGCCACAAAATAAAATTTCTTTACCGATGTTGTGATCCGGTAATCTATACTAATATATTATAGCTTCTTTATTATTAGAGTTTAAGAGAATTTATTTTTTTAAATGCGCTTATCTCGAAAACTTCTTGAATTTTTCTCTCTTGAATTCGATATCCCAGTACTTAGGGAAGTTTGTCAGTTATATTTTATCAATATTTTTTATTGAATCAATCAAGTCGATTGGGGTAAAACTAGAGTTTATGAGACCCCACAAAGATTGACTACAAAACAAAGTATCATGATCTGTGAAAATTAAGAATTGACTTAGATTCTATGAATTCCTAAAAAGTCAATCACTTATGAAAGAAATAAGATTATTAAAATCCATATCCATTATTTATTAAATTAGAACTAGTTTCATTAACTTACATAAATTACTCGTTCCATTTTTCTAGTTACCCAATAGGTGATCACAGTGAAGACTAGTGGAAGAAAGTGCTGGTTTCGAGAAAGTGAACTTATTTATATCGTTGTGTAGATTTACTTACACCCTGTACATGTGTGGTATGTGAGAGGAAAGCTGGAGTTGCAACGTAAGGAGTTGTTAATACAGGAAACATACATTTTTATTGTGTATGTTTTATTCATAAGAGATAAAGAATCGTTTTTTTATTTCTCCTATGCTAAAATAGGAGTATTTCTTTAATAATGTCACAGTTTTACTTATTTTTGTTTTCCTAATAAAAGTATCTAGTATTTTTTGTCTTCCAAGTTTTGTTTATAGACGAAACTGAAATTGTATTTATTATAATAAGCATTTGTTAACAAATTACTTAATTGTGACTTAGTTATTTAACTATTAAATAGTTATTTTAATGATATATTCTTTTTTTTCTGGTAAGTTATCTCTCCTGTGCAAAGACTCAAACAGTTTTAAAGAAACTATGTTTTTGACTAGTTAACAAAGTAAAGTAATGGCCCTCTTTTTTTCAACCGACTTCCAAAAAAGGAGGGGTTCTCAATTCGTCTATATGTTTTTTTTTGTGTCTTTGTTACACGATATTTCGGACAATTATGAATTGATTTTGAAAATTGTTGTTTCATATGATAGAGGATACTTCATAGTTGGTCCCGATTAAATTCGTAATCAGTTGAGTAATTCATTGAAAATTTCAAACTTTTGAAAAAATATGTATGATTTCGGAGAATGCTTACGTTGATGATATTCTCAACTCAGCCAAAGTTTTGACGTGAAGTCGGTTTTTTTAATGCTCTGCATTCGTTGATTATTTCTTTATCTGATCAGAGACAAGTATCAAATCTGTCAGATAAAATTCTAATAGGTACGTATTACAAGTTGCAAGTTGAAAAATTCACTTTATGGTCAGTGGCTTATAATCTCATCAACTCTTTTAAATTATTATAATTACTCCGGTGGTAACGTACTCTGTTTTGTTGTTATAAGAGCCAGGTCTATATCAAATCCTCGTCTTCTTCGGTTTCAAGGTTTGTACCTTACTATAAGGTACGAAAAACCATTAACCAGAAAGCACTTTCAAAAACATAAACAAGAATAGCAAAGCAACGCGCAATTAAAACTTATAGGAGACCAAATATAAATTCAGGCAATATTTTTAAACATAAATAATAATAATAAATAAATATTTCTGACACTCACACAACACTATCTACCCAAATTAAGTTTCTCAAAGAACTTGTGTTATGGATACTAGTTAACTGATATACTAAAGAAATATATAAGCATACAAATTGAATAAATACATATTTTTATTAAATAATAAACTTAAATAAGCATATAAACGTCCATGACTTGACGACTAATATCTGTGTTCATCACACAAATATCCGTCGCCGCCGGGATTCGAACCCAGGACCCTTGGCATAGAAGGCAATGTACGTTACCCCTACACCAGCCGGTCGTCAAATAAATATATATCGTTAAATATTATAATTTAAATAAGTTTGGTAAAAACTTTACCATACTTTTTTGCAATAAATTGATTTGATTTGATTTAAAATATGTTGTATCAACTCTTAGCTCATGCGTTACCAATTAAGCTCACATATCACACCGTAGGTAGCACTACTCAGGCATAAACTAGACTAATCCCAGACCAGTTCTGCACGTAATACCGCGGGCTATTCAACCAGGTATTATGTAATTGATTGATAAACAATCCATTTTGCACGTTGCCACATTAATGGAAAATTGTGAGAAAATCCTTTAAAAATGGCGTCTGTGAAATAATGGGTTTTACCGTTTTTTCATTTGGAATGAGAGATTTTCTGACAGCTCATTAAAAAAACAAAACTATACAAAAATGGTACAAAAGGCTTCGATAGATGGCGCTTCACAAAAGGCGAAGTCTGCCTGTCATATAGTCATTTATTCCACACTGCGTTTTTAAAAGTAAAATAAATTAATTGACGTCTGTATTAGAAATTGAACTTTTTAATAACCATAGACGATAGATACCACTTACCTACATTATAGTATACAGACCTAACGCCTTCGGCTTTTTAAAAGTGCCAACTATACAGGCCTTCGTCCAGCAGTGGACTAGCGCGGGCTGAGATGATGATGATGATACAGGTTTTTTGAAGTAATCTTTATGAGCTGTCAGAAAATCCCTCATTGACATTACATTTTAATTTTCTTCCATGCTGGTTTGGGAGTAAAGAAAAAACAAAGAATGGGCCAGCTGCTTCTCTTCCCGGGCATGCTGTAAAAGTCAATTAAGGGACAGAGGTTTAATTGGAGGTTTTTTTGCGGGCGATAGGCTGACCCCCTGTCACTTGTCATTACAATGGTGCTGAATTTGGCAAAAGTGACATCAGATGGATTTAATGTTACCTCCGATGTTATGCGTTCCCCATAATGGATATAGGCGTGAAATTATGTATGTATGTATTAGATTTGACGATCTCCGCGGTGCAGTGTTCTATACCTTACTGCGCCAATCGTTCAATACCCGCAGGGAACAAGAAAAAAAAAAACAATTTTCCGGGTCTGGGCGTTTATCTAATATGTATTTATATTCTAGGTTCTCACCTAGAATATAAAAGTGAGCCTTGCTTACTTTGAGGCCATGTAATGGGTGTGATTATCTGGTGATTATATTTGAAAAAAATCCTTGACTCTAAGTAGGGCTGATAAATTAATTGGTTTTGACACTCAAAAAAAAATTTAACCTTGTGTCAAAATTTGCTGGAATCTTTTTGACTTTACGATTATTTTTTTTAAATTTTATATCGGTAGTCGGTTTTTTATAACAACTTGAGTGGAAGTGACATAAATTGCTTTCTATCGCAGAAGTCCCGGGTTCAGATCCCGTTGGCGATCGATATTTGTAGGTACTTCTTTCAAGATGTAGACTTTTTTTGTGTTATTCATCAAGATTTGTAAAGAGTCGAAGAACAAATTTTGTTGGGATTGATGTAGAGAGGCTGCCTGCAAAAGGTGATACGTCAATTGAAATTAACCCTGTATTTATTAACGGTATTTGATTGGAAAAAAAATTGTTTTGTTTCAAAAATACTGATTTACAATACAGCAATAATTTTATCGTACCTAATAATATTTTACAGATCAAAGTTGAATTTCTTTTACCCTAAATTTTAAACTGCTGTTCATACGATACTGCCCGGGAAGAGAAGCAGCTGGCACATTCTATGTGTTTCTTTCGCTCCCAGTCCAGCATGGAAGCAGTTAAGGGACAGAAGTTTTAAAGGCGTTTTTGTGGGCGATAGGCTGACCCCCTGTCACTACAATAGTCTCTCTCCATCTTTATAATACCTCCAAATTTGTCAAACGTGACATCAGATGGTCTTGTAACCTCTGGTGTTCTGCCTACCCCAAAAGGGATACAGGCATGACGTTATGTATGTATGTATAGTATAATAGTGTAGGTACTCATGAAAGTCATACATTCTAGTGGCATTTCACCATATTCACAATTTCAAAATGCAAAACTTATAAAATATGAATTAGCAAAAATATTTGTCATTTAAGTACCTAAATGAGACATAAATAGTTCTGGAAATGTACCAAAGATTTACATTTAATAGAGCAGTGCTGGGCCGAACATGATGAAATTTCATGAATATTTATCACTACTAAAAACGATTTTAATAAAGTAGTTAACTTATAATTGATGCATTTAACTGAGATTACAGGAATTTCGTTGATAAAGTCATAAATAGTATAATTACTTAATTTGCTTATGCATTAGTTATTTATTAATAAAGAGCTTAAAATTATCCGATACCTAGTTAATTTTCTATAATTGTGGCTGCGTAATTTCTATTCTTAAGGCGGGGTTGCAGCGTATTTCCACTTTTTTGAACATGTTGTGACTGAAATAAATATTCACAAAAATTAACCATATAACCAACCGCTGTGTAAAGATAGAAACAAGATTAATGAAAATTGGCTCAGTAAAAAAAGTCACAAACATGACACTAATTTACGATTACAAACGGATATTGCTCAAAATACCATTATAGATTGATATAAAAAATACGTAAAAATATTAAACGGACTTCTTTTAATCAATGTGTAAAGTTATAATAATAAAATAATTTATTGACACAATTTGAACACATTGCATTGAATTAATTTCAAGAAAAAAATATATATGCGTCAAATGGGCATTTTCAGCATGACTGTTGCCGTGAGGCAACGCTGTTTTCCCAAATACCCTTTGCTTGGTGCCTCATTTATTAGAGTCTATTATTAGATAGATAGTCTTTATATATTTATACAAAAAAAAGTTTTCAAAATAATTGATTTATATCATATCGATACATTAAATAATAGCTTGTTAATAATAAACTTAAAATTAGATGTCAAATTAATGTAGAAAAAGAAAAATGCTCTATTGACATAAGACAGAGAAAAGACATACATTTTAAATTAATTTTCATGATAATATGTCTCAGAGAAGAAAAAAAATACTAATAACAAAAAATAACATGGATAATAAAAAAATTCTTGTAGCATTTTTTAATATTTATAATTTTTGAAAATAAACCAGTTTAATTTATTTTCGGTTACTCACGTCGGCGAAATTCGTTAGCGAGATATGAAGGCGGAAAGTGTGGAAGTACGCATCGCGCTACAAGAGGCTCTTTAGGTGCAGTCACGGCTTCGCCACCAATTCGGTTGTATTTTCAGTCCACTTTCATTGGAATTTGAACCTTATTGTTTATTATTAGAGTTCATCATCATCATCACAACTCTTTGTAATGAGTGGGCTCATGAGTCTCTCCCCTGGGTGACGAGGAGGTATAGGCCATACTCCACCAAGCTGGCCCAGTGCTGGGAGATGGAGGCCAGAATTTTCCGGGCGCCAAAATGGCTTCTGACAAACCCTAATGACTACTGTATACAAGTATACAGCACCCGGGACCGACTGCTTAACGTGCCCTTCGAAGCACGGAAGTCGTCGTGAGAAAATTAATGGTCGGCGGTCACCCATCAAAGTACCGACCGCGCCGCACGATGCTTAACCTGTGATATCGTATGATAGTTACCTATACTTAATTTAAGAAAGCTTTCTAAGCAGAGGTGCCTACAATGGCTATCTTCTATGACATAAGCCCTGGATTCGAATCTTAGGAGGATGGTAATTTGTATGATGACCACAGATAGGTATTTTCCGCTTGTCAAACTAATATAGTTCTTAGCTCAGTTTCAATATAATCAAACACTACGTACTTCAAATATTTTGCGCATCGATAAATAAAAAATTGCCATGGAAAATAATATGTTGTTATTTTTAAAATAAACAACCATATATATAGTTTTTTTTTCACGAAATGTAAAAGTTTATTTTAGACAAAAAAAAAAATATAATTTAAGCACAACTTAAATAAATACTATAATTAAAGGAAATTATGGGATTCTTACCACGATTTTCGATTTTTATTTCGCGCGTCCGATGTTTTGATGCTGTATCTACCATGATCGCGAACTGACTGATATTTTGACGCGGCATCGACAAAATCGTAACTACTGACACTTACAAACTTTGCTGATAATCTATAATTTACTAGCTGACCCGGCAAACGTTGTTTTGCCATATAAATAAAAAAAAAATAGATGTTGGCCGATTCTCATAGATACCGGATAAGCACAAAAAATTTCATCAAAATCGGTCAAGCCGTTTCGGAGGAGTATGGCAACGAAAACTGTGACACGAGAATTTTATATATTAGATAATAGGTAATACCAAATTGTAGTACGAATATTATTATACCGAAAACGTTTTGCCACATATTTGTTTTCCATATTTTCATAATACCGAAAATACGACTGACATATTGCTGATAATCCGATTTTCAAATATCCTTTTTTTCAAATCCTATGTGTTTTTAAATCTTACTCAACCATTGATAAATATGCTAATGATAGACGTTTTACTTTACCTATAAAACGTTTTCTATAGTATAAAACGACTAATATCAAGTAATTTTACATAATTATTCTTCGTAACAAAGCGCAAACAGTCATGTGCGCTTTGGTACAGCGAGCGGGGGCAGCACTCCCTCCGCTTCTCCAACTTTAAAAAAATACTTTAAGGGTCAATCCAATAAGACTACGTGATAAAGGTGTCAATAAATAAATTTATGACTAAATTTGAAACTAAATTCAGAAGAAGCAGGGCATCACCACATCAACCAAATAATGTATAAAAGCAAACCAGGTTTTTATCTACCGATTAGGAAATAAATAAAAGAATCAATAACAAAAGAATGAAAAACGAAAAAAGTTTTGATTATGGATAAAAAAATTAAAGAACTAATAAAAATTAAAAAGAAATTGATTGAAGTAATTCTTTGAAGTAATTTCATTTTAATTGAATTAATAACAGTTCTTATTAAAATGAAAGCGCTTTATGTACAAATATATTTTTCAGTAAAAATAAATCAGGTGATACCTACATTTTTTTTTGTTTCTATGAATACGTTGACAATAAATAAGTGCGTTTATAAGAATAGGGATAAGGTTACTTTGATATTTAATACATCTAGAAAAGGTAATTTTTGTAAGCAAACCAGTTGTAAAAAGAAAAAAAAGATTTTGATTATCGGCTACTAATTTTTATAGAACATAAAAGATATATGAAACAAATATTTTTTTACGATATTATGTTATAAAATATATCTGTGATCCAAAACTTCGTGAAACGTTAAATTCGAACAAAAAAGTTTCGATATATAGGTTACCTTTAAAATAAAGATTAGAACGCTGATTTTTTTTTTAAAGACTAAGCCCGCGTTTCACCTCAACCTCACTTAATGGTAAGTGAAGATTAGGTCGAAGATGACAGAATAAAAAAGAAAAAAAAAGCGCACGCAAAACCGAAAAAAGTATTGAAAAGTTATCACATTTAGATAAATATTAAAGTTCCATGAATTTATCTACTTACTACAATTCGTTGTTAAAAATACATTTTCTTAATTTTCTTCTTTTTGGGCAGGTAGCCCAATAAACTACGGTAACATAAATCAGTCGCTTAACAATATAATTTGTTGCTTCCCCACATGTAATTAGAACAACTGTAATAAAAGTTAATTGCCTGCTGTTGTTTGTCTCTGGTTGTCCAAATATATTTTTTTGTTTATTTTTATATTACTTTCTGACTTTTGGGGAAATTCCTCTTACTTTATGAGGTTTGAAAACGTTATGTTTTTATTGAGAATTAGCTCTTTTTATGGTATATCCGCGTATGAATCTATAACCATTAGAATATAAGGATCAAAAGTTTCCAGAAATGTTTGCACGTTAACACCATGCTTGTTTGTCTTCGATACAAATACCAAAATACTATTACTACTAGCGCTACGCGCCGGGCACTACTGGAACTTTCTGTATTTTTTTCTGCGTTCGATATCGATATATCTATAGTACCAGGCAGCGTATTTATAGTATAGTATTCAAACAATCAAATTTTTGCACTCGTTGCATTTTCTTATTTTTGTGTTTTTTTGTCGCTGAATTATATTGTTAGTGTTTTCTACAAAGTACGTTTAGTAGAGTGTTCTCTCCTCGCGTTTTTACGATCTCAAATCAAAGATTTTACTTTTGTGAAGTGATATTTTTACATAGAATGCTGACTTTCTAGTGAGATAGTGAGTTAAGAAAAGGAATTGCATTGATTTTGATTGACTGGTGCAAGGAAGTGAACAATTTGTGTGGCAAAAGCATTGAGTTTGACGAAAACGACCCGAACAAATCTATGGCCTATAATTATTATATCAAACGCAAATAAGTAAGAAAAAATAAATGATTGTCTGAGATGCATATTTTTTTATTACTCCCAACTCGCATATTATCATCATGCTTTGTGCAGTTTATTTCAACTTATTAGTATTGCGCAGTTTGCACAATGGTAATAACTGGTAATACGAATTTCTGAAAATTTGAAAGTTGCGGTACGGCCGGGTTGCATTCTAGGGTTGTTTTGGTCAAAAAGGTTCCTAGAGTGGTTACTGTGTGGCGCTAAGGTGCAAAAACCGCGAGACGGTCATCTATACTTTAGTACTTATATTCATCTATGGTTAACACGCCGACATAAGGTCGCATATTGCATAGAAATCGTGAGCATCGACACCGCTCAGATATTAAAATAGTTTCAAAAATCGAAAAAAATATTCTGGTAAATGCTATGTAAATTTTAAGCAAACAAAGTTTGGACAATAATGTGAAAATTGTACTGTATGGAGAATGTATTATATTGTATGAAGTTTGTATGCAGGCAAGTTATTTCTAGGCACATGGATTTCATTCTACGTGGTAATTTTAAATAAAAGTATTTTTAGAAGTGTTTTCGAGAAAAAAAAACTATCGAGTCAAAATCGGGCTGACAATTGAATAATGACAGTTCAAAATGACGGCAGAAAAAATAACAAAAGTTTTTTTTTTAATGTCCAGGCCGCGAATTTTCAGTTTGATATCTTGTTTAAATAAAATTTTACGAACAATATAAATACGTGTGTAAAACAAATTTTCACTAATGGAGAAATTTGAACAACGTGCTGTGATTAAATATTTGTTTAAAAAAAGATAAACATCAAAGGAGATCCATGATGACATGCAAACAACATTAGGGGAATCTGCCCCGTCTTATACCACTGTGAAAAAATGGGTTGCAGAATTTAAACGTGGACGAGAGAACATCGAAGATGACCCTCGCTCCGGCAGGCCAATGACGTCTACGACCGAAGAAAACATCAATAAAGTGTGTGATCTCATATTGAAAGACCGTAGATTGACTATCAGAGAAGTTGCAGACACTATAGGCATCTCATATGAACGAACGCAAAACATCATTGTCCATGAACTCGGCTTTTCTAAGGTTTCGGCTAGGTGGGTACCCAGATTGCTTTCAGTAGAACAAAAGCAAATTCAACTCACGATTTCTCGCGACTGTTTGGAGATGTTGGAGGCTGATCCACAAGGTTTTCTTGACAGATTTGTGACAATGGATGAAACCTGGGTTCACCACTATACCCCAGAATCAAAACAACAATCCAAACAATGGAAAAAATCAGGTGAACCAACTCCGAAAAAAGTAAAGGCAATTCTGTCGGCTGGCAAGGTGATGGCATCGGTTTTTTGGGATGCTAAGGTTGTCATTATGGTGGATACCTTCCAAAAGGCAAAACAATAAACTCTGCGTACTATAGCACCCTTCTGCGCCGTTTACGTGAAGAAATTAAACAGAAACGCCCAGGATTACTGAGAAAGAAAGTGTTGTTTCACCAGGACAACGCCCGAGTCCACACGTCTGTCGAGTCTATGGCTCAAATTCGTGATTGTGGTTTCGAATTATTGCCACATCCAGCTTATTCTCCTGATTTGGCACCTTCGGACTTTCATCTGTTTCCAAACCTGAAAAAACACCTCGGTGGGCAGAAATTTTTAACGAATGAAGAGGTCGAAGCCGCTGTTAACCTGTATTTTGAAGACCTTGAGGAATCTTTTTTTAAAACAGGTATGGAAGCTCTGGAAAGCAGATGGAAGAAGTGCATAGAGCTAAATGGAGATTACGTCGAAAAATAAAAATATTTTTGTATGTACTTTATTCTGTTTTCTTGACTAGGCCGCGAACTTTTCAATCCACCCTCGTAGTACACATATCAAAATTTCAGATCCGCTCGTCTTGTCATATTCTTATAATATGCGATGGAAGTCAATGCATTTTTTTTATTATGTCACCTTAAGTTCTTTCAGCGAGAAAGAGCAAAAATCCATCCATCCATCAACACCCTGTATGTATAAATATAACAGCAAGTTTTAGCCGTCGCAATTTGCAAGCCTATTCTTAGGTATTTCTTTATGAAATTTAACTTACCTACAACCTTCTCCAAGTTCTGGACTATCAAATGTAATAATAAGCAAACAAAGTCCCTAAAATATAAAAAGTTAAATCTTCACTGGTTTCAGAGTTTTTTTTTAATTTTAGAGCGATTGCTAAAATTGACCCATCTGCCTAGTTTTAAACAGATAGTTTTCATCTTAAATGTGTGATTTCGATTCCACAATTATGTTCTTAAATGACGACCGGCTGGTGTAGCGGTAACATACATTGCCTTCTATGACCCAGGAGGTTCGAATCCCGGCGGCGACGGATGTTTGTGTGATGAACACAGATATTAGTCGTCAAGTCATGGACGTTTATATGTTTATTTAAGTTTATTTTCTAATAAAAAATATGTATTTGTTCAATATGTATGTTTATACATATATTTCTTTAGTATATCAGCTAACTAGTATCCAAACCTAGTTCTTTAAGAAACTTAATTTGGGCTAGATAATGTTGTGTGTCGAAGAGATAAAGAAGTCGTCGTGGCGCCGTGGTTACTGTGTGTATCAAACGATATCACAGGTTAAGCAACGTTCGGCGCGGTCGGTACTTGGATGGGTGACCGCCGACCATTCATATCTCACGACGACTTCCGTGCTTCGGAGGGCACGTTAAGCAGTCGGTCCCGGGTGCTGTATACTTGTATACAGTAGTCGTTAGGGTTTGTCAGAAGCCATTATGGCGCCCTGAAAATTCTGGCATCCACCACCCAGCACTGGGCCAGCTTAGTG
Organism: Stenoptilia bipunctidactyla; assembly: GCA_944452665.1. Lineage (NCBI taxonomy): Eukaryota > Metazoa > Arthropoda > Insecta > Lepidoptera > Pterophoridae > Stenoptilia > Stenoptilia bipunctidactyla. The sequence goes on along the minus strand of OX101735.1, from coordinate 3,995,662 downwards.
GATTATGGCCTATACCTCCTCGTCACCCAGGGGAGAGACTCATGCCCTGCAGTGGGCTCATTACAAAGAGTTGTGATGATGATGATGAATGTTGTGTGTCAGAAAAAAAAATTATGCTCGTATCAGCTTTATTCGGATCTATTCTTTGATATCAGACTTTGACTTACAATAAAATGCATTATCACCATATTGTTGGACCATATTAGGTGTTTTTATTAATTCAAAGACCTTTCGGATACTTACAGATCTCGTGCCGACGATCGACTAAGTTAAGATATACATACATACAGAACGTCACGCTTGTATCCCTTATGGGGTAGGCAGAACACCAGAGGTTACAAAACCATCCGATATCACGTTTGACAAATGTGGAGTTACTATAAAGGTGGAATGAGACTATTGTAGTGACAGAGGGTCAACCTATCGCCCACAAAAACCTCTGTCCCTCAACTGACTTTTACAGCATGCCCGGGAAGAGAAGCAGCTGGCACATTCTACGTTTTTCTTTCGCTCCCAGTCCAGCATGGAAGCAAGATATACTTAAAACGGTATCCGAGTTAAACTTTGTGAGGCATATTCGTGCCTATGCTTATGATCCCATTCGGTTCAGAAAAATCTCAATACTTGTTTAAAAGTGATTTTAGACTCCTCCACAAACACATATAAAACATTGAACAAGATATTTAAAATGAAAGCATGGCGAAAACAGAAGCTTTTCTTCTTTTCGATGTCATTAAACAAAGTAACCATATCTTTTCAACCGACTTCCAAAAAAGGAGGAGGTTCTCAATTCGTCTGTATGTTTTTTTTGTGTCTTTGTTACATGATATTTCGGACAATTTTGAATTGATTTTAAAAATTGTTGTTTCATATGATAGAGGATACTTTATAGTTGGTCCCATTTAAATTTCATCGAAATCGGTTGAGAACTTCATTAAAAATTTCAAACTTTTGAAAAATTATGATTCGGAGATTTCGCATCCTGGAATATTTGTTAATCAACGACACGTGTAGGTACCGTATACAGGTAGATTCCTTTGCGAGAAATAGAAGCGATGCGATCATCTTCATATCCCAAATATTTGCTAGTGTTAAATTGACTAACCTATACGTACAGATATATCATAAATTAAATTAAAAAAAAAAACATATTTAGTTATCTAGTATTAGTTTATTAATTCTCAAAATAAGCTACCACCACTTCGACAAAACTTCTGTTGACAAGAAGTGGCCAGAATCTCAACAGGAATTAAACTAAGGAACTAAACCAACGATTTAAATCTTTGTTTTAAAGATTAGTTTTACAAGTTCTCTTACTTATAACTAATTTAAATTCATTAATAATACAAAAAAGATGTCCTTTAGTAATAAGCAGGTCTTTTATACATTATTATTCATCTAATTTAATATATCAAATCACAACTAAATACAAATAAAAATAATAAATAGTTTACTTTATTTAAATATGCTGTGTCCGAAGATTCCAGAAGAACCGTTAGTCGTCGGTCCTCCCTCACCGAATATTCAAATATCACAACAAAAGAACAAAGAGCAACCATTGACTGTTGCAAGGAGTTTGCATCATTATCATATAACCTCTTTGAGGTTTTAATCTGATGAGACAGTTTTAAGAAACAGTTACATGGAAATAAAACGCATTTAAATGTTACTTTGTAACATTATTATATCACATGCATAATGTTATAAATATTAATAAAATGTACTATACTTTTATTTGCGCAACGATTTATTTCGAAATAATACGTAATAACAGATAAAAAACTTTCATATCACTAGGCATCTTTTTCCTTTAGAAAACTGTCAGAAAAGTAGGAAAAGGCCTACTTCAAGGTATTTTACACCTTTTTATACACTGAACGACATTCTTAATAACAGGTGTGCTTACGCAGGTGTAAAACAACTTCAATCATTTAATATTTTTTGTTACAATACGTAATAGTTGCCGTGCCTTTCCTTTAGTACACACGACTTACCATAGATGGCGTAAGCGTAGATTTAGGGATTTATAACCTGTTTATTTATCGAATGAAAGTTGACAAATAAGCACTGAATCCAACTAATAGTGGCATCTAGGCTTATAGACATTGTTAATTAAATATATGTCTGATTTTTCAATATTCGTCGGATAACGAATAAAGTAGGATAATGTTGTTTTACGATTTTTTATATTTGTATGACAATGACATAGAATAAAAATAAATTTGAGAAGAGCTTGAAGCTGTCGAGTAATACTTTATTAATTAGATAACTTCTATCTGACTATTGGAAAATCGGGCCATAGTTGAATTAATTATGCGATTCCGACCCAAATCTTATGGGCAGGGCACATAGCTCACAGAACAGATGGCCGATGGGGCAGAAAAGTTCTCGAGTGGCGGTCAAGTACTGGGAGACGCAGCGTAGGCAGGCCCCCCGCACGATAGACCGACGACCTGGTCAAAGTCGCCGGTAAACGCTGAATGAGGGCGGCGCGTGACCGAGCGACGTGGAAGACCTTGGGGGAGGCCTATGTCCAGCAGTGGACGTCTACAGGCTGTGGATGATGACCCAAATCTTAAGCTTAAAAGGAAAAGACTGTGTCCGTAGGTAAAATGGCGACTGTCAGATTAATGTATGTTAGAAGTCACCACCTATTTCTAGCCTTATCGCAGATTCACAAGCTTTGCAAGCTTAGCGTAAGCTTCAATTAGTGTCTTGAAGATTGATAAATTGATTGATTGAAAATGAAAAAATGAAAATGAAAATGAAAACTTTTTTATTCGTAGTAGGTAATTTTATACACTTTACGAACGTCAAATGCTGGATGAGGGCGGCGCGGGTCCGGACGACATGAAGAATCCAGGGGAAGGCCTCCGTCGAGAAGTGTGCGTCTCTCAGATTATAAAGATAATGATCGCCCATTATCCACCAATGTCTTGGTGATGTCTACTACTACTTCTTCTTCGGCTTTAAAAACTCGTTTACCTACTTTATGGACATCATTTGTGAGATACTGGAATTGATATTAACTTGTGGTTCCTAAATAGTCTATTTGACAGTGTAACAAATGGTTTTAATAATTGTTTTGAAAAATAGAAAAAATATTGAATTTCCAACTTTTTTTTTATTAATGATGGTTGGAGCTGGGATGACATTATGTACTTGTAAACGTTTGTTCTTCTTTTTCCACGAAAAGCAATTATTTTCAAGCATGTGACGTCATCGACACATTTCAACGCTTTATTGCAGTTAACGCACTATTTTAATAATGAACCTATAATTTACTATGCGAATACTATATCTGGCCTCCTGTTCCTAAACCTTTAATATTTCCCAGCAGTAAGTTTTTTTTTAAAATAAATATTGAGAAATTTAAGATAAATTTTAAGGGCCCATCTCTGACCACTTCTCTATAACCTAAATTAGGTTTGAAACAATATCAAACATGTAGACTAAAGGTACTCCCAAAAAATTGCTGATATTTTGGAATAGATTTTCGGTGGCTGGGTAACCATTACCTCTGTTAAAAGTGTGTCCGTCTTTGGACATACCACCGTTCTACTTATTCACATCGACAAATAAAGAGTAATGTTCACGGTCCATACAGTCTCTGACCTGTCAAACTACTTTTTGTTAGGTATGTGAATGTATAAAGATGATATTGCCATTGAAATGCTGCCTGTTTATATCTAAACTATTGGTGCAGACTTAATTTATTTTTCTTAGAAACGACATCGGGGTTTTCATTTCAAGTGGATGATACTATATGATGATAATATTAAAATCCTTGCTGCAGTTTCTAACTAAATGATTTAGAATTAACCGAACATGAACTATTATTTGCACTATATGTTGTTTTATACAATTCATGAGTTGTCAAAAATCTGACAGGTCAGCTATGGACATTACTCTTTCTGAGTTCCGGATAGGCAGTGCAATTACTTGCACTGAGACATGCCAAAAGTTTTCGCTATTTGCTGTAACAGCAATTGTAATAAAAAAATATTTTCCATACCTAGTTTTTGTTCTACTTTTATTTTGATGCTTATTCTCTATCATTTTTGATGCAGGTCTGTTGAGTTTCGTGCCACCTCTTTTTAACAGATCGACTTTCCGAAGTGGTGGTAGATTCAGTTCTTTTAATAAATAATTTGACTGATTTCAAGTGTATGTATGTATTGCACCATAAAAAATAAAGTTTTATTCTTTATTTATTACAATTGTACGGAAAACTTACAGGTAGAAACATAACATAAAGAAAATATAGGGAAAAGAAAGCCAATTAAAAGTTTTCACATATACAGGTAGACTGGTGGGTCACTTTCGAAATTCGAGGATGTGATAGTTTGAGACCACACATGAAGAGAAAAAAATAAAATGAAAAATAAATATTAATTATTTGCTGAGTAAACTTAACCGAAGTTAAGGAATTCATTACGCAACGCATGGTTACATAAGCGTAATACAATAGATACTTAGCGGGTGGTAGTGTGCGTGTGGCGGGGCGGGAACACTATGTGTGTTGACTGAGGCAGGGCGTCGTCGGGAAAAGTATAGTAATGTCTCTTTATTTATTAATATGGAATTCTGGTGAAAAATTAAGTACCTACTTTTAGTTCTTAATTATGATCAGAATCCAGTACAGAGTGCTCTCCTTCAATATCTAAAATTTGTCACCAGTCATTCCGTATATAGATGACAATATAAATATGATTTTGGTGTAACAGTCACTGAACGTAATGAGACTGATAGACAAAAAAATTACACAAAATATAAAAGTCAACAGTAGACAACACTGTTCAAAGTGAAATAGTCAAAGAAATCTGTCGTCAGAAAACTTTAAAGACTTGCTAACGTAACATCGTAACAACTAATTTCATTAACGACCTAATTTTAATAGATGTCAGACATGTCAAGTTAGCTCATTAGAAAGCGTATAAGCTATTGGTTGATATATTTAACGCATTACTTCATCGAAGGCTTTTCTGACATTATTTTTACCATTTGTGATTTACTCCACGTTTCACCTCAATCTCACCTGATGGTAAGTGAAGATGAAAGGACAAGGATTTAGCAAGGAACTGGCTTTTCATAAACATTGCAGGAACATATCATCACTGGAGTCATGACATTTGGCGGCAGATTTAATGTGGAGTGTAGTCGCTAGCCCTTCAAAACCAATTTTTTTAAAACTCATGAATATTTGATGACGACCACTTTGGCGATAGGGTCAACCTATCTGCCACGAATACCAGTGGTTGCGGGTACGATTCCCACCCGGAACAAGAAAAAAAATTGGTCTCGGTGTTTATCTATTTACGTATTTATATTCGACATAGGTTGTTACTTCCGGACGTGTTATGATACCATATCTCATAACACGAGCTCGCTTACTTTGAGGCCATATACATAGTTGGTATGATTGTCTGGGGATTTTTATTGCAATACCTACTTATTAAATGAAAGGTCACATTACGATAAAAATAGTAACCTTATAATTTTGGATTGTTAATGAACATAATATCTAACAATCGATATGTAAACGATAGCAATTTTGTTTTTAATATACATATATTTGTTTTCAATAAGAACAATTATTGATGCACTAGCTGTGCCCGCGGCTCCGCTCGCGCTAATTTCGGGATAAAAAGTATCCTATGTTACTTCTAGTACCTCTCATGATTCGTCGAGTAGTTTTTGCGTAAAAGCTGAACAAATATCCACGCTTTCATATTTATAATATTAGTAAGGATAAGGATTGACATTTTATAATATTTGACAATTAATTGTTTAGATCACTTTCACATGAGGCTTAAGTATCTATGGAACGAAAATACTTCAGCGCAAAGCTTCCGAGTAAACTATATGGAAAGTTGACCCGTCCGGCACGTGAACATGAACATTTCTAGAACTGCTAACCCGGGAAAGAGCGACGTATGACTGACCATGCGAGAAACAACTGACACCGAGATCTACTCCAGCAACACGAAAAGTCTGCCCTTGAGCCTTATTAATTGTCATTGCAAAACACACCGATACTGGGAATTGCGTTCTTTTAAATTGGAATGGAAAATTATATACGATCAATTGAACTTCTAAGTGAAGTTCGATCAATATTATATGAGTTGCTTCATTCGAAGATATAATCAACAAGGTAGTCCTTCTAGCTTGTAAGGCACGTTCGCATATTTAGAGTAGGGATTAAAAAAAAAACAAATTTTGTCTATGGTATCCCCGCGGCTCGAGGGCCTCCAATAAGGATGCTCATTGTTTTAGAGCCAGTTAGATGGAAAGCAAAACTTCGGGGTGATGGTGGGTCGGGTTCTTATATCTTCGAATGAAGCAACTCATATAATATTGATCGAACTTCACTTAGAAGTTCAATTGATCGTATATTATATTTCGTTGCTTCATTCTTCAGATATAATCAACAAGGTAGTTGTTTAGAGAATAAGTTTTGCTTATAAATAAAATATTTATTTATTTTGAAAAATCTGTGTTTAATGTTTCAAATCAGTTTAACATATACATATACAGTGATCACAAAATCAGCGGTTGACAATTAAATAATAGTATCTAATAATTACAAAACAATTTTATCATTCGTTAGACGGAAACTGATAAGGATGTTGTTGGAAAAAGGACCTCGCAAAACTACCCTGATCGTCAAGTGGCCGCTGGTAAAATTTTGCGAAAACTTGTGAATCCTGAGTCCAGCCGGCGCGGCGGTCTTACGAATAACGTCGAGAGACACGCCCGCGGCTCGCGCGGCGGACGTGGCGGCGTGTCGCGTGCTGTGCGCGCTGAACACCGACACGTCCACCCCGCTATCTTTTAGTACATTTTTTATCCAACGGCCAATTGTCTGCGATGATGCAGTTTTGTGGGGTTTTTTATAAGTTATAATTAAACAATCATTGTTATCAGATCTTAAATTAGTAGTTGCTTTTATGTAATCTTTTAAAGTTTTGGCAGGACAAATTGATGGATTATCTTTGAAGTAGGGCAAAATTAACAAAGGTTGCTCTTTGCCGGCTGCTGAAGTTTTAATTATATCTTTTATCAGAATTCTAATTTCGCTATTATAAAAAAGTATATTATTTGTCTTTATCAACGATAATGTTTGTAATCTATGTGCAGTGCTTAAGGCTAAAAGAGAAACTAGTTTTTTCGACAATTTTTCTAAATTTAAGTTCTCATTTGGGTACCAATTTGAGACCGTATCTAAAACTAATTTTGGATCCCATGTATGAGTGTACTTTGGCAAAGACGGCTTTAACTTAAAAATACCTTTAAGTAATCTAGATACTAGATCATCGCAACCAATGTCACTTCCTAACAACAACGATATGGCTGAACGATGAGTGTTTATTGAACCGTATGAATCACCTACATTATAACGACTTAGCAAAAATAGTATTACTGATGAAACTGATTTATCAAATGGGTCTGCATTATTTTCGCTACAAAATTTCCACCACAATTTAAAAGTTAAGCCATATTGCCGCACGGTGTTTACCGACAGGGAAGCACAGATTAAGTCTAAAGCTTGTTCCGGTACACCGCGGCGGGAGAAGGCGCTCCGGATACAATCGCGGCTGCCAGGGTACATTGCAGCCGTCTCAGCGGTGGCTCCAATCTGTCAAAACAATTGTCATTATTAAGAAACAAGATCTCTGATTGTAACAGTTTCTTTAACAATGGGTACCACGACTGTGACGGCCAAAATGGGAATATTAAGATGCCTGTGGATTTTTCGTGTTGTATTTTTTGTAGGCATTTTAATATCAAAGGGAACGGTGGAAATGCATAAAAATAATATCTTTTCCAATCAATAGTAAAAGCATCTACGTTAAGCGCCTCGGGATCCCGTTTCCACGAAATGTACAATTTACATTTGGCATTTGTGCGAGAGGCGAAAAGGTCTATTTCTGGTGTACCAAACTTCTCAGCGACTGAATTGAATTCACTTTTTGATAATTCGAGCTCAGTGTCTAAATTTAATTTTCGAGATTCTTCGTCTGCCTCTTTATTATCCTTAGATTTAATGTAGGATGCGAATATCCATAAGTTTCGCCTCTCGCACCATTGCCAAATACATTTTGTTAATTCATTTAAATGGGGAAATTGTATACCCCCCATACGATTAACGTAGCTTACTGCAGTAGTATTATCGATACGTAATAATATAGCACTGTCAATTCTATCTTTGGCGAAACATTTCAGGCCAAAAAACACTGCGAGAAGTTCAAGATAATTAATGTGATACATTTTTTCGCTATCATTCCATTGACCGTTAGCCCGATAATTATTATAGACAGCGCCCCAGCCCGATCTAGATGCGTCTGTAAAAATTTCAAGGTCATAGTTCTGTATTCTTATAGAATTTGATGTGGAAGATATGTTTTCTTTCCACCACAATAAATCAGGTAAAATAATATTAGATAATTTAATTTTATGTTCATAATCTTTAAATCGTTTAATTGCTAAATATTTTTGGCGTTCAAAATTTTTGGTATACACCCATCCGTATTTTACTGCAGGACAGGCAGAGGTTAACACACCGATAAATTGCGCGAACTCTCGAATTGTGCATGTAGGTAGACGTAAAAACTTATTCACCAATAGAGTTATATTATTACGTTTCTGTTCTGGTAAAGATATAGTCATATCGACGGTATTAAAAATAAAGCCAAGGAATTTACATTCTTGCTTGGGTTCAATCATGCTTTTGTTAAAATTTATTACAAAGCCTAAACATTGTAATATACTCAGGGTGGTTTGCACGTTCCGTAAACAGTCAATATAATTACTTTCGATACAACAATAGTCGTCTAGGTATATTACTGAGGTGAAACCGGCTTTTCTTAGATAACCAACGACTTCTCTCATTATTTTTGTAAATATTCTTGGCGCTATGGACAAACCGTACGGCATTCCAATAAATTCGTAGGTAATAATTTCTGAACAAAAATTTTTAAAATTAAAGCGTAGGTACTTTCTGTCACTGGGGGCTATCGGTACTAATAAGTAGGCCTCTTTTAAGTCGATAGTTGCTAGATAACCGTTATGACAAATTAATCTGGATGCAGTTCTGTGATCCTCCATTTTAAAATGCTCTTTAGAAACGAATTTGTTGAAGTTTTTTAGGTTAAGGATGAATCTTTTGTCCCCGTTTGGTTTTGGCGCCAAGAATATTTTTGAAATGTATTCACCGGAAATAGATTTACATCGTCTAATTGCGCCTAGTTTTAACAACTTGTCAATTTCAACTTGTAAACTTTGTGTATCAGATAAATTAAATGAACATTGGGGAATTATGTTTTGAATGACTTGAGAATTAATAGGAAGGTTTACCCCGTTTTTTAACCAACCTAGTACAACCCGATTACAAGTTATTTTCAACCAACAGTCATAAAATAATTGTAAACGTGCGGCGTGTACCTGTACTAGCGGCGCAATGGGGCACGGTGCTTCCGATAATCTGGTTTCCGGGTACGTTGCGGCTGCGTTGCAGGCGGTGGTCGTGGCGGAGGAGCTTGTGTTCCTCGCCAGGTCGGGGCACTCGCTGCTCGTGGTGTCATGCGCCCCCCCCTGTTCGCTGGGAACCGAGGAGGGCCCGTCCAGTTTCCCTGATGTGACGTTGATGGATGTTGGCGTTGCACTGGATTAACGACCTTTTTAATAGACAAGCCTTGTTTTTCTATGCTTCGAGCTGTCTTGATTTTTTCCTGTAAACCGCTGCCAAATAGGGTGTCATCCCGTTCTTCATTTAAAATGATGTCAATAATAGATTTGTCTAGGAGTGGCATAAGAACCTTAATCCTATTGTCTGTTAAAATGTAGTGCAAGCCGGATAAAATGCGTGTTGCGTCTGACAACATTTTTATGATCGAGACCTCGTCATACTCCTTACTCAGTAATAAAGTCATAGCTTTATTTATTGCGGTGATGCCAGAACCCAATTGATCTTGGTGGCTTAGCAATTGATTATCTCGAATTTTACCGGCGTTATTCATAGCAGCTGCAATTTCCGGATTTAAACTGGGTGCTTTTAACAGTTTACAATTACCGGGTGTGAGGTACTGCGATAATATTTTTTCTCTTGCGTCCTTCGGTAATCCCTTGCACAGAATTGGTAGCCACCTGTGTGCTAAGTTTGGGTGAATATCCTCTCCGTACTTAGCGATCTCATTTAAGGGTTCACCTAAAGCTTCTAGAAGCTCCAATGGTAAATCAGGGATATCCGATTGTAGGGTTGTTTCCTTACCATGTAACGATTTAACGGTTTCACCGTTTAAATTTTCCGGGGGGGCGTGGTCGGCTATATCCGGAATCGTGGTGGCGTCTAATGGCGGCGCTGTGTTCTCGGTGTACCCGGAATTAATTCCGTCGTCTGAAACAATGTAATATTGTTTGTAAAATGATGAAAAATATTTTTCTGTAAGAAATAATATCCAAGATTCTGACCCACGGTCATCATACAAGGATAGGTACAAGAAATGACCCTCGGTCAAACTCAAGTACATGTGTTCGGTGTAACCGAACACCGCACCGCTTACCTACACCTTACGCAGCATTTAACTTTAATTGTAATTTTTATAATGTATTTTAGTAACAATAAATTACTCGTCAAGAACAGTCATATTCTCCTTTTAACAATCAACCTAACTAACTACATAACTACAACTTAACTAAACTTTCAACTTTAACATTCAACATTGGTCGGTACTATCCGAACATTGGTCCTTCGAGCGTCTTTAGTGCTTTTGGTGAGTTTTGAGTGTGTTAGCAATCGGTTCGCTGGCCTTCCACAAGCGGACCTCCCCAGCGAATTGAGAAGGTGCTTATATCACACTTAAAGGCTTGCCTGGAGTGCTATCAGACAGACCAGCTACCTAACAACAAGAACAACATATTGAACACGAACAATGGATCATCTTTTGAATAAACAAGCAGAGCTTATTGCAGCTATCGAGAAACTTTTCAACAACTTCAAGAAAGAAAACACCGAACGTAGAAAAGCAACAGCAAACTCAAAACTAGTGGATCTCACGAACTTATTTAGGGACTTCAGTGCTAATCACTTAATTTTGGAGCAATACGAAGAACAAGATAACATTTACTTCAAAGAAAACCACTATTCGTCTACGAAGAAATTCTACCAAGAAGTTAAAATATACCTAAAACAATACATTTCGTCTAACCCGGGTGGCTCTACGGGATCGCTAAACGAAGAATCCAAGAGCAGTTCTGTAGAAACAATTATGAAAACTCAAGCTATCAATGGAGCATTAGATGAAAAACTACGTCGACAGGCGGCGAACTTCAAGGCCTTTCAACGAACTGTAAACTATATCAACGTCGATAAAATAACAGAAAACTGGGAATACGAGGATACATTAAGGTCACTTGAATCACGCTGGAAAACAATAGACTCCCTCCACTGGGAAATAGAGTGTGATTTAAGTGGCAAGGTCAACTTGGAGATGGATGAATTGTTCAGCAACTACGAACAACAATATCAATCACTGAAAAGGTCAATAAAGTCCAAAATGTGGTCACAAAAACACATAGAAAAAAACTACTCCAACACTTGAAATACCTATTTTCAACGGGAACTACAACACGTGGGTGTCATTCAAGGACTTATTTTCTGAAGCTATACACAACAATCCAACTTTATCTAACGCTCAGAAAATGCAGTTTTTGAAAAGTAAAACAAGAGGTGAAGCCGAACGCCTAATTCAACATTTATCAATTAGTTCAGACAACTACACAACATGCTGGGAAATACTTACGCATCGCTACAATAATAAAAAGCTAATTTTTTCATCACATATAAACTTTCTTCTGGATCTTCCTACAATGAAACAACAGACAGCCAATCAAATAAAACACATGCATGATGTTACTCAAGAGTCTCTCAACGCAATAAAGAACTTAGGCGTTGATATAACAACCTGGGATCCTCTGATTGTTCATCTTTTAGATCAGAAATTGGATACCGAGACCCACACAGAATATATAGATTCTTTAAAAAACCGCCGAGAATTACCTATATTGAGTGAATTTTTAGAGTTTCTGGAAGGAAAATTCATAGCATTAGAATCAGCATGCCGAAAAGGTGAAAATTCACATAAACATTTTAATAAGCAACAATTGCCTTCAACATCAAATGGAAAATTTTCAAATCATCAAATACATTCGTCGTACAGTAATTGGAATAAAGGAAACAAAAACATGAAATCAACATATAACATAATTTCGTTCAAATGTCCACTCTGCAAAAACGAACACGGGCTGTATAATTGCAAGAATTTTATAGACCTACCTAATGAGCAAAAATTAAACCTAATTAAAGAACTTCGAGTTTGCAAAAATTGCTTATTTAGTCATAATGGGAATGAATGTAAATCGACGAAAACATGCCGTAAATGTATGAAGAAACATAACACCACGATACACGATGCTTTGTTTGAACAATATAATACGCCGTCGTCTAGCGCAACAATTAACAACATTTTAAACGATAATTTATCAGAACAAAATAAACAAAATGAAGTACTTTTATCGACCGCAATTTTAAAGGTAAAAGGCCAAGATGGTACTTACCACAACATGAGAGCTCTAGTCGACCAGGGATCTCAAGTCTCCTTAATTACGGAACGAGCGGCGCAACAACTAAAATTAAAAAGAAAAACATGCAAAGGAACAGTATTCGGCGTTGGGGTTAGAGAAAATAAAGGAAAAGGAATGTTACACATACAATGTTATTCTCTCCATAATGACTTCAATTTTCAAACTGAAGTTATTATCATGACCAACTTAATCAGCAACTTACCCAGCCAAACTTTTAGCAAACCAAACTGGTCGTTTATAGAAAACATCGCCTTAGCCGATCCCGAGTTCTACGTGAGCCGCCCCGTTGACATACTTCTAGGAGCTGAGATTTATTCACAAATCGTACAAGGCGGTATCATCAAACAAGAAAGTTTATCGCAGCCGATTGCTCAACAAACAAAAATTGGATGGTTACTTTGTGGAAACACTGTAACTTATCAATGCAACGTCATGCTACATAACTTGGATGAAATAAAACAATTTTGGGAAATCGAAGAAATTCACGAACAATCAAATTTATCCCTGGAAGAACAACACTGCATTAACTTTTACAACGAAACAACAAAGCGTAACGAAGACGGTCGCTACGAGGTCAGACTACCACTAAAAGAAAACATCGAGAATAACTTAGGATCTTCAAAACAAACCGCCCTGGCACAATTTAGAAGCTTGGAAAAGAGATTTAACAAAATACCTAAACTATCAAACGACTACAAATCATTTATGAAGGAATATGAAATATTGCAACATATGAAACCATTCACTTGTGATCAATCTCCAGAATACTTTCTTCCTCATCATGGTGTAGAGCGCGCCGACTCATTAACTACTCAATATCGTGTGGTATTTAACGCCTCCCATAAGACAAACAAGGGGTGCAGCTTAAATGACTACATGTACGCGGGTCCAAACTTACAAATAGACTTACAAACGTTACTGCTCAGATGGAGGCAGTACCAATACGCCTTCACAGCTGATGTAGAAAATTTTTTCCGTATGATATTATTACAAAAAGAAGATCAAAAATATCAAAAAATATTTTGGAGAGAGGATTCAAACCAGCCTATAAAAACATATGCTTTAACAACAGTAACCTATGGAACTCGTGCTGCACCATTCTTAGCTATGATGACGATGAGGAAGCTGGCATCTGATGAACGTGCTAACTATCCTGACGCAGCAAAAGTCGTGGAGTCAGCCTATTACATGGATGATTTGGTCCACGGCGCTGATACTATAGAAGAAGGGAAGAATCTCATATCTGACCTTAACTTACTCATGAAGGCCGGCGGCTTCAACCTCAGAAAGTGGTCGTCGAACGAACAACAGTTATTAGAACAAGTAAAGTCGGAGCGCAGTGCTAGTCAAGACAATGTTTTTAACTTCAAAACTGAAAATAACTCAAAAATATTAGGTTTATGCTGGAACCCTACTGCAGATAACTTCACCTTCCAGTACAACATCCTTGAAAATAATTCAAAACTAACAAAACGAAGCCTACTCTCAGATATCTCAAAGCTATTCGATCCTTTGGGATGGCTCGCCCCGCTATCAATAAAACTAAAACTATTGTTTCAACGTCTGTGGAAAGAAGATATAACATGGGACCAGCAAGTTTCATCTGAAATAGAAAGAGAATGGTTAAAAATAAAATCAGAACTTCACGTCATCACAGAATATAAAATACCTAGATGGTTATTATGTCACAAGAATGACGTAATAGAACTGCATGGATTTTGTGACGCATCGATCTATGCATACGCATGTGTAGTATACGCCAGGATCAAGGACCAAACAACCTTGACTTTAGTGGCCGCAAAAACAAAACTCGTGCCCCATAAGAAGGCCATAACATTACCCAGATTAGAGTTAAGTGGCGCAAACTTACTATCAAAGCTTATCAATAAAATTAAGGAAGCCTTAACTCAACATCACTTAGAAGTCTATGGCTGGACGGACTCAATGGTTGTTCTTGGCTGGCTGCAAGGAGAACCTTCCCGGTGGAAGCCTTTTGTCGCTAACCGAGTAAATACTATATGCAATATAATACCTAAAGATCGATGGCGCTACGTAAAATCAAAAGAAAACCCAGCTGACGCCGCGAGCCGCGGCTTGTATGCCTATCAACTACAAAATAACATTTTATGGTGGCAGGGCCCCGCCTGGCTGTCTACATTTAACGAAGAACAAACTCATTCAAAAATAACATGTACCACGAACGAAGAAGTCAGATTAAAACAAACAAACGCTATATTACAGAAACAAGATGAAAATATAGTTTATCAATTATTGAATAAATTTAGTTCATTCAATAAAGTAACAAGAGTTATAGCTTGGTTATTAAGAACTTTTGTACCTACGCGTAAACAATTACCAAGCTATCTCACATTACAAGAAATATCAAACGCAAAGTCACTGATTATAAAACACGTGCAACATAATGAATTTAGAACGGAAATCATGCATTTACATAAACATAAAACGATTAACTCAAATAGCAAATTATTAAATTTGAATCCGTTCATTGACAATCTGGGAGTTTTACGTGTCGGGGGAAGATTGAGAAATACGTCATTAAATATGGAAATGAAGCATCCAAAAATAATACCTCGAGATAGCAGACTTGCCGACTTAATAATATATGAAGCTCACCTACTTACCTTCCACGGAGGTCCACGTCTCACCACGGCGTGCCTTCGTCAACAATATTGGATTCCTGGGGGAAACAACGCAGTCAAAAAACGATTACGAAACTGTGTTACCTGCAGAAAAAACAATCCAGTCAAAGAACACCAAATCATGGGCGACCTTCCTGCTGCTCGAGTGGAGTCTGCCCCGCCCTTCTTCCACACCGGCGTAGATTACACCGGATTCATCGAAATCAAGGCCAACAAAACAAGAAACGCAAGAACCCTGAAAGGTTATGTAGCCTTATTTATTTGTATGATTACAAAGGCCATACATCTGGAGTTAGTAACAGATCTAACCAGCTCAGCTTTCCTGGCAGCCCTGCGAAGGATGACAGCCCGCCGCGGAGCTCCCCGTCACTTATACAGCGACTGCGGAACCAACTTTGTCGGCGCCAACCGAAGCCTAAAAGAAGAACACGAAAAACTGAAACAAACCTTCAATAATCAATTTATGAATTCTCTAACATCAATGAACATAGAGTGGCACTTCAACGCCCCGTCATGGCCGAGTGCTGGAGGCTTATGGGAACGAGCAGTACGAAGTTTGAAATATCACCTGAAAAGAGTTATAGGACAACAGCGCTTTACGTTTGAAGAGTATTACACGATACTATCTCAACTGGAAGCTTGCTTAAACAGCAGGCCTTTATGTGCACTCACCGAAGATATTAACGACTTAGATTACTTAACTCCAGCACACTTCTTGTACGGTAGAGCCGACGTTACTACAATAGAAACCCCTGAAGATGCTAGGACCCGATGGCATTTAACAAATGAAACTTTCAAACAAACCTGGAAAAGGTGGAAGGCCGAGTACTTAACGCAACTTACCTCAAGAAGTAAATGGTTACAACCACAAAAAAGTATCGAAGTCGGTGATTTAGTAACCATTCAAGATGAGAACTTACCTCCTGGACGGTGGCCCATGGCCCGTGTGGTCGAACTGCACCCTGGTCGTGACGGATACACGCGCGTCGTTACTCTGAAAACTGAAAATGGGTACCTGAAACGCCCTATAGTAAAACTCTCTGTGTTGCCGCTACGATCTCTAACACCTGAAAAGGAAACTGATAGCAAAAAAGAAAATACACAAAACAAACGAAAAACTAAAAAACCTCACTCAACTTTGTTTAACGTAACAATGGCGTTGTTATTCTTTACAACGTTAATATCTAACTCTCAAGCGACTGAAAATATCACCAAACTGCATGAAAACCAAAGTCTATATCTCGACCCTTTGGCCAAAATGCAGCTCTTAAGAGATCAATGGACCTTAATTACTTACTACAACATGGACCCTTACACAAACGGAAACATGGCATTCGCAAAACTACTCAATTACTTAGAAAAAACATGCCTCAACTTAGGAGCGATGGATAAATGTAATTTGATAACGTCACAACTACGTCATGAGTATACAGAGTTACAGTACTATAATCAGCTGTTAATCACCCAGCATTTTAGCGGACTGCAACAAAGACAAAAGCGAGGGCTTATCAATGCTGTGGGCTCCTTAGCGAACAGTTTATTCGGAGTGCTAGATCAACAGTTCGCAGAAAAGTATACACAAGACATAGAATTAATTAATCAAAATCAAGCTCATCTAAAAAATCTGTGGTTGAATCAAACGTCTATCGTCGAATCTGAGTACAATATTATAAAAAGATCTGAAGAAATAATGGCAAAACATCATAAAGTTGTAAACAAACACCTTAACTCCTTGGACTCATCAGTAAGTCAATTAGAAAACGCATACAATGACATGAACAAGAGACAAGATTTTACGATATCTGCAATCTCAGCAATCAGCATCCTTCAAAACTTAAAGAGTATTCAAGGCATGCTCTTAGACACAGTAACGGATATTTATCAAGGTCGTTTTAATCTGCATTTATTAACGCCGAAACAACTTCAAGATCAGTTAAACATCATTTCTGGATTATTATCTTCAGATATAATCTTACCGATTGAAAACATCAACAGTCAAGTTCAATCTATTTACAAACTATTAAAAATCAAGGCAAGAATGACTAAAAACTATTTTATCTTTGAAGTGAAAATTCCCTTGATAAGTAGAGATACTTATGACTTATATCGTGTTATTGCGATACCTCAGATCCATGAAGGAAAAACGTATTCTGTTATACAAATCTCAGAATATATTGCAATTAACTTACGAAAAGATAATTACCTCTCTATGACGATGGAAGATCTACAAAAATGTGTAATACGAGACTCTTCAATATACATGTGTAACCCTCAACATCCTATTTATAAATATAAATCAGACAAGGATCTCTGCGTCTTAGATGAAAATAATAACTGCAAAACAAGCATCGCCGCGTGCAAAAACAAGTGGAGCAGCTTAATGAAAACAAACACTTATTTTTATTACTGTTGCTCAGACTGTTATCTACGTACGATTTGCGGAGATCGAGTTACAGCGCACCAGCTGATCGCTGCGAACATTATTTCCTTAGAGGAAGATTGTATTATAAAAACAACAGATTTTACGATTTATGGACATAAAAGTCACTTGAGTCGATTGGATCTTATGTTCGATATTCAAAGGGTGGAAGTGGCTCCCATAAGTCACATTATTAATATAACCATCGATAAGTATTCTTTAACGAATAAAACAGACTTGGAACAAATAGAATTACACAGAGCGATTGAGTCCAAGTTGAAAGAATTAAGAGAAACTGAAAGTTATGAAAATGAACAAAAAATTACGTTTCATGACATTCACCACTACACTACAATCTACATAATAGTCAGCATGCTTTTACTTACCTGCGTGATAGTAACTTGCCGGCGCGCGGGGAGAACCTGGAAGGCCAGCTCAGCAGTCCAGGAAACAGCTAGACGTAGTAGCTCCCATGAGGAAGTGGAGCTGAGCGTAATACAAACTGAAAACAAGGAACCTGTATTCCGAAAATTGGTGTTCAGAGAAGATTGACGTCATCTCCGGGCATCTGGCAGCATCCGTTTCATCTCGTGCTGGTGGGGAATATGTTCGGTGTAACCGAACACCGCACCGCTTACCTACACCTTACGCAGCATTTAACTTTAATTGTAATTTTTATAATGTATTTTAGTAACAATAAATTACTCGTCAAGAACAGTCATATTCTCCTTTTAACAATCAACCTAACTAACTACATAACTACAACTTAACTAAACTTTCAACTTTAACATTCAACATTGGTCGGTACTATCCGAACAACATGTCATAGGAACCCTCAGTTAACCTTGACATAATATACAAAAGAAATATACTTTTTTCTTACCTGAATTGTCCGACTCGGAGTCTATAATACGGTAACGTCGACGCTTAGTTTGATTTGATTTTTCTTCTAATTTCTTAAGTTTTTCCTTATACCGAAGTATCTTCTCTTCGTGACTTCTTTTTGGCATGGCGGTAGGCGAAATAAAAAAGAACACTTTAAATTCGATGAGACGTGCGCGTTGAGAATCGTGCGATCCGATGCCTCGCAAGAAGAAGAATGAGCATCCTTATTGGAGGCCCTCGAGCCGCGGGGATACCATAGACAAAATTTGTTTTTTTTTTAATCCCTACTCTAAATATGCGAACGTGCCTTACAAGCTAGAAGGACTACCTTGTTGATTATATCTGAAGAATGAAGCAACGAAATATAATTTGGTATTATGGGAATTCTGGGAATAAAGACGGTTTCTCCTGCACCGCAACCTGTTAAAATTTGAGATACCAAATAGAATTATACCCAGAAATATGTACAACTTACAACAGAAAAAGAAATGAAAATAAAGCTGAAACGCCTGTGCAATGCTATCTACCTATACCTACTTCACTTGAAAATAAATACCTATAACTACAATAATTAATAAAAGTACCTACGCTTTTACCTAAAAAAAAAACAAAAAAAACTGAACAGGAATTTGACCGAATATTTAAACACTACCTAAACAACTAATACCTATTTTATAAAATAACAACGAAAGAAATTCAAATAATCGCCTCCCGCCTTTTTATACCCTACCGCCGCGAGCCGTGTCGAGCGCGGCAACCGTTACGCAAATAATTCTTTTTTTATTGAATGGGTAATAATGTATTTTTTTTTAATTAGGGATGAGTGAAAGTATTATAAACGTAAGAGTAAACAAATTTAATCAGAAAGCTCCGAACTGCTAAGCTATCGGGATTTACACGTGTTATTGTGAGTCAACGATAAAATATAGACATATACTGTTCTGTGATATTTTTTATATAAGTTTATGAAGAATATTTCTATCATACATGATTTCTATGTAGCTTTAACCATTAAGGATGCACACGCGACGGAAGCTTAAAAAATGAAGTAATTTCTCCCGTTTTCCCAACATTTCCCTTCACTGCTATGCTCCTATTGATTATAGCGTGATAATAAGCATACTATAACCTGCCCAGGAGTATGAAAAATAATTTTACCAAGTTTCGTTAAAATCCGTCCAGTAGTTTTTGTTTCTATAAGGAACATACAGACAGACAAAAATTTTACTGATTGCATTTTTGGCATCAGTATCGATCACTAATCACCCCCTGATAGTTATTTTGAAAATATATTTCATGTACAGAATTGACCTCTCTACAGATTTATTATAAGTATAGATAGAAGATATAGATATAGAAGATAGATAATAATAATTAAAATATAGTTTTTTTTAAATACATTTAGACCTAGGTAAAACATTTACCGTACAAGTTCATTCACAAATAGACATTTAAATACACCCACATGCTTGCAACCTTGTACCGTTGTCGATGACTCAAGCCTCTGCGCGTGAGTCTCATTCATGGATGCGCTGCATTTTAATTACGCAGCCTTATTCTGGCAGAACGACGATATCAACCAAATATAATTAAACTATTTTAAATTTATATTGTAAGACATTGCAATTTGAAATTGATTTTCATTAGTTAGTCGGTATTTCAATATATTGAAAACAAAGGTCCAATGTATATGTATATTATTTTGATGTCTAAATGACTAGGTACCTGTTTGCATTATATCTAAGACTTTACCAACTAAGTCTGAAATGGCCCTAAAAGTCTCAGTTAACATAAAGGATAAATACTATATTAACATGTTAAAGAGCTTTTCCCAAAACTGTTAAATGGTTTAAGATACCAATAACAAAACAGAAAAAAAAATATTTAAAAACAATATTACTTACACAGATTGCATCATACTCACATATTTATAAAGGGATTATTTTAATTCCCAATCATAGTTTGATTCAAACTTTGAATCTGATTATTATTTTGTAAAATCTGACCAGTCGGTCGGGGATCAGGTTAAAAAAGACAGAAACCAGCAAAAAATTGGGTCAGTCTCGAGCAATACCGAAATAATTATTTTTTTGGTCAAAAAAAACAACTTTGCACAAAAGACAAAGATAAAGTCAAAAAAAAAATATTTCGTAGGTACCTACATAATTTCACTTGAAATAGTCAAATTATTGACATATGGAACTGAATCTACCACCACTTTGGAAAGTCGATCTACCTAGAATTAGTGGCAAGAAAATCAACAGCAAATCATCTTTTAAAAATATAAAGTTACAGTTTACAGCAATGGAATCCCTTCTTGCATCCGGATATCTTAAAGTAGTCCTTTTTACACAATACTTGCTTTACGGTACCCTTAAATCTATCGAAGGGTAAATCTTAAATATGGTATTGTTATAAAAATGTACAAATTGACCCATGAACGAGTTATTGACTTTGTGAAGTCTACTATTATAGCTGCCTAAACTAGGGTGTGGCGTAATGAATGGATAATCCGGTACCTATTGGTGCCTTATATATTAGACAAAGAGATATAAGATAGAGACGTAGACATAGAGGTGAGAGAGAATAGAGAGAGACAATGTGGATAAAGATGGAGATGAACGTGGGCACGGACATGGAGATGGAGAAGTTAAGGCGAGGATGCAAGACGATTTTAAACCCAGTAATATGTACATGTTGTGTCTGAAAAAAATATTCTCAAAAATTAACCATATAACCACCGCTGTGTAAAGATAGTTTCATGATTTTTTTAAATTAGCTTGATAAAAATAGTCAGTGACATAACACCAATTTACCATTTCAATCAAACGGCTATATGGCTATATTGCTACGAAATGCCGTAATGGATTCATGTTCATGTAAAAGTTACATAATAGTAAAAGTTACATACGACGTTTTTCAACACACTTGTGAGTAAAAGACAGACATACGTGTTCATAAAATTTATTTGAAGCAGTTGTTGAAGGTAAAGTTAACAAACTTATATTCTACATTATTGTTTGAAGTGCTGCTGGCCAGCTCGTCCTGAGTGTATGTCGGCGACATAGACAAATCACTGGAATGATTTGGCATTAAATAATTAGTGCTAGATGTCGACGGTTATGGTTCAAGGCCAGGACAAAACTTCTTCTGCTTCGGCTCTAAGTTAATACCGCCTGGACGCGCGCGCTCAGCGGAGCCCCGAGCGCCGCGCCGGTCAGTAGCCCTGTCCCATTACACGTACACACGCTATTGTTGCTTGGAGGCGGCGCGCGTGCAGCTGCAGCAGGCGCGGCCCGCACAGCATATATTTAATATATAACCCGGATCAATAAAATATGCTCTGCTTACTCCCATGTAATTTGCACTAAGGTACAATTCAACTTTGTAGGATTCATTATATTATGCACTAGGGTATAATATATTATTCTAAATTCAATAGAATAAGGCTCACTTTACGAGCAAGTGTGTTGAAAAAAAATAAAGCGTTCTTCTCTTAACCGATGGGTAAAAAAAAACTTTGAAATAGTTATTATTTAAAAAAATAAGCCAACTAAACGTGTTTGTGCTTGCTCACTTCGGCGAAATTCGCTAGCAATATCTGGGCGGGAAGTACGGAAGTATGCACCGCGCTACAAGAGGTCCTTAAAGTCAAATAATATTTGATATTAATTAGAGGTTAACTACCTATAGATGATATTCGACTTTTGACTTTAATTTTGTATTACTTCGAGATTGGAGCCATCAATTAATCTTCTTTACAAAAACATCATAAGCAAAACGTCACGAGACAAAAATCAAGAAACAATTTAACAAAAGCAAACAATACAAATCATGTAAAACTCAAACTGTCACAAAACTCCGAAAAATCGGATACTGTCTACGATAAGTAAATAAAAAATGGGGTCGGTTGATTTAATTGTTAGTGGCCAGTAACTAGTCCCGTCGCGTCGGACTCAATTATCAATGACAATTACCAGAATAGGCCTCCCGAGAAATGTCGAAAGCTCGCCTGGTAACTGATTCTTTTAACTGTGGCCGTAGTTTTATAATTTTTGATACGCTTTTTGTATGGAAGTATCGATTTGATTTGTGATATTAATTTTGACTTGTTGTTGTCAGAAAATGTATTATTAAGAAGAGGAATGTATTATTGATAGATGGCTCATTTTTTAGAACTTATCCAATTAATATCGGAGTTTTTGGAAAAAAGTGTATTACATTATTTGATGTTATTTTTTGTCCATTATACCTACTTAACATTAAAGTAAAAGCAAAGATTGAACCAATTATATTTAGAAATGAGGTCTTCTTCTCTCAAACTTGCTACAATGTGCTCAATTCGACAAACACACTCTCTAATTTTAGATCTCACTAAGCAGGCAGGATACTTCAAACTCAATAGTTGGAAACAAAACTAATTCAGCAGCATCTAAGTTTGAAATAAGAAAGACTTAAAAGTTAGAGAAAGATGTCGAATATGGCCTAGTAATTTTTTAAATTGAGATTAGTACAGATTTATGATAAACTAGTCAATACATAGGTATTATTTACATAACTTCACGCCTGTATCCCTTATGGGGTAGGCAGAACACCAGAGGTTATAAGACCATCTGGTGTCACGTTTAACAAATTTGGAGATATTATGATGGTGGAGAGGGACTATTGCAGTGACAGGGGGTTAGCCTATCGCCCACAAAAACGCCAATAAAACCTCTGTCCCTTAACCGACTCTTACAGTTTGTACGGTAAGAGAAGCAGCTGTAACATTCTATGTTTTTCTTTTGCTCCCAGTCCAGCATGGAAGGCAAACTCAATAGTTGCAAGCAAAAACTGATTAAGACGTATCTAAGTTTGACATAAGAAAGTTAGAGAATGATGTTGGATAGGGCCCAGTATCTTTTAAAATTCAGATTAAATTAATAAATAATAAATAAAACCCCCAGACAATCACACCAACTACATGAAATGACATGTAGCGAATTAAGTGGGAACATAGAATATGAAATACATAATCTATACTAATCTATACTAATATATGAAGCTGAAGAGTTTGTTTTTTTGTTTGTTTGAACGCGCTAATCTCAGAAACTACAAGTGGGATTTGAAGAGTTATTTTTGTATTTGATAGCCCAACTCTTGAAGAAGGTTAAAGGCTATATTTTATCCTGAAATTCCCACGGGATCAAAAGTTACGTGGGTAAAACCGCGCGCGGTGGCTAGTATAAGATAAAAGTTCCAGACCCGGAACTTTTTTTCTTGTTTTGTGCCTCAATCGAATCCGCAGCCAATGGCGTCTGAGGCAGAAAGGTTTACCCCTTCGACAAAGTGGTCCCTAAAGATTAATACTGACTTATGACAAACTAGTTAAGTGATTTCATTATCGACTTTAATCACCATAATATTGGATAGATATGTAGGTACTTAATAAGAATCTAGTTTACGCGGATTAGCAAAAGACAACACGAGTCCTTGGACCCAAGCCCCTCACTGCTGAAAGTAGACCATCAAGGAAATTCTTTAAGTGTCACAATGTAACCTGCTAATCGAATTTGAACATTAAAAGTCTATATATATGGTACAATTCGGATTGTGAATCTCAGGTGTATATGCTAAACTAAGTTTAGATGCAATTATTTTAATCTAGATCTTAATACTGTGGGAACTTTCAAAGAGATATTTATAGGTATAAAGCTTACCGAATTGGAATAACTAAATATATGAAGCAACAAGACTATTAAAATGAACAACGTATTATTCAATAACTGATTTTTATAGTTATTAGTACAAGAGATTGAAGAGGTTGAATTTATCGTTGTTAGATTTTATGGTTTAGCATAAAAATGGGATTTATCTGTAATTGGGTAAATCCCACTATACGACATGACTAGATTACTTCTTATAAAGATTAAAAATGACTTTGAAATAAAATAATTACCGACTTCATCAATAAAAAATGTTATTTGGAATTCTTATAAAATATATAAACTTTAACATTTGTTTCACAATTCGTGATTGAATCGCCTTTACTTATATGGAGTCTGTAAAGAAACCATAACATTGAGTTAAATGTAAATCCGACAGTATCAGCTTAAAAGAGTCTTTTATAAAGAATTTTTTTCATAGGAGTTATGTTAATCGTAAAATATAAAAAAAGAATTACTATATGTATAGCTGACATTCTGCTTTACACAAGCATAAAAAAATTACCAATTAGGTGTTATAGGATTATTAAGATACAGTAACAGTGTAAGAAATAAACAGCTTAGTATAGAAGGTAAGTTTATAAATACACTTGAAGTAAGTGACTTTTCAAAGTCCTATTTGTCAAATTAACACTGTCTTAGGTCCACCTACCTCCAGTGTCACGAAAACGTGACCGCAACGAACCCGGTTAAAAGGATTTTATTTAGGATTATGAATTAAGAAAACTAAAGATCTATTTAGTTTTCTAAAGATTAAATCTACCACCACTCTAGAGATCTCTTGAGAAACGATAGAGAGATGAAAAACTAAAATCGTCATTTTATCAGCTAGAACCTAAAGATTTTAGGTTCGATTATAATAAGAAGTTAGGACTAGGGTTTGCCTGGTAGAGATCGCTTAGAAGTGATAAAGTCGCCCAAATTGCACATTTAATGTTATTTTGTATATTATTGTATGTTAATATTTCTCCATTCTATGCAAATGGCAATAAAGTATTTGAATTTGAATTTTAAGTAGAGAGTGTTTTTTTTTATTATTATCAGATGATGAATTTTGAATATTTTTAAGAATTGTAGCAAGATAGCGTTTACTAACTAGTGTTTCATGCGGTCTGGTGTTAAGGTTGCCTAGATTGGTGACCATGTAGCCCTCGTTCAACCTCAATCTAACCTGATGGTGACGAGGATGTCGATGAAGTAGCACAAAGATTTTGGATAGTTCTGGTGGATTTACTAAAATATTACCAGAACATAACGACGGTGGACTGATGATATTTTACGCCATGGCAATGACAACTAAAGCATTTTAATTTATTTCAAGAGTTTGGCCATGGCAACATTTTAACGTTTGGTGGCGCCACTTATTACTGGAAATAGCAACCTGACATGAGTGGTAGATAAGCTCTGCTGTGTTTATATTATTTCCTGCAAACTCAGAAATAAATTCAAGTAAATTTAGTTTATCATTTAGGTAACTGAATTCTTGTGATGCTTGATAGACATCTTGATACACATATTTCGTCGAATAATTTAACTATCAAACAATTATCACAAAAGGGTTGGTTTTTGATTAGTTTAGTTAATGATTCGTTAGTTCGTATTTATTGAAATGTAAAATTAGCACTCTTTCTTTCACAATTTATTTATTATTAATAAACGCGGGTTTAGTCACTTATAAAAAATAAAAAAAATATTTATTAACAAACCATTATAGTGTTTTTTTTATTATACCTCAGCCAAAAAAACCTCAAGCACACAAGCGCCGCCAAGCGGCAAAAAGGCTTGCATTCCGAACTCCCTACAATGACTAATGTCCTATACTTAGGTATAATATAAAAAAATATTAAGTATTAATATTAATTTCATAAAGCTATACAATCTTTTTATTGATTCACTGATCTACTATTCTCTTCTAGCATATAGGATTTAATAATTAAGGAAATGTGAGGGCTTTAAAAATAACTTCCATTTGAAAAGCTTGCAACAGAAAAGCTGCTAGTATAATAAAGTACAAAAATATGCTTTAAGGGCTACAAAACAAAATGCAGTATTGATTTGTCTAAAGCTTTTGCCATACACATACATAACTTTACGCCTGTATCCCTAATGGGGTAGGCTGAATACCAGAGTTTATAATACCATCTGATGTAGTGTTTGACAAATTGGGAGCCATTATAATACTGATGGAGAGAGACTATTGTTGTGACACCCTATCGCCCACAAAAAAAAACTTCCAATAATCCAAAAACCTTTAACTGACTTTTACAGTATGCACGGGAAGAGAAGCAGCTGGCACATTCTGTGTTTTTTTCTGCGCTCCTAGTCAAGCATGGAAGTGTTTGTGTTATGAAAGTATTAGAAGTATTTTGTTTTATACCATTTGTTTTATTTAAAAGAAAACATTATCTTAGAGGAACTTTATCATACTTAACCATTTTTATTATAAATAATAATTGTAATAATCATTACGATGTAATAGAATTCTACACCCAATCAAATAGCACAAAAGGTTACACACTATAGTTAAAGTCCTACAAAGGCTTTGTATTCAATCTGTTTGATCTTGCCTATAAGAGGGTAGTTGCATATCTTCCACAAACCTTTATGACGGAGTGCGCAAACGCACTTGTCTTCGAACTGCCTGCCTGACTGCCACCACGAGCGTGGTCAGCAGACACTGAGAGATCATAATTATAAGTACTTTGCGAACCGACCGCGAGTGCATTCTAATACCTAAGATAAGACTGTATTGTTTAGTGATTGTGACAGAATTACTGGATTTGTGTGACTATCCCATCAACGGTGTGGCAGCTCCGTAGTTCTTCAGGTGAGTGGTTGATTTTGTTCTTACCCGATTATAAGGCAGATTGACTTCTCTTTCACTATAAAAATACATGAATTTCATACACACACATACCTACAGTCCATTACAAAAAAAAATCAATTTCAGCGGCCTCTAGAAAGGTGTGCAAACCGCACATAAATTTTGGTCCATCGACCAGGATTCTTTGTTAGTTAATTTCCCCCAATTAGGATACTTAATTACGCAAAATCCATTCGTATAATCCAATACTCAATTCTTACTTTTTGCCTTTTCCGTCACCTTTTCGATCAAAGTCCAAAGTTCTTTGTTACGTAAATCCAATATGGCGAAATCGAAAGAAACAATCGAGATGCGCTTAGACAAAGATTTTGTCATACTAACTAAACGTAAAGAAAGATGTTTTGAAGAAATGCAATTTATTTACGATAAATCTAAAGAAATTCTTAATGCCGAATCAGATTTTCAATCTTTATTTTTATTACGAGCTGCCGAAATTGACAATATTCGTGCAGAGTTTAAATCCTTAACTTACAAAATATTTGAATTAGAACGACAAATAAACACTAGTTCGTCATTACGTAATGAAGAGTTGAACAGTTTCGATGATTTATATTTTCTTGTAAAACTATGCATATCAAAATTGCAGCCTTGTGTGCAAGAACAGAAGGTTGAAATTTCTAAACCTTCTGTGGAATCTAGACCTCGTCTTCCAAAAATTGAACTATTTGTTTTTGATGGCCAAATTGAGAATTTTACGACCTTTTACGAAACATTCTGTTCATTAATACACAACCAAAGTAACATACCTAAAATAGATAAATTCCACTACCTTCTGTCGTGCACAAAGGGTGCTGCATTAAATATAGTCAAGAGTTTACCTATTACTGCCAGTAACTACGATTTAGTCTGGCAGAGTTTACTAAGTAAATATCAGGATAACCGAATGTTGGCTAGTCGGTATCTAGACAAAATGTTAACTTTTTCTTCGTTAAGTAAGGAATCTTCTGCTAATCTCAACAATTTTATCGAAAAATTTGAACATTCTTACAAGGCAATTCAAGCATTAAAAATAAATGATTTAAGTAGTTACATACTGTGTCATATTGCATTACGAGCTCTCGATCCTCAAAGTCGAAAGTCATTTGAACAAAACCTAAATCAAAATTCTATACCTACTTTTGAAGAATTAATTAGTTTTGTACAAAATCAGGTCAAGGTGCTTGATCACGCTGATTTATCTTTTAATACACAAAATAATAATCCAACTCAGTTAAAAAAAACAAAATACAAATAATAACCAGGTTAAATATAATTTAAAGGATAAATCTACATCTAAAAATTATAACTATTCTTCGATTAAAAATCAAGTTACTTGTTTACTTTGTGGTAAGGATCATTTTATATTCAGATGCGAACAATTTCGTAAATTATCAGTGAACGATAGGATCAGCCGTGCTGACGCCTTAAATTTATGCCGTAACTGTCTTAAACCTAATCATAAAGTGAACAATTGTCATAGTAACTATAGGTGTTTAATTTGCAAATTGCCGCATCATTCATTGTTACATAATGTTGATGAATTCGTGAAACCGGTTCCGACGGTATCTGCGGCGGCGCTGGCCGCGACACCCGCGCCTGCGCCTACTCCCGCGCACGCGCCCGTCTCGCTCGGCCACAATAGCTGCCATGCATCTTTACCTACTCAACAAAATTATAGCTGTGCAGTCATATTAGGAACAGCTATTGTTCACGTTTTAGACACTTTAGGTAAATATCAACCCTGTCGCGTGCTTATAGATTCCGGAGCGCAATCTAATTTTATTTCAATTAGTTGTTTACAACGCTTAGGGTTGAGACATACTAAGTGTCCTT
Organism: Stenoptilia bipunctidactyla; assembly: GCA_944452665.1. NCBI lineage: Eukaryota > Metazoa > Arthropoda > Insecta > Lepidoptera > Pterophoridae > Stenoptilia > Stenoptilia bipunctidactyla. Next base: position 3,966,655 of record OX101735.1, on the reverse strand, counting down.
ATTCTATATATGGATTAGGTGGAGAAAGTGTAAAGAATCACGGCATGACAACGTTTAGTTTTAAGTCAACAATAAATAATAATACAAATTTTACTATCGATGCCGTAATTTTACCGAAAATTACCTCCGATTTACCGACTGTACAAATTCCGGAAAAAATAATAAATAAATATAATAATTTAGCTCTAGCCGATCCTACTTTTTATAAAAAATCTCCTATTGATATTATTTTAGCAGAGACGTTTTTCCTCATATTTATTCTGGTGAAACTATCACCTTTTTCCCTAATATACCTAGCGCAATCAATAGCGTGTTTGGCTACGTGATAGCCGGAAGACTAGAAGTAAACAATTTTAGCACTTTTAACTCTTTAGCGGCTACAAATTCATTGGTGTCGTACACCTTTGAAGAAAATCTCATCAATGATACCCTTAAGCGATTTTGGGATGTGGAAGAAGCACCGTGTGCTATTTCACTAAGTCCAGAAGATGAGATTGCTGAACATATTTATAATAAAAATCACTATCGCGACTCGAGCGGTCGCTACGTATCGCCCATCCTCATGAATCCGAAGCACGAGTCTCTTGGCGACTCCTACGATTCTGCCTTTCGGCGACTTGTGAGCGTCGAGCGCCGGCTCGCACGGAAACCTGAACTGCGCCGGGCATACGTCGACTTCATGAAGGAATACGAATCCTTAGGTCACATGGAGTTGTACACGGGCCCTGAACCCTCTGCTTACATAATTCCACACCATTGTGTTCTACGCCCTAGCAGCACCACCACGCCCTTACGAGTGGTTTTCGATGGTTCTGCTAAAACAAGCAACGGAGTTTCCTTAAATGATACGCTCTTAACCGGCAGAAAATTACATAACGATATTTTAAAGGTTATTTTCAATTTTCGCCTACATGAAGTATGTTTAACGGCTGACGTTTCCAAAATGTATAGATGTGTTTTTATTAGGCCCGCTGAGCGTAAATATCAACACATTTTATGGCGGGAAGTTCCATCTGAACCTGTCCGCGTATATGAGCTGAAAACCAACACGTACGGGTTGCGCAGCGCCCCCTACGTGGCCGTGCGCACCCTGCAGCAGCTGGCGCAGGATGAGCGCGTCCGCTACCCGCGCGCCGCTCGCGCGCTCACCTCGGGGTTTTACGTAGATGACTATTTATGGTCGTGTGTGTCGGTGCGCGAGGCTGCGGCCATGCAGGACGAGCTCACGGCGCTGCTGCGCGCCGCGGGCTTCGAGCTCCGCAAGTGGGCGAGCAACCGTCCAGAGCTGCTTGAACGCATGCAAGCAGATCAAATTACTCAAATCAATTTTGAAGACGATACGTTATTGTCATCTTTGAAAGTTTTAGGTTTGACATGGTTACCATCAAGCGATTGTTTCTCCTATAATTACAATTTGACTGATTTTAGTTATACAAAACGTTCAGTGCTAAAACTCTTAGCCAGTATATTCGATCCTGTCGGTTTTATTGCACCTTGTACGTTTGTAGCGAAGTGTATTATGCAGGACTTATGGAAGCTCAGCCTCGGTTGGGACGAACACTTACCTCCTGAATTGTACTCTAAGTGGGATAGGTTCATCTCCGAGCTACCGACTATGTCTCAGCTGCGTATAGATCGTCACGTTTTAATACCTAACTATGATGCTGTACAGATGATAGGATTCTGTGACGCTTCATCTAGAGGCTTTGCCGCATGCATCTACTTGCTCAGCACTGACCCAGATGGCGCCACAAAGGTTAGGTTACTCATTAGTAAATCAAAGGTCGCACCTATTAAACCTATGTCAATACCTAGACTCGAGCTGATGGCAGCCGTGCTGCTATCTAAATTAATAAAATTTGTTATTCAAAATATTAGCATTAATTTCTCTATTACCGCGTTAACTGATTCTACTGTTGTACTCTCATGGTTACAAACCCCAGCATATAAACTAAAAACATTTGTGGCTAACCGTGTTAGTCAGGTTTGCGAGGTCATATGTCCGAACCGCTGGTTTCATGTAAACAGTAGTAACAATGCAGCTGATCTATGCTCGCGTGGCGCGCTGCCGAAAGCGTTCGTCGGCGCGTCCGCCGATTGGATCTGCGGGCCCAAGTGGCTGCATGATGACGTCACTACCTGGCCTATCACTACGTTTCATATTGAAAACTCTGAAAGTGTCCTTGAACAGAAATCCTCGACAGACACTTTTAATTTTACTTCTCAAGTTGTCACTAACAACTTAGAAGATTGTTTTGGCAAATTTTCAAGTTTTAATAAATTGCAACGCTCTATTGCCTGGTGTCATCGTTTTATAAATAATTCAAAATTAAAGCGCCAAGATCGTATCTTAGGCCCCTTGTCAAGTAACGAAATACGTCAAGGTCATAATTCGATTATAAAAATTCTGCAGTCTAATCATTTTTCATCCGAATTTAAATCATTAAATCAAAATAACTATGTGGTTTCATTGCGTAAGCTGTCACCCTTTATTGATTCCCTTGGGTTTCTCAGGGTGGGGGGTAGGATCTCACAATCTGACCTACCCTCGGATGCGAAACATCCACTACTGTTACCCAAAAAATGCCATACAGTTAACCTTATTATACAATATTTTCATAAATTATATTTACATGTAGGTCCTCGAACACTTCAAGGAATATTATGTAAAAAATATTGGATTATAAATGCTCGTAGCATTATTCGATCTGTTTTGTCAAAATGTCATAATTGTTTTAAATTTAAACCTACTAATTTACAACCTCTTATGGGAGACCTGCCCTCAACTCGAATAAAACCAGACAAGGTTTTTAATCATGTCGGTTGTGACTTAGGCGGTCCATTTTTTGTAAAGGAAAGCTTAAGACGTAACGCTAAGGTCAATAAGGCGTATTTATGTCTTTTCGTTTGTTTTTCCACAAAGGCCGTGCATTTAGAGGTACTGTCAGACCTTACTGCTGAATGTTTTCTTGCTGCCCTTGATCGTCTCGTTGCCCGCCGTGGGCTTTGTACCTGTCTTTATTCCGACTGTGGAAAGAATTTTGTCGCTGCTGCAAGGCATTTAAAGGACACTGCAGCCATTTTTAAACGTGAATGTCACGACAAGATTCTTGAAGGTTTAAGTCTACGTCAAATCGAGTGGAAGTTTAATGCTCCGAATGCACCTTCCATGGGTGGTTTGTGGGAGGCTGGTATCAAATCAGCCAAACACCACATGTACCGAGCAGTCGGAGATAGAGTTCTCACTTTCGAAGAACTTCAAACCCTATTTTGTAAGGCAGAAGCGATCATGAATTCTCGGCCCTTATGCTCGCTTTCTGATAATCCTAACGAATTCGACGTCCTGACTGCAGGTCATTTTATTATTGGTCAAAGCTTGCTGGCCGTGCCAGAAGTTAACCTTGATTGTGTACCTATGAATAGATTGTCACGTTGGCAATGTATACAGAAGGCATCCCAGTCATTTTGGAGGCGATGGTCAGATGACTACTTGCACACATTACAACAGAGAGCAAAATGGTTTGCCTCACCTTCCAATATAAAGGTTGGAGATTTAGTCTTAGTTAAGTCTGATTTATCGCGTTCTTTACAGTGGCCTTTGGGCAGAGTCGAAACTGTTCATCCGGGTATAGATAATGTATTCAGAGTCGTTACAGTTAGGACTCAAAAGGGTGTTTATACCCGCCCTGTCAACAAACTTTGCCCTTTGCCATACGCAAATTAAAATTCATGTATTTAAGATTACATGAATAAACCTAGTTTTAAGTTTCTAAACCAAGTTATTTACAATACCACTATACATTTACACTTTACATTTCAGTTTTGTTTTCATTTAAGTTAGGTACCCATCACATATTAGTTAAATTCATTCACTTGAAATCTTCACACTGATTTCGGTGGGGGGTATGTTTGATCTTGCCTATAAGAGGGTAGTTGCATATCTTCCACAAACCTTTATGACGGAGTGCGCAAACGCACTTGTCTTCGAACTGCCTGCCTGACTGCCACCACGAGCGTGGTCAGCAGACACTGAGAGATCATAATTATAAGTACTTTGCGAACCGACCGCGAGTGCATTCTAATACCTAAGATAAGACTGTATTGTTTAGTGATTGTGACAGAATTACTGGATTTGTGTGACTATCCCATCAACGGTGTGGCAGCTCCGTAGTTCTTCAGGTGAGTGGTTGATTTTGTTCTTACCCGATTATAAGGCAGATTGACTTCTCTTTCACTATAAAAATACATGAATTTCATACACACACATACCTACAGTCCATTACAAAAAAAAATCAATTTCAGCGGCCTCTAGAAAGGTGTGCAAACCGCACACAATCAATACACTCAAAGTTATCAATCATCAGTCAGTTCCAAAAATGATGGAAGATACATTCTCAGAAACTCTCAAACCAAGTTAATATTTGTTTACAACAAACTTCAACGTTAATGTATCTAGAAATGAAAAGTTACATAATTTTGAAATAACTTCACTAAATAGGTCTGACCACTTTATGAATAGCCCTCGGTGGAATATAGATTACGCCTATTGCTTAATATTATGAAACTTTAATGAAATGTGAGATACAGTAGCTAGGTTAACTTAGGTAATATGTTTCGGTTAAAGCGCATTGCTAGTTTGAAAAGACAGTTTCTTAAATAAATGAAAAATGGGATAAATAAAAATAGCTACGTTAGCAATGTAACGTAAAAACAAAAATGTGGTTAGTAATTTCGAAGCGTACCGTCAGGCCCCGGTAGCTCAGTGGGAGAGCACTCGTCCGGCAAACGAGAGGTCCCAGGTTCGAATCCTGGTCGGGTAATTTTTATTTGTCACATTTTTCATTTATTTAAGAATAATTAAGCATTGTAAATGCAAAAACTTAAAAAAAAAACATTAAAATATTGCAATGCTTCACTTTAACTGGGATTCACAATTTCTGTAAAGAAATTGGTCTCGGTGGTTTTAGCTGCAAAGCTATACCATAAGATGTAGCTACGTTAGCAATATAACGTAAAAACAAAAATGTGGAAAGTAATTTCGAAGCGTACCGCCAGGCCCCGGTAGCACAGTGGAAGAGCACTCGTCCGGCAAACGAGAGGTCCCAGGTTCGAATCCTGATCGGGTAATTTTTATTTGTCACATTTTTCATTTATTTAAGAATAATTGAGCATTTTTAATGCAAAAACTTAAAAAAAAAAAACATTATTAAGGCAGTTTCTTTTTTAATTTTAGTTACGTAAAGGAGTATCCAGCTACTAACTTTTTTGTCCGTGCAGGGTTGGCATAGAATAGCCCTACCCTCCCTGGGTAAGCGTGTCGTACAAGCGACTTATCCGAGTGACCCGCGCTTGGTGGTAGGATCCCATCAGGGTCCGACTGGCTAGCGACCACCCTTCATATAAAATCTGCCGCCAAATATTGCCGCTCAGGCGTTGATGTGTTCCGGTAATATTTTATGAAGAGCCAGTTCTTTCCTAGGCGCATCTGGTTCATCTTCGACCTCATCTTCACGAACCATCAGGTGAGATTGAGGACAAACGCGGGGTTAGTCTTAGATAAAAAAAAAACTAAGAAGAACCTGTGAAATCTGTAAATAAGGCATAGAAAACTTAAATTAATTTGTCATGTAGCGGCGAAGTCCGTCGTAACGGCGAAGTCATGTGTAAAACTTTTGAGTTAGGAGCGACAAAAAATAATTTTTTTCTGCAAACTAAAAAGTCAGAATAATTTGAGATTTTCAGCTGTATTTTTATAGTAAGTCAAAGGGTCATGTCAAAAAAATTGCAAGCAACAATGAAAATATTTGTGGAAGTAGAAAACGTTTTCTTTCACTTATTATTTTTCCTTCTTGTTCTGAAAAGAAATTTGATACTTAAAATATATTTCATTGAACATACTGAGATACTTTAAGACAATATTATAAAAAAAATGGGACAATTTATATCATCATCATCATAACTCTTTGCAATGAGCCAAGTGCAGGGCATGAGTCTCTTCCCTGGGTGATGAGGAGGTATAATCTACCAAGCTGGTCCACAGCTGGTTGATGGATATCAGAACCGAATACCGACCGCACCGAACGTTGCTTAACCTGCGATATCGTATGATTTATCATACACAGTAACCACGGCGCCACGACGACTTCATTTATATTTATAGGTCCTTATCAAATTACAACAAATAAGAAATTATTTCTAAGTAATTTAGTAATTTGATATACCTAATTTGATGATAATTATTATCATTAGTGATACACAAATACGGTATGCACCCTTTTGTTTTCAAACCCCTTTTGATTGATCGCAAAAACTTCTAACTAAATTCAAATCATTAGGAATTACTACGAGTTCAGAAAACATTACTCCAGATTCTTCCCACGAAGCCAAAAGAGTTGCCGATATTTATTACCTAAATACAATTTCCTAACCCGATCCTCAATAATTCACCGACTTTTGATTTGTTTTGCAAGTAAAACAAGTATTTACACGTTTCGTACGTGATTTGAATTAAAAGTGAGAGAATAAAGAAATAGATCTTGGTTAAGGTTGAAATAAAGAAATGTAACAAGGGCGCATTCCCACTATGTAACGTAACGGTTAATTTATTGTTTTTTTTTAATTTTATTTATTCATTAACAAAATCCACAGCTCTTAATAATTAATACATAAAAAAAAAGAATTATTCTGATAGCCAATTATGGATTTACATTAGTTTAGTCTCTTCTAGACGAGTAACAAATTATTTGATACCTGTATACAAAACATTACAATTATAAAGTAATAATTAATTAAATATTTAAATACAAATTATGGATTTGATAAAAAATAAAATGATTTGTATGAGATAAAATGACAGTCACATTGTAAAATTAAAAGAAAAGGTTGATAAATATCATTTGAGAGGAAAAATATGGTATATTTATTGTACTTAGGGTTATTCTACCGATCCCATTATAAGACCTGTTTATTATACCTATATTTTTTTTATAATTTAGCAACTATCGTGTCCAGCTGTTTTCATAGGATAGCGACAAAATAATTAAAATTTACTGTCATGATGTCATGAGTCGTGACGATTTTTTAATCTCTTTACCATTGTCATGTTATCCGTTCCCGCTGTTATGAAAATCCACCATCACTGTAAAAAAATCGTATATTACATGGAACAGCAAACTGTTATATCATAGTTTTGGATGAATTTCTCTAAGCAATGTATAACCAAGCAGTTATATTCTGAATTCGTGTTTCTCTTTGAAATTATCTTCCCTTAAAATCCAATAAAATCGGGCAAAGGCGAATTTAGAATCGAATAAAAAAAAATTGGGACCAAAGATGCTTTTTAACAACTAAAGTAATTCTGTGCTTTTTCAGACGGATAATTAGATTGGTTATAATCAATGAATGCAGAGCATTAAAAAAAACGACTTCACGTCAAAACTTTGTCTGAGTTAGAATGTCATCCACGTAAACATTTTCCGAAACCATACATATCTTTTTTTAAATTGATGATGTACTTAACCGATTTCGATTAAACTTATATGGGACCAATTACGCAGTATCCTCTATCATATGAAATAAGAATTTTCTTAATCAATCCATAATTGTCCGCAATATCTTGTAACAAAGACACAAAAAAACATGTAGACGAATTGAGAACCTCCTCCTTTTTTGGAAGTCGGTTGAAAATATATAAAATTGAACAAGTATTTTATTTAATATCATGAAAACTTGAGACGATATTAAGTAACACAAATAATTACACCATATTAAGTAACTTATTTGAACCCTTAATTAATATGTGCATTTTCACAATTTTCTTATTTCATTGCGAGTGTTGTTTTGGCTGAGAAACGAGAAATGAGATAACGATACCTGTTTAATGATTACATACTGAATTTTCAACCGTCTTCCGTAAAGGGAGGTTCTCAACTCGTGTGTGTGTTCTTTTTTTTTGTGTCTTTGTTACTCGATATTTTGGACAATTATGAATGATTTTTGAAAATTTTGAAAATTTCAAATTAAAAAAATATGTATGAGTACGGAGAACGTTTACCTTGACGACCTTATAATTCAGCCAAAGTTTTGACGTGAAGTCGGATTTTGATTTTGGATCTTTATTTTTCATATTATAGTTTTTGATAGTAATTGGTAATATACTGGATTTTCAAATGCCCTATCTTCATTTTAGAACCCATTAATTTTGATAGTAACTGGATATTGATTATAAGAAAAATCTACACTATGTGATATGAGAAAAATCTTTAATAGTGAAAAGTAATCAAGTGTTTGGTTGTCATGGCAACCATTTCAATCGTATTGACGATCACTTTGGCGATGGGGTAAACCTATCTGCCTCAGACGCCAGTGGTTGCGGGTTCGATCCCCGCACGGAAGAAGAAAAAAAAATGTTCCGTGTCTGGGTGTTTATCTATTTATGTATTTATATTCTAGTTTCTACCCTACTTCGCTATATGGTATCCCATAACACAAGCTATGCTTACTTTGGGGCCATGTAGTTGGTGTGATTGTCTGGGGGTTTTATTTATTTATTTATTATTATTTAAAATGAGAAATAATACTTTGGTAAAATCAACTATTGGATTGAAACTCGTCCTCATAAAAAAACGGTTAAAGTTCGCTTAAAGCAGCATTAACCAACCGTACCTTATTTTTCTGGTTTAGTTAACCAAAGTTAAATGCAAACTGGGTTAACTGACAGCCGATTAGCTGTTAAGGAAGCATTACAATATACAGAGTATGTTGCAGTTAAAGTGTGGGAACAGGATTTATTTAAAATGAAAAGTCTTAAATAAAACAATGCTAGTTTTTAAATTTTGTTTTATATTTTTTATATATGATATAGTATCGATTGTTTTAAAGTTTTTATTTTATATTATATCACGTGGGTCGTCTTGAATTATATATAACTATCACAATTCAATAATTTGCTTTGTATGATGTCTCCAGTGACTGATCTGCTGGAAATAATAGCTTTTAAAATATTGTTTTAATTTTCACAATGCATTTATTTAAATAAAATGCTTTTTAACTGGATTTATGTGCATTATTTTTATTTTACATTGTGTTATTTTTGTCTTTTCAGACTCCATGGTCATGGACCACAGGAGTCTTTTTAAAAAAAAATTTAAAATAGTTTATTCATAAAAAATTAAAAAAAAAACAAAATATTTTTTAACCGGTTTTTTTTGCGTTTATCTATAGTACTTTCTCCTTATTCGGTTTATTCTATTTTAAATATTTTAACTCAACGTTTCGGTGTTCAGACCCGCTGGTCAGCGGCTCATAACTAAATAAGTTAAAATTTAAAATATGTTAAAAAAAGTTTCATTTTGCTTATGAACCGTGCAAATTTAATTTAAGACGACTTCAATATACTTATTTATAGATTAAGAAGTAAAATAATATTTACAAAAATACTGCGCAACAGTTTACATCTTAGTGCTGAAATGAAATAATAAAAGATCCTACTCGTGCAAATAACAAAGATGGGTGGATTTTGGATAAAGTTTTTTTTTTCTTTTAAGCAAAACGGCTTAATGGATTCACAAAATATATTTCTTATTTTGATATTCCCACGGGATCACTACATACACGGGTACCTAAAGCCTAATGAAACTTTTCATTCTTATCCTTATTCTTTTTTTCATTCAATTTTTAAAACCAAGTTCGAGTTTTGACGTTGTAGTATCATAAGCTTATTGTAAAAAAAACTGATTTTGACTTAAGAACGGTTAGTATTTCTATAGAGTTTTGAAATTCGAAGGGCAATTACAAAATTGACGGGAAACATTATTCTCCGCGACATAGTGGCCAGTCCTCGGTGTGATGCAAATGTTACACGATGAACTAAAATAAAGGTTTGCTAGTTTGTTTGTAAACAAAATAAAACTAGTGTTTGTATTTTAAGGACGTTTTAAGCCTTGAAACTTGATATTGCAGGAATTGATCAGAAAGGATATTTTTATAAGCTTACGCATATTTTTTGTTTTAAGTAATTGCACTATTTAAAATTAAACCTAATAAATGAGTCTTCAAAAACGTCGGCTCTACTACTGATATTGTATATTAGTAGGTAAACGTCAACAGATTTTTATTAATATTCCATGTAGCTATGTGCAACATGAAGACAAATATACAGGGTGACTGGTGGGTCATTTTCGAAATTCCAGTACGTGGTAATTTGAGATCATACATGAAGCGAAAAAATAAAATAATATTTATTATATACTGAGTAAACTTAACCGTAATATATTTATACTTTATATATATAAAGTATTAATATATTATATATAAAGATATATATTTCCTATGGGCCTTAGATTTAGTATTTGATATCCTGTACTATTCTTATGTTGCCTGAAATAAATGATTTTTATTATTTATTTATTACTGCTGTGTGCGTGTTGACTGAGGCAGTGCGTCGGGAAAAGTGTAGCCTCTCTATTTATTCATAGGGATTTCTGGTGAAAATTAAATACCTACCTACTTTTATTACATAATTATAATCAGAATTGAGTTCAGAGTGCTCTCCTTCAGTATCTAAAATTTGTCACCCTGTAGAGTGGTCCCACCATTAAAACTTTTAATCTTATTTATTTTAATGTATTTTTCTGTTATTGCTTTCATCATATTTTTTTAGTTAGTTGCAAGTGCATTGTTTTAAGTTTACGAGTAACTTAGTTTTAATTTTTACTAGCTTTCTGCTTTACTTACGATATTTAATATAACTTTACCTACTTAAAAGCTGTTATATTTTTTTATAATCATGATTGCTGATAGATGGTTATTTAGCATCCATCTTGCTTTAACATCGATAAAACTCCGAAAATCAAGTTTTTTGTGGGTTCGAAAATCTGATTGACTCCATATTGTGCCTGATAATTTTTATTTTGTAAGAAAAATAAATATAACATAATTACAAACAGTTAAACATTGCTTTGTTAGTTGTATAATGATATTCGGTTATAATAACGTTTTAAAGTTTTTGCATTTAAAATGCTCAATTATTCTTAAATAAATAAAAAATGTTATAAATAAAAATTACCCGACCAGGATTCGAACCTGGGACCTCTCGTTTTCCGGACGAGTGCTCTTCCACTGCAAAGCTATAAGTACCATAAGATGGATTATTCACAGACATACAACTAAATAGACAACGCAAGTGTTACGATTTGTATTGAAACCAAGCGTGCCGACTTTTTAACACCTTTTATGACGTTACAGCTGATATTTATTGCTGGGAAATACAAATCAATTCAAAGACACCGATGCCGCTGATTGATATCAATTATTAAGAACGATATCGATATTGTGAAATCGATTTTCTAACAGATATACTATCATCATCATCATCACAACTCTTTGTAATGAGCCCACTGCAGGGCATGAGTCTCTCCCCTGGGTGACGAAGAGGTATAGGCCATAATCCACCAAGCTGGCCCAGTGCTGGGTGGTGGATGTCAGAATTTCCAAGGCGCCAAAGTGGCTTCTGAGAAACCCTAACGACTACTGTATACAAGTATACAGCACCCGGGACCGACTGCTTAACGTGCCCTCCAAAGCACGGAAGTCGTCGTGAGAAAATGAATGGTCGGCGGTCACCCATCCAAGCACCGACCGCACCAAACGTTGCTTAATCTGTGATATCGTATGATACACACAGTAACCACGGCGCCACGACGACTTCTCTATACGGGGACTGAATCTAGCGGCAAGCAACCTTGACGCTTGGTCGGGGTTCGGACACGCGAAGTTTATGAACTTACATTGTCTATGATTTTATTGAAAGAACCAAACCCTAACTTTTACTTAATTTGCCATATCAATCACTACTTTGTCGCTACATAACACAAAATCTTAAACAACACCATTCGCTAATAAAAAAACCGAGTACCATCTAAAAAATTTTATCTACATACATACATACATAACCTCACGCCTGTCTCCCTTTGGGGTAGGCAGAGACAAGGGAACACCAATTGCTTCGATCCATACATACCTCTTTCGCTTCCTCCACGTTCATTAATCTTTTCATACATGATCGCCGGTTACGGGTACTTTTAACTAGGCCCTTTTTAAGAACGTCGCCAATTTGATCGACGTACGTTCGCCTAGGGCGGCCCCTTCCGACAGCACCATCCATTCTTGCTCTGTACACCTCTTTCGTAAATCTACTTTCACTCATCCATTCCAAATGTCCAAACCACCGTAGCATACCCTTTTCAATTTTAGTCACTACATCTTCTTTCAATCCGCATCTCTTTCTTATTTCACTATTGCGCACCCTATCACTCAATTTCACTCCACACATGCTTCTCAAAATTTTATCTTTAATCTTAAAATCCGATAAAACTTTTACACCTAAATTCTCATAACTTAAACTGTATTAAAAATGTACACTCAATTATATTATTCATAATTTTCTTTTCAAAATTATAAATAATATAATCGAGTCTCCATATTTAATGAGTTATATTAATGTTGCTTGTCCCCGAATAAATTCTCGTAACAAACCTACCTTTGTCTCGTCTCTTTCCCGAACAAATTATGCCGCTAACTCTTTCATTAACAGATCTTGTACCCAATTTGATAAGATTTATAATAATATAGACATCTTTCATCTCTCTCTCCCAAAATTAAAAAAGAACTTTTTTTGCATCTCCATATACATTTATTTTAATTTCATTATTGTAGGTACTAATGTATTGTGTGACCGTGTTTTTCGTTTAAATTAATATTTTTTGGTATGGAAACTTCACTGGTCTCTGTATAAATTATATATTTTAACTATAAGTACCTATAATGACTGTTTGTTTCTTGAATAAAGTAAAATAAAATAAATAAAGTACATGTACGAGTGAAACCATAGTCAGTAACTAGTATCCAATCCTGCGCATGAAATAGTGGGGTCTGATCTATATATAAATACTATTGTAGATCACCCCTCACTCACATTCGATTTGTGTGCAGTTACAGCTCGCAGTTGAAACTGCTGTATCATTTTTGATAAAATTTGGTCTTGTGTCCAAAATTTTCTCTGTGTTTAGTGTGTGTGTGTGTTGATTGGAAAAATGAAGACTTTTGTAAGTTTTTTGTTTTTTTTTTGTTTATTACGAAATAGGAAGCCTAATTATTGTTTCATTTTAAACATATAACATTGTTCTTATACTTTAATAACAAAGTTGAAACAAATATTTTCGATAAAAAAGAATTATCGTTCCTATTGTTTGTTTCCCAAATAAAAAATTAAAAATTAAATGATCGTTTTCTTATTATGATTTAACAAATAAAAAATAAAATCGATTTATTTCAGACGTTAGTCCATAATATTATGTTGTTAAATAAATTAGAAAAACCTCATGACAAAATTCTTAGCATTTAAAATGAAGGAAATAAAATTATGAAAATCTGTAACATAATTTTCACTAATTATAATTAAATAAAATAAATGAAAACAGGAAACTTTATGCAATCTATAAATGAAATTGAAAAAAATAACAAAAGATAATATAACAATACATTCATTAAAATTAAAAATTAAAATCCAACAAATTAAAAATTAAACCCATTTGTTTTGTTAAAACAATATAGAAAAAATATCTAGAAATATAAAATCATTAAATTTAGATGATTAAATCAATACTTAGTAAATTAACATCAATAACTTTTAAATTAAAATAAATAAAATAATAAATTAAAATCATGAGTAGGTACTTAATAAATGTAGTTTGAATTACATGTATGTTGTCCAAACAATGTTGCCTGGAAAAGATTGCCCTTAATTAATTACTATTGTCAATCTTAAATTATATTTTTCTGTTCTTTTACTTGTTTGTTCAATTTAGATCATTTATAATGTGAAGTTAAGCTTTTGATGCATAGTTCTCTGTCTTGACATGATAAATTATGGGTGCGTAAAATGGATTAGGTACCTACACTTTTGTCACGGTACAGTTATCTACAGTAATTCAACTCGGCCGCTTCTTTGAAATGAATGCCTCCAGCGCCGCGTTCCGTTCACATGTGATAGGGCTGCCCGCTTTTCGCATTTAAATTACATTTGCCTAATTTTGTGTTTACTTCCATTTAGTTTTGTGACTGCAGATATACTTTTTTTTATAAAAAAATAAAATTCTTTGTAAATTGAATAGGAAGTGTTCTACAAAAATAAGTTTTGAGATTGCCGAGATTGAGCCAAGTAGGTATAGCTCGCGTTTCGTCCGTTTGTCTGTTGTACCTTGCTTTTGTATTCAGGAGTACTTTACTCTTCCTGGTACTATTCACCCTTATTTAAGCCCAGTAGTCGTTAAATAGCAGCCATCGGCTTTGAAGTTTCATAGTTCATCTTTAGGGGTGGGAATTCATAGACTCATTAAAAAAAATATCCACAAACTAATGCATTCAATTTTAATTGAAAAGCAATACAATATTAGTTTTATTGATCATAACAAGTTGCGAAGTGTGCACATATTAATGCACGTGATTGTACGATATTTAAATAATTAGATGAAAAGTTAAGTTATTTTTAGCTTTGTATACCGCATTATGCGATATCGTTTAAATTGAAATATTTATTGTATTACCAGACAATATAAATTTATAAATAAATACATTTAAAACAACTCATATACATTTTTTATTTTTTTATTCTTTATTTTTTAAAGGAGAGTTTGATCATTTCTGATCATGTCACTCTCATAATATATATAACACTACATAAGCTATCTTCTACTTAAACCTAATAAAACTAATTTAATTAACCACTTAATTTCTATCGATGTAGGTTTTGCCAATATGCTGTTACAATGACCTAAATTGTATTTTTTTCCAAAAATTTGCTTTCTTTCACTTTCATTCTGGCGACATTCCATTAAAATGTGGTAGACATCTTTTATTTGTGCCGTATAATTAATTAATTAATCCGTATGAATAAATACATTTAAAACAACTTATATACTTACTAATTTTAATAAACCACCATTTAAGAAAACCAATTACGCTGAGAAGTTGCAAGAAACGTAACAGCAACCAACTTTAAAAAAGTTTACCAATAAGAATCTTTATTTTCTTTGCTCCAACTCTTACGTAACAGTTTTTTATTTATCTTAGGGTATATAGCTATTGCCCAATTTGTTAGTTGGCTTCTTTTTGGAGTCTACTTGCTTAGGTTGGGTGGTTCATATTTCCTTTAGCTAAGTAAATATTACTCATAATTCTTAGAAACTTGGTGTTACAATTTAAAAACATTTTTTTCAGACGAATAAAATTTAACCTTTGCTATAACTTCTATGACCATAAGATTCTTTGGTACCTATTGGAAGTTCCGAATTCATGACTGACCCCTTGGTGAAAAAGTTATTTTAGATACCTATTAGTAAAAACCACAGAGAGTACTGAGCAAAATTTTTCAAAAAGGATCGTTTATTCCAACGGTCATATAAAGCAAAGTTCGATTCCCGCACGGAACAAGAAAAAAAAATATCCGTGTTTGGGTGTTTACTGTTTATATATTTATAATCTAGGTTCCCCCTATTTCGCTAAATGATATCCCATACCACAAGCTATGCTTACAAGCTATGTGATTGTATGGGGGTTTTATTTATTTATTTATATTAAATGCATAAATAAATTTATTTCTATACAGTTACGTATACGATCTGTATAGATTTTCAGTGAAATTTGAACCTTATCACAACCGAATAAGTTGTGAAGTGTGTACATGCACGTGACGGTACTTACCTACCTAAAAGAATTAGGATGTTGGTAAAATAATTCGTTTTTCACTCTGGAGGAGTGTTAATGAAAAAGCTCTGACAAAGTTTTTCAATATTGTATGTCCGTTACTTCCATGCTGAACTTGGAGCGAAAGAAAAACATAGAATGTGTCAGCTGCTTCTCTTCCCGGGCATACTGTAAAAGTCAGTTCAGGGACAGAGGTTTTATTGACGTTTTTGTGGGTCTATAAGTTGTCACTGCAAATTTTGTCAAACGTGACATCAGATGGTTTTATAGGTGTTCTGCCTACTCCATAAGGTTACAGTCGTGAAGCTATGTACCTATGTGTATTATAAGCCGTATGATCCTCTTAATTCGTCTGTATACGAATCAAAATTAATATTATTCTATTATAAATTTAATGTTTACTTGTACGAGTTCAAGTCAGATTGATTTGAAAATGGAAAAAAATGTTAAAATTGTGCTTTGGAGGTTCTAAAGCATTTTGCAGTTGGCTAAGGATCGAAATATAATCCTTTTACATACATACAAAACTTCACGCCTGTATCCCTTATGGGGTAGGCAGAACAACAGATGTTTTAAGACCATCTGATGTCACGTTTGACTATGGAGGTAATATAATAATATAAATATTATGGATATAATATATAATATTATGGAAAAAAGACTATTGCAGAGACAGGTTGTCGGCTTATCGACCACAAAAACGCCAATGCAGCCTCTGTCCTTTTACTATCTTTTACAGTATGCCCGGGAAGAGAAGCAGCTGGTTAATTCAATGTTTTTCTTTCGCTCGCATTCCAGCATGTATTTTTTTTTATTTAAGCAATTTATTTATTTATTCATATCAGCCAACATTAACAAATCAAAACAAATAACAGTCTCAGAAACTATCAAATCCACTTTTTTTAAATTCTGAACACGTAACGTGGTCAATCCTGAATGTCAATAATATCGATAGAGTCATATCACGTAATAAGTAAAAGTGATGTTCAATGTTGTCATCATTGTATGCAGATTCACGTGGTTCAGTGGCCAAGAATTTGGCAACACTGACATGTTCGACTTTTAAAAAGATAACGGTCAGTGTAAGATTTTCAAGATGAGGTTTGAATAGTTAAACATTGTTATTTTCATACATCTACAGGGTGGAATAAAATTCGTAGACATATACAGGGTCTTTTTTATGAAGATCAAAATATTTAAGGAGAAGGTTAACAATGATGTGTGGAATCAATTTTAATTTTACAATTCTTTTAAGTGACCAACATTTTGTGACTTCTGTAAAATCAGGGCTTAACGTATTCCTTAATACAAATCGTTGGAAAAACGCTTTTATTTCCTGCTATTTAGTCGTAAATAACAGATTAAACTAAAATGTTGTTAACTTATGAGAATTATAAAATATTAGTTTACCTAACAAAACATTTTTTTTTCATAAATTGAATACACACATCGTTCTTAACCTTCTCCTAAAATTTATTGATCTTCATAAAAAAGACCCTGTATCTGTTTAATTCCGTTTAACTTCAGTTTAAACATGTGGACGTCAGGATGCAAACTGGACGGCAGCAATTTCCGCGACACGATAGATAGTATTGAGTTTGTATGAAACAGCGACAAATCACTCGAATGCGCACTGGCGTCAAAGATAGTCCAGATTCCCCGTGTCGACATCGCTGCCCGCGCCGTTGTTGCTACCGTCCAGTTTGCAGGCTCACAACAGAAAAAAAAATATTGAATTTTTTTTAAGACGAAGCCCGGGTTCGATCTTTATCTCTCCTGATGGTAAGTGAAGATGAGGTCGAAGATGAAAGCAAACGTTGGTTGATAAGTTTGTAAAACTTCATACAAACGGACGAAACGCGAGCTATACCTACGCGGCTCAATCTCGGCATGCGGCCAGCCACGAGTGTCTGCATACCGAAACAATTGTTGATTGACCTTTATTTTAATATGCGATACTTCAAAATTTAATAATACACTCGAGGCGCAAGGGTTTTTCGGTCGCTAATTTATAAGACCGCTTTGTCATTCAAACGTAAAGATGTTTTTTTGACACAAAACGTATATTTGTTGAACTATTCAATTTATAATGTATTTTATTTGTTTATATAAAAAAGTCTATTTGCAGTCACAAAATTTAATGGAAGTAAACACAGAGTAGGCAAATTTAATTTAAACGCTGAAGGCGGGCAGCCCTATTACATGTGAACGGACCGCGGCGCTGTAGAAATTTATTTCAAAGATGCGGCCGAGTTGAATTACTGTGTTTTAACTATCACAGATCCAGAGCTTTTCTATAAAGATTAATCATTCAAACTTAGGATGACCATTAGGTAGGTATTTTTGATATTAAACATTATTATCAATAAAGTTTGATTGTTTGCTTAATGAATTTGCTATAAAATACTGCTATAGGTTCAAAAAAATTCGATTATGACCTATCTTTCACCCTGTATATTGGTGGCCTTCGAGATGGGGGGCCTAATACTAGCCACCGCGCGTGGTTTTACCCGCGTAACTTTTGATCCCGTGGGAATTTCGGGATAAAAGCCTATAACCTTCCTCAAGAGTTGGGCTATCAAATGCAAAAAGATTTTTTCAAATCCCACTTGTAGAGTCTGAGATTAGCGCGTTCAAACAAACAAATAAACAAAAAACAAACTCTTCAGCTTTATATATATTAGTATAGATATGTATACATTTTCATTGAAATTTGAACCTTATCGCAACCGAATAAGTTGCGCAGTGTGTGCACGTGACTGTACTTACCTAAAATTTGAAACCTACGGAAAAGTATCCGATATCTATCTTCGTTCTTTGTCAACAATGTTTGTAAGGTCTTCAAATGTTTGGCCTGGAACCAATGTTTTCAAAATAATTTTAACTTTGAACGATTTTTTTATTGTCTTAACTTTGCACGATTTGTCATATTAAATTAAAGATTTTTGCTTCCATGGTGGACTGGGAGCGAAAGAAAAACATAGAACGTGCCAGCTGCTTCTCTTATCGGGCATACTGTAAAAGTCATTTAAGGGACAGAGGCTTTATTGGCGTTTTTTGCGGGCGATAGGCTGACTCCCTGTCACTGCAATAGTCTCTCTCCATCATTATAATACCTCGAAATTTGTCAAACGTGACTTCAGATGGTTTGATGACCTCTGGTGTTCTGCCTACCCCATAAGGGATACAGGCGTGAAGTTATGTAGTTATTTCCATTAAATATAGATGTTTTCATTTTGACGGAGTGTAGAATAAATACCAACAAAACCTTACCCTATCTTTCAAACTATTTTTCGTACTTCACAAGTTCTCAACAAAACCAGAATGACGGTGTTGTTATATATGTAAATAAAATTTTAAGACATAAAGTTAAAGATATAAAATTATCTTGTGCTTCTTGTCTACAGCTGGACATACTTAACAACACCATTTTATGTATATATCGATCGCCGTCAAATCAAAACGCAGACAACTTTATTGCTTCTTTGAGCACTCACCTAGAATCAATTAAATCTGGTAAAAATAATGTAATAATTGTTGGAGACATTAACATAAACATCACACTCAAGGCTTTTGAACCGAACTATGAATATAAAAATAGGACTAATTATCTAAATACGCTATCTATGTATGGCATTCTTGCAGGCCATACCATCCCAACAAGGGAAAATAATTGTTTGGATCATATAATGTTAAAAATAAATAAAAATAAAACTTTGGCAACTATAGCTGTATTAGAAACATCCACTACTGACCATCTCACGCCATTTTTATGTCTATCTAAGTTTAAACAAGTAACACCTATATCCAAAACAAAAGTTAACACTAACTATCAAAAATCATTAGAACAATTAAAAACCAAAAACATTCACGAGCTGCTTGAATGTGATGATCCTACATTAGTTATGAATAAAGGAAACTGAGTAAGCCTGGGCCACATGGTTAACAGGTTGACTATGGTCTAAAAAAATAGCTTATTTTATCCTTATTCAAAATACATAAAACCCCTAAAAATGTAGTGAGGGGGAAACAAGTTAATTCAAGATATGGAAATCGCTGTCATGAGTTTTTAGTATGGATGAATAACTCATAATATAATTGGAAATTCGCTGAGTAAAATTGAAGAAATATTAAATGAGAATCATTATAAGGTTAAATGAATGTAAACTAACTGCGTTAGTTTTATTTTAAATAATTATTTTGTAATTAAAATAGGCGAAATTCTTTATAAGGTTTGGCAATACTGAGTGAATGAAGAACGAAACTATGGTAATTGACTTGTTCAGTAAGTCAATCGATCTATTTGGTCACTCCTTTGTTTGGTTTCTTTCCTTGCGCTTGAGTATTTTCATGGTTGTTTTTCTATTTTTAACGACTTCATACAATTACTACAACTTAGTTGACATGATGTGAGAGATTTTAATAAAATAAATAGATAGCCCTAAGAAAAGTGAAACTTGTTAGTGCCAATTTATTAGATTGAATAGTTGTTTAAAAACTATAACTAATAACTAAGTAAGTATAGGATAAGTAAGTATATAGACATCTTATAACGTCCTATTTTATCTAGTATGCTAAGTAAAATGTGCTATTTATTTTTTATTATAAACTCTCTGAATAATTCAAAATACAATAATTCATTTATTGATCTCAACAATAAGAAAAAGAATAGCTTTCGGAAGTGATTCTAAGCTCAATTAACTTCTGTGTATACCTTTAGACAAAATTATGGATATCTCAATTCCTCAACACTGGTTTATCTTGAAAATTTCGGTGATGAAACATGATTATATTTTAAATAAAAAAAAGCAAATGTCAAGTTGTTAACACCGTGGCCCAGAAATGTATGGAGCAGTTTCTGTCTCCTTTATAACTTTAATAACTGAAACGCTAAAAAATAATACAGAAATCACAAGCATTCCATGTACTTCTCGCGTCATCAAACCATGGATCACTCCAGGCATTTTGCGCTGTATCAGAAATCGCAACAAATTACAGTCTGAGGCTCGGAATGATCCATTTAATGAAATTAAAAAAATAACATTTATACGATACCGAAACTACTGTAATAAGCTTATAAAAAAAATAAAAAGAAAATACGAACAGGAAACCTTAGAAAAAAATGTCAATAATAATAAACTGCTATGGAAGAATATTAAAGATATTACATACACAACTAAAACTAATAGCATAAACACAGAATTACTAAACCTAAAATCATCTCCGATGGCCTCAGCTAACTATGTAAATGACTTTTTTTCAAATATAGGTAAGAATCTCGCTGAGCGTATTCAAACCAATTCGAATGATTTAAACGAATACTTACGTAACCTACCAACACAACCAAATTCTTTTGTTCTACTGCCTACTGACCAGGATGAAGTGAATGGAATCTTGATGAGCTTAAAATCAGAAAGTGCACCTGGCTGGGATAACATACCGACATCATTTCTGAAACTTGCAAAATCGGAAGTAGTTCCTGTCATAACTCACGTTGCAAACTTATGTTTTGTTCGTGGTGTTTTCCCCGCTTCACTCAAACAATCAATCATCACTCCTGTATATAAGGGTGGAGATAGAGACGATGTCAGCAATTATAGACCAATTTCAGTATTACCTGCCATTTCAAAAATTTTAGAAAAACTACAAAACAAAAGACTACTAAACTTTCTTAACAAATATAAGATACTTTCCCCTTCTCAATTCGGCTTCCAAAATAATAAGTCAACTGAGGATGCTGTAACTGCTCTTACTGCTCTAGTAACGGAACAGCTTGACATAGGCAAAAAATGTATTTCAGTGTTCTTAGATCTAAAAAAGGCCTTTGACACCGTCTGTGTCCCCATCCTTGTGCACAAGCTTGAAGCAATAGGAATTAGAGGAACTCCACTACACCTGTTCAAAGATTACTTATCTGGCAGAAAACAAAAAGTTAAACTCGAAAAAAACACAAGTGAATGGATAGAGGTGTCATATGGAGTGCCCCAGGGAAGTGTTCTTGGCCCGACATTGTTTTTAATTTATATTAATGACTTGTGCAATATGAAGGTCAAGAATGCCAATATCTTTTCGTATGCAGATGACACTGCAATCGTGATCACGGGAGATACCTGGGATAATACTAAAAGTTATGCAGAGCAGGGGCTAAGACAGATAAACACGTGGTTGCGTAATAACTTGCTCACCCTTAATGCCGACAAAACTAATTTTATCTGCTTTGGCATTTACAAAAACACTCAACTTTCAGACCTAGCCATACACATCCACAACTGCAACAAAGAACTATCTTCCGAACACTGTAACTGCCAAAACATTAAGAAAGTTACTCAAGTTAAATACCTAGGTATTATATTAGACCAGTGCCTTTCATGGTATCCACATCTCGAACATGTAGTACTAAGAATAAGAAAATTAACATTTATATTTAAAACGCTCAGGCATGTGGTTCCAAGGCCTGTTTTAGGTCAGGAGAAAAGAATGAGGGACATTTTGAAAGAAATATACATGGCCTTGGTCCAATCTATTATCACGTACTGTATTCCCATATGGGGCGGTGCAGCTAAAAGCAGATTCATAGATGTTGAACGCCCCCAACGAAATTTGATCAAGGTCATGTATTTCAAAAAATGAAGATTCTCGACAGATTCTCTGTATAAAATGTCAGAACTGATGACGGTGAGAAAACTCTATCTTTTGCATGTAGTACTTAAACAGCATAAAAGTCTACCATCTGATCAAAATGTCACCCTCAAAAGGAGATGGGACATTATTACTAAAGTACCAGCAACCAACACCGCCTTTGCACAGAGGCAATATAAAAGACGTGGAATCCACTTATATAACCTAATTAATAAAAACCTTCGGATATTTATGAAAAAGACTAGTGACATAAAAAGACTCATTGCCGTATGGCTTGAGTCTCAATCTTTCCAGCAAATTGAGGATCTTTTATAAATTAAACAATAATAAAAATATACAACACATACACACACACAGTCACACAGATACATACTCACACAAAAACAAACAAACATTCATGAACTCTTCTTCTTAAATTTTTTTTTTATTTTTTATTTTCACCTATCTTGTACGCCAATGTGTCAAAACAGAAATGTCAAATCAGACATATAATGTACCTACGTAGTATATTAAGAAATACACACATTGTATTATTTAAATAAGTCCACTTAAGGAAGAGCGGTGCCTCCTAACACAGGCTTTTGCAAGCCTAAAAGGAGTCACTAGCCCATGTATAAAAATATTTTTTGTAATATTGAAATAAACGATTTTATTATTTATTATTATTATGAATGTATGTAATTAAAGATTTTTTAAATGATTTTGTTGTGCATTATTATATTTTCCACTTTTACTTTCACCGTCACTGTCAGTTACTCTTAAAAATGGGGCGTGCAATTACACCGAAACATCGACTTATTTAAATACATGCGATAAAATGAGGACGGCATGGGACCGAGCGCTGCTGGGGAGAACCTCGCTGGAGGTCTATGTCCAGCAGTGAGCTTCATTAGGCTGATTATGATGATAATAAAAAACAGTTGAAAAAGTCTTATATTTATTAAACTTATTTTTTTCAGATGGTAACAATCTTTCTAGCCGCTTCAGTACTTGCTGATCCAAGCAAAGTAATTCAGAAGCGAAGTGGACTACTGGGTCACTATGGCGGCATCGGGCTAGGGCACGGCTACGGCCTTGGACATGGTTACGGCATAGGCCTGGGATCTGGTTACGGCCTAGGCGCTGGTTACAGTCTAGGCCATGGAGCGATTGTTGGTGCTGATGTTCATACGACTGTGACGAAGCATGTTGGTGTACCGGTGCCTGCTCCGTATCCTGTGGCTGTTGATAGGCCTGTACCTTATCCTGTTAAAGTGAGTATTATATTTTGGAATGGACATTTTTTCTTTGGTGACAAAACTCGAGTTTGACCTTAATTCTGGTGCTAAGTGAAGTTGAGGTCAGAGGTGACTGATTAAAAGAAAGAACAAGCTTTTCATATTATATTTCCGGAACTCATCACCGCAGGAGCTTTGGTAGTTGACGGCAGATTTTATATAAAGGTTGGTCGCTAGCCTGGGGGGGGACTGAGGATATCCTACCACCAAGCGGTAGCCACTCAGATTAGTCGCCTTTTACGGCACGCTTATCCATGCTTCTAAGCTGACCCTACGTTATACTATTCTGTTAGTTATTTTTTAAATCTAATCTCAAACCTCAAAAAGGAGGTTCTTATTTTGTAATTGTGAAGTGTTGCGGTGCCAGGTCGTTTTGCTAATGATACTATGACTATTTTATTCCATTCTTGTTCAAATACTCTGGTCCCAGTTTGTCATGTTCGTATTGTGCATCCATAGCTCAATGCACCTACTATTTAAGCAACTTGGATATGGTATGACATTGGCTCTCACAATTAGCTGTATTATTGTTTTTTCATGTCACGGTCAATTTGTACTGTACCTATTTGTATTAATTTGATAATTCTGACTGAAAAAGAGTGCCAAGAGTTTTTTCCGCCGGCTTTTTCTGTCTCTTGGTCTAGTGTAATATCTTATTCAACAACTAGTTAAAGCCGAAGTATGTGATGACTGACTTCATCAAGTGTTTTGTGAAATTCCTAAGATGAATAAAACTTTTTGAATTTTTTGAATTTTTTATTGTTTTTTTTTTTATGATATTTATTTGATATACCATACTTCAGAAATGATCGCACATAAATTTCATCAAAATCAATTAGCAGGTATTTGTAAAACTTCCGCTTTAATAAAAAACAGTCAATGAAATCAATAGCATTGTTCGTAAGTAGATGACGTTTTGGTTTGTGGCCCTTTCAGCAAAAGTAATGATAGTGACTTTTTTAATATAATATCTTTTGAAATGAGAGGAAAAAGATGCAGATTTAGCTTTCATTAAACCTAAAGTTGGGAACTAACCCTATCATCTAAAATGAATGACATACATAAGCATAGACACGCTTTTTGCCACCATGTTACCTGTAAGCTCTCATAACAAAAAAAGGTTACATTTTCTAGATCTCTTATACAAGTATCGGTATAACGGCGAGTTCCGAACTCGAAATCAGTGGATATGAATAACACAAACGGTAATTTTATAATGCGATGACATGAATGTTCAATCTAAAATATTTTTTTATGCTGTAGATAAAGTATCGTAATTTATAAATTATATATATAACTGAAATCAAATAAGAGCCCGCAAATATAGTTATGTCAATATTAACCAACGTCTGAAGGGCCGCTCAATAAATAAATAAATATTTCTGACACTCACACAACATTATCTAGCCCAAATTAAGTTTCAGAACTTGTGTTATGGATACTAGATAACTTATATACTTAAGAAATATATAAACATACATATTGAATAAATACATATTATTATTAGAATAAACTTAAATAAACATATAAACATCCATGACTTGACGGCTAATATCTGTGTTCATCACACAAATATCCGCCGCCGCCGGGATTCGAACCCAGGACCTCTGGCATAGAAGGCAATTTATGTTACCGCTACACCAGCCGGTCGTCTTCAATAGTCAATCTTCAAACTATTGTGAGTACGTTTCTGTGGTTATCTAAATTAATAGACAGTTGGTTAGTTAATTGTGTTAATATGTCAATTATGTTTCGACCCACTGTTATAAGCACTTATTCACTCGACGTGGGGTGTGTTGATCATAAAACAGAGGTATATGTCAGAGACAAATTAATAAAACAATGTTTCATCGAAGTTCTGAATAAAAACTGTATTTATACAGCCTTATAGAAATATCATATATTCATGTTAATCATACACAGAATGAAAATGTACAAGGTGCATGCAATATCCTCGTTTTAGCGTGACATTCAGGATATTTACATTTCTCGAGTACACTAACCGAATTTTATTTTTCTTGTTTCTTCAATTCGTAAAAATTCTCCCAATTTTCTATTGTTAAAACCCTAAATATCTGCTCTGTGACGAAAAGACCACACACGATAGGCGCTTTTCATTTAAATAATTAAGTTTTATTTGACTGCAGGTTAATATAACATAATGAACGTCAGAATCTATAATATAATACAACCTTGGCTTAAAAAAAAAAGTAATCAAAAGTAACATAACCTTGAAGAAATCCGAGTGGAAAAAAGACGGCGCGACGGATAAATGCCGACGGAAAAAAAAACTCTCGGCACTCTTTTTTCAAAAGTGCTATATTTATATAATAAGCCTTTGATTGACAATGAATATTATATGATTGAGAAACGAACATCCATCCAACCAAACCTTCGCATTTATTATATTAGTAAGATTAGTGACGACCGGCTGGTGTAGCGGAAACATACATTGCCTTCTATGCCAGAGGTCCTGGATTCGAGTCCCGGCGGCGGCGGATATTTGTGTGATGAACAACGATATTAGCCGTCAAGTCATGGATATTTATATGTTTATTTAAGTTTATTTTAATAAAAAGTATGTATTTATTCAATATGTATGTTTATATATTTCTTAAGTATATCAGTTATCTTGTATCCATATAACACAAGTTCTTTAAGAAACTTATTTTTTTTTAAATTTGGACTAGTGTCAGAAATATTTATACATATATTATTAGTTAGGAGAACGATATATGTAAGCCTAAATTTGCAGTCTCATAAATTTATCCATCGTTCATTCTAGGTTGCCGTGCCATATCCAGTAGACCGTCCCTATGCAGTAGCAGTTCCAAGGCCATATCCAGTCGCAGTTGAGAAGCCAGTTGCTGTGCCAGTGGACAGGCCAGTACCAGTACCAGTGCCTCATGCCGTGCCAGTGCCTATTATTAAACAGGTTAGTGTAAAAGATTGAATAGTGAATTGTCAAAGCTTTAAGGTTCAGTCATTTGTTTTTTTTTCGTGTTTTAACGCTGCCCAGTTTTACCATAGCCTCATTTAGTGCCAAGTGACGATGACTCACATGAGTGCTAAGAAAGTCGATTTACTCAAAAAAATCACCTACAATTATTCCGTACATAATAATTTAAAAATATCTACGTTTCATTACCTTTCGAATGAGATATTAAAAATCTAAAATCGGTTGAGAAACCACGAAGTCATCAAAGTAAAAACTCAAGGTAGAGCCCGCAAACAAATGGCTTTTCATAAATTGTTGCCGGGACACATGCGATATTGGGGTCAAGCGGAGTTTGACCATAGGTCGGAACGCTTCAATAGTTCCTTTTTGGTACGGATTGCCAAGGTGTGGAATAATCTGTCGGCGTCTGTTTCTCCTGACCACTACAGTCCTGGAACTTTTAAGTGTCGAGTGAATAGGTTTCTCGTGGATGGACGTGTAACACCATAGTCTTCATGCCACTTCTGCCCCGCTGCTCAACTAGATTGCTCAACTAGTTGAGCAGTTGAGCAGCAGGATATAGTTTATATTACCGAATATTTTATACTCTATAGCTCAACTATTTATTGCTCAACTCAGTTGATCAGTAGGGCATCTAGTTTTAAAATTGAACACTTGACCTACCACTCAACTGCTCTTGTTAAGGCACTGGACACATATAATTTATTTGTCCTATTGGATATACTTATTTGTAATTGTCAATGTCATAGTAAGTAGTTTGTTTACTTTATCACTGCGTAAATAGGTAATTTTACTCATGCATCAGCTTTCCATTTCTGATAACCATTAAATTAAATTAAAATGAATGGTGAAGGTTCGACCCCGACAACCTCAGGTAAGTCAAAATTAAATATATAAGTACTTATTATTTATGTGCAGTGTATTAAATTTTGAAATAGATGTTTCTGTTTGGTTACTGACTATTTTATTTATTACGGTTTAGCACCAAGCGAGGAGGACGAGATGAAAACTATCGATCATAAAGGAGGAAAAGCTGTTCTTTACAAAAATTATCATTATCATAGACTTAGAGACTACAAAAATGGTCAAACAAAAAAAAAAAAGGTGTTCCTCTTATAGAAAAACTAAATGCAAAGGGACTATAACAGTTAAAGTGAGTTTATTTTTACCAATTGTATAGATCGGTACAATTTTTGAAATTCTCTTGTCATAGTTCTCCTCTTTTTTTAGGCTCACAAAGTTTTGAAGACAACGGATCATTCATGTCCAAAAAATGAGAACCATATTATGATATTGGCAGAAAAAGATAAACTTAAGAAAGCAGTAATCTGTTCTGATCGCCCAATTCCTCAATTGTATGAAGAGGCAATACTACAAATGAAACGCGATGGACATAAGAAAGAGATTATAGATAGTATTTCTCTATCAAGCATTAAACATGGTCTATACGATGCTAGATATAAATCTGTCGGAACTACTAAAAGCATTTTCAATAATATACACGAGGTTGACGTGCCGAAAAAATATCTCCATTTC
The DNA here is from genome assembly GCA_944452665.1 of Stenoptilia bipunctidactyla. Taxonomy (NCBI): domain Eukaryota; kingdom Metazoa; phylum Arthropoda; class Insecta; order Lepidoptera; family Pterophoridae; genus Stenoptilia; species Stenoptilia bipunctidactyla. The sequence continues at coordinate 3,938,482 of OX101735.1, read as the reverse complement.
CTTTTAGCAGATTTTCATGACGATCAAACGCGAATTTTGGTGTTTTGTTCTCCTGGAAATAAAGAACATATTAAGCATGTGACAGAATTTTTCATCGATGGGACTTTTAGCAGCTGCCCTGATCCTTTTACGCAATTAGTAAGTATTCATGGGGATATGGGCAGTACTTTGGAATCAATATATGTTAAGCCATTTATATTTGCATTTATGTCCGACAAAAAACAGAGAAGTTATACATATTTGTTTAATATTGTAAAATCTCAAATACCAAAATTGAATATTGAAAAACTTCATTGCGATTTTGAGATTGGGATGATAAATGCAATAAGGGAAGTATGGCCTACTGTGACTATTAAAGGTTGTTACTACCACTGGACAAAAATGATTTGGCGAAACGCTAAAAAAAATAACTGCAAAAAAACAAAACATGAAAGAAGGATTGTTGGTCTCTGCTCCGTGTTGCCATTAATAGGCGAGCAAAAAATTACAGAAGGGTGGCATTATATCAAAAGCGAATACGAAAATGCCAAACTTGCAATGCAGCCCTTTATGACGTATGTGGACAACACTTTAAAGAAAAAGGACTTTATAAAAATAATCGGTGTGTTAGGAGAGCGACATAGAACCAACAATGTGCTCGAAGGTTGGCACTCAAAACTAAACAAATCTATAAATAAGAACACCAAGACATTGTTACGATTATTAAAAGTACTAGCTGACATGGACGAGATTACTATAGATAAAACTGCGAACAGGAGAAGAAAGAAGTATGTAAATAATGATAATATAATTATTCATATACAAATGCTACTAATTAATTCAGAAATCTCAATTGGACACGCTCTGGAAAAATTACGATGAAATTCAAGAAAAAGGAAGAAATAAAAGTGTGTTGTAAGTTAGTTTTTGAAAAGAAAGAAACATTATTTTTATTTTATTTTAATAAGTGTGTTAAATAATAAAATAAATTTATTATTATTATTAAATATATGAATTATAAGATTTGAAGATTTTTTACTACACTATACATATAAGTACGTTGGCCCACACATCAGGCTACCCATGCTTGAACGCCATGTCAATGTCATAAGTTGTAGTTTGCAACAAATATGAGCATGTAGCATAATAAACTATAAGTGTCCAGTGCCTTAACAAGAGCAGTTGAGTGGTAGGTCATGTATTTAATTTTAAAACTAGATGCCCTACTGATCAACTGAGTTGAGTAATAAATAGTTGAGCTATAGGGTATAAGGGGTATGACCCTCTGCTCAACTGTCATAGTTGAGCAATTACCAGTTGAGCAGTTGGTATTACCCACTGCTCAATTTTATGGAGTTGAGCTATCTGGTTGAGCAGCGGGGAAGAAGTGCTTCATGCGCACTTTTCATCAGGTGGCATGGAAGACAAACGTCCTATCCTTACAATATAAAAAAAAAGATTCGATTTTCATAATGTTTGTATAAAAATAAAATCAATTAACGCCAGGTTACCGACCCAGCGCAAAAACTTAAAATGAGTTAATTTTAATCTATTGGGTAGGTATATAGATTTTCAGGTTTGTTTTCGATATTATTTCATTAACATTTTTGAAGGTAATCTAATAACGTGAATATCTGAACTTGATTTTTCTATCCAATAAAATACCGTAACACAATACAATCTAATTGTGAACAAACAACCAGGAGACTACACACGACCATAATATGGTCATTATATTATAACTATAATCTCCGTCTTCATTGGACCGCAAATGCAGACGGTATCAATTTGTGTGCTTATATCGTGAATCATTTCCTGTATTTCGCAATACTGGTAATCTAAAACCTATTACAACATTGTTCTATTTCTGGGAAACACATTTCGATACGGGTCAATTTAAATTTGCTTTAGACATTCAAAATAAAATCAAATGATCGCTTAAAGTTCTTTTGAAGTTAACTTGAGCATTTCGTTTGCTTTTCGATAATAATCAACGTACAGAAAGCAGCACATCCAGCGTTACAAATCTGTCAAAAAAGTTAACTTGAATCTAAACTCTGTGCCGTCGACATTAAGTTAAAATTGGTTAGGGAAATTTGACAGGTAATGTAACGCTTGATCTTCTGCCTTCTGTGCATACATCAAAGCGTCTATTTTATTAGATTTTCTCTGTATTAGAAGTAGAGAATTATATTTCTTCGAAATAGAAATCCAATACTTCAGAGAATACTAATTTAATTTAACTTTTAGGGGCTGACTTTTGAGAATTGTGAACGTAATTTTAGTCTATTTATCAAATACATATGTCTTATTATTTTTCATGTCTGTTAATTTGAATTAAGAATCAAAGTTATAAGAATCAAACGAAATGAAATATATTTACCTGTTTATTCGTTTCAAGTATTTCCAATAAAGTTTCACATCCATCTCTTTTAGGGCGCAAAATTCGTTACGTTCTATGTTTTATATTGTGTAACTCTATGAGTCGACTTATCTTAAATAACTAATAAGATCTAAGTCCACCTAGTAAGCAACAAATCTTCGTATAAAAGCTGCTAATCAATTTGTGCTATGGCTCCGGCCTTAATTAATATATTAAACGCAGAACTAGATAATTACAACCTCAACCATAATTACTTATTATTTATTCATAAAAGTGAAGTAACCTATGTAACTCATAAAAATACGTTTTGTTATCGTCAACATTTCAATTTTAACTCAGCGTTTATGGATCTAATATACCTACCTCGTTGTCATGAATGATTGACATAAATAAAATAAGAAAACATTATATAATACGACGCACAAACACTCATTATTTTGATACAATTAATTATGAAAACTTAAGCAATACTAATCTTCCATGCTGGACTGGGGCAAAGGAAAAACATAGATCAATGTGCCAGCTGCTTTTATTCTCGGGCATACTGTAAAAGTGACTTAATTGATATTAATTACATTTCGATTGACTTTGTTTCTCGTGGATGGACGTGTAACACCATAGTCTTCATGCGCACTTTCCATCAGATGGCATGGAAGACAAACGTCCTATCCTTACAATATAAAAAAGGCACGGTAATATGATCTATCAATAGATTTTATTGGAGGTTTTTTTTTTGTAGGCGATAGGCTTCACCATTATAATGCCTCTAAATTAGTTAAACGTGACATCAGATGCTTTTATATAGTCTCTGGTGTTCTGCCTTCACCATTAAGGATAAAGGCGTGAAGTTATGTATGGATGAAAACAATAATAACTCTTTCATAATTTTGTTTCCAGGTTGGAGTACCAGTACCACATCCGTACCCTGTCGCCGTACCAAAACCAGTCGCTGTCCCAGTACCACACCCTGTAGGTGTACCAATCGCTCACGGGTACAGTCACGGCGCCATTTCAGGACCATCATTGTACAGTGGAATTCACGGAGGAATCCACGGACACGGATGGTAAAGAAAAATAAAATACGATAGTTTGGGGCTGAGAATTGACAATAGTTATGGCACTTATGGCTACTATAACCAAGTAACATTGCAAACGCGACTTTATATGTATGTAGCAAGGTAACTTGGGTATAGTTTTAATGGATTTTAGCTAAATAACGCCGGTTGCAATCGATTCTAAAATGGCTTGGATAAGAATATGATAAAACATCTAACTTTTGAGGCATTATTTAACCCCCTATTCATAAAATCTCAATAAACCTATTGAAGTTAAAGTCCTGCTAAAATATGTTCGTTCTCTTTCACATAGCGTATGTGTGAGGTAAACAAAACACTATAAGATTAACTCGCTTTTATGAATGAGGGGGTAAGCAGTTAGACAGCACGTTCTGCTGTTAAATATAGTAGGTTAAGACAAGGTAACGAAGGGTTAATTAAAACAAATAAGGCTGAGTTTAAGTAGTTTATCTTGATTCACGACCCCAAGCTTTAAAATATGAACGCAGTTTAAAAGACGTTTAAAACGACAATGAATGGATTTATTATTGTGATCTAGGGTTAAGTTAGATTTAAGTTGAAATGAAAGTATATTTTCTGTAATTTGTTTGCATTTTCACGCTAAGTCAACAGTTATTGGGATCTGGGTGTGGTGCAATGTATTAAGTATTTTGATAACTTTAAATCTTAGTTCTAAAGCTTTATAAGTACTTGAGTTAAATTGTGAGAAAAGAGATTTGATTTGATATATTAATAAAGATTGCTAAATAACTTTCATGTTACGTTTTTACCATACAAAATTGTGTTTTTTTGATGTGTTTTGCTTCAGAGCTATAATAAGAGGCAGTTAATTTGTACCTATATCTTATTAACTGCGTAGTAAAAGCTATAATTAAAGGTGTCTTGTTACCAATAATGTGATATAAGAACTTGTAATAAGTTCTTTGATACTTCCTAAAATAACAAAAGGTGATATTGTATTCTTGTTGAAAGTCAAAGTAATTAAGTAATGGACTTGTTTTGTTAGATATACTTACTATTTATGTTTCAATAGTGTAGTGTAAATGTAACAAAATTTTGAAGTACTATCCATCGAGTTTTTGATTTAGATATATCGGTGTACCTATAGCAAAAAAATGGAAGGCCCTAAGTAAAATACATAGAACACTAACATAATCTTTATGTGGATACTTCTTGAAAATAAAATACGTTTCATACCGGATTTCTCTACGATTAATTGCAATGTACATTTCCGATAATCATTTATGACTACGGTTTAATGAAGTGTAAGTAAGAACGTATTTTTTTCAATAATGGATTGTAAAAACGTAACACACTAATAAATTGATTATCTTTAAGCCCCGACTAGGTTGTTTAAAATAAGACTTACCAAACCAAAGTTACTTTGCTACTTAACAACAGTGTAGACGGCTGACTTTAACCAAATGTCGCTTGACAACAAGTTAGGGGCTCGTCTGCTGCAAACCAGACGGCGATTTGTCGCGGTTTCATACATACTCAATACTTTCTATCGTGTCGCGGAAGTTCTCTCGCTGTCGCTGTCACTGCCGTCCAGCTTAGCGCATCCTTGGTTGAAAGCTTGTTTAAAACGCCGTTTAAAACAGCGTGGACGAAACTCGGCGTTGGTTGTAACCAAAAGTCACCTTGGTTTGAAACCTTGTTCTAAACAGTGTAGCCGGAGTTTAAATTTCCAATGTTAAAAATATCAATCCCAATTGCGACTTAATAAGATTTGTTGAAAATATTTTCGCTTGATCTCTTTCAAATTGACATGAGCTAAGAAAGCATCATCAAATAGATGATGATGATGATGAAAGTATCAAGTTTCTTATGTACCTGTTGTATATAGATATATTTTTTTATATTTTAGTTTTAGTTTTTTTTCAATGATGCAGTTTAAATCGCCCGCAGTCGATATAGCATAAGTTTTTTTTGTATTAATAAAATATGTTCAAAGGAGTAGCTGTCTTTTTATTTTATTCACGCTTGTACCCCTTATAGGGTTGGCCAGACACCAGAGGTTATAACACCATCTGATGTCACGTTTGACAAATTTGGTGGCATTATAACGATGGACAGGGGCTATTGCAGTGACAGGAGGTAGCCCTATCGCCGACAAAAAAACTTTCAATAAAACTATTTTAATTTGGAATCTAATATGTACCACCGAAGGTTGAATTTTGAATGATCTGCACAGTGGCCACTGCCTGTGCCACGGACGCAACTCTTAAAGCAGTTTGATATAGGAAAACACAAAAGTCTTAAACTTTATTTATGACATTTAAAGTTGAAACTCTTTATATGTTCTTTATTGGAATTAATCAATCTTAGAATTGAATATGTAGCCAAATAGGTTTTTCGAACATTCAACATGGTCAGAGATCATCTCATTAGAATATCGGAGTCAACATGAATAAGTTGTGATAATGGGGTTTCAACAAATTAAAATCTCTATCTGATACAGATTAACTTTGCAATTTTTTTACCTGCAGTTGGCACCCCTGTTGACATTTCATGACCTTCCTATTCTTCTAATATAAACTTAAAGATAATGAAGATTAATACATCCAGGTTTGCAACCTTTACACAATTGAATAAATCGTTGAATATTGCTGGAATTACACCCAAAGTTGAAGCTTATTAACCTCGTATATAGCATAGGATATTTTATAGAACTATGAAGATTAATACTTCCAGGTTTGCAAACTTTACACAATTCAACGCATCGTTGAATATTGCTGGAATTACACCCACAGTTGAAGCTTATTTAACCTCGTATAGAGCATAGGATATTTTATAGAACTACACTATTCAGATAGCTTTTTCGTTATAGATGGTCTTTTGACTTCTATGACACCTTGTGAAAAGTATACATGAACAATTAGGTGATACAGATCCATCCATGAGAAACCTATAGGCCCAAAATGTTTTAAAGTAAAAAAAAATGTATTAAAAAAGTAATAAAGCTTCCTTTCCTTACCTTTCGTTTTCAATAAACTATCCTTAAATTTGTCTAAAATCCTTGAATATTTTTCAGAATTTTAGTATAAAAACTTGCCTTTACAAAGGCCTATGAATGTGCTAGTTACTTCCTGAAGTTTACTATGAGATTCTCTTTGAAATTTACTTGTAGTATTAACTAAAAATCGTTTATTCTTCCGATCACATTTTGTTCTTTTTTCATTACAAAATTTTCAAAAACATCCTGCAATATCTACAACATAAAAAAAGGAAAAATATTACATCAAAATCAATTAGATTACATTAGATCTTATCAATTACCGCATCTATGTACTTCCAACACTACTTCCTTTTAAAACAGGTTGGCAAGCACCACACGTCCCCGGTTCCTATAGAAAGTGGCATGCCACACGTATGCTCACTTATGTAACATTGCTTATGGGGTCGGAAAAATGTATCGGGTTTTTAGGTTGTGTAACTGGCTGGTTTGAAATAGTTCTGTCCAAGACGGGGATAGAATTAATGTAGTATTATTTACTGTGATGCGGAATAGACTAGATCAATTGAACTGCAATAGGGAGGCAGTCTTAGATTGTCTTAAGTAAGTTATCAGAACATTTCAGATTATAGGTTTGGTTACCCAATTTTATTCCGTAGAATTATAATATAATGCATTGAAATTTCGTATTTTGGCGTTTAACAGACAATTTGGACAAGAATAATTGGTATTTAAACTCGATTAGAATGGCTTTATGCAAGAAACTTTTTATATAATTAATTATTAACTAGATTTTTTATGATTTCGAAAGAAAAACACAGCATGATTATATTTTAATTTACAGTAAGATATAAGGTATTATCCAAGTATAAATTTTTTTTCTGAAATCAAGAGAATAAAAAAGCTATACAAATATCTTTCAGATCTTCGACCTTTGAGAGTGAGCTGGTTACAGTAATAATTGGGCAAAATATCCATCTCTTGTAATTTATGTGTGAGATAATCTGAGATCAACAGTTGAGAGTATATATTGAAATCCTTCATTACAAGCTCCTGAATTGTTATCATCCCTTTTTTGCATTCCAAACCTCAAAATGAAAATGGGAACACTAATAGGATTACCGAGTAATCCGAACGTCGAGACCCATTTTCTTAGGATTGTCTGGAGATATCGTTGATAATAATATAAACAACTAGCTGCTGCCCGCGACGTCGTCTGCGTGAACGCTATGCAGCACCAAACGCACCTACGATTATAACACTGCTAGCGTGATAATATGTAGCCTATATGTTGACCAGACTTCTTAACTATCTTCATGCCAAATTTGAAGTAAATCCATGAAGTACTTTTTGAGTTTATCCCGGAAAGACAAACAGACAAACAGACAAAAATTCTAAAAACTATATTTTTTGTTTCTGTTTCGATTGTAGATCATACCCCAAGTATTCTTTTAAAAAAATATTCAATGTACAGTTTTGACTTTCCTACCATTTTATTATATGTATAGATAAGTATACAAGTTATAATAATCAACAAACGTAAAGCAAAAGTGTTGTAAGCATTCCTATATAACCTACACATAGGCATGTTTTGGAACATTTTGGTAACTTTGAAACTGGACTTTTTGTGAGGTTTTAATTTGTAGTTACTATTAAACGTATCTCCATTAGTGTGATATTAGCTTTGTTGTCGCAAGCATTGGATAATTTATTATAATGTAGGCATATTTAAGGATATTTTTGTACAATGCAATTATAAACTTGTTTAATAGTAATAATAGCTAATTTTCATACTGTTTGAAAAAATATTCCTTGTTTCTGTATTATGTTTTGTTCTACCATTTAGGATCTAACTTACATTCTCCACTAACATTTATAAATCCTAGTCAAAGCTATGACTAAAGTATTAGGTCATCAAGGTACATTTCACCATATTATGACATATTTTTTTCGAAAGCTTCAAAGTTTTCAAAAAGTAGATACTGAATCGATTCGATGACATTTATACGGGATAACCTCTGAAGTATTCTTTATCATATAAAACAAGAACATTCAAAATCGATTCATAATTGTCCGTAAAGTCGTGTAACAAAGACACCAAAAAAAAACATACACATGAATTGAGAACATCCTCCTTTCGGTTGATTAAATTGAACATAAATTAAATAATACTTAAATAAATAAAATCCCCAGACAATCACACCAACTATATCAATGGCTACCTATGTAGAATTTGGATTTTTTTTCTTTAATTTGTATTTTTTTTTTCGTTTTTGTTATTTAGTAACCTAGTTGCGGTGGTCTTTAAGTGGCTCAGTGTATACTTATTGTAAAATATATTATTATAATGTAAGCTGTCGACCTCCCAAATAAAAAAAAATACATGGCCCCAAAGTAAGCATAGCTTGTGTTATGGGATACCATGTAGCGAACTAGGGGAGAACCTAGAATATAAATACATAAATAGATAAACACCCAGACACGGAACATTTTTCTTTTTTTTGTTCCGTGCGGGAATCGAACCCGCAACCACTGGCGTCTGAGGCAGGCAGGCTTACCCCATCGCCAAAGTGGTCGTCAAAAGTTAAAACTTATTTCTAAAGAAACCAGGTTCTTTTACGATACTGAACCATATTTATTTATGGCTTTTGGAATATTTCAATGGAATTGCTGATCCAGCTCGAGGACGTTAAGATAGAAGTAGGTATTCTTCTACGTTCACCCCATTCAATGCCTCAGGGTGCTAAAGTTGACTTTCTGTAATGAATAAGGTTGTTGACTTTTGGTAAGTAATTAGGTTCTACAAGTAGAGTAGTTTCAGAAAGACTGAACTTTAGTAAATGTGCAAAAGTTGTATGCCTGTAGGAAGAAACACGAACAAAAAGAAAGTCGAATAAAAGAATTAAATACCGAATTAAATACGATATAAAAACGTAAAACGATGTACAGACGTAAAGAGCAGCAATGCTTGAGCTACTCGAACTTAACATTAATAGTCTCTAATTATTATAATTTTTTATCATAAAAATTAAGATAATTTATATTCTTTTACATACCAATGTAAATAAAATGAATTTGAAACCAAAATGACTTTAGAGTCTAAGAATTTGGGCCAACTATTGTATACTAGATGTAAAAATTGACTTAGTGCAGTTTGAATTTACGTTGTTCCTGTCTTTAAAGTGGAATTCTAGTGAAATTGAGAACATTTCACTGACGTTTTTGACAATAACCATGACATGTAAGCTCGCAATTAAAGTATCATGATGTTAATAGCCCAAGGTGAACATCCAGAACTCTTAGCACCATTGTAATGACTTCTTCATCTCCACCAGGTGCCATGGAACATAAACCTTGGATACATAACTTCACGCCTGTATCCCTTATGAGGTAGGCAGAACACCAGAGGCTATAAAACCATCTGAAGTCACGTTTGACAAATTAAGAGGTATTATAATGATGGAGAATGACTATTGCAGTGACAGGGGGTCAGCCTATCGCCCACAAAAACGCCAATCGATTCTCTGTCACTTAACTGACTTTTACAGTATGCCCGGGAAAAGAAGCAGTTGGCACATTCTATGTTTTGCAGAATGTGCCAGCATGGAAGCATAAACCTTGTTATATAAAAAAGCACTAGCCATCTGGATAAGTGTGTCATAAAAAGTTGATTATTCAAGTGACCACTATTACTCCATTTTTACTAACAAGCGAAGGCATGGCACAGATTACGCATTCAAATATCCTTAATAATAGGTATAAGGTATTAAGTAATAGATCGCGTTTATATAAATAATAGTGAAATCCCAAGCTTGTACTAAATACAAGTCCCAAAACAATAGAATTCCACTGCGTTATCTTAAGTAAATATCCTATTAAGAAATACTTTTAACTATTCATTGCTTCCTTATACAGATGTAGGTCAATAAGTCAAATGGCTCAGTGGATTAGCCCATAGGATCTGTAAAGGACAAGTTGCGTAAGGAATCGTGACTGAACTGGGACTCGAACCTAGGACAGCTGATTGCAACAAAAGAGAAATGGATCGGTCGGGAAATGTAGTTAGTAAGTAGTTAAATGAGTTAAGGACGAGAATTGAACGCTTAGTGGTTTAAACAATATGGATTCTTACATCATAGATGATAAAGATCAGAATTCTAATAAAAGATAGTACCTATTGAAATGTATGTATAGCTATTACTTGTCTATAATAATGCGTGGTTGTTTATTTGGTAAGTGCAACCAGCAGTAAGATTAGAACAAAAATTTTGCATATTATGAAACTCATTGAGAACTATTGAGAATTTAGAGGTTATATTTTATTTTATTTTTTATTTAATCAGGCATCAAAAGTTGCTATATACAAGGTTATTTTTTATTGGATCTGCATCTGTTCAGGGGTTATAGAGTAGGTCAAAATAAACCATTTTACAATTAAATAGAACCATCCGTCCTAAAACCTACCGTTTTTGAGTTATTTCGCTTTTTAGGATTTTACTGTAAACACCCATTTTTCACTAGTTTTTGTGAGAAATAAAAAAGAAACTTCACTATCTAACTGCTTTTTTTGACGTTATCACGTAAATTATTAATGATGTAATGAGATCAAGAAAAAAAAGTTAAAATAACGTCGTTAAGTTAAAGTAGCGCATGTTATGGTCTTTCAAGCACTATTCTCCTCTTAAGTTAAACCAAAACATGGCACTTAAAATGCATCTCAAGTAAAAAAAAACCTTTTAATTTACTGTGCAGATTACATTATAACAAAGAACATTGTTGAAGCTATCAACAAGAAATAATACATTGATAGACTTTTTATAACTCCTAGATAAAATAAATTTAAAGATAATGCAACAATTATGTAAAAAAATTACAGTAGGTACACTCTGCAACAGAATAATGTATACCACCCCAGACGCACGCACACATACAATATGCATTCGCGTTGTATGTGTGCGGAAGACTCAGAATAACGTTGACCACCAGTCGTACGCACACAACTAAAGATCAATTCTAACTAAGCTAACCAACTACATCGTGTCACCACAACAAGAAATAATATAACTACACGGATGTATAGATCTTTAGTTTCAGTACTTCGACGAGCCTATGTCAGCCGTATAATGTGCAGATTATTGTTTTATATTATAGAACTCTGAAAGGTCTGCATTTTTTTTCTCCGTTGCTATATTAATATGTCTTTTTTATTGTTAAATTATTGATTGATTGTTAAATTAATAATGTTTAAAGATATATCTTCAATATCTTTTTTTTTGTTCAAATTTAATGAAGATATATTCATCAATAAACCTTAATATATATTCATTTAAATTAAGAAATATTTAAATAATTTATTATAATTTAAAATGATATAAATATAATTTTTATATTCTATATTCTAATTATATTTATATTCTAATTAATCAATAAATAAAATATAGTGCAAGCAATCGAAAAATAAGGTGCAGGTAAAAACTACTAATTAAAACAACACAATCTTTTCCAGATAATTATTTATTTTTTGCATTTCACAATATGTTGCGTCTGACCAGAAATTTTTATTTCACAAATTTATTAAACGATTAATTTTAAAAACAATGATAGTTTAGGTAATAGTTGTTATTTGAAAGATTTGAATGACAGTTCTCACTTTAATTTTTCTGTCACTTGGCGTATGAACTTATTATATAATTGAAGTAATAATTCCATTGTAAATATGAATCAACATGTTATTAGCCAGAAACTATAAATAAGCTAAGCTAAGCTTATTTCTAAGCTAATCAACAATAACATCATTCACTCTGGATTATCTACTTTTTAAAAGACAACTATTACCTCGCTATTTTATTAATAGCTAATTTGAGCGCCGTCAGAGTCTATGACCTGCTGCAACCGAGATCTCATACTGTCAACTAAATTCCAGCACAAGGCAGATCCTCGCATCATCTCCCAAGTTGAAATAACCCGCCCTTCTAATTTGGATCTGGACCTCACTTGTGATGAATCCCAATTTAAAATCATTTGACCCCACAAATTCTCGATGGCGTTTAATGCGGCCGCTTAAACTAACAGGTAGGGTGTTTCGAGCATCATAACGTTGGCATTTTCTCCTCCATAATATTTTACGGCCATCTTTGTCCGACTTGAATGTCGTTTATCCGTAAAAATAACTTTGCTAGACGAATCAAATTCCAAATATTGCTTTCGTTCATCAATATCTCTTTTGCTAGCCTGTAAATGAATAAATAAACTTAAGTTCTCTTGAAGTTTAAACAAATTATATTGCATGCATAAGAAAGTTAATTCATTTTAAGTTATAATTTATTGTATATCTAACGTCGGATTATATACTTCTTTATTTACCTGTAACAATATATGTTGCTTGCTTTCAAATGTCGTCACACAGTTTGCAAACTCACATCATATGTGGTGGCCGTCGAACGAGTGGGTAAAAATGGATATATCCCCCGGTTCCTCTTAACGACGAACAGATAGTTGCACTGTTTTTCTCTGAAAATAAAATTATCAACATAGAAATAACGATCACGTTTAATACAAGGATTAAGTCAGAATAATAATTAACTTAAAACTTACAAATATCATCAATCGACGTGCAATTCCCCTGATAGAAAAGTATTGATTGAATGAAACAATGATTTCAGCTCTCTGCAGCAATGTTAAATGATAATTCATTTTTAATTTCATTTGGGCACAACAATCTTATAGTAGTAACAAGTAACGACGAATGCAAACCATCTAGAAACACGACTACACAATATTAAATAATAGAGGGTAGATTTAACTTTTTTTTTCTAAAGATATGACAAGCTAAAAATAAATCTAGCAACACAATAAAAGATAATCGGGGTCTTCCACTTATTTTGTCTTAAGAAATGAGGCATCGTTGTTATTTCGAATAGTTACGCTAATAATAGCTACCTACTTCAAATTCAAACTTAATAAAAAACATCAAAAAAGTTGTAATATATTTCTTCTTTCAATCTCTAAAAATGAATATGAAATCATAGTTGATTGTGGGATTCGATACCTGACCTGTCCAGATCTCATTCCTAGACACTTAAACCGCTAGGCCATGGACGCTATGACTTGAAGTTGTGAAATTAGCATCATATTATCTTGTCTGCCTGCTATTCATCCATATAGCTCGTCATGTGAGACTTGAGAGTAGCTAAGAACGAGTTTAACAAATTAATGCATCAGCAGAAGTAAAGTATTTTCACAGTGTGCGTGTGTGCGTAAGCACGTCCACTTATTATGCTTGGATTGGGTGACTTTCGTGGTGTGAGTGAGTATGGATGAACGCGCGTGTGCGTGCGACGTCAGATGGTGGTATACATTATTCTGTTGCAGGCTGTACCTACCAAGGGACGATTCTAGCCTAGAATAGGGTATTTTTTTTTAAATGTTGCACAATCAGTGTGTTTTTGTCAACTGTGAATAGTAAGTGCATTTTTCACCCGACTACGGCGAAGCAAAAGGAGGATAATGATTTTGATCTGTATGTATGTGGATATGGATGTTCATCTGTTTCCTCATAACTTCGAAACTATTTATCATTATTATTAATCTTCGTAGTACCTACTGAATGAGAATGATTGAAATTTTAAAGCAATGTAGGTACTTGAATTTGAGGTGATAGGTATCTTTTAAGTAATTTTTATGGAAATAATGAATTACCAAACATAGGTAACTGGTGCTTTTAACGGGAACAGTAGAAGGAAAATTAGATATTTGCAATTTTCAATTAAAAGTCAATTAAAAATAAGAGACATGTAGAATCTAGACTCTAGCAATGAGAATATGAAGTATAAAATATTTAATATTTAGCAATTTTTTTTTTCTCAATTTTACGACAGCATTAATAAAATAATGCATTCCTTCATTTAGACTGCATCAGTATTTCTTTGTTCTCTAATGTGGACACACTGGAACTGTCAATTTACTGCATTGAATTATTTGCCAGGGTATCGTATTCTTAAATAGTAGGCGAAGGCACCAAAACCTGGTGTTAAAATGTGTGTAATCCGGACAAAAAGTTCTTGATAATAAAGATTTTAAAAATGTCTTACTTACCTGCAAAATTATCTTATTCACATCACATCTAGTCCAAATTAGGTTTAATAATGAACTGGAAACGGTATGGAAAAAATACAATGATAAAATTAAGAAACATTATCTTTCTTATTTTTTTCATCCGCTAATTTGAACATTAGCTGATGAAAAACTTTATAAATTATTGCTCGGCGGGCGGAATAATGTTGTTTTACGAGTTTTTTAATAATTGTATGACAATGACATAGAATGGCAATAAACTTTAGACGAGTTTGAAGATGTTGAGTAATATTTTACATACATACCTACCTACATAAATAACTTCACGCCTGTATCCTTTATGGGAAAGGCAGAACACCAGAGGTTATAAGACCATCTGATGTCACGTTTGACTTTGGAGGTATTATAATGATGGATAGAGACTATTGCAGTGACTTGGGTCAGCCTATCGATCACAAAACACGCCAAAAAACACCTCTGTCCCTTAACTGACTTTTACATTATGCTCGGGAGGAGAAGCAGCTGGTTTTTCTTCATTCTATGTCATTCTATGTTTTTGTGACCATTAACAATCGAGCACTTTAGCTGAGTTTAAATATTTATCAAAATTGTAATAAAGAATTTTTATTACAATTGTTAACTCTTTCGGTTCTGTTTTTTTCATACCTCTATTGTGTTTGAAAAAAAATCAACTCAATATGGAAATCCCCTATGAGCCGTTTTCTGGAACTTTAAATATTAAGTCAGCCAACTGTAAAAAAAATTGTAACAAGTAATAAACGATAATATTATGGGCTACGTGATGTTCAGTGATCGCCATATACATACCTTCTTATGCTTTTTAAACAAAGATATATCATAAGATTCAAAATCAAATATGAATCTAAAGAATGTTTGAGTTTGAAAGTCTTTTAAATCCATCGTGAACCAACTACTGCCACACTGTATGCTAGTGACAAACCAAGTACATCAGGTTCAGCGCGTAATGCAGCGAAAATAAATTCGCAAGGTCCTGTCGACTTAGTTCCTTTATATTTTTATAGATGGCGCTTTATTCAGTATTGAAATGTGTTATTTTTATTTTACTACGCGAGAGCATGAAGGATTTGTCGGGTCATAGATGATTAAGATACCTGTTATGTCTACGAATAAGGATGTTGTACCTAAACTGCATCCGTGCCTAAATGATCTGAGTAGCCCACTTGATGGTAGGAACTCTTCACTTAGGTAATGAAAGCGGCCACCATTCATAAAAATATGCCACCAAATATTATCTATACTAATATTATAAAGAGGAAACCTTTGTATTTTTGTATGTTTGTAATAATAGGCTCAAAAACTACTGGACCGATTTCAAAATTTCTTTTACCATTACTTAGAGGGATTCTTCCGAATCCGTATAGGCTACTTTTTATCCCGAAAATTCCGCGGGAATCAAAAATGCGCGGGTAAAACCGCGTGCAACAGCTAGTCAATGATAAAGAACAAGTTCCTACCCATGTGTCATTTTTAGCGTGTCATTTACGACCTCATCTTCACTTACGAAATTTTGAGATTTAAGTGAGATTGAGAAAATGTAACTTTGAACGCGAGCAGCCACATGCGGGCCCCTTGCAGTCTTACCCGAATTTTATTGATAAGCAAAATATAAATTTTACTTTCACCCCCCTAATTTGTTCCGGGAAATACAAGGTTTTTTTTGTTCGTTGGTATTTTCCGAGATTAGCACGCTCAAATAAACCCTTCGGCTTTATTTTATTACATACATACATACATAAATTCACGCCTGTATCCCTTATGGTGTAGGCAGAACACTAGCAGTTATAAGACCATCTGATGTCACGTTTGACTTTAGAGGTATTATAATGATGGATAGAGACTATTGTAGTGACAGGGAGTCAACCTATCGCCTACAAAAATGCCAATAAAACCTCTGTCCCTTAACTGACTTTTACAGTATGCCCGGGAAGAGAAGCAGCTGGCACATTCTATGTTTTTCTTTCGCTCCCAGTCCAGCATGGAAGAAATATTTTATTAGTATTCATATAATATGCCTATAGTATTTCTTTCCATTACACTTCTTACAGAAACTTATTATGGGCTAGGAAATGTAGTGTATGAATGATAGAAAAAATATTTTCTTTGCAACAAAAATCGTAACTAACATTCATATATCCACAAAAGCAGTAGTATACAGACTAATTAAGGACACGTGCCTCACTTTGAATATTTAACCTGTAGTTATATTTGTACTACAAACCCCAATCGAACTTTTGGAGACAGTTTCTATATTGGTGGAATCATTAAAAGTTTAATGAATCATGCCACGCGTCACCTATTGCTACCAAAAAGTGTGTCAAACTAGCTTACATTCGTGGCTTTCTTTCACGATATCCTGAAAATATCCTACATGACCTTTTTTATAGGATGAAAAAGGTCTCGAGAATTGTATTAGTAAGTCCAAGATACAGCTAACCTATTTAGGTACTATTATATTGCGTGCCTGTAGAAATGACAAAAAATCAAGTGCTGACATCAGTTTACCACTTTTCTCGTCAACTAGTATGTAGGATTTAGATGTAATTGAAGCAAAAGCATGAGTATTCTCTGCAAAAACACTACTGCAAACTTTGTATTGATATCTATTAACTTATGCCTTTATTAAATGAATAATCTTTAACATTATAATTTTTCTTCAAATTTTATTCAGAAAATATCTACATGAATCAGATAATAAACATCTTAATGAAAAAAACATCGCCCAACATTAAACATAGTTCTGTACAGGTTGTATAGTGTTAGTATGACAGCATGGTATAAAAGTGGCATAAAAAAATCAATACTGTCTACATTTTTAATGCATTCCGATCACTGACGTGTTACCCACTTCGTGGTCGATGACTCAAACTATACAAACGCTACTAATAATACACATTTAGGCTTTTGTAGGTTGTATCAACCCCATTAGACGTATTTAAAATAATTAAAAGAGCTCCTTTCGTGTCTTTCACATACATAATGTATGTGACATTCGTCTACCATGTCACCTGGTTGGAATTGATCATTATATATGACATGTCTATCAATGAAAAATTTATTCAGTTGACGCTTAAAAATAACAGTTGGTACTATAATAGTCAAGAAAATATTTTTATTTATTTACACTTCAGTATACAGAGCAGATATTAAATGATAAAAAAAAAACAGTGTGTTGTGTAAGTACTACTAGGCGGTCTTAACGCTGACGAGCGATTTCTTATAGACAACCATGAAAAATAGAAGCAGGCAGTTTGTTGAAAACCCTGGCAACCAAGAAGAAACTATCGAAGCGCTTTTTATGAGTTTTTGGAATATTCACAAATAGGGATGTAAGTTCTGTCAGCGTTTAGCTATCGTTGTTTTAAACTGAGCGTTTGTTCGTTTAAAGTTTTTTTTTTAATTTCTGTAAAACACGATTATTGAAGAAAAGGAAGGGCTTTAAATGTCGTTGCCTTGTTAAAATACCTGTAAATCTGAATAAGTTAGTTTCGTTTTAAAAGGCTTCAAATTGTAGATAATTTACGTTCTTGCGTGATTGGCAAAAGGAAATCAATTGAATATGTATGTTGCTCTACAGATTTCCATTTCGAGCTCTAGTTTACTCAGCCTGTAAATGAATGTATTTTTTTATTATATTGACTTTCAATATATGCATTGTAAAACCATGCACTTGGGGTAGAAAAAGGCCTATTAACTACATGAGGCGTTGAATGCGCTTGACCTATTACAACTATTAAAAGGCAAAGTCAAACTTAGTTTTTCAATGATTTTAATAAAAATAATTAGACATGTATGATTGGTAAGCCATGAGTTTTATCGAAAATGGACACCACAGTTTCATTGAGTATAAACCTGCCCTTGCGGAAGTTTTGGGTCCACTTGCTTAAAACTTTTGACTATTAGTCCACATACAGTGCACATTTTTAAACCTTAAAAGCTTTATATCTAAAAAAATAAAACTAATCAAGCAGTTTCATTGATCTATATCATCCACTGAATCAGTTACTTACATCAGTTCAGAGTATTTTCTGTGTAGCTGCGTAACTGCAAGAATATAAGTTCCATTAAAAATTCAAATACATTATTTCTGAATTTCTAATCTTTGATTAATTTTAAATTGAAATGAAGAATCTGTGCCCAAAAATCAGTTGTGTGAATTGTGAATTTCAACTTTTACATCATTTTAGGGCACCGTAGCCCAATGGCAAAAAAAAACCCTAATAGATTCTTTATTTCTTAAAATTAAAATACTGAGATTTTATTCAAAGATTTAAAAAAAACTTAACGATATCTGCAAAATACTGATTTTCGGACAGTATCACGAATCGTCGTCGTGGCGCCGGGTTACTGTGTGTATTATACGATATCACAGGTTAAGCAACGTTCGGCGGGGTCGATACCTGGGTGGGTGACCGCCGACCATTAATTTCTCACGACGACTTCCGTGCTTCGGAGGGCACGTTAAGCAGTCGGTCCCGGGTGCTGTATAATTGTATACAGTAGTCGTTAGGGTTTGTCAGAAGCCATCTAGGCGCCCTAAAAAATTCTGGCATCCACCACCCAGCACGAGGCCAGCTTGGTGGATTATGGCCTATACCTCCTCTTCACCCAGGGGAGAGACTCATGCCCTGCAGTGGGCTCATTACAAAGAGTTGTGATGATGATGATGATGATGATCACGAATCACACCACTAAATCTTCTTGAAGTTAGATCTTCTTTTATACCTTATAAAAATTGTTTTTAATTTCCTCTCACCATTTAAAAAAATTAATACAATAGTCGTTTTCATGATACAACACGGGTGACTTCGTTCTGAAAAGTCACCGAAACGTCGAGACAAACTGTAAAAAATATAATCAACAAATGCAGAACATTAAAAAAACCGACTTCATGTCCAAACTTTAGCCGACTTTTAATTTCATCCACGTAAACATTCTGAGAACTCATACACATTGTTTCAAAACTTTAAAATTTTCAATGAACTGCTCAACCGATTTCAATGAAATTTATATGGAACCAACTATGAAGTATCTTCTATCATATAAACAAGAATTTTCAAAATCGATTCATTATTGTCCGGAACATCGTGTAACAAAGACACAAAAAAAACATACAGACGAATTGAGAACGTTCTCCTTTTTTGAAAAAGCTTTAAATTCGGTTTAAAAAGGCTCTTTATTTAAAATCTAATAAATTACAAAATGCAAACGCTAATACTAGATGTTTTTGCAACTCAATTCAACTGAATAAATCATGTATCAGTAGATGATTCCAATCCTATATAAATAGCAGTCTTAGTTTTATATTGGTCAGACGACATTTTTGCACCGAGTGTAACCGTAGGTAATCTAGATAGTTCGCCATGAGGATTTTTGTAAGTATTGATTTAAAAAGATTTTCTCAAGAATGTTTTATACTTAGATAAAAATTAGTGCTAGTTGATTTTATGTGGACGTTTAAAATTGTTGTGCAAGAGGTTTTTCTTAGTACATAGATATTTCGATTTATATGTTTGATTTCTGATAGCAATTTGATGCAATTTGATAATTTTTTGCTTGGTGGTAGGATCCCTTCTGGGTCCGCCTGGCTAGCGACCACCCTTTATATAAAGTCTGCCGCCAAATGTTACCGCTCCGGCGGTAATGTGTTCCGGCAATATTGTATAAAGAGCCAGTTCCTTCGTAAACCCGTGTGCTTTTATCTTCGACCTCATCGTCACTTACCATCAGGTGAGATTGAGGTCAAACGCGGGCTTAGTCACTTATAAAAAAAAAAAAAAGCAATGTTTTTTGTATCTATGTTTCGAATTCTAAGCTAAATTGTAAGTTACAAAATATTTTATGACCAAATATGTTTAAGTTCAGTGAAACAGTTGAATAATTTGGGCTTAGATTTTGCACACATGTAAGGCTTAGTATAACACATATCAATCTGATCTGTTTCAATACCCGTGAACTCGATAACAGCCTGCCGCTAAATATTACCGCTCCGGTGGTGATGTGTTAAGGCAATATTTTATTAAAGGCCAGTTCTTTATAGAGCGAGTTCAGAAAAAGTGCCTAAGAATGTTATGCTATCGTCAAAACTTGGGGCGCGCCACGCCTAACTATGACGCTCGCTTGATCAAATTTAACGTTCAGAAGCTGGAAGCACGTAGACTATATTTTGATCTCCTATATTTTTATAAAATAATTCACTCTGTATTAGAAGTTCCTGATTTACTATCAAAAATAAATTTTAATATTCGTTTTAGTGCTCGTAGGTCTAATCAAACAGGACTTTTTGCATTGCATACTTTTAAAAACAATACTTCCCTCTACAATCCCTTGGTAGGGATGGCTCGTCAGTGCAACTTAATCGCCAAGAAAAACCCGGCATTCGATATTCTATTACCTAAAGTAGAACTGTTTGCTAAAACCCTTAAAGATATTGCCTATCTTTAAGAGTTTACAACTGAGCCTAGAATTAATATTGTTCTGTGTTATGATATTGTCGCATTTATTATTTTTATATACTTATACTTATCTAATAGTGTTATTTTTTTTCTATACTCATTCTTGTAGAATGCAGCCTGCACTTGAATAGTTTTAAGTTTATTTCAGATGTATTTTATAGTTGTATTCTGTTTTGAGTATTAAATAAATAAGCCCGTGTACTTAGGAAAGTGATTTTCACTTACCATCACCGCTCGTGTTAAGACTCCTTCAAAGTCCGCCTGGGTAACGTGGTCCGATGATAACCATCTTGAAGTATACTCTACTATGAAGCTGTTTTATGAAGAACCAGTTCTTTCTGAAGCCTGTGTGCTTTCATATTTAAACCCATCATCTTGATCACTAAATCTTGTCATCAGATAAATTTAAGATCAAACGCAAGCATAATAACCGTTACAAAATAAAATATGGCCCAAATTTCAATATCGTTAAAAAATGCGGTTTATTTGATACCAATCAAAAACTATTCATCCTTATAAACAAATATTTAAATCAATTATTCCATTAATTCCAATTATTATTATTCACTTAATTATTTTCAGATACTTCTTTTATCTTTGATCTCCTTGGTCTTCTCCAAACCCACTCCAGGACTCCTCACGTCTGGTGTAAGTACCACCAAATATTTATAAAACATATCCACTTATCATATCAACATATCATATCAACTGTTACCAAGATACTTTGCTCAAATTACATACACTTGCTCAAATTATAAATGGTTGTGTAGAATTAATGGTGCTTACTTTACATAAGCCACTTTTACATAAGCGATAGGGTAAACCTCAGAAGTATGCCTCAGACTTTCAGTTGGTTGCGGGTACGATTCCCGCACGGAACAAGAAAAAAAAATTCCGTGTCTGGGTGTTTATTTATTTATGTATTTTTTATTCTAGGTCCCCCTAGTTCACTACATGGTATCCCATAACACAAGCTATGCTTACTTTGAGGTCATGTAGTTGGTGTGAATGTCAGGAGATTTTATTTATTTATTATTTTATAAATTCTACACAACTATTTATTAACACTAAAATAATAAAATCAACATCACAGTCACAATCCTGCATGGCCATCTGCGGCTAAACTAAGCAAATTTATGATATGGTATACCATTTAGCGAACCAAAGCGAACTTAGAATATAAATAGGTAAGTAGATAGAAAACACCCAGACTTAGAACAACTTTTTGCTTTCAAAACTGCGATCTCAAATGTACCACGGAGATCGTATAGTACCGGCTGGTTCAATCAAAAACATGTTTTTTTTTTAAATCATCATCACCACTGCCGCCATGACCTACCTATCTAGCTCTGGATAGTGACCTCCTTAAAATCAGTATCACGTTACGCTAAGGAAGTAGTTTACCGTAGTATGATAAATACATCACACTCGTTTGCAACTCCTTGAGAGACATAGAAAACTTAACAAAGATTCTTATTCTTTTCTAGTTGTCTTCATATGGGTTATACCACCAGCCAGCAGTGCTGGCGCAACCGACGCTAGCGGTGGCACACGCTCCTATTGCCGCCTCACAAGCTACTAGCTTCCAATCATTCCAACAGGTAATCAAGGTGCATTTTACTATGTGAAGAAACCTTGAACGTATATTTTAAATGATTTACTAGTTAATACCGTTTTGAAGAGCTCACGGAAGTCTCCCATTATTGTCTCATCTGCATCTCTAGGAAACGTTCTTCTAAGAGACCTAAGATACCAACTGAAAGCCAGTTGGTATGTCAATTCAAGTAACTGAATGAGCTACCAAGAAGTATAATTGATTGAATCAGGCGTTACTTTGCGGAAATCCACGACATACCATGACAAGTCGCGGAATTAGCAAAGTAAATTTTTATATTAGTTACCAAGAAGTAACTGAGAGCGTAGACAATTACTGGATGTGTATCAAGACTGATATTATTAAAATACTAGCTGCTGCCCGCGACGTCGTCTGCGTGAACGCTATGCAGCACCAAACGCACCTACGATTATAACACTGCTAGCGTGATAATATGTAGCCTATATGTTGACCCGACTTCTTAACTATCTTCATGCCAAATTTGAAGTAAATCCATGCAGTACTTTTTGAGTTTATCCCGGAAAGACAAACAGACAAACAGACAAACAGACAAAAATTCTAAAAACTATATTTTTTGTTTCTGTTTCGATTGTAGATCATACCCCAAGTATTCTTTTAAAAAAATATTCAATGTACAGTTTTGACTTTCCTACCATTTTATTATATGTATAGATATTTCTAATACTAAATCTTCGGTCAAACCCATAATAAGCACTTATCACTTTTCGACGAAGTTATTCTATGAAGTTGCGCAACTTTCTACCTAGAACCTATGATAGGTGATGATATTCTGGTAGTAAATCGATCAGCTGTAATACATATTTTTATCTGTTTTAGATTGTCCACCCAGTCTCCGTAGCGCATCCCGTTGTCCATGCAGCGCCAATTGTCCACGCTGCACCAATTGTCCACGCAGCGCCCATTGTCCACGCCGCGCCAGTGATCTCACAGCCAATCGTCCATGCTCCTGTAGTGCATGAACCTGTAGTTCACACTATTTCAGAACCACTACTATCTGAACATGTATCCTTTGATCATGGATGGTAGCTGTCATAATGTGATCTATGAAATGTTTAATATATGCAGTTCTACGACAAAACGATTTTTTTTTGACATATCAGTTTAAAAATTGTATTATGTCAAGTATATTAGATCAATATTATGATCTCTTTTTTGTTTATATTAAGGTTCTTTAAATTTATATTGTCTGTTTTGTATAAAGTATGAAAAACTTTAATTGTCATGAAGATAAATTAAAGAAAACGTTTTCAACTCAATTTTTAGTAAATTTTTTTTATTCTTCCTAATCTATCAAAACTCACATAACAACACAACCCCAAAAACCAAAACAAAGACTAAACAGTGGAAACTTATTTTTTGGTATTTTAAACCAAAAATTTAATATTCCGAATTTGTTATTGAAATATAAACAGAATGAGCAACATAAAATCAAAATCTAAGCCACAGGAATAAAATTTTGATAAGAATTTTATATTTATCAATAGGTATGCTTTATAAGTCTTGGGGAAGGCTTTTGTAAAGCAGAAGACGTCTCCCAACTAAAGAACATTGTTTTTGGGCCATGTTAAAAATATAAACAATTTTCAAATAATTGGATTCGACATTTTTTTACTCAAATTTATAAGCATATTGTGACGCAATCAAAATAAATTTTAAAAATTTTATGAATCACAAACTTACAGTAGAATTTAATTAATCTAATTGCAAGTTTAACCTGAAAATCACAGGTCAGTAACGTCAACTATTTGTAATGGGCTGTAAACTTATCGTCCTAAATCTTGAAGGTTATTTACACTTGATACCACGTCACTATATTTCATTCTGAGGTTACGTAAGTTAGTTTCTACGTAGCTGAATATTTTTGTGTTATAAGTGTCAAAGAAAAATGTGGGTTAAATAGAAATAGTATGAATTAAATTGATCTAGAAACAAATAGTTAATAATTAAAAAACATCCCTGACTATCTCATTAACCACAAGGCCCCAAATTAAGCAAAGCTTGTTATATGAGATACCAAGTAGTGAATAGAGAGAGTCTATAATATTAAGATAAACACCCAGACAAGGATCATTTTCTTTTTTTTTGTTTCATGCCGGGTTCGAACTAGGGTTACCAACTTTTTTCTAGAAATAAAGTATATGTGAGTCGGAAAAGAATATCAAACAGTATTTGGAAATAAACTGTATTCAGTATACTTAATGTTTTAAACACATATTTTTTTAAGATTCTCTACAAATTATTAATTTATGGTATGTTTAGTTAAAGTGTTGAAAACAGTATTTTGTATACTTTTTTTTGTTCAACAGTAAAAAGTATATCGTAGTAAAAAAGAGTATAATATTGTTAAAAACAGTATGGTTGGTGACCCTATTATTTATATAACCCTATTCGACTTCATGACTTACGTAGTAGCGTCACGGAGATCGTCAGAAGAAGGAACGTCACAGAGGTAGTCTGAAAGTGAGTTTTTATTTATATAAGCATATGAAAAGAGGAATATACCCAGACTTAATCTAGTTTAGAGAAACAACCTAAACAGCCCGATAGGACAAACCTGGGATCTTTCACAGCATTATATCAACATTCAAATATTCCACAACGACCATATATACCCATAAACACATTTGTGGTATCTGCGTAGTCCCGAAAAAAGTTATGATGTCCTTGAATGTTTCCATTGAACAGGATTTTTCGAGCATAATGATTGGTCTATTCATGCATCGCCAAGCTCCTCTTAGCTCAGCTCCGCGTCAGTGAAAACGCAGCTTAAGGGTACACTATAGGAAGCTTTTGTACGCAGCCTCTGACTCCAATTGGCTGTCGTTCAGATGATGGTAAAAGCCCAACTCGGGATTTACCAGCAAAGGGGGTGTTTAGCGGTTAGCGCTGGGTTCCGTGAGTCCCGCACTGTTAGGGATTGGCTGGCGGGGTTAGTCCTTCAAAGGTCCCCTCTCGTGCATCAAGCATTCACCTCTTATCCTTTTGAGATTCCCTAAGGGGCGTCTAGTAGGTGTAGGTACCATTTCTTTGGCGGAAAAAAAAGCTTTTATATTCCAAATGTTGTAAACTCGCACTTGAACTAAAACTCCCATTAAGGTAAGTTCCTATGATGTTGGCAAAACACGATTGACGAAGACAAAAGGTTATTTTTAAAATACTCTCAAAGAATAACGTTACATTCAAGGACATCATAACTTTTTTCGGGACTACGCAGAAGTAAATGCGTGAACGGAAACCCAGCCTTAAACATACATACATAACTTCACGCCTGTATCCCTTGTGGGGTAGGCAGAACACCGGAGGTTATAAAACCATCTAATATCACGTTTGACAAATATGGTCATTTTATAATGATGGATAGCGACTATTGTAGTGACAGGGGATCAACCTATTGCCCACAAAATAAATCTCCAATAAAACCTCTGTCCATTAACTGATTTTTACAGTATGCCCGGGAAGAGAAGCAGCTGACACATTCTGTGTTTTTCTTTCGCTCCCAGTCCAGCATGGAAGCACTTAAGGAATCCAGCCTTAAACTTAAACCATTTATGTATATCAGTACATCGGCATTATTTACTGCTCAGTTCTTGTTACCCCGCTTCAGATTTGTCCTGGATAGCAACAACCATTAATTTAAAGTCAGCAGCCACATATCACCCTTGCAGCTATGACCTGTTACAGCAGTTTTATATAGAGCCACTCCTTTCCTATACTCACGTGTAAATTTTAATTAATATTATTATGTAAAAGTAATAAAAAACATGCTCTATAAAATCGTTTCCAAAATTATTTTATTAAGGCCTGACTTTTCAATGGTCAGATAAAAGTTATCTAATGAATAAAGCTACCCGACAGTTTCAAGCTCGTCTCAAGTTTATTGTCATTCTATGTCAGTACGACACTGACAAAAAATTGTAAAACCACTTTATTCGACAGATATTTTTTATCCGACGATTAAGAAATCGGGCCTTAATGAAATGATATGACCTACATATAAACTCATTTTCAAATACCCGAATACCATTGTGACATAATGACCTGAATATATCGATAGTCGATAATCTGAAGGTATGTAACATACTGTAATATTCAAACTAGACCTTAATAAAATCTAGACTAACACACTGACATGGAAAACCTTTAGCCCAATTCGTTAAAAATTCATTTCATTACTATCGATTGCTTGGTATGACTTCAAGCAGAATATTAAGTTATGTTTATTGAAAAATACAACTTCTATCTTGTCAGTTTAAACTTAGAATAATTGTACTGGTAAACAAACTTTGCAGTGTATCAAATAACTTATTAGATAACAATGTTTGTTTAAGAATAGAACATCAAACAATTTAGAATTTTCTGTGTTTTAATGAGCTCGTGAGTTCAAATATGTACTGAGGTTCATTATGAGTATTCGTGTAGTAAATGTAGATTTTCATTGACATTTGATTTCAGCTGAAAAATAAAATACAATCAAAGGATGGTGCTCATGTAAATAAAATTACTTACTAACTTGTCTTGAAATCTAGGTCACGTCTTTCGCTTGGAAGGTTTAAAAAATAGGCACATTTTAGAGTGTATCCAAATACTTGTGCTTTAAGACACTGAAACACTATTAATTGCATGGAAGATAAGAACCCTTTTAGTAGTTTAATTTCGATAGCAGATGCTAAACTTTAGAATAAAGTAATCGCTACATATTTATTTTCCCCTTAATATGATATAGAATATGAATAGAAAACGTAGGTACTATTATTTTCATAATCCTAAATCTTTGAAAACCCAAAAAATCACATTTTGCCATAATCGACCCATTCCAAAAAGCAAAAATTTTAGATATAGTTTTATCGCAAAATTAACATCCCTATAACAACAACAAAAGATTCGCGTGTTTACCTTCGTGATTGTGTCAGCTATAAAGATGCGATTGTTTTTGTTTTTTCGATATTACGCAACACTAACACGGCACATCACTAGTTCACGTGTCGAAGGAGCATCCGTGTTGCGGTGTCTTTAGGGTAGTAGGGCAACCATAATTTTCGTATTCAAGGTCTGGAATTTACATGCAGGAAATATAATTTTGTGCAGTAAAATTTGTAAACTGTATAAAGTTGTTGAGTTATTTTTATAGTATTTAATAAATATGAGAATAATTCATAGAAAGATATACAACAAAATAAAAAATTGTTTTAGTACACTAAATAACACAAAACCTTTGTAGACTTAATATCCAAACAAAGGAACTACGGTTATATAAGTTTCTTCCCTTAATATTAACATTTCACTTCACACACCTTTTTGTTTTTTTTTTCAACATTCGTGTTCTATGATGTTTGTTCAAGCATTTTTTATAGTAAATGATTTTAAAGTACGTGTAGCACCCAATTGTAGAAGTCACGAAATTGGACATATTTTGGTAAATTAATATCCGGGTTGTCTGGAAGAAAACGCTTTCTAGCGATAAGTGCACCAATTGTTATACAATAATAATATTTTTTTTTATTCACTTCGTAATGGTATGCAATAAAGAGTAAATAAATAAATATATTAATATTAAATATTAATACAGCATACTCACCCTACAACAGCTGAAAGTTTTCAGTAAGCTACGGTACTTTTCAGTGCGGTGACGACGAGCGCAGAAAATAAACGTGCCCATCGCTATTATACTCTGGAAACGACGACATTGTTTACATATTAGAACAATATATATTATTTAAAACATTTTTTTAGGATATGTGTTAAAAGTGAACATAAAGTTTTATAAAAGTAAAGTATTGCAGAGAATGAGTTTGAATTTCGAACGACGAACTCAAAATAGTTGAACTTTGAATTCAGTTAGCAAACTATGTTTAAAGTGGGTTATTTATGATAAGTAAGACTTTGGAGTAACGTATAATTTTGAAGAAAGGGTAAATATTTGAATAATGAATGCTTGGAGACAGGATACTAACGATGCAATGGGTCCTTCCGTGACACGTGAGTTTTATCGATAAGTAATTATAAAAGCACTGCACTATAATCGTAACTTTGCAGTACAATGTTAATGAAAAAGTCATACGATGACACTGAAAAAATTATAAACTTACTTTTCTTTACATTTTAACAGCATAAGTAAGATAATAATAGGTCGTTTATAATTTAACATTTATGAAGGCAGCATTCACTTTGTAGAGCGAATTCTTCGCGGCATATTTAAATAGGCCTCAATTATAATAGTCTGAAGCTCTAACTATAAAAGCTCAATAAGACTTAAGGCGACATATTGAAAAAATGCATTGACTTTCATCGCAAACTATGAGAATATGACATGACGAGTGGATCTGACATTTTGATATGTGTAAATTCATATCTTTATCTATACTTTGCCTGCTCAAAAACATGATTTGATGATTTTGACTCGATAGTTTTATTTTTCGAAAACACGTCTAAAAACATACTTTTGTTAAAATTACTACGTAGTTATGCAATCCATATGCTTAGAATTTACTTAAATTCAATCTTCACATTATTGTTCGGAGTTTGGTTGCTCAAAATTTACATAGCATTTACCGTTATTTTTTTATCGATTTTTGAAACGATTTCAGTGTCTGAGCGGTGTCGATGGTGGCGATTTCTATGCAATACGCGACCTTATGTCGGCGTGTTAAGGTGCTAAGATTTCAAGAAAAAACATTTCGATGTGTCGTCTTAACTCTACTGTATAGATCATTCGGCAGTTTTCTATGGAAAATTGACATCGGGTCAACGCTTAAAAAAACGGGTCCTAACATTATTATTTTTCACTCTCCGCATGCGTTCATTCAACTTGTACCCTACGAAGGGTCCGTTAAGAATAACCCTATCGCCCTTGGTTATGCGTGTCGCAAAGGGCGACAAATCTGACATACATACATACATAACTTCACGCCTGTATCCCGTATGGGGTAGGCAGAACACCAGAGGAAATAAACCATCTGATGTCACGTTTGATAAATTTGGAGGCATTATAATAGTGGAGAGAGACTAATGCAGTGATAGGGGGTCAGCCTATCGCCCACAAAAAAGCCTCCCATAACACCTCGGTCCCTTAACTAACTTTTACAGTATGCCCGGGAAGAGAAGCAGCTGGCACATTCTATGTTTTTCATTCGCTCCCAGTCCAGCGTAGAAGCTGACTGGGAGCGAAAGAAACACAACAAATCTGAGTGGCCCCTAATTGAATACCCTTCAGAGTCCGCAAGGCTAGCGACCACACTTCATATAAAATCTGGCACTAAATAACACTGCTTCGGTGGTGATGTGTTCCGGCAATATTTTATGAAGAGCCACGTCCTTCTCAAGATCGTCATCATTAACCTCATTTTCCATTACCAACAGTTCAGATTGAGGTCAAATGCGGTTTTAGACAACAATGAGAAAAGCTTACAACGACAAATACTTATTGCTTTTAATTTGTGCCACTCATTCAACCACTTCAAACCACTTTTTCTAATTCTAAAGATGTGCTTTGTAGAGCACATAAGCGTACACTCCTAGTAATGAAGCCACATAGAACCGATTTCTTTGCATATTCGTTTACTGTCCATGCTGTCAGATTGTGGAATTCCTTACCCTACGAAATCCGTGAGTCGAAATCACTACATATTTTTAAAAGAAGAGTTAGAGAACATTATCTTAATTTACATAGGTCTTTAAAATCGATTATATTATAGAACGTTTATGATATTATTTCAACACGTGTTTATTGTTATATATTTTTTGTATTTATATTTTATATATGTATATGTAATTATATGTATTTATTGTATGTATATGTATGTATTGAATGTAATATATCTTTTCTATGTTTGTATGTAGTACGTACTTAATTTGTTTTTTTTTTCTTTCTCATTTCCCAGCCTACGGCTTGCTGGTAGAAATTTCTTTTAGAAATAAGCTTTGCCTTTGTACCTTGTTGTCAATTTTAATTGTTTGTCTGTTTAAGTATTCCTTGTGAGTACATAAATTATTAAATAAATAGGACTCTTAATTTTATTTTGTAGCGGCGACTCGGAATGTTAACTAGTTCATGTTAAATAATCAACACCTGATTCACTACAAAAACTACCTGAACATAGGCGGGCTTTAAGAAACGCTAAGTGCTTTTTATTCGAAGGTCGCTTATATTCAGAAATAACGCGTGTTAAAGTTTATTCATGATTTACGAAGTTAACTATACATTTTACGTGTATCACAACGCCGTGAACTTTTCATCCTTTTCACAATTTTTCCTGAATATGTTCCTTTTGCCATGTTACACTGGGAGCCAAAATGTGGCCACATAATCTCACCCTTTAACAATCCAGGACAAAGGGTCGCAAATACATAATCGTAAAAACCAAAAAGTTTGTAAGATGTTTCGCAGTGTGTTAAGAATATTTTATAAATTATTAGAATGCGTGCAACCTAGATTAAATCCTGGTATTTTAATAAATTTTCCAAAGTCCAAGTGTGTAAAGTAATTTTAACAACAATTTACACTATCACTGTATATTTTTAAACATTATTTGTAATTTTCTTTTTCAATGTCCTCAAATGTAGTATATAATTAATATATCTAAATATTAATAAAGGATAAAATGAAATCATATAATATATAAACCTAGAAACATCCATCGCGTGCCGGCCAAAAATTTATTAAATAAATAAAATCCCCTAGCAATCACACCAACTACATGGACCCAAACTACCTACCTAAGCGAAGTTTCTGTTGTGGGATACCATGTTGAGAGCTAGAGGGAACCTAGTTTAGAAATACATATAGGTATACAAGAACATCTAAAACCGCAACCTTTATTTTTTTGCACTGTGAGGGAATCCTCACGATTTGCTAGTACCGTCTTAGACCACTGCGTCACGGACGGAGTTCGTAAGTGCAGATTTAAGGTACGCGTACATTATGACGGGGCGCATCGCATCGCAAAAATCCGCTTGCGAGCCTCTCATACATTTTATATAAAGCATTGCACACTATGCCAGGGCGCAGTGCAGTTCATGATTCACCGCCGATTTTCCCGCGCACATAGCCGCGACCTGTGTGCTTTAGAAAACTGACTCTTTAAGACAATCTCGTCTACACGTAGACTGTTCTCATTACCTAAAGAGTGTCAAGCCAAACTTGATCTGATGTTCAAAGATTTAAAGCTTTAACTCGTAAATTCTTGCAGTACAGTAAGCGCAACGTCTAGACGTAGAGTGTACCCAAAATTCGTCAATGAGGCCCGTTTCAGTGTGCTAGGCATTTTTCGATAAGATCCGGCGCTGTCCGCCGCGCAGTAACCCGGCATAATGTGCACATATCTTTAAGGTATATAACATAAGTGTAAGGTTTAACCTATTCACATGTAGTTTTCAGATCAATATCAGATAAAGACCGAATACTGAAGCATTTCTTTAGTCTAATTTTTCTAGGTAGTAAAATTAGCATATGACCTAGTCATAAATAACAACTGATATGATCAACCACTTATATAATTTAAAGAACTTAAATTGTAGAGAAAATTTGTGTAAAATCATTATGTAAATTTGTAATGTCCATGAACATCTTGCCACTAAATAAGTAAAAGTTGGGTTTTTACCAAACAAATAATAATTATGCGGTTATAATGATGAATATACTAAGTATTGAAAAATATCTGCAAAATAGTCGCAAAAATAGCCTTGCCGTCCCTGGATAAACTTGTCGTAAAAGGCAACTAATTCAATCAAATTTTTCTATTATTATCTAAGTAAGGCAACAGCATAAGCTATTACGTGCAACATTCTTCCTCAACCCGTGCACTGTCATATTTGACCTCATCTTCACATACCAGGACGGAAGAAAACTTGATAGAAATAAAGCAAGTGTCGCTCGTGACCACGGGGTCTGCAAAGAAACCGAAACGTCGAGTTAAAATGTAAAATATAAATTATACGCGATTAATCCGGTTAAAAAGCAAGTTTCAATAATAAATCATTTTTCATTTTCACTGTAGGTTAATTAAGGAATAAATACTGAAAGTTGTCAGGAGGTAAGAGTTATCGAGGAACAATTACCAAAATCCCCTCGAAAAACTTGAGTGGCAACCACATTAGCGATGGGGTAACACAGTCTGCCTCAGACGCCAGTGGTGGCGGGTTCGATTCCCGCGCGGAACAAGAAAAAAAAAAACATTCCGGGTCTTGGCGTTTATCTATTTATGTATTTATATTTATATTCCCTTGTTCGCTATATGGTATCCCATATCAAAAGCTCTGCATAGTTTGGGGCCATGTAGTTGGTGTGATTGTTTGGGGATTTTATTTATTAAAATTGCAAAGGCGGATTCAAATATATTAGAACGCAATAATTTATTTATTAAAATTGCAAAAGCGAATTCAAATATACGCAATAATCTGGAACTTTCTCGTTTCTTGAACTGTAAAAAATGGCTTAGCTACTATAAGTTTATTTTACGCCAGTTAAAACCATTTTTAAACGTCAATCAACTTTCCACCAAACCATTTTCCTTAAAAAAGGGTCGAAGATAAGTCTTGTCATTTGACCGGGCTACGGCAATTTGAAACTAGACAAGTCTCCTGTTTTCCTTGATAAACTTAAATATAGATCACCGTTTTATTTCAGGTAACCCAAGCGCAAAACCTGCTACTCCGCCTTTAAAAAATGGAAGCGATTTGAGAGAATCTGGATACTTGATAGCTGTGGGGTCTAGAACCGCCAGGCATGTATTGTATGTATTTATAATATAATATTTAGTTATAGAACAAGCAATAGCTTTGTTAACCAAGAAATATATTCAAAAGTGGTATCTTATTATAAGACCAAATTTTATAAATAAGGGTATGCAAGGGCCTCTGTCAGGCAGTGAACGGCTCACAGCTGATTATGATAATAATGATGAAAAGTTAATCTTTCTGGTTGTAATATCTGCAATAGGTTTGACTCCAGCCACATTGGATCGACACCTTGCACGGCTGGGATTCGTCGGTTGTTCGCCTCCAGCACGCATGGAAAAAGCGGTTTTGCTTGAGGTTGCCCATCGTTAGCCAATTTCTGTATCTCTTGTCCTGATCTCCGACTTGTCAGATTTTCAGGACTTTGCTGCCAAGAAGGCATGTAACCTTTGAAGAATTAAAGTAGAAGATTTTCAATATATATTTCCAAGAATAAACATCTTTAATTTTAAATCTAATATATAAAATTCTCGTGTCACAGTTTTCGTTGCCATACTCCTCCGAAACGGCTTGACCGATTTTGATGAAATTTTTTGTGCTTATCCGGTATCTATGAGAATCGGCCAACATCTATTTATTTTTTTATTTATATGGCAAAACAACGTTTGCCGGGTCCGCTAGTATAATATAAACAAAAGTTATTTCTTATTATAGCAACCTATTTGAACTTCTTTTTTCAGATTCCGAAGAAAACACAAATGTCAAGTTTTGCTGCTAGCTCTTATTACCTTCTTCATATTATTGTTATGTTTAGCTATCGTTATGACTGTATTATGTAAGTATATGTTTACCTTCGATTTAATTACCTAAATTGATTCATCCCAATTTCTATAATAGATGCCTTGGTAGCACTATTACTTACCAGCCGATGATATTGAGGTTTTCATAGAAGAGTTAAATAAATTTAATTTAGTTGCTCCTAGGCTTTACTTTGAATTGTCTTCCTTTCTCGCTATTCGTTCTCAACGGAGCTTGCGGGGTGGCTGAGTTAGCACCTAATAGAAAGGTTACAAAGACATAGGTAGATATAAACGTAGATGTTGACCAATGCCTACTTGCTCGTTCAACTTACTTTCAGCTCTTTCCAAAACAAATTTTACTTGGAAATCAAATTTGCTAAAATTGAAAACCCTTTGGCAATGTGATTGTATGTTGAACTAATTATAGTTCTTGCTTAGTGCTGTCGCTCTGAGGCACCAGTAAGGGCTGAAGGTCACAAATAAATCATTTCTGTTATTGCCCTTTAACCAAAATACAACAACGCTGACCTATTTATAATTGTGGTTGAAATAGAATTGACTGTAGCTCTTATCCAGGTAAGATATACGTGAATGAAACCTAAGCAATTCTATAAAGGTATACCTACCTGAAATAATATACTTTTAATTATATGTTTATGGTAGTAATTAAGTTTGGTAGTGCTACGAAGTTTTTTCAACATGGGTGAGGCCGGCAATAAAATGATGATATATTTATATGTAAGTATGTACATTTTAGTTCATTGGTCCTATAAAGTAAGGCAGTTATTTATAAGTTAGTATCTGCAGCGGGGGTTTTTCATCCCTTTCATGTGGCATAACTGATTATTTCAATAATTCAGATTACTCTTTTTTGGCCAGATTTTTTAATTATCAGTAAAATTTTAAGATAAAAGTTATCTAATGAAGTTTATTCATTAGATAACTTTTATCTTAAAATTTTACTGGACAGCTTCAAGCTCATCTCAAGTTTATTGTCATTCTGTGTCATTTTCATAAAATATCATCAAACAACTTTATTCCGTCGAGTATTATTGATATTATTGATCAGACAACTTTTATCTGATTATTGAAAAATTAGGCCTTACTTAAAATCCGCGCTTATACAACATTTACCAAACAAATGCTCTGAAATGTCCCAAATATTAAATTAGTTTTACTATTCTATAAATAGTATAAACAGTAGAAGTTTATTTTCAGATGTAAAACAAAAACGACATAAACCGGTAAAACTATGCGAGAGTAAAGAATGTTTGAGATCAGCTGCCAACCTAGCGCTGTCTATGGACAGGAAGACGAACCCTTGTGAGAATTTTAATCAGGTGTGTATTTAAGCATATACACAATTACACATAGCAAAATGTTAATCATCATCATCATCATCACAACTCTTTGTAATGAGCCCACTGCAGCGTATGAGTCTCTCCCCTGGGTGATGAGGAGGTTTAGGCTATAATCCACCAAGCTGGCCCAGTGCTGGGTGGTGGATGTCAGAATTTTCAGGGTGCCGATACGGCTTCTGACAAACCGTAACGACTACTGTATACAAGTATACAGCACCCGGGACCGACAGCTTAACGTGCCCTCCGAAGCACGAGAAATGAATGGTCAGCGGTCACCCATCACACACAGTAACCACGGCGCCACGACGACTTCAAAAAAAAAAATGTTAATAATAATAATAACAGGCAAAAGCATCATTATTTAAACGGAGACTCCAGCAACTTCAGATTGATCTAAGATTGACTGTAAATAGACCAAGACCTGTATAACCAAGGATATTATATTTAAAAATTTTATTTTTTTTTACTCTCTTTAGTATATGTACAACTCTTACATAAAACTGATCACAATAGTAATTTTATATTTTGTCCGCTTAGAACAGAGTTTCCCAAAGTGGTCTATATCGACCCCTAGGCGTCTATGACAACGTGCAAGGGGTCTGCGACTGAGAAAAAAATTTAGGGGGTCCATGATAGTGAGTGGCCATCAAGTTTAACTGATAGTGCCTATTTACTCACAATACATTATCTTATAATATAATAGTATATTATGTAACAAGTGAGCTAAGTTTAATTGTGTAATTAGCAACGCTCACGAGTTACATACGACGTTTTTCAACACACTTGTGAGTAAAAGACAGACATACGTGGTCATAAAATAACAAACACATTTGATAACAAAGCTGTGAATTGTGATTGAAAAATGGCGCCGAACCTCGCGCATGCGCGTAGGTTTTTTTTTCCGCCAAATGTGTCAATGTCTGTATAGCATATACAGCCTATTTTAAGTGAAAATGTTTAATTTGGAGTGGTAAAGGCAAGTATTTTAATATTTTTTAACAAATTATTGTAGATTGTGAATAATTTGTTTGATATACAAATTTGTTTTACTAATATAAGGCGCAAACATTTAAAAATGTATATGGATTTGAAGTGGTATAAAATCTTATTATTATTATTAGCGCTGTCTATGGACAGGAAGACGAAATCTTATTATTCCATAGATATTATGCACTAGGGTATAATATATTATGCACGCGTGACTTATAGCCCAGTTTATTGTTCTAAATTCAATAGAATAAGGCTCACTTTACGAGCAAGTGTGTTGAAAAGATATATACATTATTTATAAAAGAACCTATCAAAAAGTAAAATATGTATATGTTTATAACATTTGTAAGTTGTAGGATGTGGGCGATATAAAAAACAAAACAAAAAGTCAATATCAGGTAGGTAGGGGGTACTACCCAAAATCATAAAACATAGCAAGGGGTCTACGACAAAAGAAGTTTGGGACAGAGGTTCCCACAGAGCTTAGAACATCGCACTTGCATACGGTCGAACTCGTGACCACCTCGGTAACCTTCGCGATGGTGAACTTTCGCACTAACGTATATCCTATACATTCGAACTAGAAAGAAAGTAAGAAAATATTTATTTTAGTTACTATCACAATTTCCACAATTAAAACATATAACTAGCATAATTCGGTATTTTGCCTTTCGGTGTTTCGTAGGATAAACAACCATGTATTGACTAATTCAACTTCACTTTCCATCAGATGAGGTTAAGTAATTGTTGTTTTTTTATAATTGTAAAGTATGTTTGCGGCAACTGGGCTGAGGACCATCCTCGACCCGACACGTATCGCTCCTACGATTGGTTCCGTGATAAACAAACGAAGGTGTACACAACGATCAGAGACTTTCTGGGAAGGAATACCAGTCACCATCCGAAACCAGTTCAGCAGGCCAAGGATATGTATACTGCGTGTATGGATACAGGTAAGATTTGAATTTCGAATTATTGCATCTACTAAAGTAGTTTCTTGCAAGATGTGTTGGTTTTTTATTAAAAAGATGAGACTTTCGTACAATTTATCACCCTGATGGAAAGTATTAATGAATTCTAAGGTTTAACACGCATGAGAGAAAGATATTCACTGGACAGTTAAAAGAACAAGGACGATAATGGTTTCGACAAATAGATTCAAAAAGTTCGTACCACACCTTGGTGATGCGTATCTAAGGTTCGGTGGCTAAAACACGAATCTTACTAATATTATAAATGTGAAAGTTTAGATGTATGGATGTTTGTTCCTCAATCACGGCAGAACGGCTTAACGGATTTCGATGAAATTTGGCATAGTGATAGTGTAGAGTCTTGAATGTCACATAGGCTACTTTTTCTCCCGATATTTCCACGGGATTTGAAATTGCGCGGGTGAAACCGTGCGAAACAGCTAGTATATGATATCTCTTCAAATATGATACTTTATATCAATTCAATTCAATTCATTTTATTTCTTAACAATTTACAATTGTGTTGAAATGTTTACATTCTTAAAATTACTTACATACATAAAAAAAAAAACATAAATTAAAAATTAACAATTAATAATGGCAAAAAAACAATTAAATCTAACAATGTCCAAATTTAAACTTAATAATAATTATAAGTATTACAGAGATTAGTATAAAAGGTATCAGGGTATAAAAGTTGTCAAAAATAATTATGTCAGAAGAGCTCATTAGTCTTTTTCATTTAAATATTGGTCAACCGAGTAAAAACACTTTTCCAATAAATACTGCTTTAACCTAACCTTAAAGTTTGTGCTGTAAATTATTATTTTTAAATCAGCCGGTAATTTATTAAACAATTTAAAAGATTGGTAGCGCACGCTATGTTTTACTACATTTAAATGAGGGGCTATGTCCGAGATTAAATCGCATCTTCTGGTGCTCTCTCTGATTTTCCTTTCGTGTTCCGTTTCATACTCATTGATATGTTTAGATAAATGAGATAACACTACATAAATATAAAGGCTCGGAGCAGTCAGGATTCCTAGTTCTTTAAAGTGTTCACGACAAGACTCTATCTGTTTAATACGTACCATTATTCTAATTGCTCTTTTTTGTAGTACAAATGCTTTTTGTATATTGTAATCATAGGTCTTTCCCCAGAAAAGTATGCTATATCTTAGTTTTGATTCTACTAGGGCGTAGAATACTAACTTAAGATGGCTAATGTCAACTTCATCCCGCAAAGATCGTAGCACATAGCACGCTGAACTTATTTTACGATCTATATCTTGGATTTCACATTTCCAATTTAACATGTTGTCAATATGTAGCCCTAGGAATTTTACACTGTCAACAGAGGAAATTTTATGATCGTCAAATGAAATATTTAGTCTGACATTTTTTTTGGTATTACTTCGAAAAAGCATGACGTTTGTCTTGGAACTATTAATTTTAAGACCATTAGCAGCAAACCAGTCCGTAAATAATGTGAGGGCTTCGTCAATTGTTAATTTTAGGTCCGTTATATTATCAGCCGTTACTATAGCGTTTGTGTCGTCTGCAAACACTACCAACTTAACTTTTTCCTGAAGAGTACCACTCACAAAGTCAATCATGTCATTTATAAATATAGTAAAAAATACTGGTCCCAATATACTGCCCTGAGGCACTCCAATGTTAACATTTACCAACTGAGACTTAAACACATTTTCACACTTGCTATCGTCCTGAAATTTCAGTTGTACAAACATTTTCCTATTGTTAAGATAGGATGTGAATAACTGTAAGGCTTTTCCCTTTACTCCATAATAATTTAATTTATTCAAAAGCAACTCATGACTAACCGTATCGAACGCAGAGCTTAAATCTAAGAAGATACCGGCTACTTTTTTCATGTTATTTATTCCATCAACAATGTCATGGATCAGTGTGTCAATGGCATCAATTGTTCCCACTTGATTTTGATAGCCATACTGTCTTAAATTCAGTACCCTACATTTATTAAGATGACTAACAAGTCTTAATTTAAGCACTTTCTCTAATAATTTTGAGAAAGCCGGCAATACCGAAATTGGCCGAAACATTTTTGGATCATGTATCGAACCTTTTTTGTGGACTGGTACAATTTTTGCTATCTTAAGTTGGTCAGGGAAAATGCCTTCCTGTAGGCAAAGGTTGCAAAAATGACTCAATGGCTGCGCTAATATGTCAATGTTTTCCTTTAATATTGTCATTGGAATGTCATCGTAGCCAGATGATTTTTTTGTGTCCATAGACCTTACAATTTTTATGATTTCCCTAGGATTAGTCAAAAATAGATCTAGTTCTTGTTCCGATCGTTTCGTGTACTTCTTTAAATACATGTCGCTTTTTGTTGAATCCGTAGTGGTCGTGCCATTACCTAAGTTAAACTGATTGGAGAAAATTTGCACGATCTCGACCGGGTCACGTATAATTTTATTATCAGTGTTTATTCTAAAGTCCTTTAAAACATTTCTTTTTATGTTTCTATGCTTGTTTACTATCTTCCAGACGTCTCTAGAGATGTTTTTAGAGTTAGTAATCTGAGTCTGTATAGATAGTTTCTTAGCCTTCCTTATAACTTTCCTATACAATTTTAAATATTTATTTCTATAACTTTTTATTGATTCATTATTTAAACATGTCTTTCCAACACAAAGAAGTCTTTTCATTTTACTCGATATTTTTATACCTTTGGTAATCCATGGCGTTCCTACGTTTGGCTTAAGGTAAATGCACCTTTTAGTCTTCTTAAAAGTTTTTTGAAATATGTCACTAAATCTACTTAAAAACTTATTGATGCCCATGTCACACCAACTTTCAGTTTTAAATTTTTCCCTAAATTTATTTTTATTTTTTATGCTAAATGCCCTTTGAATTATAAATATTTTTTGCCGAT
This sequence comes from Stenoptilia bipunctidactyla, assembly GCA_944452665.1. Classification (NCBI taxonomy): domain Eukaryota; kingdom Metazoa; phylum Arthropoda; class Insecta; order Lepidoptera; family Pterophoridae; genus Stenoptilia; species Stenoptilia bipunctidactyla. The sequence goes on along the minus strand of OX101735.1, from coordinate 3,898,169 downwards.
CCTGTTGCATTATACTATTATTTTGTACTTTAACACTACACAAAAGTCCCGCATGACCATCTGCTAACCCATTATGATCTACTTGGCACTTGCTTACACTTTCATTCGGCATAATGTTTGTTAATATATTGTCAATACATGAGCTTGAGTCTAAAGGTTTCTTCATGAACCAAGGGTCTGAAGTTATAACTTCGTAAAAGGCTTTCAAGTTCTTCACGTTTAGAATTTTCAGTAATTAGGTCTACATTAAAGTCTCCACAAATAAAACATTTTTTATTGAAAAAGTGTTCCAAGAGCTTCTCGAGTCTACTCAAAAAGTCATTAAAATTTTTGTCACTGGGGGTACGATAACAACAACAAATATTTATATTAGTTTCGACATCCCTTATACAGCATATCTCAAAGCTATTCATTTTGTACAGTTTCTTAGCAATAGGTAATACATCACACTTTCGATCCCCATGTGCCATGATCATAGTACCACCTCTCTTTTTGTTTATTCTAGTGTTATAACTAGCGACTGTATGATTTGATAATCTTAATAATGGGGCTGTAGTTTCATTTAAAAAATGTTCACAAATGCACACATAATCCATAGTCATGTTTTTACTGTCAAGAAAAATATCTAACTCATCTTTTTTATTGTTAATACCACACAGATTCTGATAAAAAATACACAATTGCTTCGCCATTTCTTGTTCTTTAAAGGAAGTAGAACTAGAAGAAATATTTATTTCACCAAAATTATCCATAGCGAAAAAACTGGTCATTTTGAGTAGTTGAACTTAAAGAATAATCATTATTATAAGTGCTAATATAATTTTTTTCCAACATCACTAAGTCTGTTTGGGTGGAAGTGGTTTTTTTTGTACATAAAGGGGAATTAGGTTGCTCGATATTTAAAACATGTGCTTTATTACTTCTAAACTTAGTTATATATTCAATATACTTCTTTCTATAACTTATACCTAATATTTCCCTTAAAATCAGTCTGCAAGTGTTTAGCTTATTATAGTAGTTGTAAAATGATGATATAAAATTTACATGCTTAAAATTAGAACAAATAGTTTTAATGACATGATTTAATTTATTTACATTAAATGTATTATTTTTGTATAATTCCCCGACTAAAATATTCGTATGTTTAATTTTTTGTAAAGTATAATAATAAAAAGATTGAAGTTTCAGTAAATTAGTGTCATTCGTTCCTGCTAGTATTAAAATAAAGTCTGATTTACAATAACCCTTACATAAGGATTCACTTGAGCTCAATATACTATCAATGTGAGCATATGGTTTAATAAAAGAAGTTACTTCAAATTTGTCCCCTAATAGCTTCTGTAAAATAACCCTTATTCCGTAGGCGGTTTGATCTCCAAGAATCAGCACGCGCTGCAACGTTGCTTTGGTGTGTTGACCTCTAGCGACATCTATCGTAGGAACACTGCATTTTTGGTCCGCTTTGTCCTCTGTTTTGGTGGCCGATACCTTCGGCGGCTGACTCGCCGTCACCGGCGGCAGTGGCGGCTGTGTCAGGTGGTGTTCAACTAGCGTGGCCATACCTTCCACTGATTTGGTCCTAGCACGTAGATCACTGCTTCTATTAGCATTATTATTGTTTTTCAAAGTATTGTTTTCAAAAATCGATTTTTCTTGGCGATATGTTTTAATTTTACGAAACTGAGGAGAGAAAAACTTCATTGGGGAAGAGGTATAACAGTTTCTTATTTCATCCATGCCAACCGACTTGTAAAATTTAATTTTTTTTTTCACACTCAGATAATTGATTTTTAAGTTTAATATTATCTAAATTTAAATTATCTACTTCTTTTGTAGTCACTTTAAGATCCGATTTCAGTTTTTCCACAGTTTCTTTCAACTCTTCATTTTCTTGGGTGAGTATGTTCGGTAGGCTATTATGGTGAGTTTTTTTCAGATACGTATTATTTAGAAATGAGTCATCAAAACTTTTACATAAATTTCTTTTTCTTTGTGTGACACCATCAACTTCATCCTCCAAATTTGAAGCGCACGATTCGTCACTTAATTCCATGTTCACTTATTTTATCTTTTTTATGTCGTCGTTAGAAAAAAAATTTAGAAGCAAAAATTAAAATTAAAAAAACAAAATAAAAAAAAAACAAAATTGGTAATCTCATCATGTCTTTCCTCGAACCCGCAGTAACTGGATCCGTTACAGTAGTTTACTCCGAACACTAGAGCCGCTACGCCAGATCTATACAATTCTTGAATATGAAATTAGCTATCCAATGTAACTTTGTTTTAAACGTTTTTTTAATATTGTTTTGGAAGTGGGTTGTTATGAAAATTGTATGTAACACTGTCACTAAATTACACTTTGAACTTTATTTTAGTAATATTGAACTGTGAGACTATCTCAGGTCTTTAAATTAAAAATAGGAATTTATCGCAAGCTTTGTGTTTGATTTAAATTATAAGAATTTTTGAAAGCTTTGCCATGAAAAAAATAATTTTTATATGAAAAATATTGGTCGTTATATTTAATGTAAAAATCTAACGACCAATCATTCCCCTTCATTTGACAGAAAATAAAAAAATTAATTGAGACCTAAACCAAACTATTACATGCATCAAACGAGTTTTTATCAGCCTTTTTTGAAAATTTAGATATTTATGAATATGACTGATATTCAAAATATTTTATCGTCATGTTAAAAATGAAATTATTAATGCACTTAAAAATTTAAGTAGGTACAGCAAAATAAAACAGAAAACAATAAAATTCTTGACATAGGCAAACTGCATTTAACATCAAATTTTCACGAGCTTTTCGTAGCGTGTCGGAAGCCATTAAGTTGACACGTTGACGGGCAAACGGAATTCACTTTTCATATGGAAGGTATTTGCGATAAAGGCTAATGGACAGTGTGCTGATAATTTGGTTCGGATATTCCATCGCATGGTTTTAATATCGCTATGGTTTATGGATACAGTGAGGTGCAGAAGTTGTTGTTTACTTGTGAAGAGTTTTCAAGTTTTAAATCTTTAGCGATTTGAACTCGTGTTGATGCTCCGTATATCTGTATTTTATGCAAAACGTTAATATAATTAAATGGTTTATATAACTACCTTAAAAGTTACCTTGCTAATTCCACGACTTGTACTTGCACGTGTGATGCAGGATTTTCGTGCGTTGGTTCACCGCCCTCCCTCCCTCAAACAAAAAGCAAGAAAAGCAATGAACACGCACTTGGAATACTGTAACCCACGCCACTAGCTATCACCGACACGTGTTTCGCTTCAACCAGAAGCATCTTCAGGGTACAACGACCACCACCGAACATATTAGTTTATCAGTTAAAATCCTGCATCACTAGTGCAAGTACAAGTCGCGGAATTAGCAAGGTAACTTTGTTAAAGTAGTTGGATTTCCGAAAAGTAACGCCTGATTCAATCAATGTTTTATATAATATCACCCTGTGCTGGCATCTTTGATCTCATCTGCTCTTACCATCCGGTGAGTTGTAGGTCATACACGGGTCACCGATAAATTTATACTGGTTACCCATGTAAGGTCGGCTAGGAATGGACCTACACTTAAAAGCAGCCTCTCGGTAAGGGTGAAGTAAAAGGCAAATATTTATTCATTTATTAACACTTTATTGCACACATTACAAAAGAAGAAAAAAAAAATTGGTTCAGAGCGATCTCTACCAGACAACCCTAAGTTGTATAGAAAAAAAAAAGAAACTGTATAAACATCGGCAATAATAAAGCTTATGTTTAGTTTTATGAATAGAAATACTACATAAACAAATAATACAATATAAACATAATGATAAATACATAGGTAACTAAATAAAATATAAACAAAATAATAAATAAGCATACATAAATAATAATAAAATACCTAATAATAAAATACGTCTTCTAATTTTCAATCAGAGAAAGGTAATATTTTTTAAATTTAAATTTGAATGAGATAAAAGAGGGAGCAGATTTTACTTCGTAAGGAAGCTTATTCCACAGGATCACTGCTCGCACGCACTGTGAAGAATAATCCAAGTGGCCCCCACTTGATGGTCAGATCTGTCTAACTGTCTAACTGTCTAGCGGCCACTGTTCACTGTTCATATGAATCTGCCGCAAAATATTTCTGCTGCGGCGGTCATGTGTTCTGGCAACATTTTACCAGTTCTTTCATTACACCGTATGATTTCATTTTTAACATCATCTGCTCTTACCATTAGGTGAGTCGGATGCCAATCGCTAGTTTAGTCACCGATAAATAAAATTATTAGTGAAAGTGATGCCCGCCTGTTAAAAACATTCAGAGTGAAGCAGAAGATACTTCTTCTTTCAAAGCTGTTACGAACAAGTTGATTAATTGCATTTCAATATTCAATGCAAAATTTACCAGAGTAAATAACAATAGTTATGGTGTAGAAACATGTAAAAAGGGTCTCGCCTTAGAAGTGACTGTTTAAAAAATGTGTAATTTATAATACACTCATTGAAGGTCAAAACAAAATATATACGACGACGACGCCCACGCGGACAAATTAAAGTAATTATGCTCACAAAACACGTGAAAAAATCGACTTTTTATTTTTCCGCCGGCTATACAACGTTGATATGAAAAGACACAAAAACCTGAAAGCAGTTAGTTCAGAATTGAGAGTGGAAACCTAATAAAAAATGGGAGTTACATTTTAAGCAAAATAATACATTATAAAATTTTGCCGCGTCTTAAAATTATTCAAGTCTATGTTAGTTTTATTACTAGAGGCAAATGAATTAAATACGCTACTTTATAATAGACTTAAACACAACTATAAAAACAAAAATTATCTGCGAAAATTTAGATTACTTAATAATATACGAAACTGGTATAGCATTAGTATATTATACTTGTATGTATATTCGATTCCTTTTGTCAGATCTGCTGGAGGGACTTTCTGAAGAAATCAGCTGTAGGTACTTATCTATTTATAATGTGTCAACTTTGAACTAGTTTTTACATACATTGTTATTATACAAAAAAAGTTATATGATAAAAATAAGTCGGGGTATTAGAGATTTTGCGTCCTTTCATTAACACGGTGTATAGCCAAAGAACAGACTGACGCAATATACCATAATCAATTTTTTTATGTTTTATTATAACAACACATTTTAACCCCACTGTAATCCTACTAGGTATATGTAGCTCACATTTTTTTTAATATACCGCTCACACTGATTAAATTAAGTGATCTAACCAATGATATTATAAACAATAGATATGTTACGTTCATAGTAATTTGCGTTCTAAACTGTTCCGAGCAATCAAAAACTGCATGCATTGACAAGTTTCACTGATAAGTATAACAAAAGATAAGAAAAAGCACGCAAATGAAAGAGATAGCTATAGTTTTAATGATTGCACTTCAATGTTTTCTTGTGTCATAGATTAATATTTACAGTCGTAGAGTGGACACTTGGTTGAAAGTAATTACATAGGTAAGAAATAATAAAAAATAATATTTATTGAAAATTTTAATATTGAATTAATAATTAAAAATAGAAATACAATGAATATTATATACCTTCAAATAGATTTGATTTATTTCTTTTTTGTCTTTTTGAAAGTTTTGTATTTCGGGGTTATTTTTATGTGCGGAATGGAGACGAATATTTGTGTATTTATCAATTATGACTTTAATAAGATGTACTCGATGATTGAAAATGGGGATCAAAACAAAGTAAAAATAAAGAACAACTGAACTTTAATTGTAGGCATTTTATTCACTATCAATATTCGTTCTGCACTAATTAATCTATGTCCGCCGAGCACGCATCTATCGCTCTCGCGTTGTTCTCGCGTCAAAACTAGATCGCTATCTCTTTCTTCACCTGCATCAGTTATTACATTGTTTGAAAAAATAATTTACAAATACTAAAAAATCTAAGTACTTTTACATACTAACATGTGGTATGAGATCCCTTGCATTTTGTTTACTTTAGAGTTATAATTGGTACACTTCCGAAACGCACACGACGGCATTTTATATTTATTTTGGTAAGGACACAGGAACCTAAAGTGCGTCACGCTTGTGATTGCGCTCGACGCAGACTAATTACAAGACCTACCATTTGGCTCGTATTTGAGTCTTCATAACGCGCGTGCTTATAACATATCTGCTTTTGTTTTATATAATATCATTGGATCTAACCGTAACTTTTCTTTTTCCTTTTTACAGATACGTTAAACAAATTAGGAGTCAAGCCAGTAATAAAAGTTTTAGAGACAATAGGGTTGCCTCCTTACCCAACCTATATAAATGTTTCGGAAGAATTCGATTACTCAACATATACGTTTGACTGGTTAGAAATAGTAATCAAAATAAAAACTCATTTAGCCATGGATGTTCTTATTGGTTTCGATTTATTTACTGATCCAAAAAACTCTTCTATTTATCGACTTGTTATGGGATCGCCAGAAACTACTAACCCATTTCCAAGGTAAGTTCTATGATTATTATTGAATTAAATTCAAGCATTTGTTACTAAATATTATGTATTGAATAATGTTTTTAAGTTTTTGCATTTAAAATGCTTAATTATTCTTAAATAAATGAAAAATGTGATAAATAAAAATTACCAGACCAGGATTCGAACCTGGGACCTCTCGTTTGCCAGATGAGTGCTCTTCCACTGAGCTACCGGGGCCTTGCGGTACGCCTCGAAATTAGTTACCACATTTTTGTTTTTACGTTATATTGCTAACGTAGCTCCATCTTATGGTATAGCTTTGCAGCTAAGACCACCCGAGACCAATTTATTGCTTGTAACTACGGTGTTTACAAAGATACCGAAACATCGATTTAAAATTTTTAATATACCTTATTTTATGCGATAAATCCGGATAAACGTTTTATTTAGTATTGTCTTAAGTTTTCACGATTCATAATTTAAATAAAACTACTTTTTAACCGGATTAATCGCGTATAATTTATATTTTACATTTTAACTCGACGTTTCGGTGTCTTTGCAGACCCCGTGGTCACGAGCGACTGATAAAATATAAATTATACGCGATTAATCCGGTTAAAAAGTAGTTTTATTTAAATGTTTTATTTAATTATAAAACGCATCATGAAATCATTTTGTTTGCCGCAAGTGTAATACAACTCTGACTGACAGGCTGCCATGTTCCTTTTATTTTCGGTATCTGTTTTTAGATGGATTTTGTTTTTTTTAGCATACACCACGAGAGAAAAAGACACAATGGTCGCAAAGGGATAAGGTTCCCAAATAAGAGAAGTTCCCCTGAAGACCCTTTTTTCCACATGATTCATAATTACAAAAAATATGAAACCAAAGAAAATGACGATGATGATGATGACGAAACCAAAAAATCTTCACATATCTACAAGCTATTCTATGCTGAGTTGATTAAAATATTTTATCTTGAAGCAGACATGAAAGAAACTAATTTAAGTGAAGTCCAATTAGATCAGAATATTTTTGTGACCGCAAATGACTATTTTACTATAAACGATGACATTTATGAGGTAAATTTTGTGCTATCTGATGACCTAGATTAAACAATAAATGCCATTGTGACATGTCCAATAACTATAAACAGTTTACAACATGCATTAATATTTTGTCAACTAATGGATTTTTAATCTGATAAAAACTTTTACATGAAAATATTTGAATTCCGATAGTTTTATCTCTTAACTTTTTATTAATCTTGTCCGCAATTTATGCAATAATTATGAATTGACAATATGAATTGAACAAAATCTTACAGAGTGATCTGTCATTGATATAGATATAATAGATAGGGTGTAATAAAAATAACTGAAAGAAACCGAATTTCATCATTTATTTAGATTTTTCAATTCAATTCAATTCATTTATTCAAAATTACAGGTAAATTTAATGTTACAGAGATGGATTTTATAATATAAGTAAGTATAAGTACAGCCATGATTGCTCCAATTGATTTAAATTATTCAATACTTTTCAGCTAGAATCAATAAATTCTACTGAATCCGAAGAGGAATCAAGTGTAAATATACCAGAATTTACCGTAGAAGAACTTCAAACATTTACAGACACATTTTTAGCATCTCTGAATGAAACTGGCCGACCAATTTGGAGGAGATATTTAGAAGGGATTTTCAATATGAGTGATGTTACTTTAGATTTCGATAATGATAAGATATTAGTTTCGGAACTTGATTTGAAGTACATGGCAACGATTGCGGCTTTGATTGAAAAAACTCCACCTGCAGTTTTGGAACTTTATGTTTGGGTGAAGGTAGGTAAGCGAAATATTATATTATATTAACCGCCAACATAAAACTATACTTTGTTATTATAATTCCTTTAAAATATCAGTCTCACTGTGTTCTCAAAGTTGTATAATCAATAGGATGAAAAGGTATACTTTGATATTAATTACTAGGGATTCATACTTTACGGAAAGCATCATATATGCTGGTAATCAAATCTAACACTAAAATAGACAAAACAGCTTTATTGATATCACACTGTTTCTTCCTTTAACTGGAAGGACCGCTATAACCATATTTTCATGTAAACAAAGAGTACTTCCACTTGGTGATGGGGTAAACTTGTCTGCCTTAGACGCTAGTGGTTGCGGGTTCGATTCCCGCACGGAACAAGAAAAAAAAAATGTTCCGTGTTTGGGTGTTTATCTATTTATGTATTTATATTCTAGGTTCCCCCCTAGTTCGCTACATGGTATCCCATAACACAAGCTATGCTTACTTTGGGGCCATGTAGTTGGTGTGATTGTCTGGGGATTTTATTTATTATTTATATAGGTTTTAATACTAAATTTCAATCTTCGATCTTATATGCGTATATACACTACTATTAAGTAGTTAAAATCCAGATCACATTTTTTTTACAATTGCCACATTAAGTCTTGCTCTTCCGAATAAAATATTAAAATTAGGGAATAAAAAAATTTAAAATTTAATTTAATTTCAATATTTTTACCGACTATGCAGGTAGTAGAAGTGATGGCTGTGCATACAACAGTAGAGCTTCGTCTACTCTTCCAAAGATCCTACGACGAGCTACGAGCGCACAAGAGTGAGAGCAGTATCCCACCCAGAAGTTTACAATGCGCAAGCGCTGTCAATGATTTGATGGGAATGGCTGTGTCTTATGCTATTGCAGATCCAAGATTCCTTAATATTACCAAGCCTAAAGTAAGTTGGTGATTTAAAAAAGGGGTGAGACGTTAAGCCCTGATTTATCTTTAAGATACCGTAGCCATTAAATATGAAAAAAATCAGAGAAGATTTTATTTATTTTAATGAATCGTGAAACTACAGCAAGAGTTAATAATTTTAATAGTTTTAATTTTCCAACACAAAAAATATGTATTGTATCTAAACTGGCGTTACTCTATTTTACACAGATGCCACGTCACGTCTACGTCACGCCACGTGCAAAAGGCGAGGGGTTGCGGGGTGACGCTCAAAATCGTTTTTCTTTGTGTTATTTAACTTAAGTCCTAGGACAATTGTTCTTGGGATTGATATGCAGAGTCTGCCTTCAAGAGGTGGTACGCTAATTAAAATTAACTCTGTATATCGCCTGAAGGACAGTGACGACAAAGTTACGAGTGGTTAAAGTTGTTGCGAGTTAAGTTACGAGTGGTTGAGGCTATAGGCGTCTAGTAGAAAGTAACAACTTTGTACCAAGACTTTCTTTCTAAAATTACTAGTAGATTGTAACAAATTGATGGAAGACCATAGGTTTCGGTCGAGGTCCTCATGTCGAAACCGAAAACACTTCCTCAAGTACTCAGGTAGGCATGGGTAGAAAAGAGTCCTATAGAGAAGTGATTAAAGTATGTGTATTCCTGGGAAGGCGGATCGGGAGCCACGTGAGCTTATCGTTTAATTCTGAAATGTGGACATATTTTCGTAATCACAATATGAACCGTATACACAAATTCCGAAGGCGCTCAAGTTTATCAAGTTGCTTCTCAGATAAGTCAAGATAGTTGACATCTGCATAGTCCACTATTGAGAGTAGAAGTGACTGTGCTAAGGCAACTTTTGTTGGTATGGGTAAAAATTCTATAAACACTTAAAGCTCCTGTTGCGGCAAACATCTTTCTACATCAACGAGGTGTTTCCATGACAACGTACAATCAAAGTACACACCTAGGTTTTTAACTGTACTAGCATAGAGAATATGCACACCAATTCAACAGGCGGAAGCAAATAAATTTAAATTTTAGCCAACATTTTAGTACTACCAATTATTATTGTTTGAGTTATTAATGGATTTACCTAGATACCGTACTTTGACTCCATTCTAATATTTATTTCAAGTTACTGTTCATTGTACGAATGGCAACGTGAATATCACCCGGGTGAGCTTGAGTATATATTTGAAGATCATCTGCATATAGTGGTAGGAAGAAGATAAGGAATGTGTGATAGAATTTATGAAAATAGAAAATAAGAGAGAAGATAGCAAGCCACTTTGGGGGACACCAGCCTTTGTGGTACACCAATCAGATACACAATTCTCTATGCGTATTCTTTGTCGGCGTCCTTGTAGATAACTACGAAACCAGTCAATTGTCGTTGGAGATACGTTAAGCGAGTATAAGACCCCAAGAAAAATATCGAAGTCCACCGTATTAAAAGCATTACTAAAGCCGAGCAAGGTCAACAAAGTTAACTGTTTGTTTTCCATGTTCAGACGCAAATCATCAGTAATTTTTACGAGGGCAGTCCTGCTATGTCCAGGACGGAATCCGGATTGGAAAGGATTTAACAAGTTATTATTGTTAAGGAAAAGTTGGAGTTGGTGGTGGATTAGGCGTTCTAGCACCTTCGAAAGGAACGGAAGAATTGATATTGGGCGGTAGTCAGAAAAGGATTCAGGATTACACTTTTTAGGTAAAGGAATTATGTTGGATTGTTTCCAGAATTCGGGCAAAGTGGCGGAGAAAATAGAAAATAGTTATATTCTTGTAATGATGGGAGAAAAAATGTCGAGTAAAAGTATGATCAAAGCACGACTAATACTGTCGCTTCCTACGGCAATGGAAGTAATGGATAGGATATTCTTCCTTACATCACAAACCGAAAAATGACGAAACTGAAACATTGGGTATTCTGGACATGGAAAAGATGAAAGATGTTTAATGGTTAGATTTAAATCTGATCTATCCATTAGTGAATTTGAGGAAAAGTGCTTATTCAAGGCATTTAAATCTGAAATAAGAGTAAAATTTTATACGTATAGAAGTACGTATACTTTTTTAAGTTATAGGTTGAAAATAAAAAGTAATTTTTCAATTTTGAAGATGGACCTACTCAACAGAAATATTATTGAAACTAATGCATAAGTCCTTTTAAATATAAATTTTATTTCTGGCTGCATCAGGTGATGACACAATACAATTTCGTATAGTGGCACCTATTCTTATTTAAAATAATAATTATGGTTATTTACGAAGGTTCTCAGGGATGAACCCGCTTAATAATTCTTCTAGAGTCAAGTTATTTTAAAAAATCCACGGAACTTGAATCATTTTGAAGATAAATACCTATATTACCTGCATTCAATATGATCTAAACACCTTTTGATTCTTTGCCCAAATAGTTTATGTACCTAATAAAACTGTGTTGCACACATTTCAACAAATAAAACTCAATACAGGCTAAACACAGGCTGTATGGTAATATGTTTTGCCTTATACAATGAGAAAATATCAACCAACGTCAAAAAAATTGTGTCAAGAAAACTTCGAACCATTTTCTGTTTGTCTAGTAAATTCTGCTCATTCATTTCTACCCGCGGACAAGTTAAAATGTATGATTTAGTTTGACGTTAAGTCTTGTTAAAAAGATCTTTTATTTAATTCTAGCTGCTGCCCGCGGCTAGTTGTGTAAAACCTAATTCCTTAGAAAAAACCAGTAACGTATGTCTAAGTAAAGTAAAGTCTTCTAGGAATTATTTCAGGTTATACCAGTGTGTAAGGCCTTCAATCCTTTAAAATAGCATAATATGTTCTTTTGCAAGTTCTTGCCTAAACCCGTTTCGAAAAATAAAATTTCGTCAACATCGGTCCAGTGATTTCGGTGTGAAACCGTATCGAATAGACTGAGTTGCTTTTGCATTTGAACTTAGGAGAAATAATTTATAATATGCAAGTAAAAATTTTTGATGTAGCCAGTTCACTTTAAAGTTAAATCAATCCACATAGTACTCACAAGTGAAGTTAAATAAACATTTGTAAAACCAGTCATTAGTTATGTTCAGTCGAGTCTAATCGAAAATCAATTTATTAGTCTGCAGTTCATATAAAATGATAACTTAAATACCAAGAATTATTTATGAATTAGTAATTATTAATAACAGCGTAGACAGTCTGGCCACAAGGGGACCGCCCAGATAGTCAAGGTCGTGGGTAAACGGTTCACGTGGGAAGCGGCAGAACTGAGCGACGTGACGTGGAGAATCTTGAGGGAGGCCTATGTCCAGCTGAGAGTGTCTCTCGGCTGATGATGATGATGATGTATTGTTAAAATATATCTCTTTTTTTTAAATAATAAATACTGACTAATCCCTGGGGTTAACTCGACTAAAACCGCAATTCCGTGTAGTACAAAAAGGCACGTGTAAACGTTCCGAACACGTACAGACGGCAGCACATCAAGCGTTACAAATCTGTCATAAAATTTTACATTCAAGTAACTCTATGCCCTCGACATTAAGTTAAAATTGGTTTGGGAAATTTGACAGGTAATGTTACGCTTGATCTGCTGGCTTCTGAACTTAAAAAAAATACTATTGGGCTACTAATCATCCTTCGATTCAATCTAATTAGTGCATCAAAAATCATGAAGTAATGAGAAAGAATAATAAATGTTCGTGTCATCCCAAAACTAATCGAAGTTGATAAATTTATGTTAAATAAATTAATAAAATAAAATCCCCAGACAATCACACCAACTACATGGCCGCAAAGTAGGCATAGCTTGGGTTATGGGATACAATGTAGCGAACTGGGGGAGCACCTAGAATATAAATACATAAATAAATAAACACCCAGACACGGAACATTTCTTTTTTCTTGTTCCGTACGGGATTCGAACTCGCAACCACTGGCGTCTGTGGCAGACAGGTTTACCCCATCGCCGAAGTGGTCCACATTTTAGTTTTATGACGTCTACTTTATCTATAAAACTGTAAAATTTCATTAAATTTGGCTCGTTAGCTTTTGATTTAGGCTATAAATGAGAAGATTTAACTTAAACGGCACAAGTTACCTAGAATAACACATAGTGCTTTTTAGCATGGTGTGCGATAGATACAGATATATGCAGGTGAAACCGCAACGACTACTATTTTATAATTGAATAGGATCATAATTAGTAGGAAATAGGATTTTACTTTTTAGCTACTTAAAAAGAAATAAAAATTCCTTTGATATAATTATTTCAGATACAAAGGATGTTACACGAAATGAAAAATGCACTAGCTCACTTAGTAGGAAGAGCAAAATGGATGGACGATAACACAAAGCTGGCAACATATCAGAAAATAATAAAAATGAAAACTCTAATTGGCTTTCCTGACTGGCTGCTCGAAGAAGAAGGACTTGATGAATATTATAGTGGTGTTGATATTAGCACGGATACTCATCTAGAAAACATGATAAATATTTTACAGAAGAAAGCTCGAAATGCGATGAATAAGTTTCGTAATGGAAATAACTTTACCTGGGCAACGGATCCTACTGAAGTAAATGCTTACCACACATTTCAGGAAAATACTATAAGTAAGTATATATGTCCACTTAGGGTTGAAAAAAAATAGCTCTACCACCCCTGGCTATAAGCCATGACTGCTAGTGGCCAACCCTGAGTAAAATGTAAAAATCTAAATCTGGTGTAGAATATTAGCGATTCTAATATGATTTGCTACGGTCATGTTTTAAAAAAGTCAGTTCCTGACCATCAAAGCGACATCACTTGTGATGTCATAACTCGCAGTGTCAGTCCTACAGTAGGTATACTGTATTTAGAGTACTATAAATAAATTGGAAATTCAATAGGTACTAGTTTTTATTACTCTTGTCGTTCTTTATTCTCGTCTTCGATAAAAACTTTAAATTGAAGGCAATAGATAATGTCGGAAGAAAAGAGCATCTAATAAATGTACTACCGCTATTCATCATAAATGTCAATACTTAAAATCTTATTTCGAGTGTGAAAATATGTGTTTTAATGTGGTTATAATTATTTAATTTCAATCAACTTTCATCTTTTTGGACGCAGCCGTACCTCTCGTGATGTTACAATATCCTTTCTTTGACTTAGGATTAGAGTAAGTACATCTAATGCCAACTTAGTCCGAGTTCTTTGATGTTAAGTCGCACTAAATTCAAACTTATATAAATATTAACTTAAAAGGTATATTGTTAATTTCAGTTCTCTCAACTATGGTTCGTTGGGCACCGTCATTGGTCATGAAATTACACACGGATTTGACAATTACGGTAAGTGTAACTTTATTTTATTAATGCTTATCTTCCAAATTGACGACCACTTTGGCGATAAGGTAAAGGTAGGTATTTTTCACAATTTTTTGTAAGAAATAACAAAATCTTCGCTTACTGCTATTTTTGGCGTTATCATGTAAATGATTAATGTTTTAATGAGATGAAGAATAAAAACTCTTCAATAACGTTAAAGAAGCACATATTAAGGTCTTTCAAGCACTATTCTCTTCTTAAGTTAAACCAAAACATCGCACTTAAAATGCGTCTCCTGTAAAAAAAGTCCTAGTAATTTACTTTGCAGATTACATCAAAATAAAGTAAATTGTTTAAGCTATCTTACAAGTTATCTAATCATACATAGGTAGACTTTTAAAAATTCTTAGGTAAAATAAATTTAAAGGCAATGCAACCATTACCTATGTAAAAAATGTACAGTATAGGCGCAAAAAAAAATTGGGAAAATAAAAATGTCATCAGTGAGTAGTAAATGCATTTTTTTACCCGACTATGGCGAAGCAAAAAGGAGGGTTATGGTTTTGATCTGTATGTACCATCGAACTAACTGAATCATGACCCACAACAAGCTCATTTTGGCAAATGTTCTACATGCTAGTAGATCAAAATTCGCTTGAAGATAGGTTTCCTTGGCGACGAACTTGTTATCATTACATTCGACTGACATTTAATGAGTACAGAATTCACACAGTATATAAAAAGTCATAAGTGCTTTATACGCGATAGACCTTACTTTGATAGTTTCAAACGAATTTTTATCAATAAGATTAATCCGGATTAACTGAAACTACTTTTTAACCATATTAATCTAATTTTAGTTTATTATAATAAGTAATTTATAAGTTATGAGGGAAAAGATGAATATCCATACCCATATACATACATACAGGTCAAAATCATAACAATCCACTTTTCTTAGCTATAGTACGGTAAAAAAATGCATTTACTACTTACGGATGACAAAAAAACAATGGCTGCGTAAAATTAAAAAAAAAATATTGTTTGCTAGACTCTACTCTTGGCTCCTACTGTGAATTTTTTACATAATGGTTGCTTTACCTTTATATATCTAAGAATTTTTAAAAGTCTACCTATGTATGAATAAAGAATATTTATTATTATTATTCGGCATATCAAAATCAACTCGCCTTTCGATGGAAAAGACCCGACAATAAGACCAGTCGGTCGGGTATCAGGGCAAGAGAGAAAGAAACCGGCGAACGATTCGGGCAGTATCGAGCAACACCGCTTTCTGCATGCGTGCTGGAAGCGAACCACCGCCAAATCCCAGCCTTTCAAGGTGTCTGACCAGTGTGGCTGGGATCAAACCGTTTGCAGATATTACAACCGGGATGATTTCGGTGGACACAACCTCCCACATTTCGGTCACCTCGTGTGCAAGGTCCAAGTACTTGCGTTGCTTTTCGGTCTCGGCCTTCACGAGGTTCTCGTCATGTGGTATAGTTATGTCCACCAAAAACACCTTGGACGACGATCGGTCCATTAACACGATATCAGGTTATCGATTGGATAACTTGTTAGTTAGCTTAAGCAATGTACTTTACTAGGACTTTTTTACAGGAGACGCATTTTAAGTGCGATGTTTTGGTTTAACTTAAGAAGAGAATAGTGCTTGAAAGACCTTAATATGTGCTCCTTTAACGTTATTGAAGAGTTTTTATTCTTCATCTCATTAAAGCAATTATCATTTACATTATAACGCCAAAAAGCAGTTAGCGAAGATTTTTTTATTTCTTACAAAAACTTGTGAAAAATGGGTGTTTACAGTAAAATTCTAAAAAGTTAAATAGCTCAAAAACGGTTAATTTTAGGAGGGGTGGTTCCATAGTCAAAATTATTCGTTTTGACCTACTCTACATGTCCTTAACAGATGCGGGTCCGATACAAAGTGACCCTGTATATGTATTTGTATTCTAGGTTCCCCTCTATTTCGCTACATCATGTATCTCATTACACAAGCTCAGCTTACTTTGAGGCCATGTAGTTGGTGTGATTGTGTGGGGCTTTTATTTTATTTTATTTATTTATTATAATTATTTAAATATAGTCGTTTGTTAAGTGACATCTGGTGCAGTAATTAATTCTTTATTGCACATTAAATCTAAGATTCTTCTGGAGTTTTGTTGTCATGGTAAAACTGATATTTTAGTATTTTATTGACGTCCACGATTGACATATTGAAAACTCTTGAGTGAAAAAAAATAAAGTTAAGGAAATATTCGATTTTTAAAACCATTTTTGTTGCATCAACCCTTGATTCCATTAATGCTTTTCTTGAATGAACCCAGTCACTTTTGAAATCTCATGATAAAATAGTAACTTAGTACTTTCAGTGTACAGTACAGTTTGTTATTTTCTATTTTTAGGACGTCGTTTCGACAAAAATGGAAATTTGGTGCCTTGGTGGAGCAATGACACAGTAGCCTCATTTGTCAATTTGACTCAGTGCTTCGTCGATCAGTACTCAAACTTTTATGTCCCAGAATTAGGCGAACATGTAAGTAGAAAGAATATTACTTCCAGGTTAGAAATAACATTTCAGAAAACAATTATGTATGAATTATTTTTATTTATATCATTGATTCGGCGCATGGTGTCATGTGCATTTTTGTTTAGTGACGGACATTATCTCAAAAACTAAATAACAGCTATAGTGTGTTAATCTAATTTTTAAATTAGAATAAACAGATATCCTTTTAATTTATTACAAATTTCCACGTTAGTTACATTTATTTGATGTTTCATATGAAAAAATATATGCTCACGGAGAAAAGTGAAAATATTTTAACTATAAAAAAAATCTGTCTTAAATTATTGTTTTTGATTCAGATGCAAAAGTTTTTTGATTATTGTTTAAACTGGATCTATATTTGCTTCAGGTGGACGGCAAACAGACCCTTGGTGAGAACATAGCAGACAACGGCGGGGTGCGAGAAGCATTTTTAGCTTTAAAAGAACATTTGCATAGGTTTGGACCTGAACCGAAATTACCAGGGTTTGAGGATATGACGAGCGAACAGCTATTCTTTTTATCTTATGGGAATGTGAGTAAAGATCTTGTATAAACTATTGTAACCAATTTGAAAATCACTAAGATAATATGTTCATGGACATTCTGGAGGAACCAATGACAAATACATTCTATTCTTCGAGCAAATTAACCGTCAATTAAAAACATGGTTCCAGAACCTTCCTTGTATCAGCTTATAATAAAACTTGGAACTTCATCTGTATTCACAAAGTCAATATACTGTTTCGTATATTCGTTATACAGGGTGACTGGTGGTTCACTTTCAAAATTCCAGGACTTGATAATTTAAGATCATACATGCAGAGAAAAAAATAATTAAAAATAAATTTTTATTATTCACTGAGTAAACTTCTCCGAAAGTTAAAAAATACATTGCGCAACGCATGGTTACATTAGCGTATTACAATAAATACTTAAATAATGTGCGTGTGGCGGGAACACTGCTGTCTGCGTGTTGACTGAGGCAGCGCGTCGGGAAAAGTGTAGTAAGGTCTTTTTATTTATTCATAGGGATTTTAAAAATTAAGTACCTACTTTTAATACATAATTATGATCAGAATCGCGTACAGAGTGCTCGCCTTCAGTATTGAAAATTTGACACCAGTCACCCTGTATAGACGTTTCATGTGGGTCACTACAATTTAAACTACTTTGGTCTTCATATGTTTTCTGTTCTTTCATTTCATAGAGAGTTGCAGAATAGATTATAACACTGACAAATTTAAATCTTCTTGTATACTAGTAAAAACTTACTTTACATTTTGTTGCAGCTCTGGTGTGGAATATCTACCAAAGATTCTCTTAAATCAGACCTAGAAGACGAACATTCGCCTCAACATTTTCGAGCACAAGGGGCTTTACAAAATAATGCAGACTTTGCTAAAGCGTTTCACTGCAAAGTTGGCACATACATGAATCCAGCTACAAAATGCACTATATTTTAGTTGTGTGATATTTTAATTTTTATTTAAGAACTCCAACTTATCATTAAGAACAGATGCTTATAAATAATTTAATGAAGATAAGGGCTGAGTATTCATTATAACAACAAATTTAGATGAAATTTTAGAAAACGTTCTAACTAATCAGCTCAGCCATTTTTCAAAAGTTTATGCTAGCCACTTTTTTACGTAGCTATCATAAGTGTTGAGTAAGATTTACTGAGCTAGAGATAAATTGTGTATAGTATAATGTGTGTACAAAGTAAAACTTAATTTAACTCACACAGTGTGCCTTCATAAATTTTTAAGACAACTTATTTTTTCCCTATATTTGTTACATTGAAATAAAAACATTCACATAACATTCGTATCTGTTTTATTTCAATAAAGTATTGTAATACACTTCAAATTTCATTAATTTATATGTAACATTAACGTCCAGTTAAAGAAATAGAGTTTGATATAGAGTTTGAGAAGCCGGTCGATATGCCCGACGACACAGGTAAAGAACTTGAAATACCAGTGGGTAATCCTGAGAAGCCGTTTGAAAGTGATCCGCCGTTTATTGAAGAAATGGCAGGTAGTGAGGATACTGCAGGAATAGCAGGTATAGCTGGCACACTCACTCTTCTTTCAAAGACAACAGGTTGTGGTACAGCAACCGGTCTGTCCACGACTACTGGCTGTGGAACGGGCACCGGCCTATCGACTTGAACTGGAACGGGAACATTAACTGGACGATCCACATACACAGGTTGGGGTACTGGTCTGTTTATATAAACTGGACGATCGACAGGTACATGCCTTTCAACTGTTACAGGGTACGGCACTGGAACATTTACTGGAACTCTCACTGGATATGGCACTCTTCTTTCATAATAAACTGGGACGTGTCTGGTTACTTCAACAGGTACTTTGTGAACTACAGGGTATGGTACTGGTCTATCCACTGATACAGGATATGGTACTCTTACTGGATACGGGACGGGTCTATCAACGGAAACAGGTACAGGTACTTGCACTGGTACTTGAACATCTCTGGTTATTGTCCTCGTAATATATCTTGGAACTTCTTGACGAAGGACTACGGGATTTGGTTCCACTGAAACAGTTTGCACTGCTGGAAGAGGAGCAGGAGCAGCAACTGCAGGTACTGCTGGTGCGACTGCTGCTGGGATTGACGGTGATAAAACGGGAGATGCAGATAACTGGGGTATGCCTTGTCCTATACTAGGAAACCCGGAACCTCCAAGCGAAGAACCCAGACCCGAAGAAGAACCTAGTCCTGTTGATCCAAGCCCTGTCGAACCCAATCCAGAGTCTAAAATCGAAGATCCTAGGCCACCAGATGAAAATATCTGGCGCTTAATTCCTTTTTTTGCATTTGGTGCGTCTTTTATGCCTTCTTCAGATATAAACTTCGATAATTTGGCTTTCCCCTCTAGTAGTTCTGATGTTGCGAGACTGTTCGATAGAAGAAGTACCTGTAAAAATAAATATTTATTTGACTTAATTTCTGAAGATAAAAATTATAATGACATAACAAAAGTAATAAGTAATACTTAAAGTTTTAGAGAGCTTACAACTTAGGCAAAGCAAAAACTTCCAGAAAAAAATTAAAATAAACATATATTTTTATAGTTGAAATTAACCCAGGATAATAATTTTGACTATTTAGCGTTTGCCATGAAATTATGAACCTTTTCTTTAGTATATACATACTAAAGAAAAGGTTCATAATACTAAGTGTTTGCTACATAATAAGTGTTTGCATACATAATAATAAGTGTACATAATAAGTGTTTGCTTTGCCTAAGTTGTAAGCTCTCTAAAACTTTAAGTCTTAATTATATTCATATCTAAATAACATTATCATACATATACCATACCACAACGATGGGCAAAAGATTTAGATACAAAATCTCGAGTTCAAACCCTTAAGTAAATAAGTAGGTACGTTTATCACTTATGATTTGTGTCCCTGTGGTAATGGCCCGTGAGATTTTTAATGACTATAGATTTTTTTATGAGTTTTGTTTCAATTTTATTGAAGTCAGATTAATTATTAAGGAATAATGTTCTTGATTTTCTTAGAATTGCTAATACCATTGCTATCTACTGCTAGCTTACATTGCTAGCTTCTCGAACTTGAAATGATTCTTGGCTGACCATACAACTTAAGGTTGTATTGTAAGGAACTTGAAATTGATAATTTTATTTGAGCGATTTATATTTATTATAAAGAAAGCACTGAGACCACCATTAACTCAGATTTATATACATGGTGACTGGTGGGTCACTTTTGAAATTCAAGGACGTGATAGTTTGAGATCATACATAAAGAAAAATAATCAACAAATGCAGATCATTAAAAAAAACGACTTTACGTCAAAACTTCGGCTGAGTTATAATGTCATGTAAACATTCTACGAAATTTTACATATTTTTCAAAAATTTGAAATTTTCAACGAAATGCTCAGCCGATTTCGATGAATTTTATATGGGACCACCTATGAAGTATCCTCTATCATATGAAACAAATTCAAAATAGATTCATAATTGTCTGAAATATCGTGTGACAAAGACACATAAAAACATACAGACGAATTGAGAACCTCCTCCTTTTTTGGAAGTATGTTGAAAATATATAAAAAATATATTTTTAATATTTAATGTGCAAAATGAACCGAAAGTTAAAGAATTTATTAATAAACGCATGGTTACGCTAGCGTTGGCAGCGATCCGCGTACGTCACGTGCCACGTGCCGCGATTGACTCAGTTGTATGTAAAAAGAATTGTAACATACGAGGGCGGTCCCAAAATTACCCGACCTGACTTACGTACTGGCAGTTTTATTCGATTAAATACTCTTTTTAAAAAGTCTGATCAATGCGGATTTTAAATTTGGAATTCGAACACGCTAGGTCATTTGTCATTTGTTTTGTAGTCCTTGAAAGTGAACGCTGTCAGAGAATTTTCTAATATGGAAAAAATTGGTCTACGATACGTCATTCAATACTTTCATTTGAAAGGCCTCAGCCCAACTAACATAAAAGAAGAGCTAGATTCTACATTGGGGGAGTCTTCTCCTTCGTTTACAACGGTAAAATATTGGGTGGCCGAGTTCAAACGTGGCCGTACGAACTGCCAAGATGAACCTCGCAGTGGGCGACCAAATGAGGTGACTTCGCCAGAAATGGCAAAAAAAATCCACAAAATTGTATTGGATGATCGTCGACTAAAGGTGCGCGAGCTAGCAGATATGGTAGGCATTTCAAAAAGTGCAGTACATCGTATCTTAACTGAAAACTTGGACATGAGGAAGCTGTGCGCAAGGTGGGTGCCGCGATTACTCACACTAGAGCAAAAACAGCGTCGTGAGCATGTTTCAGTCGAGTGTTTGGCAAAATTTCGAAGCAATAGAGCAGAGTTTTTGCGTCGATTTATTACCATGGATGAAACGTGGGTTCATTATTTCACACCGGAGACGAAAGAACAGTCAAAGCAATGGACCGCAAGGGGAGAATCGGCCCCAAAGAAGGCAAAAACGGTTCCATCGGCAGGAAAAGTCATGGCATCGGTTTTCTGGGACGCTCGTGGGATAATCTTCATAGATTATCTACCAAGAGGAAAAACCATCAACGGCGAGTATTACGCAAACTTGTTGCAGCGTCTAAGTGAAGAAATAAAGATAAAACGGCCTCATCTATCAAAGAAAAAAGTTTTGTTTCATCAGGACAACGCGCCAGTCCACACCTCCGGCATTGCGATGGCTAAAGTCGAAGAATTAAAGTTTGAATTGCTACCTCATGCACCTTATTCACCAGATTTGGCCCCATCTGATTATTTTCTGTTCCCAAACTTAAAAAAATGGCTCGGTGGGAAAAGATTTGCAAGCAATGAAGATGTTGAGTCTACGGTTAATGCCTATTTTGAAGAGCTCGACGGTTCCTACTACAGACGCGGCATTGAAGCTATAGAGCACCGCTGGGAAAAGTGTAAAGAACTACAAGGAAGCTATGTAGAGAAATAAATATAATTCATCCCATATTTTTTGTTTTTTCTTGGTTAGGTCGGCTACTTTTGGGACTACCCTCGTAGTAGTATTTATTTATGGGGAATTCTAGTGAAAAATTAAGTACCTACTTTCATTACATAATCGATCACAGAGTGCTCTCTTTCAGTATCTAAAATTTGTCACCAGTCATCCTGTATATAGGATTAATGATCAGCTTTCTGTTTACAGCCATACAAAAAAAGAAATACCAACTTTTGCATTAAAGTCGTCATATGGCTAGAAATAGAGGTAATCATAGAATACAATGAAGCTGAACTGCAGTATCTGACCTCACAAGTTCATTACATTCGGTCAAGGTGAAGTCCGGTTGACTGATACGGTATCAGCAAGGTTAGGTTCTACCTTGAGTTTTACTGCCTTCGTAATATGTTACAGTTTTCTAAACATATTACTTTGATATACATACTTATAAGGCTATTATAATAAGAACTTGTATATTCAAGTTCTCTCTGGTTCAACGTAACAGTAAAGCTTGGGTTTGTTTTGGTATCCATGTAAGGGAAGCGAGTTATACATAGCTGTGTAGTATCAAGGTTCATATTGGAATAACCACGTTATAGTTTTTTACTTGTTAGCATTTGATCTTGTTTTTAGTTTGTCCATTCGGGTTTTTTTTACAATAATTTGACGGCCTTTCTGATGCATGGTCTAAGATGTTAAGATGCAAATCGTCACAGGTTCGATTCACACGGAAGAAGAAAGATATATTCCGGTCTCGGGTGTTTATCTCTCTATTTATGTATCTATATCCTTAGTTAACCCTAGTTCTCTACCTTGTACCCCATATCACAAGCTTTGTTAAGTTTGGGGCCACATAATTGGTGTGATTGTCTGAGGTTTTTTTTTGTATTTAGGATTAAGTCTATTTGTGCACTAAACATCATAGTAGTAGTAGTAATGTGAAAAAACAATAATTATCCTGTCGTGTCACCGCTACGTTACATTTTCGTGTTACATGAAACTCATGCTCAAAGTTGATAGAAATGTATTGTCATTTTGATATTTAAAGTAAATTAGGAACTATAAAGTTTCATCGAAATATGCCCATTAGTTTTTGCTTGGGCGGTTTTTTCTGTACTGGATCATAATATAAATACGTCGAGCGGGTTGTTAAAATAAAATATACACATGGCTTGAAAAGCACACTTGAATACGGTATTATAGTTTTATAGAGTTGTTTTTTTCAAGTCAAACTTTAATACAGGGTGTCCCAAAAGTCGATGATATACCGAAAGCTAGAGATACAACAAGTCATAACAGCTATTGGAAAAATAAAAAAGAAATCGTGCCCGTGTGGTCATGAAAAAAAATACTAATAAATCAACACCCTATGATGTTCAATTGTAACTTTTGCTCGGTTTTATTGTTGAAATAGGTATAGCCCTGCAACTTGCAATTGTAACATTTGTTTGAGAAACCCTGCATACACGGTTTTGTCAAAATTCAAACAAATTATTTAATCATATCATTTTTTTTTATAATTTCTTAAGTTTTCACGATTCATATTAGTTAACTAAATGAAAGACTTTAGAATTGAATTTTATAGCTCAAAATAACAGATGATAATTCATTAAACTTTGATTTTATTCCGAAAATCATATTCTAATTACAAAATTGATCGAGGATATTTTATTATGTTACTAGCTAGTTACACGGTGTCATATAGCCTTGCCTTTCGCATTGTTAAACCGGTCTTAATCTATTGCGGTTTTTTGAATGATAACTTTTTGGAGCAAATCTTGGTGGTTTCAAAACTTGTAACGAACTCAGAACATGGGTTTTTCTCTTTTATATAATAGCCATAACTACTAATCTTATATGATAAAATATCGCCATATTGTTTTGGATTTATAATCGTTAAGTTTAGTTTTCAACCTAAAGATTCAATGTACTTAGTGACATGAAACGTTTGTTAACAAAAAATTGAACGTATTTAATAATTAACTTATGGAGTAAACCTTATATTTACACGACATTTAAGCTAACAGGAATAAACGCTAATTATTTTTCAATGTTGACGGCAAGTTAACCGTGCTAAAAATAGAAAAATCAATTAAGTCATTAACTCACAAGTTACTTCAACAGAAAATTACCAATCAATAAATATTCACGTTATCTTACCACTAAAATATAATGAAGCGCCATTTTGAACGGATATGTCACTATCACAGCTTAAACATTTAAAAATTAACTTAAGACCAATAAATTGATCTGAGTCCTGTGCTTAACTTTTTACTTATGTTCAACCGTAGTTTTATTTACACTTTATATAGACAAATTCGAGAATCAGACTAGGGCTCGTGTGCCCTGCGTGATCTGTGCCCATTATACATGTTACACGAAAATATGTTTCGCATATAAAATGAAAGTGGTAAATTTGTTTTTATTAAATTAAAAAAATCGAATTAAATTTAAAAAGCGGATTCAAAATCGAATAGAATCTTTATTTAGAGCATTTCTATTTTCTGTTTTAATCAATGATTAGTAAAGAATAAGTTTTCTTACCATCAATTTCTTTACGAAGTGCAATGTTGCGCTATTTTAAAGAAGCAGCTAGCCAGCACCTACACTTTGTTTATAAAAATATTGTTTTTTTGTGCAATAATTATTATTTCATCGCAATTGTACCTAAACAACGTTATAAATATTTTTGAAAATAAAGATAAACAAATATTCGTATGATAGAGAAAATTATTATTTTTTGTAAAAGGAATTTAGGATAAAAGCCTTCTTTATAAAAACCCGCCTTACTGACCTTGTAGGGTTTTTTCTATAGATGTTAGGCGTTTTATAGTAGAAGATGTCTTATGACATCCTACCGGAGGATGCTGATAGTAAAAGCATCAAAGGCATTTACCACAGAATTTTATTAGATCAAAACACGATCTGATCAAGTTTGCTCTTACACGCTGAATGAGGGCAGCAAAGAAACCCCCCAAGCAACGAAGATAATTTTAAGGCAGTTCAGCTGTGGACGTCTCCTACTGAAAATAACGATACTGATGGTTTGACACGATAAAATATTTATGTTTATGTTAACATTGACGACCACTTTGGCGATGGGGTAAACCTGTCTGACTGAGACGCCAATGGTTGCGGGTTTGATTCCCGCACAGAACAAGAAAAAAAAAATGTTCCGTGTCTGGGTGTTTATCTATTTATGTATTTTTATTCTAGGTTGCCCCCTAGTTCGCTACATGGTATCCCATAACACAAGCTATGCTTACTTTGGGGCCATGTAGTTGGTGTGATTGTCTGGGGATTTTATTATTTATTATTACGCATACTTATGACTACACGACTTTCAGCGGAAAGGACTCGACAATCGGACGAGTCGGTTGGGTATCAGGGCAAGAGAGAAAGAAACCGGCAAACGATTCGGGCTTTTTATTATTTTTATTATTTCGAAAGGGCGAAATTCTCAGCCAAGAGAGGCTGGTTTTGACTGCACTTACGGGCAAAAGCCAAGTAGGCGCAGCTTTTTTTTGATGAAAAATTTATTATTATTATTAACATCAAAATCCTCGTAGTGTTATGGAAACGCGCAAGTTATACATATACGGAGTAAACGCTGTTGGCATCCGCACTAGAGTCTTACAACATGCTTAGCACAAATTAATCTATTCGCTCATGGATTCCGATTAAATTACATTTTTTCAAGTCTTAACTTAAAAAGGGTGACCATAATAGAGAACATACTTCGGTGCATTTAAATTAATTTTATTTAAATAGCTGCATAAAATACCCATGAAAATTTACATGTTGGTTTGTGTATTAAATTGTAATTTATTAGAAAATCCTGATTTTAAATTACTTTGTTAACTTCCTTTATGGGTTATTACATGATGATAGGAAAATAGGTCAAATGTATCTCGCAGTTGCCAAAAATAAATGAGCTACTATAAACAATTCAATAAATATTTTGATCTATTGTGTGTTAACATGTCGTCGTGCAATCGATACATACCATATACACATAACTTTACGTCTGTAACCCTTATGGGGTAGCCAGAACACCAGAGGTTATAAGAGTATCTGATGTCACGTTTGGCTTTGGAGGTACTATAATGACGGATAGAGACTATTGCAGTGACAGGGGGTTAGCCTGTCATCCACAAAAACGCCAATTAGCCTCTGTCCCTTAACTGGCTTTTACAGTATGCCCAGTAAGATAAGCAGTTGGCGCATTCTATGTTTTTCTTTCACTCCCAGTCCAATATTAATGGATATGGCAGGTTCAGCAACACTCAGCGCTGTCAATACAAGGATGAGTGACCGCCGATCATTTATTTCTCACGACGACTTCTGGCTTCGGAGAGCACGTTAAGCAGTCGGTCCCAGCGGGTGCCGTATACATTAGTTGTAAGCGTTTTTTAGAAGCCATTTTCGGCGCCAAAAAATGTTGACACCCTCTCATTACAAAGAGTTTATGAGTGTTTACGCACAAATTATATCACCCAAGAGTAGTTGAAACAATCAAACTCTTCGACATTATTGCATTTGTGTTTTATGAAGGTTTTACTCAAGTAACAAAATTGTTGCTAAAATCTCAAGAACTGGCCTCTCTAGTGCAAAATACTATGTTTATTAAATAAATAATTTCCCCTTGCTAACTTTATAATTCTTATATGAAAATTTTACGCTTTTAAATAAATATATGTGTTCAAAAGCTTCACCCTACACATTTTCAATTAAAAGCAAAATTACTCGAGTGCATTGTTAAATTTTTTAACTGCCACGTTCATACTTATTTGACAAAACACAAGCTAATTAATACATTCTAGATTCGTAATCGATACCCTATTTGTGGACATAAGCACGTCCAACGCGTATGTATAAGCCGAAAGTATTTTATCCTGTATTTTATTAAGTGTTCTATTAGGTTGATTTAAACATTGATGGAGCTTATGCTAATTGCTACGAATTCCAAAATTATCAGTTCTGTAATTATTGGAAAGTACCGCAACATACTGCTAGAGCGCGCCTTATATTGATAAACTAGCCACCGCGCGCGGTTTTACCCTCTTAACTTTTGATTCCGTGGGAATTCCGGGACCTGTAACCTTCCTCAAGAGTTGGGCTATCAAATGCAAAAAGAATTTTTCAAATCCCACTTGTAGTTTCTGAGATTAGCGCGTTCAAACAAACAAAAAAGCAAACTCTTCAGCTTTGTATATTTAGTATAGATAAAGTTGACAAAGGTGCGAACAAACATTATGTCATTGTTTTATATTGGAATTTGAAAAGTATTTTTTTGACAGAGACGCTTTGATTTTGTTAGAAAATTCTTGACCCTTCCTTCAGAAGAGGAATTTCATTACTTTTTTGGTCGGAGAATTTTATCTCCGAAATAGTTACGTGAAACGCACCGGCCTCTTACGAATATTTAGTAAATAACGATAACGATATAAATATATCAAATTATAAATACATACATAACGTCACGCCTGTATCCCTAATGGGGTAGGCAGAACACCAGACGCTATAAAACCATCTGATGTCACGTTTGTCAAATTTGGAGGTATTGTGATGATGGAGAGAGACTTGCAGTGATAGGGGGTCAGCCTATCGCCCGCGAAAACGTCAATAAAACCTCCGTCCCTTAACTGACTTTTATAGTATGCCCGGGAAGAGAAGCAGCTGGCACATTCTATGTTTTTCTTTTGCTCCCAGTCCAGCATGGAAGGTTCGCTCCCAGTCCAGCATGGAAGGTATATATTAAATTATAGCCGCAGTAAAATCTTTAATTACATAATCCCCTACCGTCCAGGTCTTTTCAGTACCTTAACTTGAAAATCTTGTTAAACGAAGTTCTCATTATGACTCAATCTTCTTTCTAAGATGTAATGTTATATAAAAAGGATAATTATTTTAATGGATGTAGTAACTAGAACTTCATGAATCAACTTTGGATGTAGATAATTATTTTTAATTGCTTAAAATTGGATTACGATTAAAAGTGTCAGAGTCTGGTATTTTTACTGCCTCTAAAAATTGCTAAAACGATGTAAACAGAAACAAAAAAGTATATGAGGATGGAGGGTAATTTCGTTCCACATTTTACATGGCTTTTGAATAGTATAGCAAAAAGTAAATTGTTTTGGGGTTCAATTCAATATTGTACGAAAAGAACCTTTAAAGTCCTTATAGTCAGGCATTGTTCATGTATTTTTGAGGAACTAATAAAATAAAATCACCAGATAATCAGACCAACATGGTCCCAAAGTAAGCATAGCTTGTGATATATATCATGAACTAGGAACTAGGGTGGGAACCTTGAATATAAATATAAATAGCTAAACATTTTTTATTACGTGCGGGAATCGAACCTGCGACCGATCGGCGTAGTAGCATCTAAGCCACTGCAACACGGAGATACTGAACCAATAAATAACTGACTGACGGAAAATAGTTCCGTAATAATTCAGTTCCTTATGATTAATGGAAGTCCAAACAGAATTCAGGATTAATGCCTTGACAATTTATTGTATTAAAACATACATACATAACTTCACGCCTGTATCCCTAATGGAGTAGGCAGAACACCAGAGGCTATAAAAACCATCTAATGTCACGTTTGACAAATTTGGAGGTATTATCATGATGGAAACAGACTATAGCAGTGAAAGAGGGTCAGCCTATCACCCGCAAAAAATGCCAATATTTTTTTTTTTCAAACCAGGTTTTTCCAAGCGACTTGTGCGGTAAATACTTTGGTTTCCATGCTAGAGATCCTGGGTTCGAATTTTGGTTCGAAAGGGTATTTGGGTTATGACACCCATTAGCATCAAGTCATGAATGTTTGTAGCTGTATTTAAGTTTATTAACAATATTCATATATTTTTAATTTTACATATACCTTAAGGCGTACCAGAGGACAGCTATCTGATATCACCATTGATCAATTTGGAGGTACTACAAGGAGGTTTGTCGCGCTCAATGAAAATACAAATAAATTTATTTTTACTTTTTAAGATTAATAATAACTTCTATCAAGTAACGGACATGGCTCAAATATAAGCTGTCGCCATCTTTAATTCCGGAATGTTGTTTTCTTTTAAAGGCTTCGTCCTTTTTCAATTATCCTTTAAACTGTTTTATATTCAAAACATGTATAAACCTGAATGAAGTCGGAATTTTGATTAATACCAGTTCTGTCTCTGGATAACCGTGGATAAAAAACTACCGCCAAAGTCGAGGGGACATGGGCTATGATATCATTCGCTATAATAGGCAGAGCAATGCTCAGGCGAAGTCGGTGCGCTGAATACTTGTCGTCAAGGTTTGTCTGAAGCAATATTAGCGCCCCGAAAAGTCTGACATTCAATAACCTTCATTTAGTAAGCTATGTGGTTTAAGGCCGAAACTTTGTCATCCTGTAGAGAGAGAGTCATGGCTCTGAAGAGGCGATTTACTGGAGTGTGTATCCTTTAGTGGTACCAATCCTTCAGGATCTTTTTAATAATGCTTTACAGTGATTATTTTTCGAGACGGCCAGCCATATTTTGGCGTATTCCACTTAACCCCAAAGCATATTGTTCTCAAAATTTTAAAGTCCATACATTGAATAGTACCACACTTCAATTCTATTTAAACCCCAAAACAATTTTGGTAGAATCAACAGCAAAGTTGAAGGATAAATAAATCAAACACACGAGCATAAATTGCTGAATCAATCAACGACCAGCTATAGAAGTACCTACAATAAATTTAAAACTTTACTATAGAAAGAAGTGGAGTCGACTCCAATTATAGCTTTCGATATGAATTGCTTTACAGTGAACTCATTTGTAAAAGGTTTAAAATCATTGCGTCAAGTTAGCACTGTTACATTAAACTGTATTCTGAAAACGACTGCGGCTAGATACGTGTGTCATAAAAAGCGACAAATAAATAAATAAATATTTCTGACACTCACACAACATTATCTAGGTCAAATTAAGTTTCTTAAAGACCTTGTGTTATGGATACTAGATAACTGATATACTGAAGAAATATATAAACTTACATATTGAATAAATCCATATTTTTTTATTAGAATATTAACTTAAATAATCATCCATGACTTGACGAGTAATGTCTGTGTTCATCACACAAATATCTGTCACCGCCGGGATTAGAACCCAGGACTTCTGGCACAGAAGGTAATGTACGTCAGGGTTTCTTCAGGGCCACCTGGCTAGCGCCCACTGTTCCTTTAAAATCTGCCTCCAAATATATCAGCGCTCTGACGGTCATATGTTCAGGTAATATTTTATGAAGAGCATGTTCCTTACTTAGACCGTGTGTTGCCACTTTTGACGTTATCTTCACTTAGAATCAGGTGAGAATCTCACCGCGAGATTGAGGTCTAACGCGGTCTCAGTCACCGTAGAAAGGCCTCGGGTTCATCATACTCAGATATATGCACATTCAGAAAACTTAGTAAAACTAGTTCATCTGGTCAGATAGTCTGGTCTTTTCACTTTCCTTTCGGAATAAAAAAACACATCAATTTGTGTTAGTATAACCTTGAACTAAGTAAGTAATAAATAACTATTAGACTACTCACTTACAATAATTTAATTTTTCTATCTTTGGTTGGACAGAATTGATTATTATTCTTAAATAACTGAAAAAATGTGATAAATAAAAATGACCTGCGGGGAGAGTATTAAAAATGCAAAAAGTTAAAAACATTATAGAATTGACAATCTTTTCAATTCAAGGGTTGTCAACTCTGTCCACCACCATGCCCTAGATGCTGCTGGGACAGCGGCAATAAAATAGTCAATTTTTCACAGATTGTCACAGAAGATACTTGTAATGCAAGGTGCTCACATCGATAAATACTCGAATCGACAAGATAAATATTATTTGTTATTTTATCCAATTATGTAAGCGCTAATATGCGCACCATAATACATAGAACTCGATTTGATACCATGATTAACACCACAGAACCAAATATGTCATAATCTTAATAAATTACATACACTAAATACCATATTATAAGAAAATATCGATAAAAGGCCCGATATCGTTGTCGACGGTAGCATGCTAGCCCCGCTGGAAACGGTCTAATGTACTCGTACGATAAGAAATTATCGTTTGATTGGTTGAGAGGGCGAAACAGTTTTTTAGTATTTTTTTTTGTTGACTCTACTTCTCACTCTCAGGGTGTAAGTGGAAATAAATATGATTTATAATTGTTTTTAAGAAATATTTTGGGGTGGAAGTGGAACTATTTTTGGGGTTAAGTGGAATAAGCCAATATTTTGTCTATCCAGAGACAGCAGTAGGTATACTTGCGTGGTCTCATCGTTCTTCGGTTTGACCAGAATTTTCGACCTTATTGTCACTTTGCATCAGGGGAGATCAAAGTCAGAGACAAGTTAAACAACCTGGTGAACACTACCACCTATTTCAGCACATGTGACCAAATCTTCTTAAACTAAAAAAAAAATATTTGTAGAACTCATGAATCTTATTTAGAAAATACTGAAAAACGTAAAACAAGAAACTAATTAACTATTTTTAATGAAACTATAAGATTTTGACTATTTTTTATTTAAAAAATAACGACCACTATGGCGATGGGGTAAACCTATCTGCCTCAGACGCCAGTGGTTGCGGGTTCGATTCCCGTCCGGATTAAGAAAAAAAAACCGTGTCTGAGTGTTTATCTATTTATGTATTTATATTCTAGGTTCCCCCCTAGTTCGCTACATGGTATCCCATAACACAAGCTATGCTTACTTTGGGGCCATGTAGTTGGTATGATTGTCTGGGGATTTTATTTATTTATTATTATAGTTAAAACACAAGAGGTCACAAAAAAGGTTTTATTAATATGCCATTTGAAGTTATAGTTGCTTATATCAAAATGGCAATTGCTAACTGAAAAGTTGTTCACAAACACTAAATTTTAGAGTTTCTGAGTAGTTATAGGATGAGATGAAATTTAACATCAGAAAGACTTTATTTTAGAGAAATAATGGTTTTTGTGTCTTTAACGACACAGATAGGCAAAAAAATACAAAGTGAAATAAAAAAAAAATATATATAAATTGAATCACATTTTTATTTCAATCGTAATCGCAAACATTCTTAATAAATTACACAACAAGCATTCTCATACCATACTTTAAACGAAGAGATCTTAAAAATAGATTTAAATCTATAATAATTTAACTGAATTAATAAATACGAATTTAATACACATGATACAGGGTGTCCAGAAAAGTGTTTTGGAGAAAAATATCCTAGATAAGGCTAGTCTATCTAAGTTATTTTTTTACAAAGTACTTTTTTGGACAAAGACTAGCCCTATCAAAGATATTTTTCTCCAAATTACTGTTTTGGACACCCTGTATAAGGCATAATAAACTATTAAGTTTATAAAACACCACAAACATATCAGCATTGTTGTTACTTATTTGTAAACACTATTTATAATACAACGGCCCAAAATTGAAATCAATATTTTAAATAATGTTCCTTTTTATTTCACGTCAAAAATCCTTATAATTTTATATTAAACCATAACAGAATAAATCGAAACGATCCTTTATGTCCACAATACTAAGTCATAACAAAATAGTATCTAAATACAATTTACTTTATTTTATTATATCGTCATGGAATAGCAAAAACTATTCATTCCAATAAAGTATCAACGTAGAAATTGATACTCCATTGAAATGAATAAGTCAATAGCTTCTACGCTTCACCAAATTGGTGAGTTTATTAAAACTGCCAACTACAGCTATTTGGTAAGATTAAAATAAAATAAATCTAAAGTATGGCCCACGAGAGAAAAAATAAAAGGGCATTGACGTCTCTCTACCAATGTACCCTTTTTGTAAAAACGACACAAAAAAAGTGTATGGAAATTATCGCAAATATGTCGTAAACGACTAAAACATGAGTATCGAAGAAGTATGAGTATCGTATGAGTTTGTGTAAAACTTGGTAGAAGTCGAGCCGATGCCGTTTTATTTTTTCTCTCGTGGGTCATACCATAGTTATTTTATACACACTTTGCAGATAAGACCGTAGAATATACTATTCAGTTTCATTTTCTTCTGTTTCAGATGCAGTTTCCACTGGTGAAGAAACTATAGTTGCATTTACTTTATCGGGCTTTTTTGCAGGAATGTCCATGTCTTCAAGATATGTGGAATTATTCGGCACATCTTCACAGTTTTTACCACCAACTCCTAGAGGACACTGACACCTGTAGAATCCATCACCAGATTCCAAAGACTGACATTTGCCTCCATTTTTGCATATATCAGGATTGTTCTCACAGTAGTTCAGTTCTGAAAAAATAAAAAGTTTCTTAATTATATTTGAGTGATACGTAAATTTACATACCGACGGCAGAAAGTGGAAATGCCGTATCTCAAAATATCCAATTTTACATTAGAGCCAAAAAACAATTTAAAACATCATAACTCATAAATGAATAAAGATACAAAGTTGAAATCTAGAAAATATCTAGAAGTTTATGGGTTGTGTGCCGATCAGCGCTATCTAGACATAATATATTTTTTATCTCCACAGATCACTGTATATGGCTTATAATATGCTCTATATGGAAGCGCTTGAAATTTTTCTACCTTTTCTTTATGGAGAAGGTAGAAAAAGTAACTTATAATTTGGAGGACGGATTTATTAAATTCTTGCATTAGTAATCTTATTAAGTCTAAATCACATATTTCTTTTTATTTTTACTAAACCCGCGTTTGAACTCAGTCTTACTTAATTGTAAGTGAGGATAAAAACACACGGGCTTAGGATAGATCTCGATCTCTATAAAATGTTGTCGAAACATATCACCGCCAGAGTGGTAATATATGGAGGCAGATTTTATATGAAGGGTCATCGCTAGTCAAACATAACGGGACCCTATTATCAACCACCAAACAGGGTTTTCTCTTATTAGTCGCCTTTAACCACACGCTTATCCAGTGATGGTAAGTTGACCCTTCACGCCTTGCTGATGATACTATGACTATTATATTCCATTCTTGTTTAAATAGTCTGGTCCCAGTTTGTCATGTTCGTGTTGTGCATCCATAGCTCAATGTACCTACTATGTAAGCAATTTGTTTGAGCCATGACATTGGCTCTCACAATTAGTTGTCCTGTGTTTATTTTTTTTCATGTCATGATCAATTTGTACTGTATTTGTATTAATTCGTATAATCCTGACTGAAAAAGAGTGCCAAGAGTTTTTTTCCACCGGCTTTTTTTGTCTCTTGGTATACTGTAATATCTTATTCAGTAACTATCAACACCTTCTTAAAGCCGAAGTACAAAATTGTGACGTCATTAAGCGGCCATTCGATGGTCTTATGATGAATAAAAAAAAATCATTTTATTTCATTTCAATGACGAAAAATCCCGCATAGTAAAAAAGTACCTTCATCGCAAAGCATGCCTCCCCATCCAGGTTCACAGTTACATTCCCATGGCTTGTTGCAGGTCCCATGTACACATCCGGGGTAGGGATGGCATTCTGAACAAGAGGAGCTGGTCCATCCAACTTTACAGCGACAGTCTCCCGGGCGCCGGCAGTAGCCATGCTCACTGTGGCAGTCGGATGAACAGATAGCTGGAAATTAAATTAAAGTGTTTAACGCTTTGATGATTTACCAAAATTCGTGTATGGTTAAGTAAGAGCGAGATTTTTTAGTATAATTGTATTATTATAATTACATTATAACATACTAATTATTTATTAAATCACTGTCCATGCTGGACTGGGAGCAAAGGAAAAACATAGAATGTGCCAGCTGCTTCTCTTTCCGGGCAAACTGTAAAAGTCAGTTAGGGACAGAGGTTTTATTAGAGATTTTTTTTGTGGGCGATAGGCTGACCTCCTGTCACTGCAATATTCTCTATACACCATTTTAATACCTCCAAATTTTTCGAACGTGACGTCAGGTGGTTTTGTAGCCTCTGGTGTTCTGCCTATCCCATAAGGGAGGCGTGAAGTTATGTATGTATGTATCACTAATAAAATTACCGATCATGACAAATTGGCTCTGAAAAGTAATCCTTAAAGACTAAACGGTAAAATGATTGTGATTTCAAGAGTTGTAATTATGCTTTTGTCAAGAAACTGTTTTTTTTTTTGCTGGCTAAACCCGGATTTGATCTCTATGGAAAGGAAAGCACTACCTCTTAATAAATCATGGCCGAGACACATCACCGCTGGAGCGGACATATTTGGCAGCAAATTTTATATGAATCGTTCTCCCTAGCCAGAACTAAACTGAAAGGGTCCTTCCATCTAACGGCGATTTTTTATCTTTTACGACAAGCTTGTCCAGGGAAATGGGGAAAAATAGGCTTACAAAAGTTTTTCACTCTTGTGGTGTCATTAAATTATCTATGTTATAAGCTCAAAATTCAAAAATTCAAAATTCAAAATTCGTTTATTGCATCAAATATGGTACATTGGGTTGTTATAAAAGTTTGTATTGAGCGCATATCTCACTGTCATACAGCATGCAATTATCACTAAATCAAGTTAGTTAGGTACTTATTACATATTATAGAATTGTTAATTAATTTATGTCCTATTGATATTCTAATGTCAAAATTATACAATTTGATTATTATTACATGTCTTATAAACATTTTTACACATTAAAATAATATTACAATTAATAAAAGAAAGATAATTAAATATTTAGATTTATATCTATTTATAGTACATTTCAGATTTATAATTTCAACCTCATAAATTCGTCAACGGAATAGAAACATTTTTCTATCAGCCAGTTGCGTAATACAGATTTAAATTTGTTTACAGGCAGACATTTTATTTCCTTTGGTAATTTGTTATATAATTTAATGGACATTGTTGGACAGTTTCTACTACATATATCTGTTTTTACGTTTGGTAGACATAGCTTATCGGGAAACCTTGTGTTCTTTAATATGTCTTTTTTTGTTATATAAAACTGTGGATTTAATTTAACAAACAGGCAAATTTCAAATATATAAAGACTTGGAACCGTCAATAACCTCATATTTATAAATAAGGGCTTGCAAGTAGTCCACGATGACACATCTGCAATGGCTCTGATGCATTGTTTTTGTGATATAAAAACTTTATTTACTTTTGTTGAGTTACCCCATAGAAGGATACCATATCTCAGTATCGAGGCTACATATCCGTGATATGCTTTCAGAGCAGTTTCTTTGTTTGACATTTTAGCCAGTCGCCAAAGTGCGTAAATAAATTTATTTATTTTTGTGCAAATTTTGTCAATATGTGCGTGCCACGTGCAACATTCATCAAATACAATACCTAAGAAGGTGTAGATGTCAGTTTCAGTAACGGATAAGTTATTGTATGTCAGATTCAAATTATGTTTTTTACCTCCTTTATTAATAAATTGTATATATTTAGTTTTATCCAGATTAATATTTAAATTATTTTTATTTAGCCAATTAATGATGTCCAGTATAGTATTATTTATTATTATATTAAAGTTGTTAGTACAATTAGTGAAGTCAGGAATTAAAATTGTAATGTCGTCAGCATATAATGTCATATGAAAATTTGTAATAAGGGGCAAGTCATTTATGTATAAAAGGAAGAGAAGGGGTCCTAATAAACTACCTTGTGGCACTCCTACATTATTCTTACATGTTGAGGATGTGTACACTTTTTCATAGCCGGACGAGTCCGTTGATTTCATTTCTACATATTGTTGTCTACCATGCAAGTAGCTTCTAAACCAATTTAGTGAAATTCCTCGTATACCATAGCCTTCACATTTTTCCAGAAGTATATTATGTAAAACAAAGTCAAACGCTTTGCTCATGTCAAAAAATATTGTAACTGTTTTAACCCTATTATTGGTATGTTTAACAATTTCACTAACCAAATTAAAAGCAGCTAAAGATGTAGATTTTCCTTTTTGAAAACCAAACTGATTTGAGTGTAGTATATTAAATTTGTTCGTGAAGTTTGTAAGACGAATACACATACACTTTTCGAAAATTTTAGAAAATATGGTTATATGGGCTATTGGCCTATAATTCGAGGGATCGTCTTTTTCGCCTTTTTTGAAAATAGGTTTAATAACAGTCAATTTCAATTTATCCGGATAGATTCCCTGTTTTAATGATAAATTAATTATAAATGCTAGAACGGGTGAAATAAGCTTTCTACACTGTTTGATTATTTTTGTAGGTACACCGTCATGTCCCACAGAGGTTGTGTCATTTAGTGAAAATATTATGCTGGATACTTCGTTAGCATCTGTAGGGAATAAATACATACTAGCCTTATTTTTTGTAACTATAATATTGGAGTCAATTTTTTTATTAGTGTTAGTATTATTAATATTAAAAAAGTCAAACATAACTCACGTGTTTGACAAAGCAAGCCTGTATATCCTGGGTTACACTTGCACTCAAGAGGTTTGTCACAGTATCCGTGCTGGCAGCCTGGTAGAGTCTGACACGAGCGGCACGTGGGACCGGACCAGCCGATGCGGCAACGACACTCACCGGGTGTCTCACAGTAACCGCGAGTGGCGTGGCAGTCGGCACGGCAAGTCGCTGTTAATGAGAAAATTCAATTAAACTCCAATGAACAATGATTTATACACATATTCGATTAATTCTAAGGAAAGAAGAATCGTCACTCCCCATACTAAAAATACGAAAATTTGTATAGTGTTTCTTTTTAGTTTATTAAATACATTTAATTATAGGTAATCACAGAAAAATCATACATTATTATATTTCCTGTTTTCCTTGCTATCCACCCGCTATCTATCAGTAACAATATCAGCTTTCCGATACAATCAGTATTCTATGTACCTAAAAGAATATAGGTAATTAAGTTTTTCATATTTTTCACAAAACAAACAAAATCAATCAACATCGATGTCAAAGGCAGACCGACAGATGTTTATTTTAATGACAGTGACGGACGGACGGGTGCCATATTGCTTTAATACCCGATTCACGTATATTTTTAGCAAAATTACATAAAAATCAAAAAAAATATAAGCGACGCTAAAAAATATATAATACCAGAAATAGATATGCATTGTTCCATAGTTGATTTAAAAATAGTTTCATGTTTATACATTCGATAGTATGAAATGACGAATCTCATTTATCTTATTAACCAAGTTACCTTTCGTGCTTGTGAGTGCATGTAACGTTATCGGTCTTTGGTGATATATACCTGTTTCCCTTAAGGCAATAAAAATTAAGTTTTTTGCACTTTATAAAAATTAATTGTAATTTTATAGTTTAAATTAGAAAAGAAAATCGCTCTCCGATCGAGACTCAAAACCGTTTTTATTTTTATTTTTATCCCTGTTTTTAAGACCTATTTGAATATCGTTATTATACAACATCCACCAACTCATAGTGTTTGGTCGTTCATGAACAAATCTCTGTTCAGTTCTAGAAAAGCCTCATTAAAATGATTGTTATTCACGAACAGGCAGGAGGAAATTATGTACCTTCAAACACTGATTGTCTACATGAAGAAAATTAAAGCCGAGTTTAAAATGGTTTCTTCTCTTTTTTCTGTAGCTAGAAATTCATCACTTACGTTCAGAGCAGAATAGTCCATCCCAGCCATCCCTACAGATGCATTCAAATGAGACATTGCAGTACCCATGTTGACACCCGGGGAGGGGGATGCATTTGTTGCACTTCTCGCCGTAGAAACCTAGTTTGCAGCGGCATTCACCAGGACGCTTGCAGTAGCCTGTTAATGAAGAGTATTTTTAAGATTTATTTATAAAAACTAAAGATTTTTTGACGACCGGCTGGTGTAGAGGTAACATACATTAACTACTATGCCAGAGGTCCGGCGGCGGCAGATATTTGTTTTATGAACACAGCTATTAGTCGTCAATTCATGGATGTTTATATGTTTATTTAAGTTTATTCTCATAAAATATATGTATTTATTCAATATGTTTGTTTATATATTTCTTAAGTATATCAGTTATCTAGTATCCATAACACAAATTCTTTAAACTTAATTTGGGCTAGATAATGTTGTGTAAATGTCAGAAATATTTATTATTTATTAAAGATCACATAAGATGAGAGGACATCAAGAGATCAAAACAATCGAAGACATGACATATAAATTAAATTAAATTATTATTTATTGTGCCTTACAAGAACTTAATTTTAATAGCTACACTTTCCAAAAATAAATTCCGTTAGCCACTGCTTGCAT
Source organism: Stenoptilia bipunctidactyla (assembly GCA_944452665.1). Classification (NCBI taxonomy): domain Eukaryota; kingdom Metazoa; phylum Arthropoda; class Insecta; order Lepidoptera; family Pterophoridae; genus Stenoptilia; species Stenoptilia bipunctidactyla. The sequence goes on along the minus strand of OX101735.1, from coordinate 3,858,313 downwards.
GAGTTGTCTAAGTCACAACAAAGGTAGAGCAGAAAATGTTTTGTAACGTCGTTTAAGTGGTTCATCTCCAAACTTTGACTATATAGCCAGGATAAAAATTCAGCAATTATGTATCCCGTCCATTTGTAGAGGCCCTTGTCCATCGAAAATCCAAGGCTGATCACAGATATAAAAATCATGCTCTTGAACTAAATTCTGTATAAACCAAATTAACATCTTTCTGGGCCTTCAAATATATTGATGACCGGCTGGTATAGGGGTAACATACACTGCCTTCTATGCCAAAGGTCCTATGTGCGAATCCCGGCGGCGGTGGCTATTAATGTGTGTAATGAACACAGATATTGGTCGTCAAGTCATTGATGTTCATATGTTTATTTAAGCATGAAAAATATGTATTTATTCATTATTTGTGTTTACAAATTTCGTATATCAGTTATCTAGTATCCATAACACAAGTTCTTTAAGAAACTTAATTTGAGCTAGATAATGTTGTCTGAGTGTCAGAAATATTTATTTAGTTATTATGTAAGAAAATTAAAATAATAATATTTATTTCGGACATTTAAAGTTAACGGATAGTAGGTTCATTAAAGTTTATTTCATAATCAACATGTTAACAAAAAATAAAATGATCTCTAAACAAGTTCGAGAGGAATACTAGGACCTATAGAATAGGTTAAATCTTTAACACAGACGCTCTTCTGACAAATAAGATTTTGTACAACTAAAAATTTAATTTAAAATTTAGGTATACAATGATATCTTACCTTGTAGCGGATCGCAACCCCTTTTACAAATAGGTACGTCGCACAGATCGCCTTGCCACCCTGGCAGACATTTTGGTTCTCCTTTCTCATCACAGATGTAGTGGCTATGCTCATTTTGTAGAGGTAACGCGCAAGCCTGCAACCAAAAGTAAGTAAGAGATTTCCACAAAATATTTTTTAAATTCACATCTTATCTAGCATCTTATCTATTTTTAACATTCACATTATTATAGTTTCATTGTATTTATGGATATTACATGACATTTTATTGATTTATAGGTTTTTTTGAATAAGTTCATTTCTCTTTATATTTTGTTTATCCAATACTCTGTTATCATCAATTTATAAAATGTCTTAAATGGTGTTAAAAGTTAGTCTTACCCCACCTTGGATACCTGATGATAATTGTACTTAATTAATTCTATTAATTAAAATTAAACTCAATACATCAAATAGACCAAATAGAACTCAACTTTGGATGCGTAGTTTAGTGTCTCAAAAAGCTTAATATTATATTAAAATTTATATTATTTTTCCTCAACAATATTATTGATTTTAGGATATAATGTGTTCAGTTCTGGTGTCAATAATAATAAATAATAAAATCCCCAAACAATAACACCAACTACATTGCCCCAAAGTAAGCATAGCTTGTGATATAGGATACCATGTAGTGAACTAGATTATAAATAGATAAACACCCAGACACGGAACATTGTTTTTTGTTTCGTGCGGGAATCAAAACCGCAACCACTGGCGTCTGAGGCAGACAGGTTTACCTCATCGCCAAAGTGGTCGTCAACAATTAAACTTAATCACTAATTTTCTATACCTAACACGAGTTGTGACATCAAACACGTTTAACAAACGCTACCAGAATTATTAAATGAGACAAAATATCTAATAATTGGCTTAAAAAACTAGTACGTAATAAAACAAATGGCAGTTTATTGCACAACACAGGACCTTGCATATACGTTTTATTGTTACCGTCAAGTGACTCACACGCTTTCTAATAAGTCGAGAAAGCAACGAGAAAGTATTACATGAGGAAACTCCGAGTGAAACCGCGTGTTTACCAATGTGTTGTTCTGTGGACCAAAGTGTTTACCTGCGGAACACCTTGGGTTTTGAACACAACCAGGCCGGTTTTGATATTGAGCTGTTGTATACTTAATGGACTCTGAATTTAAAGGTAGTGTATTTTTTACGCCAGGGTTCCCGTAACGAAACTGCTGTCATGACATAATGTGTGAATATTTGTTTTAATTTAAGTATTTCTTATATTTATTTCATTTTCCGTTTTTTTAGATACTATACCTTAAGTTCATATTCTAAATATTCTATTGTTATATGCATACAGCGAATAGGTACATTAAACATGAACAATTAGCTATTGCACGTGGTTCACCCGATTAATTTCAGATCTCACGGGAATATTGGGATAAAATATACAGTGTGTTAGGCTTCGGATTTCCTATACTTCATTCACGTATACTACGTTAAATTTTATCGACAAAATACTCGCACTCCTCACCTCTCTGAATGACAGCCATTTTAAAATTTAATATCTCGTACTTCTACGAGTTCAATGAAACTAATTTTTTTTACATTTTTATGTTGCCCCGATACACAAAAGCCACGCAACAAGTCAGATTAAGGGCAACCGCCTGCATAATTATACCAAATTCAAATCTGTTGCGCCGTTCTGCCGTGATTGAAGAACAAATATTTATCCATACATCCATCCATCCATATAACCCAATTTTCACATTAATAAAGTCAAGGATTTAATAGCTATTGTTTCCGTAGGCTGTTTATCATCATCAAGATAAGTTTAATTTGAGCCTAGATGGTCCTCTGTGAAATTAACATTCAACATGTCCATGTAGCGCTCTGCAAAACAACATATACAAACATATTATGGTTCCAGTTGTTAACATTTTTATAGCACCTGTGCCAAAAATTGTTAATCGTTTAACAGTTGCGTAATAAAACCATCGCTGTCTATTGAATAATCAATTCTTACTTTCATTGCACTTATTATAAAACTGAGCACGTTCGATTTAAGTGATTGATGAATTCAGTTTTAACGATTTCATGAATTACTTTTACAGTTTGTTTATTTGAAAAATTTTCAATTGTTGCACATATTCGCCTAAAAATATCAAATTAAGAAAAATTTTTCTAAGATTACATTATGATACTTTGAATGTTAGCTCTGCTATCTTTTTGCGTATCTGCGTTACTTTTGATCGCCAGTTGGTGGCTATCAGTGCTTACTATCATGACTTATTAGAGTTTTTTCCAGTTCTTATAAATAATCATTAAATAAATTAAATAAAATAATATGTATTAGCGAATTAACGAAACCAGTAGAATTTACCTACATTACAGAAAACTATCGGGTATTCATCGGTAATTTCCAGCGCCGATAAATGCCCTTAATGCCAAGCCTTACGACAAATACCGTCGATATGGCAAATAGCTGCGTTGGAACTTTACGTATAAGTTAAAATTATTATAAAAATGTCGATTGACAAACCCCAGTAAAGTTCCAGCAAAACTAACGAAGAGATAGGGAATGCTGTTATTGAATTAATTTTCGTTGATGTTGTATAAAGTTGACTTAAAATTATACGGACGTTGTTATTTTGTTTTGCTGTATCTATCTTTTCATAGCCAGGAAAAATATTTGAATCAGTTAAACACTGATCTAGTAGTTATTTTTGTATTTCAATCTTGAAGGTTCAATCTGTAATATTGTGTAGGTAGTGGAAATAAAAACTCTTCTCTTTCTCAAAGGGGCAAGCTGTCTATCTTGCCTAACTTTTAGCTAAAATGGTTGCACATGAGTTGATCAAAAGATAAGCACACTTTTGGTTAAGTCAAGTCCAGAATTCAAGTTGATTAATATGCATGTTGCCTGCAGAGTTTAAAAGCTTTTCCATAAGTGTTACTTGTAGATCCGCATTTTAAGTTAGATTCCTCAATGAATAAATTATTTATAAGAAGTTTTTTCTCAAATAAAATGTACACTTTTCGTTCTATCTGAATAATTTACGTTCTTTGCTAGGTGGGCAATAACAGTTATTTTTACTGTTTATTTATTTTAGTATTATTCCTACAGCTCATAAAAGATACTGAGAGCACACTATAAGCTATTAAACACCACGTTACATTGTCGATGAGCCGAGTAATTGCTATTTTTTCGACGAAGTTAGTAAAAATGGCGATGTAAAATTGTTGTACTGCAAAGACAGTAGCAAATAAAAGTCTCACTGCACCAGAGCAGAGCCGGGTGCTATAGCTAGTTAAAGCATTTAATTAAAAAAAGATGAACATTTGCTTTACCTTTTTTGGCCGACTTCGGCGTAGAAAAAAGGAGGTGATTTTGTCCTGTATGTATGTATGTATGTGGGTATAGATATTCATCTGTTCCCTCATAACTTCAAAATTAATTATCATTATTTGAAAAATAAGATGTTGTTGGAGGCCTCTTGATTATCTGTTAGTAATAGGCTATATGACATCACGTTAAATTGACTACACTGTCACTATCAAATATGGAACCCCTATTACCCTAAAAAGTTAAGTAAAAATAAGGTTTAAAAACTAAAACCCGACTATAAATACGCACTAAAAAGTACGAATCAAGAAAATAGTCTCCGCTGAGATATTTATGTAGGATTTTTATATGACATACTTATAGAGATATGTTTAAGGGATAGCCTTGGTCTTATGCCATCTACTGTACCAAAATCGATTCAATATACATATAATAATAAAATATAATATAAAGTGGCATACGATCAAGGCTTTACTTTCAACATAATGTCTCTATCAGCATGACGTATAATTGTTTCGTACTCTTTAGAAGCTTCACAAAGTAGTCGTGGCGCAGTGGTTACTATATGTATCATACAATATCAAAAGTTAAGCAACGTTCGGCGGGGTCGGTACTTGGATGGGTGACCGCCGACCATTCATTTCTCACGACGACTTCCGTGCTTTGGAGGGCACGTTAAGCAGTCAGTCCCCGGGTACTGTATAATTGTATACAGCAGTCGTTAGGGTTTGTCAGAAGCCATCTTGGCGCCCTGAAAATTCTGATACCCACCACCCAGCACTGGGCCAGCTTGGTGGATTATGGCCTGTACCTCCTCTTCACCCAGGGGAGAGATTCATGCCCTGCAGTGGGCTCATTACAAAGAGTTGTGATGATGATGATGACGATGAAAAGTTTAGAGCGTGTTTATGATAGTCGGGTTTTAGTTTTTAAACTTTATTTTTATTTTATTATTGACTAAGCCCGCGTTTCACCTCAATCTCACCTTATGGTAAGTGAAGATGAGGTCGAAGATGACAGCACACGGGGATAGAAAGGAACTGGTACTTCATAAAACATTAAATAACTAAATAAAATCCCCAGACAATCACACCAACTACATGGTCCCAAAGTAAGCATAGCTTGTGATATGGGATACTATGTAGCAAACTAGGGGGAACCTAGAATATAAATACATGAATAGATAAACACTCAGGCACGGAACATTTTTCGTTTTTCTTGTTCCGAGCGGGAATTGAACCCGCAACCCCTGGCGTATGAGGCAGACAGGTTTACCACATCGTCAAAGTGGTCGATAAAGGTATTACCGGAACACATTACCTTCGGATCAGTAATACTTGGCGACAGATTTTATATGAAGGGTTTAGCAGTCGAACAGGATCGTGCTGCCAAGTGGGGGTCACTCGGATTAGGCAATTTTTACGTCACAATTATCCAGGGACGATAGAGTTTTTCTTAGCCGACTCTACACGGACTACATTATGTACATTATTAAATTATCATTCTTGCCCATGGAAAAAATATCACCAGGGAAATTAATGCTTAACCGAGTTACTGACACTGGGACTTCGTTTTCTGTCATCCAACATAGCTGATTGGCGGTTGAAAACAATCAGGAAAGAACTCTCTATAGTTGAAAAACGGTTAACCAGAGAGGTGATTAGGTGTACCTAACCACCCAAAGAAAAGCTCAACAAATAAGTTTTTTTGTGTAGATTTAAAGTATGTTGATTCATTACTCTGGCTGGGTTTATTAATTAATCCATAAAGAATTTGCGTCCCGTAGTATCTAAATCAAACGCAACAATATTTTTCATGTTAAAAAAGTTTAAAAAGTTTAAGAAAAAAAATGTTGCAACACCAGAGAAACTAACTAGATTTAAAATCATATATTAAAAAGTTTCGAAAAGATATGTACTGGTAATTATTTTAATTTTGTTTTAAAAAATATGTATCGTAGCTTATTTTTAGAATTTAAATTTAACTTTAAATGTTTGTTTGACCCAGTGGATGCTCAGCCGGCTTGTTGCGCATTCGATACGATACTGACTTCACGACAAATCCTGCAGGAAATGGGATTTGGTGTTTTTCTATAATAGTATTAGATATGTATCCACTTTTTTTTAAGTAAAGTATAACAAAACCTTACCCGTGACCACGGGGTCTGTAAAGATACCTACACGTCCCCAAACGTCTGGTAAAATGTAAACTTCTCGGCTCTTACTCACACGTTATTGTGACTTATTATGTAGTACTTAAGTACCTGAAATGCATGGGGCAATGCATTTTCATTTTCATGTAGTTGGGTTGCCTGATAGAAATCGCTTCCAAGCGATAAGGCCGCCCTTTATAGGTACATAATGTGTTCTTTTATCTGTGTTTTTTTTTATTCTGGATTTGTTTTTGTGTATAAGCGTAAATAAATAAATAAATATGGTCGGAGTCATCCGACTAATCTTTAAAAAATCCCATTTTTTTACGATGATAAGGAATAAATAAGAAGATAAAATGATAAATGATAAGAAGATAAAATGAATCGTGAAAACTTAACATAAAATTGAGTATTTAATTTACGTCAATCAAAGAATTCGTCATCTGGTAACCATATTACTAGCTATACTTAGTTTGGCGCGGAATCAATATCTTTATAACTTACTACTTTCCTCTAATAATATTCGTATATCAATAATTATAAAATATAAAAATCACCTGTTTCTTCCATTGCGGCATATACTTAGCAGGCCACACTACAGGCACGACACAAAGAATCACAACACACTGAAACTTCATCATTGCTCCATCCATGCACTAATTCTACAAGATATATCGATATCTATGATTTCGATACTGGAGTGTAACGGTATGATGCGCAGGCGATGCGCGCGCGCTGCGGGTACTGTTATAGTGTGCTATTGAACTTGACTTGGATGGACAACTTTCGCCGTACAGCATTCGAGAAGCCAGGGATTGAGCGGTTTTGATGCTTCCGGTATTGAATGTCCTAGATTTATTTACTGTCAAAAATTCGTTTTTTGTTTCGTGGCGAATTTTTGCTCGTTTGAATTTAATTTAAACTGTAGTATTAGTGTTCTTTTTTAATTATATGTGTTGAACCTGATACGAACTGTTGGTATTACCCTTAAGTTTGCTCCATTGAAATTAAGTGTATAAATTAATTAATGATCTAACTTGTGACCAAATATCACGGGCTCTGTAATCATGTATTTATAAATAATAAATAAATAATAAATATTTCTGACACTCACACAACATTAACTAGCCCAAATTAAGTTTCTTAAAGAACTTGTGTTATGGATACTAGATTACTGATATAGGTACTTAAGAAATATATAAACATAAATATTAAATAAATACATATTTTTATTAGAATAAACTTAAATAAATGAAATTGTATTTTTTATCGAATTCTCCATTCATTAGGTCTGCTGGTAGAAATTTCTATAGAAATAAGCTGTACCTTTGTACCTATTTCTCTATACTAAGTTTATATACCTATGTTAATCATTACAAGTATGTATATAAATTGTGAAATAAATAAATATATAAACATCCATGACTTGTCGACTAATTCCTGTGTCCATCACACAAATATCCGCCGCCGCCGATATTCGAACCCAGAACCTCTGGCATAGAAGGCAATGTATGTTACCACTACACCAGCCGGTCGTCAAGAGCAAGCACTCTCAGGAATCCATATGATTTATCTTCTACGGTCTAATTTAAATTAACTTTGATAAGAGTCTTTGATACAGGTAAAAGAGGTTATTAACATTAGAGTTTAATGCCTGTTTAAAATTATCATCCACATAAAATAAGTCACTTTTTGACCGGACTAAATTGCGTATAATTTAACATTTTAACTCGTCAGTCTCGCCTCACCACGAGGCCTGTGAGGACACTGAAACGTAGAAAATTATCATAAGCGATTAATAAATTATTTGTTATATATTATATACAATTATTTTTAATAAATTCCTCTAATTATTTAACGTCACTTTTATATTATGGAAACAAATAGTAAACTCTGTTTTCATGGCCACCGTGTAATGAACTGGCATCATGTTCCGAGAATTTCTAAATTTTATTCATTTCTCTTCATACTGAGCCGATGAAGTTAACTATACTTAAAGATCTCTGTCAACGTTTTATAGTTAGTTACTTTTAAATTGTGTCTTATTTACGAGGTATAAGGATAATTCTTGTAATAATTGGTACGCATTTTCATATAAAATATTTTTTGAAAACTCAATAAGGTTCTAAACGTAATAAGGTTAAAATTAGAAAAGTAAAAAAATTAAAAAAGGTTAAAACTTCTTTTCATCTCCGTTGTTGTAGTTACCTACATAATAAAAACATTACCTACAACCAAGCCAACATACTTCAAAATAGTTTATTCGCTAAAAATATCAAATAAATAACATTGATAATGTCGGTATCATTTTTAACAGAGTCTATGCCTACATACATACATAACCTCACGTCTGTCTCTCCTTTGGGTAGGCAGAGACAAGGGAACACCAACTTCTTCGATCCAGACATACCTCTTTCGCTTCTTCCACGTTCATCAATCTTTTGATACATGATCGCCGGTTACGGGTACTTTTGACTAGGTCCTTTTTCAAAATGTCGCCAATTTTATCGGCCCCTTCCAACAACACCATCCATTCTTGTTCTGTACACCTCTTTCTTAAATCTACTTTCACTCATCCGTTCCAAATCAGGGACCGGAACCGCTTACCCTTAAAGAGGTTTTTGATTGGGTTTTTCATAGACTTGTTTTAAAAAACCCTATCAATTTGGTAACCGTATCGAAGACTTACCCTAATTTAAGGCTTACCATATCAATAGAGTTAGCTTCATGTAAGCAGTAAGCCTATCGAAAACCCTATTGAAGGTTACCGATTCAATAGGGTTTTAAAACCTGCAGGCAAATTTAATCTCTAAGAATATCAAATTATCAAAAATATCACCATCTATTCAACTCGCACTTCGAATTATACTCCCGAATTCAACAGCATGCGCGGAAAAGAGATAGAAATAGGCAACCCTATCACAGGGTAAGCGCATCCGAAAGTAGTTAACTTTATTCAAAGTGTTACCACGTCGATAGGCTTACCATATCAATAGGGTTACACTTCCATATGGTAAGATTTTGATAGGGTTACCCTATCAATAGGCTTAATCAAATAAAGGGGTTTTCCGGTCCCTGTTCCAAATACCCAAACTACCGTAGCATACCCTTTTCAATCTTAGTCACTTCATCCACTTTCGCACCCTATCACTCAATTTCACTCCACATATGCTACTCAAAGCTCTCATCTCTACAGCATTAATCCAGCTTTCATGTCTCTACTGCCACACCCAAGATGTACTACCGTACATAAGCGTTGGCGCCAAAACTCCTTCATACATTCTATCCTTCTCATACAGAATAAATGCCATAGACGTCAAAAACAAAAAAAAAAACAAAAGAAATCCCGAATCTCCGTCCTATTTCTCCGTGATTTTTATGTTTACTTAAAAAAACAATTCCAAATAAACAAAACTATTCAAATGCAAAGGCAAAGTCAATACAAAATTTCCACTTTTGTTAGTATTTGCTATAAATCGTATAAATGCTAATTCATTAGATCATTATACGCTTTTTAACAACGTTTTTACAACTAATATGCGAAATTAGTAGGTTAGCAGTTAAGTGTGTGCATGTTAGATTAACAGTACTTGATTTTAAAACTCGATGATGGTTTAATGGATAGATTAATTTGTCGATTTGTTCGATATTAAATTTTTGCGTAGAAGGAAACGGGGTTTAAAAAGGAATTAAAGGTTATCGTTGATAGATAGTGTAAGTTGAAACGGTGTTGTTGAGATTCAAAAATGTTCTATGAAGAACCTGTCCTACACCCATGTGCTATCATCTTCGAACTCACTTACCATCAGGTGCGACGGAGATGAAACGCGGACTTCGTCATCTATAAAAAAAGTTCAAAAATTTATACCTAATTCTAAGTTTCATCTCAGGAGGAAACCTTGTACCAAATATTTAAAAAGATAAATATTAAAATAGTCTATTTCCATCATAATAATTGCTCCTTTGTCAAACGTGACATCAGATGGTTTTTATAGCCTCTGGTGTTCTGCCCACCCCATTAGGGATACAGGCGTGAAGTTATGTAGTTATGTATGTAAATATTAAAATTAAAAATACTTAGGGCTGATTTTTCAATCGTCGAATAAAAGTTATCTAACGAATAATGTATATCTCGGCGAAATAATGTTGTCTTACGATTTTTTATAATTGTATGACAGTGACATAGAATGATAATAAATTTGAGACGACCTTAAAAGTGTCGAGTAATACTTCATTCATTAGATAACTTTTATCTGACCATTGAAAAATCGGGCCTTAACCGATAATTTGCAACATAATCAAAGAGTATGGAAATGGACTAAGTATATAGCGTGACTGGTGGGTCACTTTTGAAATTCAAGGACGTTATAGTTTGAGATCATACATAAAGTGAAAAAATATAATAAAAAATAAATATTAATTATTTACTGAGAAAACTTAACCGAAAGATAAAGAAGTGATTATGCAACGCATGATTCGGTACACTGGTATTGGTAGCGATCCGCGTGCCAGGTCACGTGCCACGATTGACTCACGCGTAAGTAAAGTAAATAGTAACAAAACTTTATCTATTTATAGGCAATTCTCGTAAAAAATTAAGTACCAACTTCTATAACATAATTACGACCAGTACCTACCTAACTAAAATTTGTCACCAGTCACCCAGTTTACCTAGTTGGTATACTTACATAGTGACTGGTGACAAAAGATCGGTTTTTGAAAACACAAATCTTGTTCTGTAAAATTTCCATTTATAAACGATCCTATGAAAATACCGTTTTTATTAAATTACGGTGGAACTCTAATCCTACTTAAATCTACAAACGAATCAGTCAGTTTTACATTAATTGTTTATAAGCAATGAAAACATCCGTAATAAGGTAGTTTTCATGTAATTATATCTTTCAGTTTGCTCTACAACCTCCACCTAGTAGGTGTTGTACTTCCTTTGAAAGTATATTTAAGCAGATTTCACATTAAAGTAGATTCGCTAAATTGGTAGTCAAATACAAATACACACAAGGTACGTACTTATGAATTATTTCACGATTACTTTCTTAAGTGTTCACCAATAACTATCAAATTAGAATGCATCATCTACTACATTGGTTGAAAAGTTCGCGGCCTGGCCATTAAAAAAAAAACTTTTGTTATTTTTACTGCCGTCATTTTGAACTGTCATTATTCAATTGTCAGCCCGCAAATTTTCAATTTGATATCTTGTTTAAATAAAATTTTACGAACAATATAAATACGTGTGTAGAACAAATTTTCACTAATGGAGAAATTTGAACAACGTGCTGTGATTAAATATTTGTTTAAAAAAAGATTAACACCAAAGGAGATCCATGATGACATGCAAACAACATTAGGGGAATCTGCCCCGTCTTATTTACCACTGTGAAAAAATGGGTTGCAGAATTTAAACGTGGACGAGAGAACATCGAAGATGACCCTCGCTCCGGCAGGCCAATGACGTCTACGACCGAAGAAAACATCAATAAAGTGTGTGATCTCATATTGAAAGACCGTAGATTGACTATCGGAGAAATTGCAGACACTATAGGCATCTCATATGAACGAACGCAAAACATCATTGTCCATGAACTCGGCTTTTCTAAGGTTTCGGCTAGGTGGGTCCCCAGATTGCTTTCAGTAGAGCAAAAGCGAATTCGACTCACGATTTCTCGCGACTGTTTGGAGATGTTCGAGGCTGATCCACAAGGTTTTCTTGACAGATTTGTGACAATGGATGAAACCTGGGTTCACCACTATACCCCAGAATCAAAACAACAATCCAAACAATGGAAAATATCAGGTGAACCAACTCCGAAAAAAGCAAAGGCAATTCTGTCGGCTGGAAAGGTGATGGCATCGGTTTTTTGGGATGCTAAGGGTGTCATTATGGTGGACTACCTTCCAAAAGGCGAAACAATAAACTCTGCGTACTATAGCACCCTTCTGCGCCGTTTACGTGAAGAAATTAAACAGAAACGCCCAGGATTACTGAGAAAGAAAATGTTCTTTCACCAGGACAACGCCCGAGTCCACACGTCTGTCGAGTCTATGGCTCAAATTCGTGATTGTGGTTTCGAATTGTTGCCACATCCAGCTTATTGTCCTGATTTGGCAAAAAAAAACCTGAAAAAACACCTCGGTGGGCAGAAATTTTTAACGAATGAAGAGGTCGAAGCCGCTGTTAACCTGTATTTTGAAGACCTTGAGGAATCTTTTTTTAAAACAGGTATGGAAGCTCTGGAAAGCAGATGGAAGAAGTGCATAGAGCTAAATGGAGATTACGTCGAAAAATAAAAATATTTTTGTATGTACTTCATTCTGTTTTCTTGACTAGGCCGCGAACTTTTCAATCCACCATTCATCACAACTCCGTGTAATGAGCCCACTGCAGGGCTATGAGTCTCTGCTCTGGGTGACGAGGAGGTTTAGGCCGTAATCCACCAAGCTGGCCCGGTGCTTGTTGGTAGATGTCAGATATTTCAGGGTGCCGAAATGGTTTCTGACAAACCCTAACGACTACTGTATACAAGTATACAATACCCGGGACCGACTGCTTATCGTGCCCTCCGAAGCACGGAAGTCATCGTGAGAAATGAATGGTCGGCGGTGAATAAAAGTGACTTCCTGTCACTAAGATGAAATTAAAAAATTAAATCTTTCTTCTTGATCACTAAGGAAAACTGGTACTAAATAATTTACAGTTAACTAGTTAAAATGTGAGTTTTACAAGGAAGGATATTTGCAGCAGTGCTGTAATCTCAATGGAAATACGATTATCTGCCCCAAAATTCTGGATTGCGAATGTGAATATTCATATACATTTATTATTTCAATTCAATATTCAATTACCAATAATTATATATTGTTCCAATGTAACTTAATACAATTAGAATGTTAACATTTGATGCAAAATACAGGCGCAATACTGGTCTGACTGAAATACTGGCCGTGAAAATTTTATTTGGTTTAATTTATTTCGAAAATTACTAAACTTAATCGTATTTTTTTATATTTACCTATTTATTTAAACTGATAAGACAGAACACAGAACAAATAATCAACGAATGCAGAGCATTAAAGAAACCGACTTCACGTCAAAACTTTGGTTCAGTTATAATGTCATCCACGTTAACATTCTCCGAAATCATACATATTTTTTTAAAGATTTGTAATTTTCAACAAAGTTCTCAACCGATTGCGATGAAATTTATATGGAACAAATCATGAAGTATCTTCTATCATTAGAAATAAGAATTTTCAAAATAGATTCATAACTGTCAGAAATATCGTGTTACAAAGACACGAAAAATAACATACAGACGCATTAAGAACCTCCTCCTTTTTTGGAAGTTGGTTGAAAAACCGTAAAAGATAAGATAATTTTATTGTAACAAATGACGGACATTCTAAATTTGATTTCAGATAAGAATGGTATACTAGGTGACGTTTCGTTGGCTGAAAATAATAAATAAATATTTCTGACACTCACACAACATTATCTAGCCCAAATTAAGTTTCTTAAAGAACTTGTGTTATGGATACTAGATAACTGATATACTTAAGAAATATATAAACATACATATTGAATAAACACATATTTTTATAAGAATAAACTTAAATAAACATTAAACATCCATGACTTGACGAATAATATCTGTGTTCATCACACAAATATCCGCCGCCGCCGGGATTCGAACCCAGGACCTCTGGCATAGAAGGCAATGTATGTTACCACAGCACCAGCCGGTCGTCTAAATTAATGATGAAACTGATTTTTTCTCTATTCAGTCGTTTTCTTTATTTTTGCACTAGGTCCACTGCTATTGACGACAAAACAGACTTAACTTACCGAAATGAAAGTATTTTAATGTAAATGTTTCCGCAGGTTCTGTCTGAATGGGCTAACGCAATGGATAGAATCACATTCAAAGTTAACGGAGAACCATGTTCAGGTACGTACTAGAATAACTTGCACTCGTCCGGCAAACGAGAGGTCCCAGGTTCAAATCCTGATCGGGTAATTTTTATTTATCACATTTTTCATTTATTTACGCATTAGAATTCTTACTTAATTTGACGTTATTCTGTAAACATTTTTTTTTTATTAATAAATATTTCTGACACTCACACAACATTATCTAGCCCAAATTAAGTTTCTTAAAGAACTTGTGTTATGGATACTAGATAACTGATATACTTAAGAAATATATACACATACATGTTGAATAAATACATATTTTTTATTACAATAAACTTAAATAAACATATAAACATCCATGACTTGACGACTAATATCTGTGTTCATCACACAAATATCCGCCGCCGCCGCCGGGATTCGAACCCAGGACCTCTGGCATAGAAGGCAATGTATGTTACCGCTACACCAGCCGGTCGTCATTGACAAAACACATCAACGCTACGTCGTCATATATTAAGCTAGGATCCTACCATCGGCTACGATACGCAACTAAGTACTAATAGGTCTATTTGAAGAAGTCGCCGTGGCGCGGCACCGTGTTCCTGTGTGTACTATATCGCAGGTCAAGCGACGTTCCGCGCGGTCGGTACTTGGATGGGGATCGCCGACCATTCATTTCACATGGCGACTTCCGTGCTTCGGAGGGCTCGGTAAGCAGTCGGTCCCGCTGCCTTATTACGTAAATATTAGCGATCAGCTATAATGGCGCAGTCATCACGCAATGGACGCGCGATCAATTGCTTTACGTTGTATTATGTAAGCGATAGCTGTTCAATCGTTCGTTGATCGCAGAATGCATTAATTGCGCCAAAAACAATTTGGTAGCTAAAAAAGAAACAATGAAAATGTGAAACAGATATTTGCTTTTAAAATTTCGCAGAAAAGTTCACACGAAAAGTATGAAAGTCAAAGGGATTATATTATATGCACTTTTAGTAAATCGATTGTACGATATAGGCAGCACAGTCGTTGGATTGTTATGGCTTTGTTTTTGCTGTAACGTAATACGAATTAGTAATTTTTCTTGCGCAATTCATGCCATCGCTTTGCTCTTGCAAGGTACGTGATTTTTCAAAAGCCATTTCAGCTCCCGGAAAATTCTGACATCTACCACTCATAGCTGGGCCAGCTCGGTAGATTATGGTCTATATCTCCTCGTCACCCAGGGGAGAGACTCAAAGCCATGCAGTGAGCTGATTACAATGAGTCGTGATGTTGATGATGAGGTCTATTTGAAGTCGGCCTTATCTTAAGTATAAGTTGTATTTCCAGTGGGTTCGGAGGTAGACTCGGACGTGTCTATGAACGACTACCTCCGCAACTGGCTGAACCTGCGCGGCACCAAGTACATGTGCAAGGAGGGCGGCTGCGGCGCTTGCATCGTTTCAGTCTCTGCGCATGACCACAATGGAGTCTACAGAACCTTCTCTGTTAATTCGGTAAGCAGCTTTTACATTAATGTTTCAATGTTAGCAGAAAAAAACGGGTTATTAATAGGTTAGAATGCTTATTATATTGAAACTATGAAACTAAGAAAAACTTCTGATATGAATCGAAATTTTAATGTTGAAAATTCAATATTAAATATCACAACAAATATGCCTAATTTGTTAACTATTTAAAAAGGTGTACGAGTTGTAGACCTTGGTAATCCCGAATTAAAAGTGACGTATAAAGTAACTCGCTACTAATTATTGAGCATTCTAATACTTACTGTACAGTTATTAAGAGAGAGCATCCCCGAATAAACATTTTGTTGTGAATAAAGCCCATGTTATACCCAAGCCCACAGTCCACAAACCCGTTTAGTAGGGCTTGTGGGCTAATATAAAACTAATATAATATAAAATTAAGTAAAAATAGAATTAAACAAATCCCCAGACAATCACATGGCCTCAAAGTAATCGAAGCTTGCGTAATGAGATACTATGTAGGGAACTAGGGGGAACCTAGAATATAAATATATAGAGATAAACACCCAGACCCGAAACATCTTTTTTTCTTTTTTGGGGTGGGAATAGAACCACTGACGTCTGAGGTAGATAGGTTTACCCCATCACCAAAGTGGTCGTATAAACGGCAAAGTGATAATTCTAGCGTATTTCTAAATCCCACTTACTTTTTTTCCTGATACTAGATATTTTGATATAATTCCTTCTTATTTTTCAGTGTCTAATATCAATAACGTCATGCCAAGACTGGGAGATAACGACAGTGGAGGGCATCGGCGACAGGAGGCTCGGTTACCACCCGGTGCAGCGCGCGCTGGCGCAGCACAACGGCACGCAGTGCGGGTACTGCTCGCCGGGCTGGGTCATGAGCATGTACAGGTGAGGACAGACTGAAAGCCCAAGAGGCTAAACACAGGAAGACTTTAGGGTAGTGTAATACTGAACTCAAGACGTTCTAAAGCCCTTAGATCCGCAGCTAGTCAGCTTGGTCTGTATTTGTATGCTGAGCTAGTGTTTTATATTTTTTGTTTGGTCTAATGTTTCTATTCATGCTGAAGCCAGTATTTTTACTTTGCTCTCTTTTTTATGAATTTCATACAGAAATGTTTTCATCTAAGCATTTCTATAATATTTACTGCACGTTACTTTCGCTATGTGTGTTATACTAGAATCCCTCGAAAGCGTTACATGCACAAAAACTTGTGATTGCTTACTTGATTTGCATTAATTGGTTTGTTTTATTAATAGAACTATAAAACAAATAGGCGGAA
This sequence comes from Stenoptilia bipunctidactyla, assembly GCA_944452665.1. Taxonomy (NCBI): domain Eukaryota; kingdom Metazoa; phylum Arthropoda; class Insecta; order Lepidoptera; family Pterophoridae; genus Stenoptilia; species Stenoptilia bipunctidactyla. The sequence goes on along the minus strand of OX101735.1, from coordinate 3,841,324 downwards.
AATCCCAAAATGAATATCATTTTAAATTTCTAATAACTTGTTGTTTTATTTTCAGCTTATTAGAATCAAATCACTACGACTTAACGATGTACGAAATAGAAAACTCGTTAGGTAGCAACATATGTCGATGTACAGGATACCGACCGATCTTGGACGCTTTCAAAAGCTTTGCCAAAGATGCTCCAAAACCAAAGACTCTTGAGGACATTGAAGACGTAAAACCCTGCAAGGGAAAAGATAATTGTAAGAAAACTTGCAGCGGGAGTGAATGGTGCTTCGTCGGTCACGGTGACTTTGAACCTAAAATTAAAAAGATAAAGCTCAAAGATGACCGTATCTGGTACAGAGTACATGAAATAGAGGACATATACACAGTTTTAGATATGGAAGGATATGATTCGTACATGTTGGTAAATGGAAATACAGGAAAAGGTGCGTTGAAATGGATGTCTTTATTTTCTATCTTTAAATAATTACAATGTGAAGTAGTCAAGGTATAAATAGCTATAAATATGATCAAGGCTACTGATTTAACCAATAATAATTTGGAAAACAAGGGATTTCAAAATTTTGAAGATTCCTTATTATGTGTCATAGAGAAAAACTGCAAAGTGCTATGTAAGGGCAGTAACTCAAACTCTACATAGATTGAGAGTAGATGAAATAATGACAAAAATATACTAGTAGATTTAATTTAAAAAAAAATCCATAATTTTTCAGGCGTTAATCCAATTTTTTCATACCCAAGAATTCTCATCGATATCCGTCCTATCAAATCTCTCAATGGATATTACATTGACCAGAACTTGGTGATTGGAGCGGGCACCACTCTAACAGAACTAATGTCCATCTTCATGACAGTATCAAAAAATAACGAGGATTTCTCTTATCTTGAAAAGCTGTATGAGCATCTTAATCTAGTTGCTCATATTCCTGTAAGAAATGTAAGTTACATTTTATTTCAACCAACTTCCAAAAAAGGAGGAAGTTCTCAATTCGTCTATATGTTTTTTTTGTGTCTTTGTTACACGATATTTTGGACAATTATGAATTGATTTTGAAAATTTTTATTTTATATGATAGAAGATACTTCCATTTAAATTTCATCGAAATCGGTTGAGTACTTCAATGAAAGTTTCAAACTTTTGAAAAATATGTATGATTTCGGAAAATGACATTCTCAACTCAGCCAAAGTTTTGACGTGAAGTCGGTTTTTTTAATGATTACTCAGCAGTTTGTTACTAATTTTATTAAAACATAAATAAATAAATATTTCTGACACTCACACAACATTATCTAGCCCAAATTAAGTTTCTTAAAGAACTTGTGTTATGGATACTAGATAACTGATACAGTTAAGAAATATATAAACATACATATTGAATAAATACATATTTTTTATTAGAATAAACTTAAATTAACATATAATCCATGACTTGACGGTTAAAATCTGTGTGTTCATCACACACGTATCCGCCGCCGCCGGGATTCGAACCCAGGACCTCTGGTATAGAAGGCAATATGTGTTACCACTACACCAGCCGGTCGTCAAAATATGGTTTTATCTTTACTAATTACTGTATACGAAATCGTGTACATTATACGAGTTTAAATTTTCTCTGCTTATGAGTCCATTTGCCAGGTAATTTATTACATAGGAAGGATGGGATGTTTGTCCATGAAACTTGTTGGAAAGTGAACTTCAGAACTAAGATGGTACACGTCCATCCATGAGAAACCTATTCACTCGATAAGTACTTAAAAGTATTTCAAAAATCTTATAATTAATCTTTAGATAAACTAAAAGAAGGCATCGACCAATTTAGTCTTTGAAGTCCGACAAAGCATATTTTATATTATATGTATGGTTCTCTGTGTCGTTTCTTAAAGTGGTCAGCTTTTTATAAACGGTGCAAAAATATGTTGTTCAATTTAAAACATAAAAAATTTACAACAAAAGCTTGTTCAATAAGAACCATATTTCACATTTCAATCTTAATAATTATAATAATGATTGTACTTGTGCATTATTTTTGGTCAGTGAATTACTAAATGGTTGTATTTATTTTTATAATTTAATTTATTAAAGGTCGCGTCCATTGCTGGGAATCTCATGATGAAGCACAAGACACCTAGATTTTCTTCCGATGTTTTTCTGCTCTTAGAAACGATAGGTGCTACATTAACAATAAGCAAGTAATCAATCTTTATTTCATATTGTCTTTAATTGTTACAATTTTTGATAATCATTTAAGGTTTTAATTTCCACTATTTAGTCTCAAGATTCTTCATAGGTGTTTTATTTTTCTTTAAAGTATTCATCCATTATCTCATTATTTATTGAATAAAATCCAACCTTATTGTGAGCAGGATTAATATACGACTCCTGTGAATGTTACGAATATTAATGATTATTATTTTCAGTTCAAAAACATGTAACTGTTGATGTTACTCCCAAAAACTTTTTAAAGTTGGATATGACAGGAAGGATAATAACTCTGGTAAAAATACCGCCATTATCCAAGAAATATGAATTCGTATCATTCAAGGTAAAATAATATATTTATTTTTTATCTACACTTTTAAATAAAAATAAAATAAAAATCGTTTATTTCAGACAATTATAGTCCATACACAACATAAAAATTATAGTTAAACTTATCATAAGCACTTAATATATTAAAGATAGAACAAACCAGATCAATTAAACAAAATAAATAGGTATAACAAATTTAATAAAATGAAGATTAAATTTACTCATGAAAACAACACCCTAATTATAAAATTATAGTTATATTAAAATTTGATAAATATATTTCATTTAATTATTACAGAATTAATTTTAATTTAGGCAAATTTCAAGATTAACAAATTAGGTACACAAATTTTAAAAAGCAAATATAAAAAATTTAAGTATTTACACAGATTATGCCAAGATCTCAAAACGCTCATGCGCAAGTCAATGCGGCATTCCTGTACAAATTTGAACGTAACAAAGAGACAGTTGAATCTACAAGGATCGTCATCACAGGTTTATCTTCCGAATTTGTTCATGCTGAAAAAACAGAACGATTTCTTGTGGGGAAGAATATTTTTGATGATGCGGTGCTGCAGGATTCCTTGAAGATTTTGAATGAGGAATTAATTGTCGAAGAAATTCCAGGAGAGCTGAAGCCTGAGTATAGGAGAAAATGTGCACTTGGTTTGTTTTATAAAGTAGGTAACAAAGATTTAGTTTCCTAGACACATTTTTGGATAGCTATACGTCAAATGTTTAGGATATTATTAGGTATTATATATTTTCAAAATTGCGGTTAGGCTATTATAAAATTTTGGACAGCGTAGATATACAACCATTAACGTCTATGGCTTCACACTCAAAAGATAGCCCTAGGAAAATTTTAAAACAGGCATAATGCTTTTTATATTTCAAAGACGCTCTCCATATTATTAGTCCATATATTTAGCATATTATTAGTTAAGTTTTTGTATGAAAATACTATTTAAAATGCCTAAGTCTATTTCAATCCGTCAGTAAGCTTTATGTTTCAGCATTTAATGGGCGAATTTAATGCACGATAATTTGTATGGTTTATGTAAATGGTTAGTAAAAAAGAGTATCACAACTAAAATATTTCCCAATTAAAATAATCTCAATTAATAAGAAACTAAACGTGAAGAGTCTCCATACATTAGCTGCGCAAGGTTGGGGTTACTGATTCAACACCAAAGAAGATTTACTGATGGTTTATTTGAAAGATACATAAAGCTTTTCATAAGCAGTAAAGTAAACATATAAAGTAAAAAAAAAATATTACAAACATTATCTGAATTATATAATCTTCTTTTATCTTAGTTATTCTTTTATTTTCAACTTTTTTCGCATCATGGACCTCGATTATGCTACCTCACAAGACCCCATTAACCCCACGAACTCGGATTCTCAAAACAATGTGTAATTGCTAGTTTCTAAACAAGATTTTGGACATGTGACTAGTGTTGTACGTCAGATTTCCTTTAACTTAATTGTTTAATTAAACTACCAGAAACAAAAAAGTTACTTCAATAAAATTTTAAGCATGGTTCATGACTATCTAGTCAATCTATTAATAATCATCATCGGCCAACGGCTCAAACATTATGGATTTAAGCCTTTTCTATTTCAGGGACTTCTTATTTTAATTCCGAAGCATAAACTAAATTCCCGTTACCAATCTGGAGCTCAACGTTTCCGAAGAAGTCGTCCTCTGTCTAAGGGCTCTGAAGTTTACGACACCAATCCACTAATTTGGCCTTTGAATGAACCTATGCCGAAGCTGGAAGCTCTCATCCAGTGTGCTGGGGAAGCCAAATACGTCAATGATCTGCCAACACAGCCTAAAGAAGTCTTTTGTGCCTTTGTCACTAGTGATGTTTTCAGTGGAGAAATATTAAGTGTCGATCCATCACCTGCTTTGGTAAGTTACTTTCATTTATACGAGCACAGTAAATATGTATTTGTAGCATTAATCAACACAAACTTATATGAATGACTTGGTGAAAACAGCTTTCCATACTGCAGTAAAATACAAGTACTGCACGTAATAACAAACTTTTACATAATAAATAAAAAAATGTTTTTATATCGATGTAACAACATTTATTATTATTTTATATTTGACTAGATATATTGGTGTCTCTCATCTTACAGAGATCACTTGTGACCTCGATAAATAATTTGTCGCAATAATCGTAAACACTAATTTCACAAAATATATTCCAGAAAATACCAGGAGTGTTGGCATATCTTTCCACAAAAGATATTCCCGGAAAAAACATAATTCTCTCTCCAAAAGTAGTAGTCCAATTTCCAGAGCAACTGTTTGCTGAGAAAACTGTCCAATATTACAATCAGCCGATTGGTTTGATAGTTGCAGAAACTGAGAAGCTAGCCAATCGCGCCGCTTTACTTGTTCAAGTGAAATATAAAGTTGACAAGAGAAAACCACTTTTGACAATCAAAGATGTAAAAGAAAACGATCCAAGTCGTATTACTATATTTTTTGTTTTTCCTGCTAGAGATAAAGGAACTGATATAAGGAAAGTAATCAGAGGAACTAACGATTTATACTGGCAATACCACTTTACTATGGAAGCACAATCTTGTGTTAGTCGTCCTAGTGATGATGGAATTGAAATGTTTCCAGCAACTCAATGGTTGGATTCAGTGCATTGTAGTGTGTCTGATCTTTTGAATATAGAGCAAAGCAGGTAATATTTAATCGTTTTACTACTGTATGTAATATTTTATTTCTAAAATAACTTAAAACAATTCCATACTATTTTGCAGAATCGACATCAAAGTGCCGCGTTGTGGAGGGGGGTACGGCAGCAAAATTTCAAGAGCTAATATGGTGGCTGCTGCATGCGCACTCACTACCTACTTAGTGAATAGACCCTGTCGATTTGTTCTTTCAGTTCAAGCCAGTTTCCGTGTCCTTGGAAAAAGGTTTCCCAGCACAGTCGAATACGAGGTTTGTCACTTTGATATTAAGGGATAATAAAAACTTCATTAATTTTAAAATGAAGCAATCTTTATAAAGTACTTATTCTAGTTCGTTTCATGCTTAATGAATGTTTTAGCTGTAACCCGCGACTTCGTTCGCGTCTAAGTTTTGGGTAGCAAAGGATGGCATATGAAAAAAGGAATTACATTTTCTAATATTTTTAAAAAATCGACGTGATTTCTCAGTGTCGTTACTAAATAACAGTCTCAAAGGCTCTACCGGCTCTTTCATTAAGGGAATAGATATTTTTCCTCCTGAACAATACATTCCGTCATTTTGTCCTTCCATTTAAGCGCCTTGCAAAATCTACACTCTTTGTTTCTATTCTCTATCTTAATAAGCCTGTGACTGGCGTTGTCAAGAGTGGAATCATACTCAAACGCTGCTTTATCAAATGATGACCACGCATTTCTTGCAAACGTTTGCCATTTAAGAGCCATCCTCTCAGCAACAGCCTGTCGCCGATTTTTTGCTTCTTCAAATGATGCGTTTGCACGTTGAGATGCCAGATAATTAGCTTGCTGTATTCTCCTCAGTTGTGATTATTTCGGACTTTTCACAGCACGCAGAGACGCTACGCGTTCAGCGTTTTGCAGCCGCCTCGGTCATGCTTGCTCTGGAGATTCCACTGCACGCTGAGTTACCAAGTATTCGGCGTACTGCAGCCGCCTTTGTTCTCTTTGTTTTCTTTCTTAGTTAAAAAAAATCCAATCAAATCAAAAACAACTATGTGACACCACATATAAAAACATATTAAGATTTCGAAACCTAAACTTTGATACATCCATTCAGAGTAGCAAACATTATAAGAATTCACTCGTTTCAGCAATACTCATTTTGAACGAAAAATAGCTAAAAGGCCATTCATCGATTTATTTGGTTTAATGTGCGTTTTAATATACTATCAGCGCTAGCTAGTCACTAAGCGAGGAATCAATTTCGTTCTTACTGTTTGGGACAAGAAGTTGCTATGTGCTATTCCAGACTATAAACTATCTCTATGCAACGTTTTACACGGATCCATTGAGCCGTTTTGCCTTTATTGAGGAGAAAACATCCATACATCCAAACTTTCGCATTTATAATATTAGTAAGATAAGATTAGTAAGATAGTAAAATTAGTAAGAAGTAAGATTTCTAATACCTACATGTATGAAAAACAATGAACCGTAATTTGATGTGATGTTTACATTCTATCTAAACGAATTTATCTTTACACACGGCATATTAATGAGTGACTGAGGTGACTTGAATCGACAAATGACAAAGACTTTCTTGACTATGATATTACTATTTTTAAACATTCCAAAAATGTTATTCTTAGGTTGGTTAAAATATTTTTTTTTTAGGTTGCTGTTAATGATGAAGGTCAGATCCAATATTTAGAGTACCACTTGTATGAAGACAACGGTTATGTCTTTAGCGACCTTGTAATCACCTACGTGATTTCTGCTATCAAAAATTGCTACGAAAATCAAAGATGGCAGTATAAATTGTTAAATGTAACTACTGACACTGCTTCTAATACTTACGCTAGATCACCTGGTAAGGAAAAGTTAGATTTTTCATTTCATTTTCAATTTCATTTATTTTAGACATAACGATATTTTTTATGGTTCTTTTTAAATATTTCAGGCTCTTTAGAAGCTATTTGTGGTACAGAATATATAATGGAGCGTATAAGTGTCGAGCTAGACAAAGATCCTTTTGAAGTTCGTTTACAGAATTTAAACCCTCAATACACTGACGTAGCTGAAATAGTTCAAACCATAATCAAAGACAGTAATTACGAAGAGAGAAAGAAAGAAGTTGCCCAGTTTAACCAAGAAAATCGATGGAAAAAACGTGGTCTGAAAATCGCCTTAATGAGCTGGCCTGTTGGTACAGTAGCAGATTATCAAGTTTTTATGAGCGTCTTTCATGGCGACGGTTCAGTTGTTTTAAAACATGGTGGAATAGAAATAGGTCAAGGTATAAATACTAATGTAGTACAAGTGGTTGCTTTCACTCTAAATATATCAATGAGTAGAATTAAAGTCCAACCATTGGATACTACATCGAATCCAAATAACTTTGCTACTGGTAACAGTCGCACAACGCAGGCTGTTTGTTTTGGTGCGATAAAATGCTGTCAGATACTTCTTGATCGCATGGAAGCTACAAGAGACGAATTGAACAATGAAACATGGGATGCTTTGGTACTAAAAACGTACTTAAGAGGAATAAGCCTGCAAGCAAGCTACCGGGTTACAACGAATGATGAAATGCCTTATAGAGTAGCAGGAGCGGCGGTATCTGAAGTGGAACTAGATATTTTGACAGGAGAGCATGAAATACTGAGAGTGGACATTGTTCAAGATGCTGGTCTCAGCATGAATCCGGAGCTTGATATTGGTCAGGTAAAATAAATTTAAGTATTTGCACCATGCTTTTATTGTATCTATTCGAACTTATAAAACACTTTTTAAGCGGATTTATCGCATATGAATATATACATTTTAACTCGACGTTTCGATGTCTTTGTAGGTTTAAGAAGTGTTTTATACTCTTAAAAAAGTAATAAAAATTAAGAAAAATGCATTTTAAAATGAATAAGATAAAATTTTACCCTAACTCCATTTAGATTTTGACGTGTTGTCAAATTTTTCATCAATTTTATATTGCACTTTTCTTATCTTTTTACTACCTACTTACTTTTTCAAGGGTATTAAATGGAAAAATTAACATCAACCAAAATTTGTACTAACCAGATTTATCTTTCCATTCTCTTACATTATTTTGCATTCACTACTAATGAAGCTATAAATTAAATTGCAAATTAGGTGCCTCATTTGGAAAACGATCAAGTAATTTTTCTCGACTTTTCTTATTCGAAAGTTTTGCTTTTCAAAACAATTTCATAACTCAAATATCAAATCCAAATATTGAAATAGAATAGAGAAGGCCGACCTACGCACTAAAAACCTGCAGGTGTTACTCATCCGCTATAAATGGAGCTAACGGTACCGCCATTGGTATTACCCGCGAGCCCCGGCGGATTGCACTCAGCCTGAGCCGAGCACGCCCCACGAAGGAAATGATCCAGTACACGAGATCATTTCCCCACACATATCCCTTATAGCTGCCCTCACCCGCTACGGCTGGCTATCGGGAGGGAGAAGGTGAGCGTATCTCCTTCTTTGTCGGTACCGAGGAGGCGTCATCCTTCCGGCACCACTCCACCACCTCCTTCTGCAATATTACGTGTTCGCAGAAGGAAGTCATGGCCGCCCAAGCCTTTCGACTTCCTAACATGGCTTTTACCACCCCAGGAAGCGAGAAGTCCTCTCCAACGACAGACGTCAACTGATGCCGCAACTGACCCTATGCCGGACACACAACTAAGGTGTGCTCCGCCGTTTTATCAGCTGCCCCACAATGATGACACTCAGTCGTCAACTCTCTCCAGGTGACTCTGTGTAGGTAGTGACCGAAACACCCATATCCCGTCAATATCTGCACAAGGTGGAAGCTCAACTTCGCCACACCCACTCAACGAGAACAAAACGGAATGCGTTAATCGTCCAAGCCCCGTAAGCGGGCGCGTCAAGAGACTCCTCCCACTCTCTAAGATTATTTTGTATTATAGGCAACCTCCTTTGATTAAGGCTAAATATTTTACTTATTTCTTAAAATCATATTAATGATGTTCACTAAATTTTTATACAATTTTTTTCAGGTGGAAGGAGCTTTTATGTTTGGTGTGGGATATTGGACTTGTGAGCATCAAATAAACGACGAGCAGACTGGGGAGGTACTTACAGACCGCACATGGACCTACCACGTGCCGGTTGCCAAGGATATACCCATAGACTTCCGTGTACAGCTCAGGAGAAACTCATATAATGAATTTAGCACGTTGGGGGCAAGGTGTAAGTTGTGGATTTGGTAGTGTGGGAATGGTTTTATTTATATTAGGAAAACTTACAGATTGTCACTTAACTTCCCTGTCCAATTTGTTTTCGATTTTGATTAAGCAATTTTTTTGAAGTATTTTTTCATCGATGACAGAACCCTCATTTGACCTCAATCTCACCTGATTGTGACGATGAGGTCGAAGATAAAGGCGCATGGGTTTGGGCTGAGTCTTCATTGACGCAGTGCTTAGCGGTGCCTGAATAGACCAATCACTTTGCTCGAAATGTCCGCTCCGCTTCAATGGAAACAGTACGAGTGGAGTGGAGCAGAGCTGAACTAATATTCATAAAAATACAGTGAGGTGGCGCGGAGCGGACGACCGTGGAGCAGTGCGGAGCGGAGGATAGTGGAGAACAGTGGGGCAGTATGAACGGGAAAACGAAGCGGCGCGGTGTGAACTGGTGAACTGGAATCTATGACGCCACGCCGCACTGCTTGATTCTCGCGCAGTGCATAATAGAAGTTATCAACGTACTGAGCTCAAAAATACGCAATTGTAAAAGTATGAAACACTCATCGCTTTCACCGCTCTTCTCTATTTCTTTCTGGTCAGCTCCGCGTCAGTAGAAACGCAGCCTTAGGAAGGTTATACAAAGACATAGCCTCCATGTTAAAGGGAGAGGGAAACAACGTTGCCTTCTATAGCAGAAATCTCTTTATGGAATACTATTTTTAGTGGCAGATTTTAGTGTGCTTTACACATCTTGCCTGCTAACCCTACGTTAGATACCTGATTGTAAGTCCAGGTTGCATGCAAATTTAGGAAGGGCTTTTAAATAACTGACAAAATATGTTAAATAAAATCACCAGACCAGGACTCAGACCTGGGACCTTATTCTGTTTGGGATCATATTTTATCAATTAGTGAAGAATAATTGTGCATTATTAAATGCAAAAACTTAGGGTTTTAAAGGTTTCCATTCATTGCATTAATTTTTAGCGGTTTCGGAACCTCCTATAAACTTGGCTGTATCAGTGGCGTTTGCGCTGCGAGCCGCCATCGCCGCGTCTCGTGAGGACACGGGGTGCCCGCGCACGCAGTGGTTTCATGTTGGTCAGTTTACACATTCTATTTAGAATACTAGTAACTTTAGGATTAGTAATATACCTATATAACAATAAGATAAAATGTTTGATAAGGTAATAATAATAATAAAACACATAATATATATACAAGCTGGACTGGGAGCGATAGAAAAACGTAGAATGTGCCAGCTGCTTCTCTTCCCGGGCATACTGTAAAAGTCAGTTAAGGGACAGAGGTTTTAAAGGCGTTTTTGTGGGCGATAGGCTGACCCCCTGTCACTACATTAGTCTCTTTCCATCTTTATAATACCTCCAAATTTGTCAAACGTGACATCAGATGGTCTTGTAACCTCTGGTGTTCTGCCTAACCCATAAGGGATACAGGCGTGACGTTATGTATGTATATATGTATGTAAAACACATATAAAAAGAATATTTATTGCTTACACACTTGAAAAACAAAATAGGAAACTTAATAACTAAGAGGTGATTTATAAGTTTCTCAGTTATTTAAGGGTTTTTATTCGTGAATATAAATTCCTAAATAGTTAATATTGTCTTAACTTTTCACGATTCATAAATTCAATAAAACTACTTTTTAACTGGATTAATCGCGTATAATTTACATTTTACGTGACCACGGGGTCTGCAAAGACACCGAAACGTTAAGAAATAGTTTTATGCTTAATAGTTTCTAAAGATTTCACGATTCATTGTATTAAGTTCTTAAATAAAATGATTACATCCCTTTTTTGAAGTCAGTTATTAAAGTCGGTTATTAAAATCTAACGAGCTTTTATAAAGTTTTGAATGTGAGAAGTATTTCGTTTAACAAATGTTCAAATCAATCAAATTTGTTAAACGAAAGAGTTCAAGTTTGTTCCAATGTATTCTTTTTCTTTTATAATTTTGTAAGTAATGAGGTATGAATAAGTAAACAAATAAAATAAATAAATTTCATAATTTTGTTTACTCCATTTTTTTTTGTTTTTCAGAGGGCCCGTACACTTTAGAACAAAACGTATTAAAGTCTGAAGTGCGTTTAGATGAATTTAAGTTTCAATGATTTGCTTCTAGTAGACACCACGGGCTCAAGAACAAATTTGATTTTGATTTCAAACTGTAAAAATTAAAAAATAGCAATGTCGAATCAACGCGCTCAATTATAGACTTTCTCAATACCTGGATTTAATGGGCGCTCATTGGATATGTATCCCTTTACAACAGTGCTGTCATCGGCGTATCCAATAATGCCCGGTACTAAGAGGTCATTAATGTGCAGCAAGAATAAAGTTGCAGAGAAAACAGATTCCTAAGGAGTAGCCATCTAAGACTACTCGATCGAATTCCCTTAGAAAATCAGATCCAGTCGCAGAGCCCGATCGATATGCCATATGCTGGAAGCTTGCTCAAATTAGATGAAGTTCTTATCTAACGTTAATTTATTTGTATTATTAATGATCTGAACCTAGTATTTCATTTTAGTATTTTCTAAAAAAAAAATGTGGTACCTAATTTTGTTCTATACTAAACCTACATTATTGTAATACAATAAACTAAGTTTAAAATAATTATAATATTCTTTGATAAATACTTTTAAGTACTTTAATAGGCCTTTTTTTCTTATTTTCGAAAGTTTGATTGTTAATAAAGCAGTATTTTAGTCACATTATTTGATTTTCATTTGTTTTTTTTATAATACACACATCCTTGCACCTTACCTGTTGTGCACGCTAAGTTATTGATTAAATAAATCAATCAATAAATAATTATTTGTTATAATTGTTAGGTCTTACAATCTTTCAGATTTCTCAAGCATAGGTATTTAATATTTTATTATCAGTATTTTCTATTACATACCGTATACCTCTTTTTTGTTGGGACGCCTTCTCCAGTTATAGAGCAATGACGCTCGCGCGCAGTTTAAAATGAAACATATTGTTACAACAAAATGTTACTGTGCATATCATTATACGATAGGTATCGCAGTTTAAGCGACATTCCACGCGGTCGATAAAAGGATGGGTGACCGCCGATCATTTATTTCTCACGAAGACTTCCATGCGGAGGGCATGTTAAGCAATCAGCCCCGGGTGCAGTATACTTCTTTACAGTAGTCGATAGTGTTAGTTAGAATTAATTTCGGCATTCTGAAAATTCTTACATCCACCAACCAGCACTGGGCCAGCTTTGTGGATTCGGGCCTGTGCCTTTTCGTCGCCCAGAGATGAGACTCATAGCTCTGCAGTGGGCTCATCACACGGAGTTGTGATGATGATTTTTTCATTTTTAAGGGGAAATAAAACTTACCAACCATTTTACACCACCCCTTGTAAAGGGTTTACTACTTAAAAAGTGGATCTTAGATGAAAAAAGTAAGCTTTCGGTGTGCTAATAAAATATTACTCATAGAAAGATGATTATGGCTGGTTGACCAGTACTGGGCTTGAACTCACTGAACAGAATCATGTACCACTTTGGACAATCTTTCGTATGCGTGCGGGATGTGAGCGTGATACTGAGTGGTATACATCATTCTGTTCTAGTGTATTGCAGCTTCTTACTGAAAGGCACAACAGATGTCTTTGTCAAGACTTGAAAACAATAATAGAGAAGCTCACACTTTAGGATAGACCATCGCAAAGCTACAGGAGCTACTCCTGGAAGCTCCCTTTTAAACACCGTTCTCACCGTACCTTACCCCAACATATTTCTTCTCTTATCAAAAATTTTTAATATTTTTTGTGGGAAATAAAGTTACACCCGAGAGGCTGTACAAAACGCTTTCGCTGACTTCATCGCCTCCCGACTGGTAGGCTGCAAACTGGACGGCAGCGACAGCGACAGCGAGAGCGACAGCGGCGCGGGCAGCGATTTCCGTGACATGATAGAAAGTATTGAGTGTGTATGAAACATAGAGAGTTTGTATGGCCCAGATTCCCCGCGTCGCTGCCCGCGCCGCTGTCGCTCTCGCTGTCGCTGCCGTCCAGTTTGCAGCCGTAGACTTCTACAGTAATGAGGTAAGTAAACTGTCATTAAAATAGGAACATTGTGTGGATGATTTGAGATAGAACTTTGATTAACTACAATGACAAAATAAAAAATAAACGATTTTTTTACAAATCTGCAGTACGATCACAGAACTTTATCGAATCGTATATTAACGAATGTTTACGAATGCTCGTATAGTATGGAGTCGGTTGCAAGTTTTGAGTAACATTGTAATTTTTTATTTTACAGATATTTATGAGTACGACATGTTTACAAACATTCAAAATTAACAAGGCACACATTTATTTAACCTGGCCGTGCGGCAATGGATAGATTTCAATTTTTTCTTAAAAACCGTCTCCATACTATACGAACATTCGTTAACAAACGATTCGATAAAGTTCTGTGATCGTACTGCTGTAATTCCATAGGAAAAGACGTAATATTAATCTTACAATAGTGGATAATGAATATGAACGAATTAAAAAGTTATGATTATAATAATGAATTTGTGTTCACAAACATACCTATATTATTATGAATTAGCTTATACTTGGATTTATAGATTCATAAAAAATGAGTACCTACTTTTTATTGTATTTTATTTTTGGTTCGATGAACACATGGTTATTGTATTAAAATATAAACAAATGAAGTAAATTTTTTAAATTTAATATAACATCTGAAAAATCCTTAACCCTTCTGAAAAGTATGTTGTCAGGGAAAAGATCACAAATTTTATCGCTTTCTGGCTATTTTCAGTCAATTTAAAAAGTACATTTTTTATCATTACTGAGGTTCAGGTTAACGTTACAATGGAGTAGTCAATATAAAGCAATAGATGTAAACAAAGTTTGTTAAATATGTACATTAAGTAAATAAATCTTACTTAAAATAAATAGGTACCTTGAGATACAGCGATCTGACCAAAACTTGTGTCCTGGATAATTAGGAATGTCCATACTATGTATTGAAATGTAATTTGAAAAAAAAAAGTAATTGTGTCGATAAAACCAGAGACCAGCAGGGCTAGCATGCAACCATCGATAAATCGTCGAATCGACAAGATAAATATTATTTTGTTATTTTATCCTATTATGTAAGCTTAATTATGTAAGAATTACTCGATTTGATACCATGATTATGACCACAGAACCAAATATGTCATAATCTTAATAAATAACATACACTTAATACCATATTCTAAGAAAATATCGATAAAAGGCCCGATTTATCATTGTCGACGGTAGCATGCTAGCCCCGCTGTAAAACTTTAAAAATATAATACAAAATATTTTTGTGAATAAATTATAAAACCTACGTTCTTATGCATAATCTTAAAAATTATAGCAAAAAATCCAGCACTCCTAAGTAAAGTTTATGAATGCTCATTTTCAGGCCACTTTGCGACACTGAAATTAAAAATAGCTCCACTCACAGTATTATACAAGGTGTTCCTGTTGATCTCCCATAACTCTAGGGTATTAATGGGACCATGTTAATAGAATCAAATAATATGTGAATATTTTTTCTATGTTAATTTGTTTTGTTTTTATTTTTCATACAAAATAATTCAATTTAGTCTAAACATCTTATGTAAAACACCTTTAATGTGAATTATGACAACGTGGCATTTTCTATCCCTTTCTTTTACAGCTACAGTTCGCAAAGCTTCGCGTTGTACATTGTATGCAACGTTCCTTAACATTTAAAATATTTTCGTTGTTTATTGTATGACTTCAGTGACAAGCGTCTATTGAATGAATGTTAAATAGATTTTACAAGGGTGATAATTTATGAACTCATTATATTAAGATTGATGATATTTTGGAAATTATGCACTTTCGAACCACATATTCTATGGCAAAAGTATTATTATTTAGTAAGTAACGAAATATTAAAGGTATGGGTAATTAGCAGGAACACCTTGTATTGTACCTACCACTTAGTGGTAACATGTTTTTTTCATAATTTATAATGCCATCTTATATCTTAGCTGACCAAATAGCGAGTCAAGAGTTTTTGTTTTGGATTTTCAGTGTATTTACTTTACTGCTGTCTGATATAACTTGAAAACAGAATATCATAGCTTTAAACAATGTTACCAAAATCGTAATTGATCTAAAAACATGTAAGTAAGCCCTCTTCTATGTTATAAATATGTTGAAAGTTGAAAAACTTGAAATCAAGATTGAAAACAATATTTACATCAGCGTCCTCTGTAGCCGATTTATTGAAATTTAAATTCGTCCAACCGTACTTCAGAATGTAAAACATTCGCTTCTAAAGTGTATGGGCCATCTGAAAAACAAAATTTTCATTACTAAACAAATGATTTAAAAAATATATAACCGTATATAGTAGATAAACAATGATACTGCAATTCAATATACATAGGCACAAAATACATAAAAGTAAAGGTTGAGATGTTGTTTCATAATTCCGCACTTGAATCAATAGTCTTCATGCGCACTTTCCATCAGGTGGCATGGAAGACAAACGTCCTATCCTTACAATATAAAAAAAAAACACAGGTCGTATGAATAGAAAAATATAACGCAAATACCAAAACCCATTCAAAGTAGGTATTTACCATTGCCATTTATAAAGTGATAATACCATTTCAATGTCTATCGGTAGCGCATTGCGTTTTTTTTTTTGCAATTTAGTTTTGTTAATCATTTGACGGTATCTTAGAAGTTATATTTTCATCTTTGTCCTCACTTATCAAAATGTAGAAATTATTTAATGTTTCAACTTACCAACTTTAAACCACTGCGTGCGCGGGAACCCTGTTTCCTCTCGGGAAGCGGCGATGGCGGCTCGCAGTGCAAACGCTACTGAAATAGCCAAAATCGTAGGAGGTTCGGCAACCGCTGTAATAATATTTCCATGGATTAAATTAATACATAAAGTGAAAACCTAACTAATTTAACCGCGTTCGATCAGCTAAGAATAACCCTAACGCTCTAAAGATCACCAATTCGAACGACCCGTAAATGGTAAAATGGCGTCGCCAATGAAAACCGTCACCCTTTTTCACCATTTAAAGTCTGTCGTTAATTTAGTACCGACGACGAGATGTATTGACGGAATGTTTTGTACTGATGTACCTACAAGACATATACATACGTATGCAAAAATCAAAAATCTTCTATAGGCTTAAGTTTTGCCGCCCAAATTGCTTTATTTCTGTTATTTTTGTTCTGTGATTTTTATTTATGTTAAAGGAAATAAATAATTTGGATTGAAAATCTTGACTTTGAATAAGGATAATACAATTAAGCTTGTTTCAAAAGCTGTACATTTTCGAATCTAAAAATATATGAAGTACTTTTCAATAACATACATCTAGACCCCAGTGTGCCTATTTCGTTATAAGAATTCCGCCTCAACTGCACACGGAAGTCGATGGGAATATCCTTAGCAAGCGGCACGTGGTAGGTCCACGTGCGATCTGTCAACACCTCCCCGGTTTGCTCGTCGTTTGTTTGATGCTCACAAGTCCAGTATCCCACGCCGTATATAAAGGCTCCTTCCACCTGAAATGTGAATATTAGTAGGGTAGGTATCATAAAATTGATTTGAACAAGGGAAAATTTGTTTTGTAAAAAGACGAAATTGTTTTCTTATAGATTAAACCCGTGTTCGGTCATAATCTCATCTGATGGTAAGCTATGTTAGTCAATAGATTGCAGCAAGTACTTTTGTCGCAATTTTATTTTATCTAAGTAGTGTGGAAACAAACGACTGTCTTAAAAAACAACAAAAGAAAACAAATCAAACTGGTGATTTAAAACGGAGTGACGCGAAACATTTTGTTTTAATTTGCGGTTTGTCAACACTCTCACAGAGACAAAATAATAGTAATTAGAGGTTATAATCAGAATTATTACTAAAAATTTTTGTTGATAACAGTTATATAATAGTACTTTTTTAAGTTAAAGGTTACCTATAGTTATAAAAGTTTTTGCAAGTTCTTTGACATAATTTTATAGGTAAATTTACCTGACCAATGTCAAGCTCTGGATTCAAGCTCAGACCAGCATCTTGAACAATATCAACCCTCAGTATTTCATGCTCTCCTGTTAGAATATCTAGTTCTACTTCAGCTACTGCTGCTCCCCCCACTCTATAAGTTTGTTCATCATTGGCATTTACCCTGTAACTTGCTTGCAAACTTATTCCCCTTAAATATGTTTTAAGCACCAAAGCACCCCATGTTTCATCGTTTACTTCTTCTCTTTTAGCATCCATACGATCAAGGAGTATCTGACAGCATTTTATAGCACCAAAACAAACAGCTTGCGTTGTGCGGCTATTACCGGTAGCAAAATTATTTGGATTAGCTGTAGTGTCTAAGGGTTGGATTTTGATTCTATTCATTGATATGTTAAGAGTAAAGGCAACTGCTTGTACTACCTTTGTGCTTATACCTTGACCGATTTCGACTCCACCATGTTTCAAAACAACTGAACCGTCTCCATGAAAGACGCTCATCAAAACTTGATAATCTGCTAAAACAACAACAGGCCAACTCATTAAGGCAATTTTCAAACCACGTTTTTTCCATCGATTTTCCTCGTTAAACTTAGCAACTTCTTTCTTTCTTTCTTCGTAATTACTGTCTTTGATTATGGTTTGAACTATTTCAGCTACGTCAGTGTATTGAGGGTTTAAATTCTGTAAACGAACTTCAAAAGGATCTTTGTCTAGCTCTACACTTATACGTTCCATTATATATTCTGTAGATGAAATAGCTTCTAAAGTGCCTGAAATATTTAAAAAGAAGGATAAAAATATAATTAAGTTTAAAGTAAATGAAATTATATAGCTAGCAAGGTATAGGAAAAATTTAAATAAAAATTTTCTTAACATATATAATATTGCTAAATTTTAATTTACTTACCAGGAGATCTAGCATAAGTATTGGAAGCAGTGTCAGTAGTCACATTAAATAATTTATACGCCCATCTTTGATTATCGTAGCAGTTTTTGATAGCATCAATCGTGTAGGGTATTACTAAGTCGCTAAAAATGTAACCATTGTCTTCATATAAGTGGTATTCTAAATACTGAATTCGGCCTTCATCATTAACAGCAACCTAGGTAATTGTTAAAACTTTTTGAATATGTTTCGTTTTATTTGTTTTCTATATTTTCGATTTATTATCAGAATGGATAATTACACAACATTATACATTCTGTTGTCAATAGGAAAAAGGACGCATCCACTCTAAGTTCAAAGTTTTTTAAAGGTTTGCTGTGCAGATATGCTAAATTCTGCCGTCGTATATATAGTTATTATATATTATTATAGTTTGTTTAGTTCTTTGGAATCAGGAGACCGCGGGCTATTTGAGAAAGTTTTCGGTTTGTTTGTACGATGGATATTTACTGAAATACATTAAATAAAAACACAGTATTTTTACAAAAAAACATTTTTTTTAACAAAAAAATACAGTATCTGTGTTATTTTAAATTAAATAACAGTATCTCACTACTAACTGTGTTTTTTTTTAACGTGAATAGATTTACATTTTTCTTTTGCTTGATTATAACACGGCTTCTTCAGTTACTGTGATTGCGTATAAAATATTGTTCAAAGATAAACAACAAATACTTGATTAAATCACAGTATCTCATTTACTGTATTTAAGATGCCCGATGATTTTATACGTATTTCTAAGAAACATAGTTATAACACAGTATGTACATACTTACTGTGTTTTAAGCTAACTGCAGTTTGTATTTACTGTGTTATAAGCTAAATTTCGAAAAGAACGCGCGGTGAAGGATGGACGCGATCCCCCCGTGCGGTGCGGCGCAGGAGCGCCGCCCGCTGCCCGCTTAGAGACAGTCGCGCGAGTAACGTTGCAGTGATAACGTGTAATACGTACGTGCGGTCCAGCCAGCGCAGACCATCGACACCAGACGGGACTCACACGTATTAAACTGTAAGTATTAACTGCCAATTTTTTTTATTGAAGTTCATCTAACTAACATTTAATTAATAACAATCGCGTGTAATACCACATTTTGTTGTTTCCTAATAAAATATAATAATTGGTAAACTACCTACCTATCTATTACTTACACAGCAAAGTGAAGGTAATTCAAACATGAAATAAAACTTTATGTTCTGTGTTTTAATCGTACATTCAGTAATAATATGTATTCGTTCCTTGGGACATCCACATTTCAAGGACGAATAAAGCGCCGGGTATCGGTCAAATTGATTGTCAACCCCCACAGTCACTGCATTTCTATGTTGTGTATGGGTACCTACCTATGTACACACCGCCCCGCCGACGTATAATTGCTTATTTGCTGATGTTGCTTATTTCCGGCTATTCCACATATCCCTGTTCTATCGCTATAACTAATAATAATAATCTTTATTTTCTTCGCCACAAAATACATATATATGTAAAGCCCAGTTTCCACCGCGAGCGGAACGGACCCATTAATGACTCCGTGCTCATTTCTACTCTTTCTACACGCTCGGCTCTTTCCGCCCGGCTATTTGTTGGTGGAAACACAAGTATGCAGTTTGCGTTTGCGAGTTTAGCGGAGTCATTAATGGGTCCGTTCCGCTCGCGGTGGAAACTGGGCTTAAGGTTATACAAAAATGTCTTTGTTGTTATATTAAACATAATATAATACTGTGGGAAGACTGGTGCCCAAACTAGGTGTGAACCTGTATTTCAGGTCACCAGGTCTCCACCCCATTCTACTATATTATGTGCTACATAATGTGTACGTGCGCGTGCGCGTGCGTACGCATGCGCGTGCGCGTGCGTGTGTGCGTGTGCGTGTGCGTGGGCGTGTGCATGTGCGCCAGCGCGTATGCGTGTTCGTGTGCGTGTTCGTGTGCGTGTGCGTGTGTGTGTGTGTGTGTGTATTTATTACTTACCTATTTATGAATTACCCGCGAGTGCAATGCATCACTAACAACTGTCTGGGGGGTATGGTAAAATCTAGCAGAACCGACGTGGTGGCGTCGCAATGGCGGAATGGTTGCTAATCATCATGTCGTCCTATCGTTAGCGTTACAGTGATCTGAATTATGACGGGGCCTACCACGTTTTGATTACATATGACTATTTTAAAGGTACATGTTAAATGTCCCCGCTATCCCTTTGGAGATATAGTTTAAGTGTTATGTATACATATTTTTTTATTATTTTTTTTCAGGTCAAAATGAGCAAATCCAGAATAAATAAAATAATGAAAAGAGCCCAAGCAGATACACCGAGAACAAAACGAGAAACTGAGTTAGATGAGACATTGCATGATGACTTTGAGATAGCAAGTGCAGGTCCAAGCAAACCAGTAGATTACGATCAACACCTTTCCGATTTTGTTACTAGTATTGAAAATCAGATAGATGACTGGATTTTATGTAAAGAGCCACCATTGGAAGACTTTGATTCTGACGACTCAGTCAAAGATAGAGACTATTTGTTCAGAGAATCGGATTTAAGTACAAACTCATCTGTTGCAGAAGATGAATTCCAAAACACGCACGCTAAAAAGTTAAATAAACGCGGAAAAAAGGAGCAAAAAACACATCAAGTAAAGAGAATAAAGACAACAAGAAGATCAGAAACCGTGACTTCAGAAAAACATTTGATTAATGTACAGAATGCGATACAAGAGAAAGTTTCTAACGAAGAAATAAACTTAGGATTTGTGGAACAGGAACTAAACAACAGTACTGACAATATGATGATAGAACCTGTTGAAACAAACAAAATTTTTGTAGTCGATTCATACGGAAAAGTAATGCTGAAAGAAATAGAAAATAATATAACATCGACAATTATTAATGAAAGTGCAAAAAACAATGTTTGTAATAATCTAACAAAAAAAGGGACAGTGCGAAAACGATGCAGATACGCCACTAAATTAAAGGATAGACAACAAATTAAAATGGAAAAGAAAATTACTAGTTTTAAACCAAAATTACCGTGTTCTGAAAAATGCCGTAAAAAGTGTACAACTTTCATTTCTGAAGCAAGAAGACAAGAAATAAACTCATATTATTGGAAACTTAACAGACAAGCTCAGGTAGTGTTCGTGACAAATTCGACAAGAACAGCATCAACTAAAACAAAAACTAAAATAGATTCACAAAGAAAAAATACTAATGAATATTTCTTTAAATCAGTCGACAGTGAGAACTCATCAAACATTGCAGTTTGCAAACATTTCTTTCTAACCACGCTTGGATATCACGCAAAAAATGACTACGCAATTCTTAAAGCAATCAGTGATCCAAACGAAGCAATAATTGATAAAAGAGGTAAGCATACAAAAACTGTCCACTATGATCGGAAGAATATACATGAACATATTATGTCGTTTGGACCTGCAGTGTCGCACTATCGTAGAGAGCATGCACCAAACAAAAAATACCTGCCGTCGGACTTAAGCGTTAGGGCTATGTATGATGATTTTAAAAACAAATATCCAGTTACAAAATGTTCGTATGAATTGTACAGACATATTCTAAAGACTGAAATGAATATTTCACTGGCTAAGTTAGGGAATGAAGAATGTGAAAGCTGTGAAATATTTAACAAACATGATGATGATCACGCTAAAAATCCTGTAGAAAATTGTGAAATCTGTACAAGTTATAAAGCCCATAAAATACGTGTGGTAGAAACTAGGAGTGAATACCAAAAAGATGCAGAACATAAACAGGATATGTTGAATAACTACTATTCTGCTGATTTACAAAAAGTCATAATGTTACCTAGACTGGATTCCTTCAAGAAAGTAATTTTTTGTCCACGAATAATCGTTTTTAATGAAAGTTTTGTGCCCCTGGGAAGCCTAAAAAAAGCATCAGATTCAAAAATTTATGCAGTTATATGGCATGAAGCTGTGTCTGGCCGCAGGAAAGAAGATATTATCAGCACTTACTACGATTTTCTTAAATATAAAAGAGACGTTGAGAATATTACGATCTGGGCAGACAACTGCGCGTCACAAAATAAATGTTGGTCACTTTTTAGTTTTCTCTCTTATATAATTAATAGTAAGGATATATCTGCAAAAACAATTACTTTCAAATATTTTGAACCTGGGCACAGCTTCATGTCAGCAGATAATTTTCATCACCAGGTGGAACAAGCGATGCGACACAACCCAAAAATTTACGACTTTCATGATTTTTACAAAACTGTGCAGTCTGCATCAAGCAAAGTAGACGTTAAAATAATGACCGTAGGAGACTTTTACGATTTTGAAGACTCCTCTTCTACCCATCGCCTAAAAAATGCTCTGAACAGAATTTACTTACGAGATATTGTAGAAGTCCAAGTTCGGCGGGGCTCCTCGGCCTTGTTTGTAAAAAAATCGTTCCAAGATATAGAATATATTGAACTTATGTTTTTAAAGAAAAAATATGAAAAGACTGCTTTGCCCGTGCCTGTCGAAAAAACCGCAGCAAGAGGGATTCATTCTGACAGAAAAGCCGCAATTATTGAGGAACTGGGTTGTCTCATGCCTTCAAATCGCTTACAATTTTGGCGAGAACTGCCTGAAAATAATCTCGCTGTCGATTTAAGAACTCGTGTTGATGATGGTTGTGATTTAAGATTATTAAGTACCAATGCTAAATTAAAATTAGAGGATTTTTATTTTTGATAAGGAAGATTAAAATAACTTTAAGTAAGTAGTACCATATAATTGAATCTCTAGTCAAGGTCATTTCTTGTCGTTTTAAAACAAAGAGTTTATGTTATTAGAGATGAAAATAATTTGTTTCAATTAGTCATTATAGAAAGACTTGTTTATTTTTGATGTTTAAGTATGTGAAGTATGATCTCATTGCTATTATTTAATTTTATTATTAGGAAGTTGATTAAAACATTACATTACGTAACTCAGATCTAAAGATGTATGTAACTTAAAAGTTACATTTAAGTCTAATATAAAGGCTTGTTTAGGATTAAAAAGAAAATGATCTCAATTTGAGCAAATAGTTTATTTTAGAGTTGCTAGTAATAGACGTTTATATTGTTTGTGTTGTTTAAGTTTTAACTGAATTATAGTTAATTTAAGTTTATTTTTTTCATTACTCTTTCTGAAGGTTTGTTTGATTTTGATGTTTAAAAGGGATCTCATCTGTTTTTTTAATAATAAGTTAATTAAATAAATATATTTTATGTACATAGATGTTTTATTGTCACATTTCATATATTTTCTAAAAATACTAATAGTGATTTATATGGTCATAATGATTACTCACAAAAGTAAAAAACAAAATTAGAACACAGTATATTTAGTTACTATATTTGCATTTAGAGATATCTTACTGGAAATCAGGCTTAAAAACAGTATCTTCTATTACTAGAAATGGATCTAAGTAATAATCGCATTTTTTGTTAAGTTTAAACCTAGTATGTATAAAGTTACTGTGTCGTAATTCCCCTAATGTTAATATCTTTACAAAGTTACAACACAGTAATAGGTAAAACTTGGTTACAACACAGTAACCGTTGAGTTACCGTGTTGTAACTTAAAAAAGAAAAAAAAATTATATTATTACCCTAGCTTAAAACACATTATCTAATTTTATTATTTATACAATAATAATATACTAGATATATATATATACAGAATCAAAGATTTAACAATATACTAACATTAAAAGTTGCATGAAAAAATATACAATAATTAGTATCTTCATGAGAGCAAAAATTAACCATTAAACTTCAACCGCGTTTTTCTCAAAACGCATATTTTGAAGTTACTGTGTTTAGATTTACGACGGCAGAATTATGAAAATATAAAGGATTTATTTTGCATGTAGCCTCTCCATATCAATCCCAACAACATTTGATTTACGACTTTTTACAAATCTTGACGGTTCAAAAGTGTTTTATTTTTAACAATAATCTTTCCAAAACTTAAGTCTTACGTCTAAAATCGTCAAAAAATATTTGTTATTATAATACAGTGTTATTGGTAAGAAAACCGGAAAATTTTAAAGGAAAAGTAGAGGAGTGTCGTTTGCAAAATGCAATCATTTTAGCCTAAATCGACTAATCCGAAAAAAATCTTAAAATCCAGTTTTACTTTCTTAACATGATTATAAAAACCCTATGACCCGATTACAATTTTCTTTTCAGTTTTGGATAATTTCCCAATAGGTTTATTTCACAATTCATAAAGCACAATAATTAGGAAAAAGTTAGATGCGTCCCTTTTTCGTAGGTATAACGACAGCTTCACATATACATATGTTTTCCAACCTCTTGTAAAATTAAAAAGAAACAAACCTCATAGTCAACAGTGCAGGGACACCTTTTTCCAATGACTCGGAAACTGGCCTGGACGGAAATAACAAATCGACAAGGTCTATTCACTGTATAGGTGGTGAGTGCGCATGCGGCGGCCACCATATTAGCTCTGGTTAGCTTGTTACCGTAACCCCCTCCACACCTAGTCACTTTGATGTCAATTCTACAACATAAAAATTGATCCGCATTCAATTAAAAGCAAGACAATAGGTTTTTAAATTAGAATTAAGATATGAATTTGGTGTCACAAGAATATTACTAAACGTTTTTTTTTGATGATATAAAATAAATGATATGATAGTTTTTATGTAAGGAATGTTTAGTCTTCAGATTTACAGTAACTCGACAATAAGATTTAAGGATCTCGTTGTATTTGAAGACACTAAAAATCACATCTGAAAATTCTTTCCGCTATTACAATTCATAATTTTAAATAAAGCACTGTTCAGGGCGACTTTAAATAGATTTATCAAAGTTCTTTATAGACTGTGATTCACTTGTGTGACTGTTAGAAATATTTATTATTATTACTGTTTCGGTGCCTTTAAAGAACTTTCGGTCCCGAGCGATTCATATAATATTTACGTATGCTAGACAGTAGAAACGCTTTTATAAGTTTTATTTTGTGAAAACTGATAATGTGCAGTCTTGTAAACGATATCATAATATTAACATTGGTTTTTCTGCTTTACCTGCTTTGTTCAATGTTCAAAAGATCAGATACACTACAGTGCAACAAATCCAACCATTGAGTTGCTGGAAACATTTCGATTCCATCGTCATTAGGACGACTGACACAAGATAACGGTTCCATAGTAAAGTGGTACTGCCAATATATATCATTGCTTCCTTTGAAGATTCTCTTTACATCAGTCCCCCTATCTCTAGCTGGAAAAACTAAAAAGATAGTGATGCGACTCGGATCATTTTCTTTTACTTCTTTGATTGTCAAAAGTGGTTTTCTTTTGTCAACTTTATATTTCACTTGGACGAGTAAAGCGGCGCGATTGGCTAGCTTCTCAGTCTCAGCAACGATCAGACCAATAGGCTGATCAAAATATTTGACAGTTTTCTCAGCGAACAATTCTTCTGGAAGTTGAAGTATCACTTTTGGAGACAGAAATGTATTTTTTCCGGGAATATCTTTGGTGGAAAGATAAGCCAAGACCCCAGGTATTTTCTGGAAGAAGAAAATTCAAAATGTATACTTTTTAGTGGCTTAAGAGTTATACACTAGTGGCCAAACCTCAAAACGTGTAATCAGTTTTATTAATTTGAAATTCATATTATTTAAACACAAAATGAGCATATGACAATAACCATACAATACGTCTACCAAGTAATAAAAATATAAGTAAATGGTGGCTTAGTTGATCACAATGTCAAGGGTCATATGTTCTTGCTTTCATAGTAAGCATCTAAAAAGAAACGGAAAATTTTTACCGTAATTGACATATGTATATTACCCAAAAAATAAAAAAAAACTAATTCCAAAATATGTCAAAGTGTCACGCAAATTATACAGGGTTAATTTAATTTTGCGCATCACCTCTTGCAGGCAGCCTCTCCACATCAATCCCAACAACTTTTATTCTGCGACTTTATAAAATTACTCAATTTTGAACTTCAAGTATACCCGTACAAAAAATGTATTTATTGCCTCTAAACTGGAATAAATCTAAAGCGTAGGTAAGTATGTCACGCACTTACCTAAGCTTAAAAATAAGTCCCTACAGCACATTTACAATTTTATGACACATGCTCAAATAGTTCTCTATAAAAAAGCCAAATATAAACTTTTTATAAAAAAAAATGTAACGTCCCAATAGAATAAAAACATAAATTTTTTAAGTGTATTTTTAAGAACATCCTGAATTTAACTCGAAGTTATAATTTTGTTTTGTGAATGAATAAAAATAAAACATTCCTTACCAAGCAAGTGATAGATCGACACTTAATATTTTTAAAGTTTATGTTGATTAATGCTACAAAAACATATTTACTGTGCTCGTATAAATGAAAGTAACTTACCAAAGCAGGTGATGGATCGACACTTAATATTTCTCCACTGAAAACATCACTAGTGACAAAGGCACAAAAGACTTCTTTAGGCTGTGTTGGCAGATCATTGACGTATTTGGCTTCTCCGGCACACTGGATGAGAGCTTCCAGCTTCGGCATAGGTTCATTCAAAGGCCAAATTAGAGGATTGGTGTCGTACACTTCAGAGCCTTTAGATAAAGGACGACTTCTTCTGAAGCGTTGAGCTCCAGTTTGGTACCGGGAATTAAGCTTGCCCGCCGGAATTAAAATAAGGAGTCCCTGAAAAAAATACACTTTTTAATAATATAAATAATAAATATTTCTGACACTCACACAACATTATCTAGCCCAAATTAAGTTTCTTAAAGAACTTGTGCTATGGATACTAGATAACTGATATACTTTAGAAATATATAAACATACATATTGAACAAATATATATTTTTTATTAGAATAAACTTAAATAAACATATATATAAACATCCATGACTTGACGGCGAAGATCTGTGTTCATCACACCGATATCCGCCGCCGCCGGGATTCGAACCCAGGACCTTTGGCATAGAAGGCAATGTAAGTTACCACTGCACCAGCCGGTCGTCACTGGTGTAGTGGTAACATATTCATATTTGTGACTAAACTCACGTTTGACTCAATTTCACCAAATGGTAAGGGAAGATGAGGTTGAAGATGACACCACCCAGGAAGAACTTAACTCTTCATAATATATTGGAATATGAAAACCGCAGTAGCAGTAATATTTGACGGCAGATTTTATATACAGGGTGGTCGTTAGCTAGGTGGACCCTGAAGGAATCCTACCATCAAGCGGCAGCCACTTGGATTAGTCACCTTTAAAGACACGCTTATCTAGGGGCGGTAAAGCTATTAACCGGACCCGACCCTATACGGGATAAAATGAATGAGTATAATTTTATAACCTATGCCCCAAATTCCATCGTCGCGAAATATTCTTGTCATTGAAAGTATGACAGTGATAGTAAAAAAACCTTCCAATTATATTGGGTTGGGGAAAAAGTTGCTTCGCATTTTTTAAGAAAATTAAAAACATTTTTTTAATATAGTTTATTGACATTTAATTAAAGAATGTATGTACCATTTTGTTCGATAACCTTTTGCCATCTTGTAGGTAGGGACATGATCCCATTGCTATAAAAATTTTGGGACCTCTCATCAAAATACCGCGACAAGTGGATTTGGCAGTCCTCTTGTGATGTTAACCTAACACTGCCTAAAGAATTCTGAAGAGACCGAAACAGGTGGAAATCTGAAGGTGCAAGGTCAGGACTATACGGCGGATGCATTAACACCTCCCAGCCAAACTCTCTTAATTTTTGCTCGGTGGCTATAGATGTGTGAGGTCTAGCGTTATCATGGTGAAACACCACACCCCTTCTGTTGATCAATTCCGGCCGCTTTCTCTCAACTTCTTGTTTTAATCTCATAAGTTGTTCGCAGTAGAGTTCAGAATCGATAGTCCTGCCTGGTGGTAACAGCTCATAATGAATAATGCCCTTCCAATCCTACCACACACACAACATCACCTTATTGCGAGTTAACCCGGGTTTCGCCACAGTCTGTGTAGCCTGACCGGCCTTTGACCACGACCTTTCTCGCACGTTCTTGTCGTACGTGATCCACTTTTCATCACCAGTTTATATCACCAGCTTTTTCAAAAATGATTCGGTTTCGTTACGTCGTAATAAAGAATCACAAATGAGTACACGGTTCATTTGGTTTCTTTCAGTGAGCTCGTGAGGTACCCAAATATCGAGCTTTTTTGTGTACCCAGCTTTTTTCAAATGCGCCAAAACTGTTTTGTGATCAATTCCCAGTTCTTCAGCTACGTCGTAACTGATGGGGTTATGGGCGCGCAGCGTATAAAACACAGTGGAAGTGGGTAAATAAATAGATCAGGAATATATTATAAAAATAAAAGGTTTGATTTGTCTTGACGTGTTTATTTATTTACCCACTTCCACTGTGTTTTATACGCTGCGCGCCCATAACCCCATCAATGGTTATGGGCCCAGAAGTAAGTCGGGAATAAAAAGTAAAAATTATGAGAATTTTTGAAAAAGTGCTTTACGAAGTTGGTAGTACGAAATGTCGTCAATAAGGATAGAGGTACTGACCAAGGATAATTACGAGACATGGAAAGAGCAGGTTAAGGCTTTATTGATAAAGAATGATGCCTGGGAGTACGTGGACGGAACCTTGACAAGGCCGGCTGAACCAGCTGAGGCACTGGTGTGGGAGGCAAAGGACGCGAAAGCGAGAGCGGACCTGATACTATCCATAAGCCCTGCTGAACTCCGTCATGTAAGAGGTACGACGACTGCTCGTGAATGTTGGAAAAAACTATCGGAAGTGTTTGCTTCCTCAGGGCCTGCAAAGAAGGCGACGCTTCTGAAGCAATTGATATTGCATAGAATGAAGGAAGGGGAAGATATGAGGGAACACTTGTTGAAGTTCTTCGAAGCCAAGGACAGACTCGAGGATATGGAGATAGTTATACATAAAGACCTTTTATCAATAATTCTTCTATACAGCTTACCACTTTCGTATGAGAATTTTAGAGTCGCCATTGAATGTAGAGATTCGTTACCTGATCCTGAAATATTGAAAGTGAAGATACTTGAGGAAAGTGCGAAAAGATTTCATGCGAGACGAGAGGTAGATGAGGCGAATATGGCGAGAGGTAACCTGAGAAAGAAGAAGGGTAAAGTGTCGTCACCTTTTTTTAAATATAAATGTTTCAAGTGCCATAAGCAAGGACATAAAGCTTCAGAGTGCCCAGATAAACAATGTTCTGCAAAATGTGTTGGTGAAACGAATTCAATTAATGATTTATTGTCAGTTTCAGATGAATTTTGCAACAAAGTGAATGGTCCGGAGAATGGAGACTGGCTCATCGACAGTGGGTGTACTTCGCATCTTTGTAAGAGCAAACAAATGTTTGTGAGTTTATCACCGACAAGTGGTAAGGTGAATTTGGCTACAAATGCGAATACAACTTCTGTGAGAGGTAAGGGTACCGTGAATTTGTCCGCATGTAATGATCAAAATTCGATCACCACGTTAGATATACAAGATACTTTGTACGTACCTGATTTAAGGTGTAATTTATTATCGGTGTCAAAAATAACGAACCGAGGGTATAAAGTAACTTTTGATAGAGAAACTTGTTATATTACCGATTCACGGTGTAATGTTAAGTTGATTGCGGATCGTAGGAATAACCTTTACTACGTGAGAGAGGGCCATGCTTCTGCTTCTGTGATTTCGGATAGGAATTGTGATTTATTGTCGTGGCACGAACGTTTAGGTCATTTAAATGGTAAGGATTTATTAAAAGTAATGAAGAAAATTGGTGCGAAGGTCGATCTGACCGAAATCAGCCGATTGTATGACTGTAGGGTTTGCGCACGTGCAAAAATGAGTAGTTTGCCTTTTTCGAAATCGAATGGACCATGTGATGAAAAACTTAAGATTGTATATTCGGATGTTGTAGGGCCAATGCATACGGAAGCTCTTGGAGGCGCGAAATATTTTGTTACATTTATAGATGACAGTACTAGATGGTGTGAAGTACATTTATTAAAAAGAAAATGTGATGTTTTCGAAAAGTTTATAGAGTTTAAGAGTTTTGTAGAAAATTTATTTGGTAAAAGGATAAAATTTTTGCAAACTGATAACGGTGGGGAATTTAATAATAAAGTTTTTGATGATTTTTTGAAACAGGAAGGAATCATCAGACGTTTAACGATTCCTCACACGCCACAGCAAAATGGTGTCGCTGAGCGCATGAATAGGACGTTGGTTGAGATGGCTCGCTGCATGTTACTTTCTTCGAATCTTCCTGCAAGCTTTTGGGGTGATGCTGTGTTGACAGCATGTCATGTGAGAAACCGCTGTCCGACTAGTAGCTTAGGTGGTGATATTCCCTACGAAAAATGGTATGAGAAACCTGTAAATGTAGAATATCTCCGAAGGTTTGGTACTGAAACATACGTGCTAGATAGAAGTCGCGAAAAGGACAAGTTTGAGGCCAAAAGTATTCAGGGGGTGTTAATCGGTTATCCTAGAAATCAAAAAGGATACAAGGTATGGATACCGAGTGAGAGGAAGTCCATTGTAGCAAGGGATGTTAAGTTCTGTGAGTCAAGGGAAACAGTAGAGGGGAACCTGAAAACTGATCCTTTTATGATGGAGAAACAGGATGCAAACATCGAGAGGGGCCAACCTAAGTACGTAAAAGTAGATAAAGATACTGAAAAGTACGATCCAAGGTATGTTGAAATAGATGTTCAACCTTTAAGTCCTATACCAAGCACATCTCAAAAAAAATCTAGTAAACACGTCAAGACAAATCAAACCTTTTATTTTTATTATATATTCCTGATCTATTTATTTACCCACTTCCACTGTGTTTTATACGCTGCGCGCCCATAACCCCATCAGTAACTACCGATATGTCGATCTTGCTCCACTTTTTCAAAAATGGCATCCATTTTATCCGTAATAGGTTGACCAGAGCGAGGTGCATCTTTGACATCAAAATTTCCGGATTGAAAACGCTTAAACCAAATTTGTGCAACTCTCACAGACACTGCACCTAGGTCCATATAAATCGCAAATTTTTTTCGCGGCTTCCGTTGCATTTTTACCTTTTTGTTGTAAAATTTTAATATGTATCGAATTTCTTCATTAGATTCACTCATCTTGACAGTATGAAAAACAAATGAAAATCACACATTTTCCTATGGAATTATGTTCTTTAAAATTTTAACTTTTAATGATACCAAAACCAGCCAGATACAAATACTATACCCAAAGAGATTTTGTTACAAGTTAATACATACTATAATGCGAAAAGACTTTTTCCCCAACCTATTATCATCACAACTCCGTATAATGAGCCTACTGTAGGGCTTTAAGTGTCTCCTATGGGCGACGAGGAGGTTTTTAGGCCGTAATCCACCAAGCTGGCCCAGTGCTGGTTGGTGGATTATAATTTACAATTATAATTTACCTTATAATATAATCCCAGAGCGCACTTTCTGCGGTACTCCGGTGATAACTCTCCAGGAATGTCTTTAACAATTAATTCTTCATTCAAAATCTTTAAAGAGTCCTGCAGGACTGCATCATCAAAAATTTTCTTCCCCACAAGAAAATGTTCAGTTTTTTCTGCATGAACATTTTCTGCAGATAATCCTGTGATTACAATAGTTGCTGATTCAACTGTCTCCATATCACGTTCAAATTTGTACAGGAATCCTGCATTTACTTGAGCATGAGCGCTTTGAGATCTAGGCATAATCTGCATAAAATGTTTAAGAAAATTTAGTTCTCTTTATATTAAAATAAAAACATATTTTGTAATTGCAACTTTAAGGAATACCTTGAATGATACGAATTTGTATCTCTGGGACAGTGGTGGAATTTTTACCAAAGTCATTATTCTTCCTACCATATCCAGCTTTAAAAAGTTATTGGGGGTGACTTCGATAATTTCAAATTTTTTGACTGAAAAATATGAAAAAATGTTGGTGAATTTGAAAAAAGTGTACGAAAATCATAGTTGATTGATTACTTACCTATTGTTAGTGTAGCGCCGATAGTTTCCAGAAGCAAAAAAACATCGGAAGAAAATCTAGGATTCTTGTGCTTCATCATGAGGTTCCCAGCGATGGACCCGACCTTTAACATCATTATTTAAAGCGTGTCGAAAAATAAGATAAATTTCTTGAATGGATTTAAATAGAGTTTATTTGGAACTAATCTAGTCATTTGCAAAACCTGGTAATTTCTAATATTATAATCGAGATTTGAAAAAGTAGCCTAATCCCAAAAAAAGTTTTGTTTTCTTACTAACGTATTTTTTTTAGTTTCAAATAAAGAATAATGTTCACGTTACAGTCTCTGACGTATCAAACTACTTTTTGTTAGGTATGTGAATGTATAAAGATGATATTGTCATAAAAATGCTGCCTGTTTATATCTAAACTATTGGTGCAGACTTGATTTAATTTCTTAGAAACGATATCGGGATTTTCATTTCAAGTGTATGATACGTGTAGTCTGTTGAGTTGAGAGGGTGAAATCTTAAAATCCTTGCCGCGGTTTCTAATGTAAGTAAATGATTTGGAATTAACCGAACATGAGCTGATATTTGCACTATATGTTATTTTGAAACATTTCATGGGTTGTCAAAAATCTAACAGAACAGCTTTGAACATTACTCTTTGCTATTGCTTTGTTAACCTCAAACTCATGGTTTTGTCCGTCTATAATTCTGTTTGCCGATTTTCTTAACGAGATAGTAGCAGAATAGATAAACTAAAGTAACTAAAAGTCTGCCTTTTGCATGAAATCGATTATTAATTACTCCTCCTTATTTAAGACATTTTTGATAAGAAAAATAAAGTACTACTTACATTTCTAACAGGAATATGAGCAACTAGATTCAGATGCTCATGCAGCTTTTCAAGATAAGAGAAATCCTCGTTAATTTTGGATACTGTCATGAAGATGGACATTAGTTCTGTTAGAGTGGTGCCCGCTCCCACCACCAAGTTCTGGTCAATGTAATAACCTTGTAATGATTTAATAGGTCGAATATCGATGAGAATTCTTGGGTACGAAAATATTGGAGCAACGCCTGAAAATATAGAAAAATAATTTATTATTTCTCAGCATAAAATTTTTCACGATTATTAGTTACTAGCTGTTGCGCGCGGTTTTACCCGCGCAATTTCGATTCCCGCGGGATTTTCGGGATAAAAAGTAGCCTTATACGGATTCGGAAGAATCCCTCTAAGTAATGGTAAAAGAAATTTTGAAATCGGTCCAGTAGTTTTTGAGCCTATTCAATACAAACATACAAAAATACAAAGGTTTCCTCTTTATAATATTAGTATAGATTTCAACTCAGCATGCATTAATGTGTTTCTCAAAACTTTGTCATCTATATAATTTAGAAAAGATTTTCACCTCCTAGTATACACCTGATTTTTTTTTGAGTTTCTGCAGTCATTGGACATTCAAACATCAAATTATTGACGTTTATCATGCGGATTTTACCCACAATTTATTGCCGGAGGTGTCCGACTGCACTCACCTCTGATGAAGGACTCCATAAGAGTTCGAAACTAGTCGGACACCTTCGAAAATAAATTGTGACTAAAAGCTGCATGATAAACTTTAGTTAATACGACTCACAAAACATTTTTAAATTTAATCAAATTATTGGTTTGAAATTTTCAGGATTCGATCATTTGTGATAGAGTGGGGACTTAATCGCATAAAAGTTTTGTTTATTTTTAGCGACCGTAGTAATTTGGTCATGTGTAAATGTATTACCTTAATAATTATATAAATATGTACCTATCATAACTACTTCGCCGCTTCAATCGTTTCATATCGATTCCTTGAAAATATTAGGTCACAAATACTATCTGTTATTCCATAAGCCTTTACTTTGTTAATTAATTTATTATCATTCCTAATTATAATAAATTCAATTTATTTCCTCTTTCAATTCAACTTGTTTAAGACAGTCATGATAAAATAAACGATGCTAAGTAATGATTACCGCCCCTAGAAACATGTGACTCTACCGGTGCGAAATACACTTGAGAGGTATTGAGTATTTTTAAATCAAACTTGCATACATTTGTGATTTACAATAGACAATAAACTTTAAATAGTCATGAAAGTTCATAAACAGTAACCTACCCCTAAATAATCGAAAAAATGTGATAAATAAAAATTACCCGGCCAGGACTCGAACCTGTCCCCCTCGTTTGCCGGACTAGTGCTCTTCCACTTTTCGGTTATTTAAAAATAATTGAGCATTATAAATGCAAAAACTTAAAAACATTATTAAACGTTGCAATGCTTCACTTTAACTGGGATTCACAATTTCTGAAAAGAAATTGGTCTCGGGTGGTCTTAGTTGCAAAGCTATACCATTAGATGGAGCTACATAAGCAATATAACGTAAAAATAAAAATGTGGTAAGTAATTTTGAGGCGTACCGCCAGGCCCCGGTAGCTCAGTGGAAGAGCACTCGTCCGGCAAACGAAGGGTCCCAGGTTCGAGTCCAGGCCGGGTAATTTTTATTTATCACATTTTTTCGGTTATTTAAGAATACTTGAGCATTATAAATGCAAAACATTAGTAACCTACCCCTTCCTGTATTGCCATTTACTAACATATATGAATCATATCCTTCCATATCCAAAACTGTGTATATATCCTTTATGTTGTTAACTCTGTACCAGATACGATCATCTTTGAGCTGAATCTTTTTAATTTTAGGTTCGAAGTCCCCGCGATCAACGAAGCACCAGTCACTCCCGCTGCAAGTTTTCTTGCAATTGTCTTTTCCCTTGCATGGTTTCAGGTCTTCAATATCTTCAAGAGCATTTGGTTTTGGAGCATCTTTAGCAAAGCTTTTGAAAGCGTCCAGGATCGGACGGTATCCTGTGCACCGACATACGTTACTCCCAAACGAGTCTTCAATTTGGTACATCGATAAGTCATAGTGATTAGCTTCTAACAAGCTGTAATTAAAACATTAAATGAATCAGAAACTTTAAATAAGCGTTACATTATTGATGTTTCCTTCTATTCAATGTATAATGGATAGTCTGTCAATAAATTTACGCAAACAAACCATTTCGAGTAATTAAGACGGATAATCATATACTAAATAACATGTTATCGTTAATAATAAGATAGTTAAATAGAGTAATGGTACAGTTGCATGTTAATTAATCCTGAACCAAGAACCGGTATTTTTATAGTACTTAAGGAAGTTTTGGTTGAAATGTTTAAAACGTTTTAAGCGGAAATAAATGCAGGCAAATATATAGTTGTTGAAGTCGTTGTGGTGCCGTGGTTACTGTGCATATCAAACGATATCGCAGGTTAAGCGCGCTCGGCGCGGCCGGTGTAAGGATGGATGACCGCCGATTATTTATTACTCACGACGACTTCCGTGCTTCGGAGGGCACGTTAAGCAGTCGGTCCCGGGTGCTGTATACTTGTATACAGTAGTCGTTAGAGTTTGTCAGAAGCCATTTCGGCAGCCTGAAAATTCTGACATTCATCGACCAGCACTGGGTTAGCTTGGTGGATTATGGCCTAAACCTCCTCGTTACCCAGAGGAGAGACTCATAGCCTTGCAGTGGGCTCATTACACGGAGTTGTGATGATGATGATGATTATATAGTTGTTAGTTGTCATTACAATACAGGGCTTCTTATATTTCAGGTTTAGTCGTAAATCAAGATTTTTTTTTTATATTTAGGCTAAACAAGAGATTGATAACAATCTCACGAGATGCTTTATAAGGTAGTTTTAGAGAAAGAAGATTGAGAGCTCGGATTTATAATAATTGTCTCTCTACATGATATCTCTTTATAGGTATTTGTTTCTTTGAGTAGTCTATTTATCAATCGGTAGTCGACCATCCTACCTCCGAGGGCTCTTGCACTTACATCCACATTTGATAGGGCCGACATAATCTTTAATATGAGCTTTAACAACCAAGAAATAAGTTTCATATTTGCCCTCACCTGTACATGCTCATGACCCAGCCTGGCGAGCAGTACCCGCACTGCGTGCCGTTGCTTTCCGCCAGCGCGCGTTGCACCGGGTGGTAACCGAGCCTTCTGTCGCCGATGCCCTCCACTGTCGTTATCTCCCAGTCTTGACATGACGTGATTGATACTAAACACTTAAAATGCATTTATTTTATTATAAGTGTTTGTGAGTATAGATGAATGGATGATTGTTACTTTTATGAGATAAGGATGGGACGTTTGCTTTCCGTGTCACTTAATGGAAAATGATTAATAAACCTATTCACTTGACCATTAAATTAGGTCTAGAAGCGGTCAGGAGAAAAAGACATTTCCGAATATCAACTAGGCATATAGGGATGGAAATACTGTTCGCTTGGTAGTCTGATGGCAAAATAATTTCAGCGATTTCAAGTTAATCACTTGATCACATGTTCAATGTGATTCGCTGAAATCACACATTAGCATGGGCACTTCTGTACTAAACTGTAGCAAAATTAATAATTATATTTAAGTTTTTGCATTTAATAATGCTCATTTCTGAAAAAATATGCTCAATAAAAGCAAACTCTTATTTAGCATATTTTTTAGTTAGCTACGTACATTATTTATTTAGCTTTAGGTAATTTTTTGGAATATCTAACGTATGTGGTAGATTTCCAAACAGTCGAACTTAGCGCTTTGACAGATCCTTTTTGATATAGGTCGCCAAGGTTTAGAATGAACTGCCTGCGTCTATTTTCCCTGACCAATATATTTCTGGTACTTTTAAGCGACAAGTGAATAGGTTTCTTATGGATGGACGTGTACCACCTTAGTAGTCATGTTCACTTACCATCAGGTGTCATGGAAGACAAACGAATGGGATCCTTATTTTATAAAAAAAAATGTCCTAATAACTTCAAAAGTTTTTTTAATTAAAACTCAAGCATTAAATGCTATTGTATATTGAGAATGACTGTAACTATTGAGACTTGTGCAGAGACTGGCATTGAGTTTTCGCTTTAACCATAGGATAGGACTGTTGAGGGAGGTATTCGACCTTCTCGGTAAAAGGTCGATGACACATTCCTATTTTGAGTTGAAATATATTTGACAATCTGCTCTGCACATGCGCAACATTATTTGTTTGTTTACATTTCATGTACAGCCGTCAAACAGTTGAGATGAATATATTTATAGTGATTTATTATGTTGTAATATTTATGAAATATATTGATTTACAATCTAAAAGTCTCTCATGAACTGCCGACGCGCAACTCTTATTCAAAAAATAATATTGTCTTAAGTTTTCGCGATTCATACTATTAAATAAAACACTTTTTAACCGGATTTATCGCGTATATTTACATTTTATACGCTGAATTCCAAATTAAATAAAATACGTTATTTACTGGATTTTATCGCATTTAATTTTACTTTAAATTCTCGGCGTTTTAGCGACTTTGCTCGTGACCATGTATCGACGTCCAAATAAATGTAAATCTAAAACAAAATTAAGCACTATCCGGTTAAAAAAGTATCTTATGCAATATAATGAATCTTGAAAACTGAAGACTATATTATATTTACCGAATTAACGGAAAAGGTCCTGTAGACGCCATTGTGGTCGTGTGCAGAGACCGCCACGACGCAGGCGCCGCAGCCTCCCTAAAAATCAAAATATAAAAACATTCTTCACTGTAGGTATACATCAAGGGAACATCAAGGAAGGGGACATCAAGGGAAAGAACCTTAAATATCCTAGATAGAGTTTTTTACTGAAAGAACACTTAATGTTCCTGATTTTTTAATATAAGTAATTCTGCATTTGAAGATTTCACGTAAATTTCAACTTTTTTGGCTACAGCAGTTTCATTCATGTAACATACAATCAATTGGATTAAAATGATTGATTTCACGTTGTTTCTAAAAAAAAAAACGCCTGCCACTCTTTTATCAAAAGATAACAAAAATTGGCACAAGTACAATCTATACATGAAACAATAAACAAAAGACAGCTAATATCGTGTATGTGTTACAGCTATATGGTAACAATCTCGTATATTTGATCTTAAAAAATAACCTGTGAAGACATTAGCCCCATGCTCTTTTATCATACATACCCAACTTCGCGCCTGAATCCCTTATGAGGTAGTCAAAACACCAGAGGCCATATAACCATCTGATGTCATGTTTGACTTTGGAGATATTAAGTATAATTATGGAGAGAGACTATTGGAATTACTGTGGGTTAGCCTCTTCTTCTCAATCGTACACTCTTGACAGAGTGGTCGCGGTTGCTCTGATGGCGTATATGTTGAGGGTACGCGCACATGTTTAGTCAATTATTTCGCCTTGAACAGCTTTTCTAGCTCCATTTTTTTCGATTTGCTGCATTACGAGAGCATTCCATCATGGTAGTCTGAGTGGACGATTTGATAAGGTCTGTCCATCGAGTGGGTGACCGGCCTCTAGATCTTTTTCCCTCTACATGCACCACCCTGCACCACCAGTCTTTCGATAGAGTGCTCTTTCCTCGATATGTGGCCAAAGAATTTTAATATTCATAAATGCACAGTCGACGAAAGACTTTCCTTGATATTGAGTTCCTTAAGGATAGAGTTGTTTGTACGGAAATCAGCCAAGGTCAGCCTACCGCCTACCGCCCACAAAAACGTCAATAAAACCTCTGTCCCTTAACTGACTTTTACAATATGACCGGGAAGAGAAGCAGCTGGTACATTCTATGTTTTTATTGCGCTCCCAGTCCAGCATGGAAGAAGAAGCTATCGAAATAATAATTAAGTTTACCTCCTTGCACATGTACTTGGTGCCGCGGAGATTCAGCCAGTTGCGGAGGTAGTCGTTCATAGACACGTCCGAGTCTACCTCCGAACCCACTGGAAAAATAACTTTCAGTCAGAGCCATTTCAAATTTAACTTAAAATATTATAATATTATAGGTGGACGACCACTTTGGTGATGGGGTAAACCTATCTGCCTCAGACGCCAGAACAAGAAAAAAGAAAGTTCCGGGTCTGGGTGTTTATTTATATATAGCAAAACCAGGAGAGATGGAGCACGTTTTTTCAAATCTTAATAACTTTTTTATTTTTTAAACAACTATTATTAATTCTCATTTTAAACAGACAAGCAATTAATACTAAACATTTCTTACTGTTATATGGCACTATTAGAGCCTCTTTATATGAACAATCACAATATTTTTAAAAACTACCCTCGGTCCGTCTCTCCCATACTGTAAGGGAGAGTTGGATTAGTAAGAAAGGAGAGATTGAAGTCACAAAAAATTGTCATTTAAATGTCTTAAACAATCTAATAAACATTTATAATAGTTGGAAAGTCTCCGCTTAAAACTTGTTTTGGGTATGCCAAATGTGCTTGCGGCTTGATACCCATTCTATTGGAAATAACCTCAAACATATTATTCCGTGCCTATTCAAACCACTTTCCTCGGCATACATCGCCTTTACGTTTGTAAATAAGAAGCATAGTTACCTAGAAACAAAGTAAATAATTAAATTTAAAACAAAAAGTAATAATAAAACGCTTAAAATTAACAAACTATTGGTCCATCTCACCCATACATAATCTCTAAATTGTGAGGAGTGGCGGACCGCTTCGATGTACTTTAATCACAAAAATAAATAAAATATTTTAAGGTAAGTTTATCGTTTCATGAACATAGTAATCACGAAACATCTATTCTTATTGTAAAAACACAATATCTTATACGTACCCTTCTTTCGAAACACCAGCACACAAAAATATCAACCTTCCGATAACTTTCAATCCGTATTTTACTAATTTTATAAACAAAAATAAAACAGATGCGTTTTCTTCATGGTGGCAACAGGTCAACTAGTGTATGTCAACTGGCAAAGCTCAAATAAATTTAATAGTCAGGTAGAAATTGGGGTGTTCCATCTCACCCGCTGGTCCATCTCTCCTGGTTTTACACTAATATGTATTTTATATTCTAGGTTCCCCCCTAGTTCGCTACATGTTATCTCATAACACAACTTTTAGTGTGATTGTCTGGGGATGTTTATTTTTTTTATTTTTTATTTATCCCCGCTGGGTAGTAGGAACTCTTCCGGGTTTTTTAAATTCAAATGTCATCGCTCTAATGGTAAAGTGTTCTAGCAATATTTTATGAAGAGCCAGTTCATTCCTAAGCCTGTATGTCATCTTGGACCGCGTTTTCACTTACAATCAGATGGGATTGAGGCAAAGAGAAGTTTTATCACTGTTTTTTCGTATTATTTTCTTATCTGTATCATGCCATTCTTCTTTTTGACAAAAGTTAAATGGAAATATGAATATAGTCATATAATTAACGTAGTACAAACCTGAACATAGCTCTCCATTGACTTTAAATGTGATTCTATCCATTGCAGGAAGCGGATAAGAATCTGCAGACAAATAAACAAAATATATTCGTAATTTCAACATCTTTTATATTTTTCTTTTATTTTAGCCTTATTTTCAAATCCTGAATTCTTATTGATGTCGGTGGTTTCAAATATCCTTACGGATTATGGCATCAAAGATTTAGAATTAAAGCTAATGATTTAACTTAACACGTACTTTTAATAATTTTATGAAAAGGATAACTTAGATGGCAGCACTGTAGCGTCAGATCCAATGAACTTTCAAAATACTTATGCGAATTGTTATTTTATTCTTATAGTCCTTACTTAAAGAATATTGCTTTATAAAATGCCAAAGTGTTGTGCAGTGCCTATGTGTGCAAATAAAACAGAACGGCAAAATATTGAAACAGTGGCTTGTAGGCATTCGCAGAGATAAAATTACTTCAACGAAGGCAGTAATCCATAATAAAATTTTATAACCCTTCTAGAAGGTCCAATTAAGATAAAATTTTAATAATTTATGTTCAGTTCCTACGACTCTGTGCTATCTGACAACTGTTTGGACCTAAAGCCTACGAAGCGCCGAAAAAATATCGAATACCCTCATCAAGGCTAAACCATTTTTCTTTACGAGACATAAATGATCTTGAAATTTTGCTACTAAGTATGCTCTCCCGATCTTAATTATTACATTTTACCTTACTCTTATTCATTTATTTACACTTTGTACGTATTTTGTAGGTGTGAATAATGGCTCATTATTTTCTAGCTATCCTTTAGGTAGTAGATTATGTTGGTTGGTAAAAATACAGTTGTTTTTTTTTAAAGGGAATCGAAATTATATTATTTTATACAGCATAAAAACTAACTTAATCTAAAAGACCGAGAGCAGTGACTCTTGTATGATTTGGTTAAGTTGCTCAAATATTGTAACATAATAAAAGATAGATTAACGATGTAGTTTTCATACAATCTATACTTACTATTACGTAAAGCTGAAGAGTTTTGTTTTTTTGTTTGTTTGTTTGAACGCGCTAATCTCAGAAACTACAAGTGGGATTTAAAAAAATATTTTTGCATTTGATAGCCCAACTCTTGAGGAAGGTTATAGGTTATATTTTATCCCGAAATTTCCACGGGATCAAAAGTTACGCGGGTAAAACCGCGCGCGGTGGCTAGTTACAGAATAAAGCGCTCAACCAAATGCCCGTATACTGTTAAATCGAATAGGTACTGTAAAATATAAACTTTGTCCCTTAGGAAATAAAGTACATTGAAACAGTTGTTTGCCAGATTATTTAAAATAACATAAGTATTGAAAAATAAAAATACCTAATAGTTGCTTCGGAATGGCAGGGTTTCGGAATTTACCCCCCAAATGTTCATAGTTACTACCCCTGAAGTTTTACATGCTGTACATACATTTTTTTAATAAATTAATTAATTCCTAGATTGGATTTATCCTAATAAGATAATTATTTACCACGTTTGAAAATATTAAAATTTTATAACATACATAAATATTTATTACCTACCTACCTTTCTGTCTACTATAAATTCAACAGTTACTGAGAGGTAGCTCAGTTCTCAACACTGCTAACCCACTATGTACTATTGGTGGTGGAGTAGCCAACTGAAAGAAATAACCACTTAATGGAAAGAACTTCATTACGAAAGCAACGCAATTACTTTGTTTAAATAATTTAAATATACGA
This sequence comes from Stenoptilia bipunctidactyla, assembly GCA_944452665.1. Lineage (NCBI taxonomy): Eukaryota > Metazoa > Arthropoda > Insecta > Lepidoptera > Pterophoridae > Stenoptilia > Stenoptilia bipunctidactyla. Next base: position 3,798,731 of record OX101735.1, on the reverse strand, counting down.
TTCTAGACGTTTGTACTTTTTGGAATTCTGCAGTAATTTTGTGAAAACGGAATGCTCCTATAATTATTATTAACATAGTACATAACGCCACGCCTGTGTGACAGGCTGTGTCCCTTATAGGGTAGGCTAAACACCAGAGGTTGCAAGACCATCTGATGTAACGTTTGACAAATTTGGAGGAAAAATAAAGATAAGAATAAAGAATAAAGATGGAAAAAAATAAAGGATAAAGATAAGAATAAAGATGGAAAGAGACTATTGTTGAGACAGGGGGTCACCCTATCGCCCACAAAAACGCCTTTAAAACCTCTGTCCCTTAACTGACTTTTACAGTATGCCCGGGAAGAGAAGCAGCTGGCACATTCTACGTTTTTCTTTCGCTCCCAGTCCAGCATAAAACTAAATTCTGTATAAACCAGCATTTACAATTCCAGCAATACAATTATTATGAAATTCTTATTAATTCGTAGAGTAAAATTTTTGTTAAATTTTATGAAACTGTAATTATGACTTTCATTTACTAATACATAATTACTAAATAAGATAAATTACTTTATTGTAAATTCATGATAATAACTATTTTCTCACTACCCTTTCAAATTCATTTTGAAAATCTTTAGATTTATTCAATAATAATTTGATAATAATTTTAAAAAGTAAATTATTATCAAAGTAGTGCAGTGCAACAAATAAATATTAAGAGAGTTTTTATTTCCTATGCTAATTTATATGACAATTTTTTTTTTATATTGATATTTAAATTTTTACTTGTAGACGTTTTGAAATAACTTCTGAAGATTGAAAACAGGAAATAGACGAGAAATAGAAGTAAACTGAAAAATTAGAACAAACTAAACGAAAGAACACCTATTAGGATTCCCACTGGCTTTGTTGAATTTTCGGGACTATTTTATTTTGTACTAGCTGTTGCGCGCGGTTTTACCCGCGCAATTTCGATACCCGCGGGATTTTCGGTATAGAAAGTAGCCTATACGGATTCGGAAGAATCCCTCTAAGTAATGGTAAAAGAAATTTTGAAATCGGTCCAGTAGTTTTTGAGCCTATTCAATACAAACATACAAAAATACAAAGGTTTCCTCTTTATAATATTAGTATAGATTATTTCTATACGGTTCTTGATATTTTCCTTGTAGACAGTGGTTTTCTTAAGTCTATTGAAAATGTAAAATACGTTATAAAGCTATAAAATCCTTTTAAATATTTATTTTCAAAACGCTATCTTAGAACTTATTATTATTTATATTTAATGCGCAATTGCTACAGCTTCTGTATAAAACTAATTTAAAAAAAATATAGTTCTAAAACCATTATAACTTGCTCGCACTTGACAGTTTACTTATAAATTTTCATAATATAACATAAATGTATGTTAAAAACACGTCGTTGTCAGAAAAGCGAATTATTATAGTTGTTAAATGCTTCAATGAACCAGCAACAAGGGAGTACTTGCTACACTGTTGAGAACAGGGCTTCAAACTAAGATGACTTTGCTAATTTAAATAAGACAATGTAGGCTGTAGTTGCAACGCAATTTTACGTAAAGGTTGGCGGGGGATTGTTTATGAAAAAATAAAAATAAAATAAAATCCCCAGACAATCACACCAACTACATGGCCCCAAAGTAAGCATAGCTTGTGTTATGGGATACCATATAGCGAACTAGGGGGAACCTAGAATATAAATACATAAATAGATAAACACCCAGACACGGAACATTTTTTTTTCTTGTTCCGTGCGGGGATCGAACCCGCAACCACTGGCGTCTGAGGTAGACAGGTTGACCCCAACGCCAAAGTGGTCGTCAAATGGAATGCCACTGGTGATACAGTTGGTCCCACTTATGAACCTGGAGGTTTTCACTGGGTCGGACTTCTGCCTAGTCATCCACACATAACCCACCGGTCCCCCTTGGGCGGTCCTTGTCGTGAAAGTACGTTTTTTTCCAGACAAAAAAGGGTCAAACATAATATGCTACTTTTTCAACCGACTTCCAAAAAAGAGGAGGTTCTCAATTCGTCTGTATGTCCTTTTTTCGGACAATTATGAATCGATTTTAAAAATTCTTGTTTCATATGATAGAAGATACTTCATAATTGGTCCCATATAAATTTCATCAAAACTGGTTGAGTACATTGTTCAAAATTTCAAAATTTTAAGAAAATATGTATGATTTCGGAGAATGTTTACGTGGATGACATTCTAACTCAGCCAAAGTTTTGACGTGAAGTAGGTTTTTTAATGCTTTTCATTCCTTGATTATTCAACTATCAGCCCTTAAAGGGTTGAAATAGAGAATGAAAGTATGTATGTGAAGAGCCAAACTTAACCGAATTTTGGTACCGCAGTGTTAAACGAAGGCTTCTATTTTATGTACAAGTACCTAGAAGATGGTAGGCAGGTACTTACAGTTTTTATCCAATCTAAGAAAGTTGGATATATCTTAAAAATCAAGCATAATACAGTTTTGTCATTCGTTAGTCAGCTCTTTTCTTTTGTTTTTTCCTCAGTTGCATACATTGCTTTGTAGTTTTGAAAGGCAAGGAGCCATTGGAAAGACATACCTAATTCGAAAGATGAACATATACTGAAGTTGGAGCGCACCGTCGGGAAGCTTGTTTGGAGCGCTGTAAACAGCAACTCGTTGTAAACAATAAGCTTGTATAAAATCTCGGCGCTGGTTGTAAACGAACGTCAACTTTGTTTGAAGTCTTGTTGTAAACATTATTGATTAGGGCTTTATAAACACCATACTTGAAGGCCTCCTTAGAATTTTCCAGGTTTCACCTTCAGAATGAGAGGACCTGGTTCCGAATCTCAGCCACGCCAGCTTAAAAAAAAACTAGCTGTTGCGTGCGGTTCTACCCGCGCAATTTCGATTCCCGCGGGATTTTCGGGATAAAAAGTAGCCTATACGAATTCGGAAGAATCCCTCTAAGTAATGGTAAAAGAAATTTTGAAATCAGTCCAGTAGTTTTTGAGCCTATTCAATACAAACATATAAAAATACAAAGGTTTCCTCTTTATAATATTAGTATAGAAGACTCATTGAAGCCTGCTTAAAACTTTGTTAGCTGAAGTTCTTCTATATTGTTCTTCATTTATATTGTAAATTGTGCTGAATGTGTCTTACTGAGACGAAATAATTCACATTTACTTCATTGGTCAGTTTCTTATTACTATTAGTACCTATAAAAATAATGTTACAATTCCTTTTGTAAGTAAACCATTAAAAACAAAAAATACCTATATGGTAGTATTTTTTCCTTTACACGATAATAATAGGTTTTTAAAACATAACTCTATGTTTATACCTTATTAAGTATTAATGGTATGCAAAAATAATAACAATAATAGAAAGCGTGACTACTTATAATCATATAATTAAAAATCCATTACCCTTAATAAGTTGGTATCTTTAGTACATCGTAAATTTCGTCGTTTATTAATAATTAAGTAATTATAGTAGTTACAGACTGTAAACTTTAAAGTGAAATAATAAACAGTAAATTAACAGTAATGGGGAGTTTTCTGACAGCTCATTAAAAAAACAAAACTGTACAAAATTGGTACAAAAGGCTTCGATAGATGGCGCTTTACAAAAGGCGAAGGCGAAGAATTTATTCCACACTGCGTTTTAAAAGTAAAATAAATTAATTGACGTCTGTATCAGTAATTTAACGTATAAATAACCATAGATGGTAGATACCACTTACCTACATTATAGTTTACAGATTTAATGCCTTCGGCTTTTTAAAAGTGCCATCTATAGAGGTTTTTTGAACTTATTTTTATGAGCTGTCAGAAAACTCCCTTTTAAGTAAAAAATGAAATTATGCCGTCATGTCATGGGTGAAAGTCAGTGAACGAAAAAAGCATGGCACGTTTGTTTTCTTTTAGCACCTAGTCGTTTTCTTTGAAATGATGAAAATTTGATTGGTTTTATGTGTCAACACACGTAGCTAACTGGCTGGGCAACGCACAGTAACATAACATCATTGGCCGTTGAAATATACATTTTCGATCATTTACGAACCTGAAAAATTATGGATATTATGAATATTACATGAATTGTCATAGTGGACAATTCATGTAAAAAGTAGCAGTGGAAGATATGAATATTTTTACTTTGCATATTTCTTTATTTTGTTTATGACGTAGACAAAAATTTCATGTACATAATTTGAAGTCCAGTTCATAATTTCGCTCCCAGTCCAACCTTCCACGCTGGACTGGGAGCGAAAGAAAAACATAGAATGTGCCAGCCGCTTCTCTTCCCGGGCATACTGTAAAAGTCAGTTAAGGGAAGGAGGCTTTATTGACGTTTTCGTGGGCGATAGGCTGACCCCCTATCACTGCAAGTCTCTCTCCATCATCACAATTTGTCAAACGTGACATCAGATGGTTTTTTTTTTTTTTTATATAAGCCGCTAAGTCAAGGATAATATGTAGGTACATTTAAATTCATTTTGTAATAAAAAATATGCCACTCATAATTAATTTGTATATTGTTTAATAGTATATTATGTAACAAGTGAGCGAAGTTGCTAATTACAGTCGAGGCTGTGATTTGACCCCGAGCCGCAGGCGAGGGCTTAATAATGAGCCGAGACTGTAATTAGCAACGCTCACGAGTTATATACGACGTTTTTCAACACACTTGTGAGTAAAAGACTGACATACGTGGTCATAAAATAACAAACACACTTGATAACAAAGCTGTGAATTGTGATTGAAAAATGGCGCCGAACCTCGCGCATGCGCCTAGGTTTTTTTTTCCGCCAAATGTGTAAATGGCTGTATAGCATATACAGCCTATTTTACATGAAAATATTTAATTTGGAGTGGTAAATGCAAATATTTTAATATTTTGTATCAAATTATTGTAAATTGTGAATAATTTGTTTGATATACAATTTTGTTTAACTAATATAAGGCGTAAACATTTAAAAATGTATATGGATTTGAAGTGGTATAAAACCTCTTTGTTGTTTCTGAAAAAATTTTATGTATAACCCGGATCAATAAAATATGCTCTGTTTACTCGCATTTAATTTGCACAAAGGTACAATTCAACTTTGTAGGATTCATTATATTATGCACTAGGGTATAATATATTATGCACGCGTGACTTATAGCCCAGTTTATAGTTCTAAATTCAATAGAATTAGGCTCATTTTACGAGCAAGTGTGTTGAAAAGTTTGATATCCGCATAGTGTCACACAAATTCTTAAAGGAACTAAATATCGATGCTTAATGTTGAGTGAATGTCTGAAATATTTATGAATTGATTTAATTATTATTATTCTAAAATCTGTTGGACGCTTGACTAAAGAGTTTAAGATTATTTGTCTATCTTCTAGAACCATTTTCTGAACATTCTGAAGTTTTAATATATTTAATAGTTGGTCTTTTTTAATTTTTCAAACAGTATGCACTGTTTCAATATATTTGACTTCAAATTATAAACATTAGGAAATTCACTTATTTCAACGAGCATAACACCATCGCCTGCCTGGTAGATATCGCTTTAAGCGATAAGGCCTCCCAAATAACATTATTTATATTGTTACAATGTTTATTTTTAAGTTCAATGGAAATGAAGAATATTTATTATTATGTACACATATTTCCCAATATTCTAACTAAATTCCTGAATATGACACCTCATAACTCAATTACTCAACATGACACTTCACACCTAAACTACATACACACATACATACATGTAGTACATACATACCTACGATATAAACTGTGACAATTGAAATATGTTGCAAAGAAATAGCTAACTTTACTATTCTGTCAGATCGAAAATGTTTTGTACGTATAATATTTTTCATAATATTCAGCACAATATACTACAATACAATACAATACAAAACTCTTTATTGCACACCACATATTATAAGATACAGTAAGAATGAAAACAGAAAAAAAAATAGGGTACAATGGGCAGCCTTATCGCTAAGAGCGATCTCTTCCAGGCAACCTAAGAATGGACAAGAATAACTAAAATTGTTGTAATAAGGTGGTGCGGCGTATATTTATATATAAATAATACTACAATATATAGGTATAATAATACATAAATACAATACAATATCAAAAATACAGATAAGTATCAAAGAAATAATAAATATCATGATATATTTAAACATTATTCCATAGCAGCTGACATTGTCAAGAAATAATTATAAACTTGTGACTTAAATATTGGCAGAGATTTTGCATGTCGTATCGCAACGGGCTATACTACTGTCCTTATATTTTTAAATTCTACCCTCATCATTATATCTAATAAAATTACAAATTGAAAAAGTTCAAGATCGATCGAATGATGAGAAATATTAGTTAGCTTATATACTTTATACTATACTATATTAAGATTTTAGATTGGCTTTATTGTACATAGTTTTTTGTGTTGCCTACTTAGAGGACTTTACAATTTTATTCATGTGTGCTTTGTTTATTATCTCTTTGAATTGTTTGATTTGTAACAACTTAATGTTGTTATTTTTATCATAATTAGTACTGAAATCTTTAAAAAAAACTAGCCATCCACAACACAGTGAATCCTAGTGTGGGCAATAAAGTAAATGTATCTTTACAGCTACACGCCTTTCTGCGGAAAAAACTCGACAATCGAACCAGTCGGTCGGGAATCAGGGCAAGAGAGAAAGACACTGACGAATGGTTCGGGTAGTTTCAAGCGAAGCCGCTTTTTGTATGTGTGCTGGAAGAAAACCGAATCCCAGCGTTTCAAGGTTTCTGAACAATGTGGCTGGGGTTAAACCGTTTACGGATATTACGACCGGTGGTTTGGAATGATTTTGGTGGACAAAACTTCCCACATTTCGGTCACCTCGTGTGCAACTTGCGTTGCTTTTCGGTCTCGGTCTTCACGAGGTTCTCGTCATGCGGGAAAGTTACGTCCACCAAAAACACCTTGGATGACGATCGTTCCATTAACACGATATCAGGTTTATCCGCTAGAATAGTCCTGTCTATGATAATGGGCCAATCTCAGTAGAGCTTGGCGCTGGCGTTTTCGAGATCGGGCCTTGGCGTGTACTGGTCATAAGGCAGATTCTGATTGATGAGACCGTATTTTAGAGCGAGCTCTTGGTGGAAAATCTTGGCTGCTTGGTTATGTCTATGCAGATACTCAGTGTTGGCAAGAAGTGAACAGCCCGAAACTACATGTCTAAGGGACTCGCCAGGTTGGCGGCACGCCCGACATACGTCCACTGTGCCGTCCCTCATAATCCGGTAGTTGTTCGTTTTGACAACCTGGTCCTGTATCGCAAAGACAAACCCTTCAGCTTCCCCAAAGAGGTCCCCGAAGCGTAGCCAATGTACAGGGGCTTTACGGTCCACGTGTGTAGAGTAAAGGGCTCTTGTAAACTTTTGTAGAGCCCTGTAAAACCTTCCATAATTAGTCGCTGTCTAAAACGCATGCCGATTGTTTGAGCAAAGATGCAAATATATGCAGTGCGCATAGCACACATGCTAAGGAAGTGGTTCATGTGATATAGTAGGTAAATTGGCCGGTATTAGAGTGTTACCACACCAATCGATCGATCGTAGATCTACAGCGTTGATCGATGGTAGAATCGATTAGTCAACGTCGATCGATAATTTTAACTAGGCCAAAAAACCGATCAACTTCGTCGGAGGGCTTCGACCTTAGGATGGGTGACCGCCGATCATTAGTTTGTCACGACGGCTTCCGTGCTTTCGTGCATGGTAAGCAGTCGGTCCCGGGTGTTTTATACCAAAGTCGTAAGGTTTGTTAGGAGTCATTTCCGCGCTCTCAAAATCCTGTCACCCACCTACCAGCACTGGGTCAGCTTATCAGATTAGGGCCTAATTCTCCTCGTCACCCAGGGGAAAGACTCATGGCCCAGCAGATGATGACAGCAAACATTCTTACTAGGTGAAAATCTCGAAACCATTGTCGTAAAATTTCGCTTGTTGAAGTGAATGCTACTTTAACTATGATAAAACTTCACTCACTGCTAATAATCATTTGTTCATACATAACCCATACAAAATATCTGAAATTACACAAATAATACACATTGCAATCACATGTATACAATGTTGGATGTAAACAGAGACAGTACGTATTTTAAAAACTGGCTTTAAAAAAATATTATTGTCAGAGCCAGTTTTTACCCACGACGGAACGGAGACGGTATATGCGTTTGGGGTGAGAGGGTGTTTGTGCAAACCAATGTTACCATTTATCTCCAGAACCACTGGTCTGATTTTAATGCGGTTTTCAGTAATCGCTATGGATTTGATTGGTGCATGTTCTTAGATAGGTGTGGCGGTAACAACTCACCAGGGGGCGCTGCAGTAAACATTTGTTTGTAAAAGCCAATGTTACCGTTTATCTGCAAAACCATTGGTCCGATTTAAATGCTGTTTTCAGTGATCGCTTTGGATTTGATTAGCGCATGTTCTGAGATAGGTGTTACGGTAACCACTCACCAGGGGGCGCTGCAGTAAATATTTGTTTGCAAACCATTGGTCCGATTTGAATGCCGTTTTCAATTATCGCTTTGGATTTGATTGGTATAATGTACTTAAATAGGTAATGAGGAACGAGGTGTTGTGTAATGTAATGTATGGTACCTATATTATGCTTTTTAAAAAGTTTGAAATAAAAAAAGAAAATCTGTCTGGGGCTGCCATTGAATGAATTCGTTTTGTAGTTTTATATTAAAATTTAAAATATTGATGGCAGCCCTCGACGGATTTTCTTGCTCTTCTTATAAAGTTCATAGGGAGTTGAATACCTATGTTATTGCGACAAGTCGGGGGATTTTAAATTATTTTATTCTTTTTCAATTACTTTTTAACCGTCGCGTCGTGGGTTTTTCAAAATTTTTATTTTGTTTTTTATTCTCCGGTAAAAATGCAAAATGGTGATCGTTGACTCAGTGGTAAGTTCGTTTACCAATTGTTATGAAAATTCCTACAGGAATAAAATATTAGGTTTCGATAGATTGTAGTAGCATAAATGAATGTGACTTACCTTAATTTGTTAAACTTTATTAAAACTTGGTTTCAGATCACCTAGGTTAATTGTACACGGTGTTTGGTACACAGTTGGTCAAAATGAAATGGGAGCCAGGTGTTCCTATAAAAATAATAATTAAATCATTTTCGACGCATACAAATAGACAAACAAATAAAGCTAACAACATTTAGAAAAACAATCTAAATTAAACAAGAACTTAGAAAAAGACAAAAGGAGAACAAAAACACTAATTTGACTAGCTTGAAATTTGTAACTTACGACTTGCTATGCCGCAATTCGTAAGTTACAAATTTCAGCGCTGATTTTCAGTTCAAGCCTGTGGAGTTGACGGACGATTTACGCATGCAATAAATAAACGTTAAATAAAAGAATTTTAATAGCTATAATGTGCTAATATGTAATTGATAGACAAAAATAGACAAATATTACGTAAAATAAAGTAGGCATTTGCTGGAAATATATCCTTGATATTGATTAACATTAATTAAAGGGCTGCCTTTTGTTGTGCTAGAAGATGTAGTTTATAGTTAAATTTAAAGGTCGAGAAGCTTGTTATTTTCTTAAGTGATGGAGGGATATTGTTCTATCATTTGGTTGCAGCATATTTGAAATTACCCCGAAAGGCGGACGAGTTATGTTTGAGTTGAGTGAGTCATTAATCTGTTTTCCGAGGAGCGAGTACAGTACTTATTACCCAGCAAGTTAGCCCATTGAAGTGTGCTAGTAGAGGGGCTTACCACTTTTAATTACTCCAAAGACTAAACATGCCAGATGGAGCTTTTTCCTGTCCCAAATGTCAAAAAAAAACAAAAAATTTTATTCAACTTAGGAATTTCACAAAACACTTGACGAAGTCAATCATCACATACTTCGGCTTTAACTAGTTGTTGATAGTTGTTAAATAATATATACCAAGAGACAAAAAAAGCCGGCGGAAAAGAAACTCATGGCACTCCTTTTCAGTCATTATCAAATTAATACAAATAGGTACAGTACAAATTGACCGTGACATGAAAAAAAAAAACAAACACAAGACAGCTAATTGTGAGAACCAATGTCATGCCACAACCAAATTGCTTACATAGTAAGTGCAATGAGCTATGGATGCACAATACGAACAAGACAAACTGGGATCATAGTATTTGAACAAGAATGGAATAAAATATTCACAATATCGTTAGCAAAACGACCTGGCACCGCTAGTAGCACCCGTTCACGAGTATAACGCAAGCACCAGCCATCACCCTCCTCAACCATATTTCAGGGAAGAGGGTGAACCGATACCCGACGCTACCACTAGCCATGCCGCCTGAGGGAGTATGACGTTCTTGCTGTTGTCTTGACAAGAAAATAAATGAGTAGAACAGTCACCAGTATACCATATGTATACTGCACAGCCAAGCCGTAAACAAAATTATTAAGTAATTAGAAACTTTTTGAAATATCCTGTTATACTTAATCCCATGCCTTTTTATCATCTAAGTAATCTTTAGTTTTATAATAAGCTTTTCGAGATAGAGTGTTTTTAATGATTTATTTAAATTTATTGAATGCCCATTAAAATGACTTCAGAATTTTGTTATACGTATTGACATTCCAATAAATGATTTGCTGCTTTAGCCAGCCTTAATTTGGGAAACGCTAACTTATGGTTCTTTCCAGTTCTTGCAGAGTAACTTTTATCCTGATTATCTTTCCTAGTTTAAAATTTATTAATATTCTTATAAATATACATAATGTTTTCATAAATATATTGTGATGCAAGGGTCAAAATACCAACTTCTTTAAGTTTTCTCGAAGAGATTCTCTATTTCCAAGTGTATACATTCCACGAACAGCCCTTTTCTGCATTGAAAATATCTTGTCAATATCTGCGGCATTGCCCCAAAGTAGGATGCCGTACGACATTATACTATAAAAATAACTAAAATATACCAGTTTCGCCGTATTAACATCAGTCAATGAGTGAACGCTGCAGAACTAAGTCTACTAGCTAGTTTGTGAGATATGGGCGCCCCATTGCAATTTATAATCTTAGGTTCCAAGAAAAACGGAGTTATCTACTAGATTCAACATGTTCCCATTAAGCCCCAGATCAGATTCAACTTGTTTTACATTTGGTGCAGAGAATTTAACACAATTAGTTTTTTTATCATTGAAAGCTAGATTGTTTATATTGAACCCCTGAACAAAATTTGCTAGAGCATTGTTTACATCGTCGTAGTTGATTCAGTCGTTCTGCCGTGATTGAGGAACATACATCTATCAAAACTTTCTCATTAATATATAATATTGTAAGAGTAAGCAACAATAAGCATACTTGGTGGCAGCTTTCATGTTTTCGATAAGGAGAATTGCGTTTTACGCAACCTTCAGTATAGCGGTCATGAGTTATATTTTAGCCCTTACCTAGGGTTACGTACGAGTCTAGTTCGTGATCATAACAAAATCAAAATGGTGTCAATTTAAAAGCACAACGTTATGAGATCTAAATTCATATTGAAGTGTTAATTTTTTGTATTATTGATAAAAAGCTCTATTACTAATCAAAAGTGAGCTTAAATCCGATTAAAGTATGACATTCACACAGAAATTTACGGTTTCCAGAACTTTGAACTCTTGATAGTGGGAAATAAAAAGACTAAGCGTGTCGTGTGGCAATATCTTATAATTATGTTGCTTTTTGACTAATTTAATTAAACTAGGACTTATCTTGAGAAGGTCTCTCACACTTTATTCTAGCTTAGTTATTTTGTCTAGATCGGAGTCACATGTTTCGTTTCCGCCGATGGATGCTCGGTCGGACACCCTGCTGCCTACGCAAGAGTCACTTCATTTATCTCCTGGATCTTTAACAACCTATAAATGAAATTGTTGCCATTTTAAAATAAATAGAAACATTTCATCATAAAGTGGTTGTATTTTTTGCCCAACAAAACCTAATAAAATATATATAAATGTACTCGTGTTGTGAATGTTTACTGAGACATCCAACCTGGGCTCGTTTTGAAAATATTATATCCCAAACAAACTGGGACTTTAACACTTAACTTTAGAACCGGAGGCTAGAAGTCAACCAATGCATCACCTCAAATAACTAATTCTTTGAATTCTTTTCGACGATTAAACTGGGACTTATTTTGAGAAGGACTCTCACACTTTATACTAACTTAGTTCTTATTTCGTCTAGATCGGAGTCACATCTTTCGTTTCCGCCGATGGATGCTCGGTCGGACACCCTGCTGCCTACGCAAGAGTCACTTCATTTATCTCCTGGATCTTTAACAACCTATAAATGAAATTGTTGCCAATTTAAAATAAATAGAAACATTTCATCATAAAGTCTTTAAGAGTTTACAACTGAGCCTAGAATTAATATTATTCTGTGTTATGATACTGTCGCATTTATTATTTTTATATACTTATACTTATCTAATAGTGTTATTTTATATTTTTTTCTATACTCATTCTTGTGGAATGCAACCTAGACTAGAATAGTTTTAAGTTTGTTACAGTTGTATTTTATAGTTGCATTCTGTTTTGAGTATTAAATAAATAAACAAAAAAAGTGGTTGTATTTTTGCCACCAAAACCTAATAAAATATTTTTCATAATTCTAAAAGCATCTCAGTGATAGATTCATAACTAAATAGAATCGAACAAGATTAAATTCAGCTTAGAATGTTTTTAAAGTAGATACTGGCTCAAATTACTGGTCGCAAATGAAATGAGCCTTTTGTAAATTATGTAACATTTGGTTTGGAATTGAGAATACATAATTATTTTATATTATGCTCGTGTACTTCTGTTTTGGATTATTTTTTGGAACGCTAGATATTTTCAACTATAGCATTCGAATATACACCGTAATATTTTAGTGGTCTTACAAAGGCATCTTGGTTAATGTATTTGATCTATTGAATTACTTGACAACATTTAAAATAGATTTGAAGTGGTAGTGATACATACTTACACACTTCGTAATGTCAACATTAAAATAGTAAGACCGTAGTTCGCCAGCCCTTAAGGATTACTTATCATTCGAATCTATTTTTGAATGTTGTCATGTAATTGTAAGCGTTTGTAAAACCACTAAAATATCAGTGTGTATAATCAAGATTGATTTAGTCATACGAACCTCTGTACAGCAACACCGCAGCAGAAATAGCTTAGAGGATAATAGTTTGGGAAGCTTCTGTTAAGGCAATGTCTTTCGAGGCTAACCAGGATTTTAAGTCCCGAAAGATGGCGACACTCAGAGGTCCTCACGAGATGAAAAAAATTCTCGCGCCACGACCGTTATAGTCGTTTGGCCGAGGCTTTTGTTATTCACGTTAGTACATTGTAACTTAATATTATATACAGACATATTTGCAAATATGATTATTTTTATATGGAAGCGAGAAAAATTATTTATTTATACTTCAGCTTCAGACGAGAATGGCATTGATAATAAAAATAAAATCCCTTGACAATCACACCAACCACATGGCCTCAAAGGAAGCATAGCTAGTATGGGATACCATGTAGTGAGCTAGGGTAATAAATACATAAATAGATAAACACCCAGAAACGGAATTTTTTTTTTCTTGTTCCGTGCGGGAATCGAACCCGCAGCCACTAGCGTCTGCGTTAGACAGGTTTACCCCATCGCTAAAGTGTCCGTCAATCACTCCTTTTTGGTATGTTCTGAGTGAATCATTGAATAATACACCACTTCAAAGTATTGCCTTTTCAGCATCCCTCTTTATCATTTAAAATAATACTAAATAACATATTTGGTAATAATAAAAATTTATACATATAATAAGGTTAGGTTATCTGTTTCAAATACGATGATGTTCATTTAGGTCTACATTGCCACACTGATTAATAAGAGACATAATGCCTTCTAAAGTTCTAGATCAGAAACGATGAAAAGTGGGCCATTTTGTACCATTTAAAACAAATGATGTCCAAGGCCTCGAGTGTCACTTATCATCCATTACATATTTTAATGTTTACTTTAGTTTTTAAAGTTTACATATTTTAATATGCTTCCATGCTGGTCTGGTAGCGAAAGAAAAACGTAGAATGTGCCAGCTGCTTCTCTTCCCGGGCATACTGTAAAAGTCAATTAAGGGAAAGAGGTTTTAAAGGCGTTTTCGTGGGCGATAGACTGAGCCACTGTCACTACAATAGTCTCTTTCCATCTTTATAATACCTCCAAATTTGTCAAACGTGACATCAGATGGTCTTGTAACCTCTGGTGTTCTGCCTATCCTATAAGGGATACAGGTATGACGGTATGTATGTATGTATATTTTAATGTTTGAATCCAGTGTTCACTCGCTTCCATTAAATAATAATAAGAATGTCGAATTATAAAATTGTTACATTTCATAATGCTTCACGAGGCTTATGGAATACCTTGGCAATACAGCAGATAAGATTCAGCAACGTTTTCCCACAGCGCAGTTGGTGTTCCTGGGGGATTTTAATGCTCACCACGGGCAGTGGTTATACCCGTATCTGGACACTGACCATGCTGGTAGAGAGGCCTTTAAGATTTCGCTGACTTATGGTTCTCACAGCTTGTTAACGAGCCTACGCGCATCCCCGACGTTGCTGGCCACACTGCGTATTGATTGGACCTTCTGCTGACAACCGATCCTGACAGATATTCGGTGTCCGTCACTGCACCTTTAGGGACATCCGATCACTGTGTGGTGAAATCTGTATCGCTGTACTCACCACCTGACACCCGCCCAAAAGGCTCCAGGCGAGTATGGCGTTACAAGTCAGCAGATTGGGATGAAATGCGACATTTCTTCGCATCTTATCAATGGCGGCAAACTTGTTTTACATCAACCGATCCATCGTGCTGCGCTGATGCTGTCTCAAGTGTGATAGTTCAAGCAATGGAGTACTACATGCCCCACGCTGACCTATCCCTTGAAACCAAAGCTTGCCCATGGTTTAATACTGCTTGCCTTGCCGCTGAAAAGCGAAAACGGGAAGCATACAAAGCCTGGGCGAATGCTCACAGAAGCAAAGCCCTGGATTCGCATGAACTTAAGAAAAGATACAATGCTGCCGCCAAGTCCTGCAAAAAGGTGATCAAAGAGCTCGTTTTGCCAACATAGGCCGTATCGGAGACAGAATAGCAGCATACCCTTCGGGAAGTAAAGCTTTCTGGTCCCTTGCCAAGTCGGTCGAAACGAACTTTTGTCGCCCGTCGCTGCCACCACTGAGGAAACCCGATGGTTCTCTGGCCCACACTGCTAAGGAGAAAGCAGATTTATTTGCTAGTATCTTCGCGGAAAATTCTCGCCTAGATTGCCAAGGAAAAATCCCACCCCAATTACCTCAGTTCGGACCTACAATGGGTACCGTTCACATTCGCCAAAAGGAGGTTCTTAAATGCTTGCTGCACCTAGACGAGAACAAAGCCAGTGGTACAGACGGTATTCCTGCAGTGGTCCTAAAACGCTGCGCAGCTGAGTTGTCTCCGGTTTTGACGCACCTCTATAGACTTTCATTGGAATTGGGTAAGGTCCCCAAGTCCTAGAAGCTTGTTAACGTACAGCCAATACCGAAAAAGGAAAGCCGTGCCGATCCTGTCAACTATCGACCAATTTCAATCACCTCCATACTTTGCAAAGTCATGGAACGTGTATTGAACAATCGACTCCTGGCATACCTCGAGACCAACGAGCTCCTAAGCGACAGCCAATATGGTTTCCGCAACGGACGCTCGACCGGCGATCTTCTTGTGTATGCCACACACTTATGGAGTGAGGCCTTGGAGGGTCATGGTGAAGCAATAGCTGTATCCTTAGACATTTCCAAGGCCTTTGACAGGGTCTGGCATGATGGTCGCTTAAGTAAGCTTCCAGCATATGGCATACCGATTGGGCTCTGCGACTGGATATCTGATTTTCTGAGGGATCGGTCAATTCGAGTAGTCCTAGATGGCTACTCCTCCGACCAAATGGCAATTAATGCCGGGGTACCTCAGGGATCTGTTCTCTCTGCAACATTATTCTTGCTGCACATTAATGACCTCTTAACACCGGGCATTATTGGTTATGCTGATGACAGCACTGTCGTACAGAGATACGTATCGGAAAGTATCCGATTGGGGTGAGTCGAATTTGGTCAAATTCAACGCGTCCAAAACTCAGGCATGTCTATTCTCCGCAAAAAAGAGCACCTTCACATTTACGCCCACTTTCCAAAATGTATCTGTCCCCGTCACTGACCATCTAGGGCTTTTAGGCGTAACTGTAGCATCCAGTTTAAACTTCGGTCAACAAATTGTGTCCATGGCTCAAGTAGCTTCGAAAAAGTTGGGAATCATCTCGAAGGTACGGCGGTACTTCGGCCCTGCACAGCTTCTTAACTTATACACAGCTCAAGTGCGATCATGCATGGAGTACAGCAGTCATCTTTGGGATGGTTCTGCCAAATATCAACTAGAAGCGCTGGACTCCGTTGACCGAAGAGCCCGTAAACTAATTGACGACGTCGACCTTACAACCAAAAAACTGCAGACCTTAGAGCATCGTCGTAAGGTTGCGTGTTTAACCGTGTACTACAGGATACATTTTGGTGAGTGCGCCAGTGCTCTGTTTGAACAAATTGCACCCTCACCATTTTACCATCGGACTACTAGACGCAGACAGAACTTCCATCCGTATGTGGTAGATATTCCAAAAAGTCGAACTAAGCGATTTTACAGTTCCTTTTTGATACGGGTCGCCAAGGTTTGGAATGAACTGCCTGCGTCTATTTTCCCTGACCAGTATAGTCCTAGTACTTTTAAGCGTCGAGTGAATAGGTTTCTCGTGGATGGACGTGTACCACCTTAGTCTTCATGTTCACTTAACATCAGGTGTCATGGAAGACAAACGTCCCATCCATACTTAATAAAAAAAAATAAAAAAATTCGGGAATAGTGTGTTCTTTACCAATCCCCAGAAAAGAGATTGCAGGCCGCGGCCCATGGCCCGAAGTTTGGTGGAATTGTTCTCACTAGTTCTATTCATTAGTTCTATCGTCGAACTAGTCTAAATGAATTTTATGTTGATTGATATATTTTTTTATGTCATTGAAATGAATTTATAAAATTGACCTTATTAAAATTTTTGTCAACATGGTTTTATTTAATTTTATTCTATTGTCTTTAAATCTTAATTTTTTGGATTTTTGTGAAATTGATAATTTTGTGTGTTGTCGATTAAACAAACTTTATGAAAATTTGCCCATCGCTACCAGCGGTTGAGTATGATGATACCTAGCTAGAAGATCTTTTTGAACCATATTCAGCGAATAAATGAATTCTACTCTATTTTATTCTTTCTATTCTATGGTATGTGAGCAGTAGCAGATTTTGAGTTGTTTTTAGAAAAAAACTACATAAAAGTGAGTACAGTAATTTATGCGTATAACATTTCTTTATTTACATTACATTTACATTTACATTTCTTTATTTAGTTAATATAATCAACGATTGTATAACCATATTTTTAACATCTTTAGAATATCACCAGTTCACTTTATGCTTAAACTAAAGTGTTAGTTAACAATGTTTCTGAATATCCTTAAATTTATCGAAGATACATTTAATTTGAATTCAATGCTTATATATACGTATTTAATTTTGTGCAATTTGTAGATTTAAGTTTTAACAGACATAAGAATACCGTTATATTTAGCAGTTTAACATGTTTTTCCGGATAAAATTGCCAATCATCATATAAAGTGAAATATAATTTAGAATGTTGGACTTTTATTAATAAACTAAATAACAGCTGGGATTTTACAAAAACAATTGCATCATGTTATTTTACAGAAGCAAGTATTGTTTTTCCATTCAACTGCTTTCCTTGACTCGTAAGACAGAAAGTCTGTTTACATTGTGGTAGAAATTACTTTCGAGTTTATGAAGCACCTTCGACAAAACGTATATTAAACCTAATATAGACGTGTATTGGAGTCACGACATGAGCGAGGTAGTTTGTATTGAATTTCCGTAATTTTTTTCCATGAGGATTTGATTGCCTCGTAAATAATCATAAAATTTTCATGAATGTGCCTATGTTACAGTAAAAAAATATTTGTTTATTGCAACCATCGATTAAATATTCGACAACTTCATATGTAAGAACTTAAGTGTAAAAATATGATTCTTTAACGAATATTGCATGATCGTTAAAATCAATTTCACTCAGCCCAAACCTTTAAAAATATAGTCAATGACTTCATTTTGCATCAAATCACTTCACTTTTAGTTTAGCAGTTCACAGTTTAATATATGTATACTTGATAACTTTTAACTTTCTCCTATATAAAAATCGTCTAAAAACTTAAACAATAAATAGATAGGTACTTCAGTTTATATCAAATAACATGATAACTTCACTTTGCACTATACGAAGCTTGAATGTTTCACTTTACGGCTTCACTTTGCACTAAGCGACAAAGTACACATAGTCCACTTGTCCTCTGCGTCAGACGGGTAGTGTGCTTTCACTGTAGTTCAACTTCATTTTCCGATAGAGGCTGTTGATCACTGTGAGGTAGTAGATGGAGTAGGCTGGAAAAAAACAGACATAGCATGTGTTATGTGATTAATAGTCTTAAAGTTTACAGATATTTAAATTGTTATTTATTCATATAAATTTTGAACGCTGACTAGCCGCGGTTTACTTCAATTTCACCTGATGGTTAGACGAGGACAAAGATGACAACATACGCATATTTAAGAAAGAGCTGACTGTTCACTGAACATTGCCGGAACTGATAAAAGCTGGGGCAGTGATATTAGACGGATGGCTACATACATATATTTAGAAATGTTCCTATTCCTACCACGCCTGGTTTAGACTTAAACCGTGACATCGATGGCAAACACGAATCCTCCGCGGCCTGACATAATAACAGTAAAAATACTGATTAAGCCGATAAGTTACTTAATTAAAATAGACCCGATAGCCTTTTCGCATTAATTGTAAAGATTTTTAAAATTTTCAGTACCTATCGCATCTTCAGCATAGTTGTGAAGTATTTAATAATCAACGAATGCAGAGCATTAAAAAAACCGACTTCACGTCAACATTTTGGCCGACTAATAATGTCATCCACGAAAACATTGTCCGAAATCATACATATTGTTTCAAAAGTTTGTTATTTTCAATGAAGTACCCAAAAGAATTTTGAAAATCGGTTCATAATTGTCTGAAATATTGTGTAACAAAGACACAAAAAAAACATACAGACGAATTGAGAACCTCCTCCTTTTTTGAAAGTTGGTTGAAAAATACGTGTTTTTGGCAAATCAAGAATGAAGTTTTAAAACTGCAAGCTTTCAACTTAGAACTGATTTAATTTATTAATAATGTATGAAATAATAAATAAATAAAATCCCCAGACAATCACACCAACTACATGGCCCCAAAGTAAGCATAGCTTGTGTTATGGGATACCATGTAGCGAGCTAGGCGGGAATCGAGAATATAAATACATAAATAGATATTATATAACATTTAGATAACATTTTTTTTTCTTCTTCCGTGCGGGAATCGATCCCGCTACCACTGGCGTCTGAGGCAGGCAGGTTTACCCCATCGCCAAAGTGGTCGTCTTGAAAAATGTTAGTTATTTGTTTTTTTCTATATAAAAATAAGTTTATCATTCGTGAAAAACTAGGAAAAAAAGTTCTTCTATACTTAACTCGATTTCTTGGATTTTTGAATTGAGTCTATACAGTTCTGAAGGTGCACTGTTTATAAATATAATGGACTATAAAAATGAATAGATAGATGAGTAAGTATATAGGTACAAAGAAAATAACTATTTTCATTCTCGTCTATAAACACAGACGTTTTACTAATTTGATACATTATTTTCGAAATCAATTTTCGATATTAATTATGTTAAAGCTTTAGCCTTACTTACCAGCACCCATCACCAGCATGACTACCACCAGAGCTATATTTCCCGCGTTCTGCAGAAACGGCCTCAGCTCTGGTCCAAAGAGACAGGTCACCACCGCCACGAGGAAAATGCACAGGATGAAGACGGAGTTGAAGAGGAATGACACTTGGAGATACCCTGGCCGACGCTGCAATTGAAAAAATAAAATAATAATTTTTTGTCGGATTAAATCGTACCTATAGTCTGGCTATCGAAAGTAGACACTGTATTTTTGCAAACTTTTTATATTGCTGTATTCAGAAAGGTCAAAGTCGTTTTTCTGGTGTCACTGTTGTCAATCGAACGGTTGTTGGTGGTTTTGTTAATTTAATTTTTGCAATTTTCGTATTTAAAAATGAATAAAAAAATGAAAATTTAGATAGTTTCATAATCAATGTAGGTAACAGCGATACCAGTGACTCTGACGATTCATTCCATATAGAATCGCTGGATTCAGATTTTGATTACAGTGAATAAAAATAGTTATTGTATTTCGTGGTTTTATTTTTAAACCTGATTGATACTAGTAGCCTATCGTTTTAGTATCATACTTCTCATCGAAAGTAGAACAATACTAATTTTGTTTAATCCATGTATTTCGTACTATTGTCGGAATTACCATGATAGTATTTTTTTTTAAATTTGCCGCAGTTTTTCTGTCTCTACTCTCAATAGCCAGACTCTGTAATATATTTCATAGGCATTAGTCGCATGTTACTACTTTAGTGTTTGTGATTTGAATAAAGATTTCGTATTTACAAACCACACACCTCATCAGACGGAAAGAACCCAACAATCCGACCTGTCGGTCGTAAGAGAAACGTAAACGGTTGAACGATTCTGGTAGTGTCGTAAAAATAATATTATTTTAACTCAAAGTTTCGGTGTTTGCACAGAATAATTTAACTTTAATTGTCCGCAACAAAATAAGGTTAAACAGTCTTTAATTCATTGATAAACATAATCGTAAAGTTTAAATTATTGACGATAAATAAATTAAAACTTGTACTTGTAACGTGGTTGAAAGATAAATGTTTTTATACACTAAATGAATTTTTGAAATGTAAAACGATATATTAATATAGACTTACTTTACAAATATTTTAAAATTAAATCATGTTATTAAACCCTAGTATAAGTCAAAATATGCATGCTGTTTAACATTAAAATATGCGGTAAACACCTAACAACATAAATGTACCATATTTTATGCAATAAATAATTTGAATTTTAATAAAACCTTAAAATAATGGAGACGTTATTTTAATTTGACTCTTGCATTTAATAGACCAGAAATTCTTGACAAAAGTTAGGGCCAGTAATTTAATATTCCAACGGGTTCAAAAATAAAACCAAATGAAACTACTAGTGTTAGACACAATAAGTTTCAACCGTCATTTAGAATAACTTTATAGGCGATGTAACTACCTGTTGCCGGCGACTTTGTTCGCGTCGAAATTCGACAGTGTGAGTGAGAAGTGAGAACTAACGATCTGCAGGGCTAGCAATCGACAAGATAAATGTTATTTTGTCATTTTATCCTATCATGTTATCTAACATGCGCGCGCACCATACAAGTAATAGAGAGAACTACTTGATTTGATACCATGATTAAGCCCACAGAACCAAAGATGCCATTACATACTTTATATTCAAAAAAAATATATAGGTATATCAACAACGGATGATGTATAGTTGTCGTTGTTCACATGCTAGCCCTGCTGAAGTATAAATTGCTGGAAGCGTCATTCCTCTTATGAATAAGTTTATTACGCGATTTAATATACTAACTGCGCTTTACTAAAGCGAGAAATGAAACTCTTCGAAAACAAATTCGTCCCGTAATCCATTCATAATCCATTCATTTATTCGGGCTTAAATGTAGAGTATGTGCTTTTCCGCACCCAGCTTTTTTATGCAATTTAAGTATTTCGTCATCTGCTGTGATTAACAAACAAATATCCATCCATACATTCGCGTCTATAATATTAGTAGAATATAAAGCTTTGACTAGTGAAATTTATTTTCGGTTAAAGCTAACCGACGCGACGCATAAATTTAGTAATTTAAATTGGTTTTTAAAGGTCACATAACAATTAGGAGTATTTTTCCGCTGAGAACATTTTAATGACCTCGAATTCTTTTAATGACTCTCATCAGTTTTTTAACCTTACAACTGTGAATATTTTCGTATGTTACATTGTTCTATAGAAATACAAATTGAGTTCTAATTATCTTGTAATGTTTGTCTGCTTACAATAATTAATTATTATGATGCTTCGTTGTCTTTAGACAATAGATATTTTGTCCTCGATTGTATTATGGAGCCTATTATTTTTTAGTTCAACCGTACGAAGAGTGCCCGTATTCCAGTATTAATAATTACAGTTACATGTTAGTGAAGCAATATTTTCGGCGGTCTTGATGTAGGGATCATACAATTACCTACTATGCCAGGGGTCATATTTATAGTCAGATATTTATGTGACGTACACTGAAATTTGCTCGGAAAGCGACGATGTTTTGTTCTGCTAAGTTTATTTCTAATATTGATATGCTTAATCATTTAATATACAGGGTCCGCCTATAATAGTCAATTATATTTTAAAAGGAGATTAGGAATGATGAGTGGGTCTGAATTTAGAAAAAAAAAATTTTTTTTTCATTAATTAAAGTTTCAAAACTCTTTTGTGTGAGTAAAATTTAAGATAAATCTACATTTTATGACCACATATTATGTACAATTAGATGGAAACATTTTTATTACTTGCTGTGTAGTCTACACATAAACTACAGATCAAACTTAAATTTTGATCACTTAGAAGATCAAACTTAAATTTTGAAATTTGAATTTACAAAAAATATAAACAAAAAAAAAATTTTTTTCGTAATTATGACTTTCTCGTCAGTCTCAATCTGCTATTAAAATATTATTGACTATTATTAGACGACCCTATATGCCTACTTTTGAATATACAATAGTTTATTTGTTATCTGGTTCTCATTATACACGAGTTCGTTATTAAACCAAGATAATTTGGTGACCAGATTCGAAATAATTGTGTATTTTTTTATCGGTGACTAAACCCGCGTTGAACCGCAATCTCACCTGATGGTAAGGGAAGATGAGGTCGAAGATGACAGCACACGGACTTAGGAAAGACTGGACTCTTCATAAAATATTGCCGGAACATATCACCGCCGGAGCGGTGATTTTGGCGGCAGATCTATACTAATATATAAAGCTGAAGAGTTTGTTTTGTGGGGTTTGAAAAATTATTTTTGCAT
Source organism: Stenoptilia bipunctidactyla (assembly GCA_944452665.1). Classification (NCBI taxonomy): domain Eukaryota; kingdom Metazoa; phylum Arthropoda; class Insecta; order Lepidoptera; family Pterophoridae; genus Stenoptilia; species Stenoptilia bipunctidactyla. The sequence goes on along the minus strand of OX101735.1, from coordinate 3,775,413 downwards.
TTGATAGCCCAACTTATGAGAAAGGTTATTTTATCCCGAAATTCCCACGGGATCAAAAGTTACGCGGGTAAAACCGCGCGCGGTGGCTAGTTTTAAATAAAGGCCTAGTACCTAGTGTCACTCGGTCTTGTCACCTTTTACGACAGGCTTATCCAGCGGCGGGAGGGCTCTATTAGGGCTTTATTATTTCATATTGTCAAGCCTAAATTAAAACAGTTGTCTAACAGATATGATGCATAGGTATAACAGATTTTGGGAGACAGTCGGTATTTTCCCCGATTTATTAATTTTCACAAAATCCACAGCTCTAAAATTAAGATACAATACAATTTTAAGTTATAACACTTACAGCCATTTATGGATTTACATTTTTTAAGTATAACAGTAAGCAGACATATATTTAAACAGAAGTTCTGATCACAAAAACATTTATTATTACAAAAGCTTAGATTAAAAGGTAATTGAAATGGATCATTTGATTATAAAAAATAGTTTACAAAGATTTTAAATTACAATAATGAATAAAAATAAAAATAAAATATACTGATACCTTTCATTAATTTCCCAAAATAAATATTTTGTTAGTTATTATTTTTGAGGTAAATTGTAAATTAATTAAATTGTCCCATATTCTTCAAATGTATTTTTTTTCATAGTTCATTGGTACTTGTATTTTAAGTAGGTACCTACTATCGATTTTAACATATAACTTGTCAGAAATCCAAATCTTTCTATATTGGCCCAATTAATTAAATAAACTTACAAACAGTATCCCAGCTATGGCTATGATGTTGGTGATAGCTGACAACGTGGAAAACATGACCATGCTCATGGATATCAGGTTGTCTTCCGGCTTCCTCGTGCTGTGCCGCGGCAGATTCCACGAGCCTATCGCAATGTTGGCTATGCAGGCCATCTGGAAACATAAAAATATAAATTTAACATTAAATAAATAAATATAACCCCGGGGAATAACACCAAATACACTGCCCAAAACACCATGTATCGAAATAGGGGGAACCTAGAATATGAATACATTTACTAACCTAACCAAATAGGTAGATAAAGATCATATTTAAATTGTCTATTCTTTTTCCGTACGGAATCACACCCGCGAACTCGCGATAGCGTCACGGAGGTTATTTTTTTTAACTTTAAATAATTAAATTAAAATCCTCAGGGAATCACACCAACTACATGGCCCCAAACTAAGCAGAGCTTACCATATAGCGAACTAGGGAGAACCTAGAATATAAACACATTTATAAATAAACACCCAGACACGGAACATTTTTTTTTTTCATATTTCGTACGTGCTTCGAACCCGCGACCACTGGCGCGGGCACAAGTGAGATGTCAGGCATCAATCTTCAAAACCAGTATCATTAAATTATGTATCGTGAAAACTTAAGACAATTAAACATGGATAAGTTACCCTAACTTATTACAATGTCAACAGAGGTTATGTAAAAGTCACGAATTTTTAAGATGTCGGTAACTGTTTTTTTAGACCTCGACTCTTTAGGCTTTCAAAATCAATTCGTAACCGTCCGAAATATCGTGTAAAAAAAACACAAAACAAAAAATACAGACGTATTGAGAACCTCCTCCTTTTCTGGAAGTCGGTTAATAAAAATCACCCGACCAGGACTCGAACCTGAGACCTCTCGTTTGCCGGACGAGTACCAGTGGAGTACCAATATACCATTGGAAGAGCACTCGTCCGGCAAACGAGAGGTCCCAGGTTCGAGTCCTGGTCGGGTGATTTTTATTTAACACATTTTTTCAATTAATTAAGAGTAATTAAGCATTTTAAATGCCAAAAATTTAAAGTATTGTTACTTTAGGAATAGTTAGCGCTATGAAAATGAATGTACAACAATCAATCATCATTATTATAGTCTAGGTAACTTTCATGCTGGACTCAGAGCGAAAGAAAAACATAGAATGTACCAGCTGCGTCTCTTCCCGGACATAATGTAAAAGTCAGTTACGGCACTAAGGCGTTAAGGTTTTATTGGCGTACTTGCAGGCGACAAGCTGGCGCCCTATCACTTCAATAGTCTCTCTTCATCATTATAATTCGCACAAACGTGTCAAATGTGATATCAGATGGTTTTTATAGCCTCTGCTGTTCCGCCTACCCCATAAGGTATGTAGGCGTGAAGCTATTTGGTATGTATTTATGTATAGTCTACGTACCGTAGATGCGACTCCAAGAACAAAGCTTCCGGTCTCGAGGGAGAGACACCAGCAGCACTTCTTCAGCATTGGCAGCGTCATTTTACTATAGCCACCTGAAAAAATATTAAGGTGACATCAAAAAGTTTGCATCGAAACTATCTCAGAATATAGTAAATATGCTTTAAATCATGGATATATGTACCTATACATAATATGTAAAGGTAAGTAAGTATAAGTCTATGGCCTTAACAAATAAAAATATCATCATCACAACTCTTTGTAATGAGCCTACTGCAGGGCATGAATCTCTCCCCTGGGTGACGAGAAGGTATAGGCCATAATCCACCAAGCTGGCCCAGTGCTGGGTGGTGGATATCAGAATTTTCTGGACGCCAAAGTAACGACTATTGTATACAAGTATACAGCACCCGGGACCGACTGCTTAACGTGCCCTCCGAAGCACGGAAGTCGCCGTGAGAAATGAATGATCGGCGGTCACCCATCCAAGCACCGACCGCACCAAATGTTGCTTAATCTGTGATATCGTATACTACACACAGTAACCGCGGCGCCACGACGACTTCGTTAAGAAAAATATTACTTCATATTAATGAAACTCTGTTTTGTAAAGAAATTAAAAAAACAACTGTATTATCACAAATATTTTACATTTTAACTCTTCTAATAACAAACGAATGCAGAACATTAAAAAGCCGACTTCACGTCCAAAACTTTGCCTGAAGTATGAGGTTGTCAATGTAAAATATTCTCAGTACATACTCAAAATTAATTTCAAAATTAAAAAAAAATATACTTATAGTACTCAATCGATTTCGATGAAATTTATATGGGACTATCTCTGAAGTATACTCTATCATATGAAATAAGAATATATGAAATCGATTCATAATTGTCCGAAAAATCATGTAACAAAAATACACAAAAAAACACACGAATTAAGAACGTCGTCCTTTTCATTTCATTTCAGTAATTTACATTATTATTTATTAGAATATGACATACATCACAAGACCTTCTCACAAAACCATTTACATAGCATTTGGATTGTATTTTATTAGTAAATACTGTTAAACACATAAATAAGATTCCAAATCCATACCACAACTGTCACCATTGATCAAATACTTCAAAACAACAGCTAAAATTAACTTCCCCAGCCATTTCTTTAATAATAATGTTCTATTCATGACACCATAATAAAATTCTAATATAATATTTCTGACCGAGATATTTGTATATGGGACAACGGCGCCACGGCTATTGCAATAAATATGTGCACACGACCTCAACGTTCGCGTTTTATTCTTTCATATTATGTTCTTTGGAGAATCAAAGGAATTCTTCATAAAAGCTCGTTCTTAGGGTTTCGTTATGAAAGAAAAAAAACCTTATGATGTTTCATAAAGTAGGCAAAAGTTGTGAAGAAAAGATTATTATAAAAAGTCTGTATACTTGGACGATAAAAGTCCTTGGTTGTAAACTATTTTTAGAAATGATTGCTGTTGACTTTCTTGAAACTTTTTTTCAATAGTTCGACCTTCTGAAGTAGATGTAAATTAAATCATGCCAGGTATAGCAATGCTAGTTCGGGTAGGTATTTGTTTATCGGTGACCCTAGTTTGACCTCAATCTCACCTCTTTACGTCTTACGAAGTAAGTGGCTTTTCATTAACCATACCGGAACATATCACCGATAGAGCGGTGATATTTGGCAGTTTTCTATGAAGCTATTTTGCTAGCCAAGCGAACCTTAGAGAGGAGTTACCACTGGGGATCACTCGGATTAGTCGCTTTTATAACACGCTCATCCAGGGGCTATTCTAAGCCTTTAAGCCTATACATGACAGTTCATCATCATCATCATCATCACAACTCCGTGTAATGAGCCCACTGCAGGGTTATGAGTGTCTCCGTTGGGTGACGAGGAGGTTAAGGCCGTAATCCACCAAACTGGCCCGGTGCTGTTTGGTGGATGTCAGATATTTCGGGGTCCCGAAATGGCTTCTGACAAACCCTAACGACTACTGTATACTGTATACAGCACCCGGGACCGACTGCTTAACGTGCCCTCTGAAGCACGGAAGCCGTCGTCGAATGAATGGTCGGCGGCTCGGCGGTCACCCATCCTAATACCGGCCGCACCGAGCGCGCTTAACCTGCGATATCGTTTGATATGCACAGTAACCACGGCGCCACGACGACTTCCAGTGACAGTTCAGTTCGATTGAAGTTCGAGCATTGGTTTCGCATTCCTATTAATCAAATAATATACCTACACGTTTTTTGCTGTTCAATAATAAGTAGGTTTAGATCCCGAGGATATAAAAAAAACATATCCATTCTAACCTGCCCTTCGTCAAAAATGTATGATAAAGTTATACACATTTAATAATATACATACATATATTACCCGCTTTACTTCTATTTTATTATATTCTTATAGTTTAATTAAACAAGTCAGTCCATATTAAGTGACGCTGCGTTTGTCGCTGATTCCGTGCGTCTCTGCTTGGGTTGCCGTCAGAATACCAGCGTTGCAGTTTATATTGCAACACCATGCTGAGCCGGAGCCCATTGACGGGCACGGCAAAAAAATTGTGAATTTTACCAAAACTTTTTTATTCTTTTGTTTTCCATAATTTAAATTTGTATATTTTCAATTTTTTTGTTGTGTGTGTGTCAATAAATTTCTCCTTCATTCATACCGAGCAGACCCAACATTGCTTTACCTTCTATATCGGATCATAGGAGTTCATTAGAATATTGGCGGTGTTATTTCTAGATTACAATTTACACACTGCAACATGTCGCCGTCTGTCATGGCGGGTTTTAATCTTCGATCGTTTAAGTAATGCTTGAGAACCTTGAGCCAACTTAAATAGCCCTAGATCAATAAAACAGCTTGTGAATAGCGAAATGGGGTTAAAATGAACGTTCGGGATTCTTACGACGATTTTAGTTTTAATTTTCAAGTTTGCGATGTTTTGTTATATTCATATTGCATTGTTATCAACCTACTTCGTAGGTAGGATGTTCTCAATTCGTGTGTATGTTTTTTGTGTTTGTTATAAGATGTTGTGGACAATTATGAATCGATTTTAAATATTCTTATTTCTTATGTTAGAGGATACTTCAATTAGATGAAATGTTCATAAAAAAAAAATATTTTTCGAAGAATTATGTAGGAATACGTACCTACATTGACGTTATACTCCATCTAAAGTTTTGACGTGAAATCGGTTTATTTAATGCTCTGAATTCATTGATTACCGTTACTAAACTCGCGTTGGACCTCAAATTCACCTGATAGAAGTATTGTACGATACGATTGTATTGTATTGATTGTATTGTATGTTACTTAATAATAATATACATGATAATAATAATTTTGTAAATATAACAATACATTATGAAATTTGATATCAAAATGTAAATGTAAAATTAGCCCCTCTTTCCTCTTTCAAGTTGTTGTGCCCAATAGGGTCCATGGTGTATGTACTACCTTAAATTGTTACCTATATTTACCATTGTGGAATGCAATGAAGAATTGAATTGAATTGAAGATTACACACAGGTCTACGGGTTTAGGAAAGAAGGCTCTTTATAAGGCTTAGCACATCAGAGCAATGATATTTTTCGGCAGGTTTAAAATTAAGTGTAGAATAGCGAATCCTCAAGGTGTCATAGTCGCGTTTCATGACACATTTATCTAGTGATGGTTATTCTAAGGACACTTTTAAGGTGACATATTGAAAAAATGCATTGACTTACATCGCAAACTATGAGAATATGGCAAGACGAGCGGATCTGAAATTTTGAAATGTGTAAATTCATATCTTTATCTAAACTTTGCTTGCTCAAAAACATGATTTAATGATTTTGACTCGATAGTTTTTTTTTTCGAAAACACGTCTAATAAAATACTTTTTCTTAAATTACTTAGTAGTTATGAAATCCATATGCCTAGAAATAGCTTAAATACAATCTCCACATTATTGTTCGAACTTTGGTTGCTCAAAATTTACATAGCATTAACAATTAATTTTTTATCGATTTTTGAAACGATTTCAGTATCTGAGCGGTGTCGATGGTGGCGATTTCTATGCAATACGTGACCTTATGTCTGGGTGTTAAGGTGCTAGCATTTCAAGAAAAAACATTTCGATGTGCCGCCATAAGGACGCGTGGCTTCGTCTCTGGTTTTACTATGAACTATCCGCTGGTTTAAAGTAAAGCCGGCGACAAAACGATAACGCGCCCTAAGCCGACTCTACGCGTCTAATAAATTGAAATTTAATCTCGGACTTAAAAGCTACTATCGGCTGATTTAAGTTTATTGTATTATATTTAGGTATTATATTTTAAACCCGGCATTCTCTGCAAATAGAACGTGTACAGAAAAGGTTCGTGCGACATTTACAAGATTTTAATGGTATAACTAAAAGAAAACAACCATCATATTTTAGCCGTATCAAACACTACCGTATGATATCCTTAGAAGCGCGTGGAAGTCTTCTAGACATGCTTTTTGTGTCAAAAATTTTCACAGATAAAATTGATTGTCCCCTGTTACTAAATAGATTTACAATCAGAGTACCAGTAAGGCTACCAAGGAATAAAATAACCCCTCTGTATCCACCACTTCGTAAGACAGTGTTTGGGTGTAACTCCCCTGTTCCACGAATTTGCAGGTTGGTAAATCAGTACAGCGATCTCAAAGACAACCATGTAGACTCAACAAACAAGATTCGATCAGTGTTAAGCTCTTGTCCTACATTTCAATAATATATTTTCTACCCTTTTTGCATAACGTATTGCATAATGTATTACGTTCGCCTATAAGTGTTTGTTACACCTAGCTAGTAAGTTTATTGTGATATATACCCATTTGTAAAAAAGAATATACTGTCTGTAGTTTTGTAGATATAACCGACGCGTATAATAATGTTTTAATTAATATTCTTATAGATTCCTTACTTTATTTCAAGGTAGATCAATACATGTGCAGGTACATTCACGAGTTTTTGAGGGAAAGACATATTGTATACAAACTTAGTAACGGTAATGAAATAACACGAATAACTCGTCAAGGTTTAGCACAGGGGGACCCTATGTCTCCCATATTATTCAATATTGAGATCTAAATATTGATGTCAGAATTTCACAGTATGCAGATGACTTTTCCTTCTACTATTCAAATAATAATATTTACAAATGTGCTGAAGTTATACAGAATGTATTAAACAAGTTTTGTGAACTCATTACACCAATAGGTTTGGGTATTTCACCTTCTAAAACCAAGCTGTGCGTTATATCAAGGAGGTACAAGATACCATCCCTTTCAATTAAAATTGATAATTATGAGATTGAAATCATTAACAACATAAAGTTTTTAGGTATGTGGATAGATAACCGCTTTAATTGGACAAGGCACATTAATGAGTTAACCCAAAAATGTATTCCTTTTATTAACATATTGAGTTGTGTTAGTAATCCTTCCTTTGGCATACATCCCATTCATTTACGCCGATTATATATAAGTATAGTAAGAAGTAGACTTGATTATGGATCTTTTCTTTTTGGGAACTCGAGCCCACGCCTACTTCAAAGACTCGACGTTATACAGAACCAATGTTTAAGACTTTGTGGGGGTTTCATCCGGTCAACACCTACTCACGTGATGCAAAGTAAAATGTGTATACAGCCTCTTTTTGTACGTAGAATTTATTTGAGTCACAAATACTATCTTAACATATGCTCCAGACAAGATGATTATTGTCATAAACGGCTGTCCGTTTTTAAAAACCTGATAGAATCCGATGTACGTTACTGGCGCAATAATCAACTTCCTCTTTTGTATTTAAGTCATAATCAATATTTAGGACTAAATATTCATAAATTTCAAAACAGACTTATTTATTAACTTCCTTTCTTTATTAATAAAATTGATTTATCCAACTTTATAAAGGTAAACATCCAAAACATAACTTCTTCTAAATCAAAATTATCGAGTAAAGAACTTAAAGATGCCACAGTTTCCATGATACAGGACAGTTATGCTGACTTTGTTCATATTTATACAGATGGGTCAAAGACGGGGGTTCATAATGGATGCTCTTTCTTCGATCCGACAGCGTCGTTGATGGCCAAGTTTAGCGTAAATGTACCTAATGTAAATATCATGTGCTTGGAACTTTTGGCTATTGTTGAGGCTATTCGTTATATAATGTCATCTAACTATACAAAAATAGTAATATTTACTGATTCTAAAAGCAGTTTGTATCACCTGCTTTCGTGTAACAGAGGAAAGCTAGGGAGAAAGGAGGCTTATATTATTATTGAAAGTATCGTTAACATGATACGTAATGGGATTAATATCTATCTGCAATGGGTTCCTTCCCACGTGGGGGTCTTTGGCAATGAGGTCGCCGATGAGTGTGCCAGAGTAGCTCAATCCGATGGTATTCCTCTTCATGTGAACCTTCAGTCTTCAGATTATATCCCAATCGTGAAGAAGCGATGCCACGACCAGTGGAAAGAGTATTTTGATGACATCTCCACTGAAAAAGGTATTTGGTACAAAACCCTTTCTGCTGAGCCTCCACAAGTTCCTTGGTTCGGTAATAGCAAAATGACACGAAAAGAACTAGTTAATTGCTTTAGACTACGTTCGGGTCATGTTCCATTGAACAATTTTGGTTACCTAATGCGCAAAACTGAAAGTCCCAATTGTGCTTTTTGTCATACAAAAGAGGATCTTTTCCATGTTTTAATAGAATGCAAAAATAATGAGTCATTACGAAATAAATTGTTAGTAGATACACAATGTCATAAACAAGATATTATGTTTATGTTTCACTGTATATTTAGTTCCAAATTCACGAATGAGAATAGCCAACGCGTTATTTATTTTTATATACAATCGCTAGAGTTAAGGAAACAAATGATGTCTACCTAATTTTGTTCTATTGTCAATTTTTTTAAAAAGCTGTCTTAACCTTATAGGTGTATAGCTTTCTAAATAAAGATTTAAAAAAAAAAAAAAAAAAAAGCTCTTGTCCTACATTTCAATAATATATTTTCTACCCTTTTTGCATAACGTATTGCATAATGTATTCGCCTATAAGTGTTTGTTACACCTAGCTAGTAAGTTTATTGTGATATATACCCATTTGTATGTTATGTTGTTGGCAGATCAATAAATAATTTTAAAACGTGTTTTCAATAGATGCAAATTAGTTAAGTCGTCAACTACACTGATTCTCTTTATACTAAACAAGATTGATGATTCGCGAACTAACAATGTAAATAGTGAGTGTCATTAAATAAGTCATAAATAATTTCTGCAATAAACAACTAAAGTGTAGTATTGTCTTGTGTTTCACGATCCATTGACCATCTTACTAATATTATCAACCGACTTCCAATATTATATATTGTGATAGAAGATACTTCAGAGTTGGTCTCATATCAATTTCATCGAAATCTATTGAGTACCTACTTCATGGATGATTTCAAAGTTTTAATTATTATTTAATTTAATAATTCAGCCAAAGTTTTGACATGAAGTCGGTTTTTTTAATGCTCTGATACAAATTGATTATGAATGTGAACGTTTGGATATATGGATGTTTGTTCCTGAATCACGGCAGAAAGGCCCAACGGATTTGGATGAAATTCAGCGTAGTGATAGTGTACCGTCTGGAATAGCACATAGGTTACTTTATATCTCGATAATAGAAATAAGAAATTGCGCGGGTGAGACCGCATGAAACAGGTATTAAGTCATTCATTTTTCATGTAATAAACAACTACATTTATATTGCACTATTCATTAACAATACTTAATGTACAGAAGGCCGCAAGCGTTACAACCCTGTCAAATTTCCACAACCAATTTTTAACTTAATTTCGAGAGCATAGACCTCAGATTCATTTACAACAGATTTGGAAGTTGATCTGCTGCTTTTTGTACTAATAGACTAATTTATGCAGACCTTATCGCGTATGTAAATTAACTAGATGCAATAGTACTCGATGCAGCTTGGCTTAAAGCTGTTACTGTCTTTTCAGTTCAAGTCTCTTCTAACCGATATTTGTCAGCGACTTAGTCGACAAATACCATGATAACTTGGCTCGTAGGTAATGTAGAAGTGGTATCGTGATGTTAAATAGGTCATATTAAACATGCATACATACATAACTTCACGCCTGTAGGTTCCCTTTATGGGATTGGCAGAACAGAGGCTAGAAAACCATCTGATGTGACGTTTGACTTTGAAGGTATTATAGAGAGACTATTGCAGTGACAGGGGGTCAGCCTGTCCCTCACAAAAACGACAATAAAACCTCATCAAAAAACAGGTAACTAATAAATTAATTATACTCGTATTAGTCATAAAAGTGACTTTACCAGAAAAGTAAGCAAAATTATGCACCTAGTTTAGGTATTAATTGTTTTAAACTATCGCAATTATTTTCACTATGATTTAATGAATTTACGGGATTCTTACCACGATTTTTGATTTTATTTTCGCACATCCGATATTTCGATGCTGTTACAAGCACCATGATCGTTGACTGGCAGATATAGGTAGGTAGCGATGACAGTTAGAGGCAGATAAATCTATCTACCCCCTTTCTTATTCGTTTTGATCAGCTACTTCTGGAACTCACATTAATGTCACTTTTTCAAAACACAACGTGCGAAAATAAAATCAAAAATCGTGGTAAGAATCCCTTAAATACATTAAATCATAGTTTAGGTATAACCATATTTTAATTATTTTCGATTATTTCCATAGTGTTGAAGGCAGAGGTTCGTTGACTCTCAAAAAAGTGATGCATCTTTCCTCCGTACGTCTCTACATCTAGTCATGCTCTCATTAGGAACCATGATTCTAAAACAACCTAAGAGATAACCAGAAAATATTGTAAATAGCTTCTTTATTGAAAAATTTAAATTTTTCCTTAACAAAAAAAATATTTGATTATTCAATTCTATTCAATTTTATTCAGATCTTATTCCTAAATCTTAATCTACTTGTATTTGTATTTTATAAAGTTTATGCCATTAGTACAATCTTAATTCGTAAATTAATATTAGATCAAAGTCAAGTATTCTTTGAATTTACTAAAAAAAAAAATTTGTTACTAAATACTGTTTTATTTTTTTCGGAAATCAAATAATTATTCGCCGTTTTGTCATCTCTGTAGAGACGAAAAATATCTCGATTTAAGAAAACACAAAAAGTTAAATGATTAATACAATAACTTCTATTAGATCCAACGTCCAATTCATATAATAATATTAAAAAATAACAACAAATCTGTACATACCTGTAGAGCGCTTTACAGAAAACACAACTAAATCATCAGCCGGTAGTTCAAAGCGACATAATGTATTTTTAACAACCATTCCACGATCATTGGTACCAAAATAACATCATCACAGACATATGGAAGGCAACTTTGTCACGATAACTAATTTTCATATATTTTTCTTTATGCCACTGTTTCACTAAAACTGAGCCTAAGTGTCACAAAAAAACTGTTTATTTTTTTTAACTAACACAACTGTGTCCATATAAATACACACGTCGCACGTTAAATAAATAAATTGGTCTGTTCCATTCAATTTACTAACGTTTAATTATGTCGTCAATTTGACGTAAATAGTTTGGTGTTGAAGATGCGGATTTTGGCACAATTTTCAATTTAAATTAGTTTTATAAATAAAATTAACACTTCTGTTATCAACGTTAATTGCTTCACCAAATCTACCTTTCTATTTCAATATTTTTTTAATTAACGTTACTATTTTTAAACACAGTCATTTTTGTTTTGCTTTTCGTGTGTTGTTTTTTTTTATAGATTTAAAATTGTGTAGCAAAGGCGTGTGTCGGCGTTCCGCCAGCGACTGGCTTGGCATGTCGCTTCCCATATCCGCGCCGCCGATTCATTGTCAGACACATAGCCATAGAATAATAAATAAACTGTAGTAGAAGCTATAGAAGTTGTTTTTAACTGCAGAAATTTATGACTGTTGAAAAAGTATGTGTTTGTAGTCGAATGTTATTTTTTAAATGGATGAGCACTTTAATAGTTATGTCCTATTTTTTTTTTAGTTAATTGTGAATGTAAATATAGTTTTAAAATGATCGTATTTAAGAACAGCAAATTACAGAGTATTTTCAGATATTAATAAAGTTCTGGTACTTTTAAAGTTGAGTTAATAGGTTTCTCATTAATGAATGTGTACCATCTTAGTCCTCATGGTCACTTTCTACCTGGTGTCATAGAGGTCAAACATTCCATACTTAGGTATTATGTTAAAAACAACATCTGTTGATAAGTTGAACTTTCGTAGAGTTCAAAAAGTTAATTCATTATATTTTCATGTCATATGTAACAGCCATGACCTTGCAGCGCATACCACTAGTGCTTCGTCTATTAATTGATTGATTATTTTATTGCTTCCGTGCATTGAATGTGGAACAGGCAATTTAATTTCTATAAATAAATTCTTCTAATTTTGTTCTCATATATTTCTAGTCCTGATTGTCGAAATAATCTGCCTCAGACACCGTTTCTATGCTTAAATTGATGATCTGTGTTATAACGTCATGTAATTTCGGCTATCGGATGCAACACAACTATAAATATTATTACACGCCTCATTTAGGACATCACCGTTCTGGGGCCTGATTCAAAATAAAGGACATTGCTTTGCTTTTTTTGAAATTCGTTCTTATTATTATTTAACTAAGGTAGAAATAGTTTTTATATTTGCTAAGGTTTTGTTAGAAGGAATTTTATCGCTTCTTTTTTTAGATCATAAATTGCAATTTCATGCCACCACAAACGTATGATAGGAGTTATAAGGTTTTTAATATTGTTGTTTTTAGTATTTTCTCTTTTATGTCGACGTTTCAGAGCCTTTTTAAGGTATTCGGAATAAATTATATGATGATTCGTGAAAACTAAGACAGTATTATAATACATAGTAAACAAGGGAAAACACATGATCATTAGTATAATAATCAGTAAACTAAATGCTTTCTGCATAAGATAAAATTTATTGCCTTCCAGATATTTCCATTCATAAATACCCGAGAGTAGCGTAGGTAAATTTTGAATTTGATTTATTTATTACTTAGACTTAATTAATATTTCAAAAGCGAATGGAGTTTTTTGAGGTTACATAACACATCATAAATTGGAGGATTAGTCGTTTCATCGTATGTTTATTACGTTGAAAGATTTACATAAATTAATAGAGTCACAATGCTAGTAGAATCGGTAATACTTCAAACTCACTTTTTTGCAGAGGTTTATTTAGACAAGAATTATTTGAATTTTACCCATATCATGAACGATAAATCTGTACATACATAACGTCACGCCTGTATCCCTAATGAGGTAGGCAGAACAACAGAGGCTATAAAACCATCTGATGTCAAATTTGGGGGCATTATAATGATGGAGAGAGACTTACAGTGATACGTCAAAAAAACCTCCGCCCCTTAACTGACTTTTACAGTATGCCCGGGAAGAGAAGCAGCTGGCACATTCTATGTTTTTCTTTCACTCCCAATCCAGCATGGAAGGTCTGTTTATAAATCTGTTTATATGTTAAATCATCGTTACGCTTGAATGGCTTGATGAGAACTATATATAATCAATGCAATTAGATGAGATCAATCCTGGTTATACAAACCTAATTGTCGTTTTGTGATAACAATGACTTACGAGTAGTTTTAACAAGATGCCGGGCGAACTTGAATGAAATGTGTCGAAAGAAACCTTTTAAAATTGATGTTTTTGTTAGCTAATTGTGCAATATAGACAATATACTGGGTGTCCCGCTTACCCTATATAATACCTTCTCGGAGGTATTCTAGTACCCATAAGGATAACAGAATAAATATAAAAAAAGAAAAATTCGAAATTTATTTTTAAATTTTTATGAAAGCAATAAATTTCGACATTTTTTTAGCCATAGCTTTCGAATACATCTACCGTGAAGAAGTAGATCTTCTTCAAACGACCGGCTGGTGTAGGGGTAACGTACATTGCCTTCTATGCTAGAGGTCCTGGGTTCGAATCCCGGCGGCGACGGATATTTGTGTGATGAACACAGATATAAGTCGTCAAGTCATGGATGTTTATTTAACTTTATTTTCTAATAAAAAATATGTATTTATTCAATATGTATGTTTATATATTTCTTAAGTATATCAGTTAACTAGTATCCATAACACAAGTTCTTTAAGAAACTTAATTTGGGCTAGATAATGTTGTGTGAGTGTCAGAAATATTTATTTATTTATTATTATTCAAAAAAACTACAATCACCCAAAACAATACACAGACGCTAGTATGATAGTGGACAGGGTGATGCAGTGTCATGGTGGGAATTAGAGGAGGTGCGCAACACCAGTTTTGTACTGGAAAGACTGCTCAGTATACCAGGCTGAGTTGGCAGCGATTGTGCGAGCCATCGATATGTTTACGAAGACAAAACACGATGGGGTTAATATCTTAAGAGAGTCTAGGTTGGCCCTGGAATTAATATTAAATCCGGGGCACACAAACTCTGGTCAATGAAATCCAAGGACAAAGGAAAAATGACAAATCTTCTATTGGATCAGAGCACATGAAGGTATAGAGGGTAATGAGAGGGCTGATCAGCTGGCCAAACAAACCACCATAAAAAAGTAGGTCAATCCCGATACACAGTCACCCGGGGACGATACCACAAAATTAAATTTCCCAGATATATTTAAAGCCCACAAGATATAAAAGAAAGTCAGGCTCTATTAGAGTGGCTCGCATACTTATAAAAGAAAATGGTGTAAAACTTGTGTAACAATTTATTCTCCAATTGAGTCTATTATTAATTAAAAATTATATTATAGCTCTTTTTAAATTGTAATACTATTTTGATTATTATTGTTAAATGCAAGTATAGTTTATTTAAAAAAAAAAAACAATTATATGTTTATGCAGGATAATTCTTTGAAATGTAATAATAAATCAATTTTACCAAGTAACACATATCCAGTAACGTAAAAATTAGGAACTAAGTATAATATTTATACATGACAAATGTCCATAAAGTGTGTGGGAATTCTTTGTAATCACAAAATTGTATTGTTTGTACTCAGGCCAAACCGTAACAAAATAAGCGGTAACGATCATCTTTTAATAAATAAGAAAACCGAAAGGATATTTATGATTTATCTTGATTTTTAAGAGGCATATATCACTATTGACGCTTCGAATGCATCTAGTCTTAGAGCATCGTCGTAAGGTTGCTTGTTTAACCGTGTACTACAGGATACATTTTGGTGAGTGCGCGAGTGCTCTGTTTGAGCAAATTGAACCCTCACCCTTTTACCATCGGACTACTAGACGCAGACAGAACTTCCATCCGTATGTGGTTGATATTCCGAAAAGTCGAACTAAGCGCTTTGACAGTTCCTTTTTGATACGGGTCGCCAAGGTTTGGAATGAACTGCCTGCGTCTATTTTCCCTGACCAGTATAGTCCTAGTACTTTTAAGCGTCGAGTGAATAGGTTTCTCGTGGATGGACGTGTACCACCTTAGTCTTCATGTTCACTTAACATCAGGTGTCATGGAAGACAAACGTCCCATCCATATTTTATAAAAAAAAAAAAATCTAGTCTATATGAAACGACGAAATAATTGATGATTTAGCCAATCTCCATTTGTAAAATCTTGGGGTTGATTTGGGAGATGTAAAAACTCAAGCGTTTCTTTTTTCCTACAGAAGCACTCTTGTCTTAAAACCTCCAAATATGTATCCTTACTTATTATCGATCACTTTTGGTCGTTACTATAACGTCCAAACTCGGTCAAAAAATTGTGTTTTTAGCTCAAGGCTTCCTAAAAGTTGGGAATCATCTCGAATCAAAAAATCTGCCTCCAAAATCCAAATATTACCGCTCCGGTGATGTTTTCATGCAATATCTTACAAAGAACCAGCTCTTACCTAAGTTGCAACCTCACCTGCGCTTACCGTCAGTTGAGATTGAGGTCAGACGCGGGCTAAATAATACAAAAGTCCAGCGGTGCCTGTGTACACGGTGATTTAGAAATATAATTTGGTCTGGATACTATTGTTAATAGATAAATCACACAATTTATTCCTTTGTTGTAGTCAATTTTAGTATGTTGTATAAAAACAATCCATAATAAAGCCGCAGGTGCGGAACGATGATTATTTCGTCAACAAATGACGTCACAATCATCGATAAAACTATTCGAGAAGTAGGGAACCTACCCTACCCTTAGCCACCCTATTTTTGGCTAGTCAGATAGGCGACAGCTGGAATTTCGCTTGAGATCACATCTAAAACAGTAAAATATCAAGTAATAGTATTAAGCACTTTAGAAGTTAAGGAACAATGTTTTAATGTAATATTGGATGGATTGGATGGATATAATCGATATAATATTGTGAATATTGGATGGATTTCATGATAATGTGAAAAATATTTTGGTGATTGTAAAGAAAAATACCAAAGCAAGTTTTATTTCTACCTGGCCCCTTCAATATGGTGTGTGAAGTCGTCATGGCGCAGTGACTTGTGTGCATATATAAATCGGTACATGGATGGGAGACCACCATCATCATCATCATCACAACTCTTTGTAATGAGCCCACTGCAGGGCATGAGTCTCTCTCCTTCTGGGTGACCGCCAACTATTCACTTATTACGGTGACTTCTTTGCCTCGGCTGGTGTGCTAAGCAGTCGGTCCCGGGTGCTGTATTACTTATATGCAGTGGTCGTTAGGCTTTGTTATAAGCCATTTCAGCACCCTAAAAATTATAACATTCACCACCCAGCACTGGGCCAGCTTGGTGATTTAAGGCCTAAAACTACTCGTGTGGATGATAGAAATATTCATTTTGTTGCTTATTAGAACGATTAATTTATCAATTTCCCGTAATAGTTCTGTCGCAGTATGACAATTACGATGAATTAATGGCGCCACAACGCTTGATTAATCATCTATCATGCTGCGACGAAGCACTATAAAAAGTTTCGGGAAAATACCATTGAAACTGGGCTACTTCAATAACTATGTTTTAATCCATACTTACATATTTGTACATACACATTCATACTTAGCTAGCATAAAGAAACATTCTTTAAAAACTTTTGTTATAAACACTAAAAAATAAACATAACAAATACCTATGCTTCCATGCTGGACTGGGAGCGTAAGTTTTCTCATATAATAAACCATCGCTCATAACTCGTAAACCATTGGTTTAAATGTCATGTGATTTTGAGACCGCGCTTGATCTTATACTTACTCTTGGTAATAGAAAACCTAAACCGCTAGCTTTGTTCACATCGATGATATAGGGGGGGTAAAATAACCACGAAACGCTTCGAAAAAGGGATGGTACGACCCGAGCCCGCTTTGCTCGAGACTTGGCCGCGAAAAAAGGAAATGGAAGAAAATAACATTATTCATTTCAGACGTATATGATTGACAATGCATATTACAGATTTACAAATAAAAAAGTGTTTTTTTACAGTTATTCAAATAAAACTGAGTAATTGTGTTTGCCTTTCAATCTATTTTTGTACAAGAAAATACTCACTTTATTTCCACTTATAGGTATTTACTATTTATAAAGTTGGTTAAAATAAGATAGAAGAAGGTATTTTGTTGCGTAGTTTGTGAACTTCTATTTATCCATTTTATTATTTAATTCGAAGTAGGTATAACATTTTTAAAGTTAATAAGAAAAAATATTAAGTAACTCATTAATTTCAGATAATCATTATCCATATGACAAAAAAAAATGCAATGTACACATAAAAAAAACTTATAATACTTTAATCACAACTATTTACAGTATGTTTATAATTCTACTATTTATTTAAAATTTAGCTCCCTTAACCTAACGCAGATAACTTTTCTTACAACAGTCTCTGTTATTTTACCTTTAGCTAAAATAACAAATATAATCATCATGGCGACAACTTGAAAAGAGTTAAGAACGCAAAAAGTTTTAATTAAAATATCATTTTCTCCAATAAAATAAGAAAGAACATCAGTAGTAAATATTTGTAAACTAGTAATACAGACTAATATGAACCCAACTACGGCTGTTTTTAAGAAATCCTTTAAATTTCGTGTGCTATCCCTTCTGAATGCCACTCTGAAAACCTCAACAAATATCAAAGCATTTATAATTACAACAAAAAACTTGATATGCGCGTATGATTTGTAAAACACATTGAAGTACCAATCTGTTGATAGTTTCAATAGAAATGGAGTCACAATTCCAACTGCTAATGAGATAATCCATATAATGATAGCAGCAACTACTAAATTACACTTCTGGAATGCGAACACTAAAACCACCTTATCGTACAAGTTTTTTGTAAACACAAACATCCAACAAACTAGCGAAAAATCAGTTTGAAAATACACAGAAAAAATAATATCCTTCAAAATATCGTTCTTATTTTCCACATACATAATATAGAATTCACATATTGTATTCAATATTCGTGCAATTGCTAGTTGGATTAACACCTTTTCATCGAACTTACGACTCGCCGGTATCAGTATGAACAGTATCACTTGTAACAGGAGACAAAATACCGAAACTGAAATCCCGATAAGCCAAAGCATTTTGAACATATCTTCAAAACCTGCGATTTCTATGTTAAATATTTTCTCTTCAATATCGATTTCATTTTTGTTTACTTCAATTTCCGTTTTTTCAGACATTTCTTTTTTATCCGTTTCACTGAACTCACGTCGGCGTTTAGTATGATCAATGTTTGTGTGACAATGGTGTTAGTTTCATTATTGTTTCTAAAAAGCATCCCGCTGCGTTGTGTGTCTGGTTTAGCCAATTGATTACCAATAATTTAACTTATTGCTACATAAAGGGTGCAAAATAAACATTTTTGATATTTAATAAAATGAAGCGGAAAGGTTTGTTTGTTTGTTTCAAAACACTAATTTCAGGAAATACCAGTAGAATTTGAAAAAAATTACTATTTATTTGCGGAATGTTATAGGATCAAACCAGGAAAAACTGCGTGCGGCTTTTAGTAAAATCTATAGGAAAGTTTTGCAGCGATATTCTGTAATTTAATATCACAGCAGAAGCAGTGATATATTCAGATCGATTATCTTACTAATATTATAAATCGAAAAGTTTGGATGTATGGATGTTTGTTCCTCAATCATGGGAGAACGGCTAAACAGATTTGCATGAAATTTGGCAAAGTGATAGTTTACATTCAGGAATAGTACGCAACAGCTAGTGATTAATAAATACACAGTTCCCACCTAAGCCTATGTTGACACTCCATCGAAGTAAAGCACGGGTCTCATAAAAAAAAAGAATTTGAAGGGAGTCCATACAAAAAGAATAGAGAGTGATCATAAAACAGTCTGGAACACATCCTTACTGAAGCGATGATATTTAGCTGTATTGGTGACTTAATAAAAATAAAGGGTGCAAACCAAAAATTTTTATCAATATCAACAATTATGATAGGATTATACTCTGCTATTTTCAAAGTTAAGATAATTTATAAGTTGAAATTTCACTGATGGTACAGTAATACTATTTTATGAAAAGCATTCGTCTGAATAAGTACCGAAATCCTGCATTATCCTACCTTTTTTTTCGGTTAATTGTTTTTGCTGTATAAAAAGAAAGGCAGGATAATGGTAGAGATAAATAAATAGGAAGAGATCGCTCCAAAGACCTAGTTCTCTCTGAAATTGTTGCGAGCCGATTGGCGTAGGACTTTTGTGAGTAATAAATGTTTAGCGATGTCTATAGTGTAATAACTATCACCTGGACTTATCCTCTTATTTCCCACAGTGAGCAACGCGCCATCACTAGTTCCCTTGGTTCAAGTTTTCCATGGACGGTGATGACTACTAAACATCCGGTATTCAATTATAAGCTACCGTAGCCCAAATAAAAATAATTAAATATTTTGATATGCGAAAAATAAATATTTAAAGAAGGCGTTATTTCCAGAGGCAAGTAACTTTATGCAATTTAACGTTTTCCAAGTTTTTCTGTACCAGAAAATTTCTTTAGAGTAAAGCAACTCATGAAAAGATGCGTTATATCTAATACAATAACAGAAGATGAGATATGCCGATGCTCCAATTATAAATTTAATTTGTTGTACATACAACTAATTCAAATTTATATAAATTGTTATTCCCAAACATTAACACGTTGTATACAACAGAGCAGCAAGCTATGAAAAAGTATTTAAATTTGAACCCTCTCACATTTACTTTAAATTCTATTGTATATTATTGAATTGTTATCTATAAATACGAGTATGTAACTGAATACATCATTTTTTTCTACCGATATCGGTATATTGAATTGAATGATAGATATGTTAAACTAGAACGATAAATAATTCATTTGTTTCATTTTACAAATCGGGAATACCTAATATCCATAGGGATGTAATTTTGGGTTTCTCGACATTTTTTGAAAAGAGAATGGGCGCTATTTTCCGTTACTCAACTTGTCTATTTTAATAAAAGGGGACTTTAGACTCAGTAATTGATAACAAAATTAGATTATTTCATAAAACATTAAAGAGAACGAATACGAGCAAATGTTTCTTTACTAAGATTTCAAACCATACTTCTTTGATAATTATGTTACAATTAAGACTGATAATGGAGAAGAAAACGAAAAGCTCTAAATAGATGTCGCTTCATACGCTTGATCCATTACAAACCGTCAAATGAACAAGATGTTATCGAAATTGCTTGTGCGGTAAATCTATATGATCATTTGTTTTTCTGTATGAAAATGTGGAAAATATGGCCCGTAATATGTGGATTTCCATATACATCCACAACATCCACATCCACAACTTCCACATGTGTATATCCTCAGAAAAACTGTGGTATCTATTTTCTATAAAACTTAAGACTACACAATGATGAATTTCTATTTTTTGATAAAAAAAACAGTATAAAATTAACTTTTACTATGGTATTTGACAGTTGTTATGAGTCAAGCGTAATTAGCGCCTCTAGTGGAAAAAGTAGGCAGTTTTCTACCCCATTCGTCCGGACATGGTAGGAAGAGATATAAGCACTACTGTCTTAGCGGAAAACCGTCATCATAGAGTAACTTATATACTGGTATAGAGTCGTCACTAACAAATTTGGTACTAGCGCCATCTAACGGAAAACAACTGTACCTCGACAACCAAAACCCAGCTGCGCCGCTCTAGCTTGTATTCTCAAGAAGGGTAATTTTAAACAATAACTTAGACTTTGAAATAGCTAGATTCATAAAATTACGGGTTAATCAGGTTTGGGTATGATGAATCCAGCAGTTCAATCAAAGTCTATAGTATTAAGTATTGAAGTAAATAAAAAACAATTTAGCAGTTGCGTGATTTATTAGGTTTTCTTTTTTGGTGTCCTTGTAACGTGCGTAAGTCCAACGTGTTATGTGAAGAATTCAGAGTCCGGGAGCTTGCCAAAGTTGTAGAAAATTTATAAAACACAATCCAGAGCACATTCACGAGTCACGGGAGGAAACGGAATGAAAAAATTCATTCTTCACTCGTATCAGTCTCTCAATCACTTTCGTTTTGACATGTTGTGCATCAACATAGTAGAGCTGTCAATATTATGACAACTAGTAATATATAGTAATATTACTAAAAACTTTAAGATTTTCCTAACTTTAAATCATTGCATAAAATCTATTTCATGTCACTATCCATTGTGGATTAAATAATGTATTGGGTAGGTATTTTTTGCAGTCATAAAAAGACATTTTCATATGCTTGGAACGCACTCAATTAGTTACTCTAACTGCGTAGAACGCACCCAATTACAAAAATCTACGATTTTTTTGTATTTATGATTAAATTTTAAGTAAATATATCATCTTATATAGCGGATAAAATAATATTAATTTTGTATCAACTACTTAAAGCACAATATATTTTTTCAGGAACCGTTGAGCAAAAGTGACATCTATTGGTTTAAAATGGAACATAATCTTTACCGTGTTGAGAATAATGCCATCTATCGGAAAGCATCAATACTTTTACCACAAGAGCGAATTCTAAGGAAAGGGAAATAATACTAAGTGAAAAAACACTGACCGTCATCAAGGAGGCGACTTAACCAAGCATAGTCGCTTGGTACGAGTAATAAAAAAAAAATATTTAAAAGGTAAGAATTAATATTTTACATAAAGCCCAAATTTTTCTACGTACATTAATTTCAATATTTTGTATCACATGTAGATATTTAGATCTTTTTATAAAACAGGCGGTCTTTAAAATAAACAAATTAATTATTCAACATATTTATTGATATAAACATTTTTCAATTAAATATTCTTTTACTCGTTTTTGATGTAGTGATATTTATTATTTAACTAAACACCTTATTGATTGATACTCTATTAATAAAGCATATATGTAATGTAATATAAGCAATACATATGTATTCAAGTATGAAGAGTGCAAACAAAAAACAAAAAAGAGTTCGTATATTAATTGAAGCAAAATTCTTCTAATCGGACTTCTGATTTTAACACATTGACTTCCAGTGTATAAGGTCCTTCTGAAAAAAAAAAAATAAGTTATCAAAAAAAATAATGTTGCTGTGATACTAACGTTAACATTTTAGGCAAATATTATTGTTATGATTTCATTATTGTTAACGATGAGGCTCATTAAACGCGATAGAATTTATTCGCTGTTACGTTCCGTTAATTATTTTGCAATTACAACGCTAAAACCAATTAATACAGAGCTATTATAACCGTTTTTTTATTATTAACCGTTCGTTTGATATACGCCCGCGCGCCTAGCCTTTCTAACCGTGTTCAATATACAGGGTGTTGGGCCTATCGCCGGCCAAATTGATGTAAATAAAAATAAAATAAAATCCCCAGACAATCACACCAACTACATGGCCCCAAAGTAAAGGATACCATGTAGCGAACTAGGGGGAACCTAGGATATATATACATAAATAAATACATACCCAGACACGGAAATTTTTTTCTTGCTCCGTGTTGGAATCGAACCCGCAACTACAGGCGTCTGAGGCAGACAGGTTTACCCCATCACCAAAGTGGTCGTCAACGGCCACTTTGGCGGTTTTATGGCCTGTAGAGCAGGTTATCTGCTAGGCCCTAATGGCCGTTAAAATTTCAAAAAGCGGTATTGCTTGGTACTGCTCTAATCGTTCGCCGGTTTCTTTCTCTCTTGCCCTGATCCCCGACCGACTGGTCAGACTGTCGGGTTATTTCACCAAAGAAGGCGTGTAGCTTTTAACATGCCCAATAATGATAAAACTCTTTATTGTACACCTACATAGTTACATAGTTTAAATGAAACAATAGCATGCTACCCACAAAGCAGATACATAGTAGCTTCAATTTAGGTTGTCGTGACGTCGCAGCCTCAATAGTTCAAGCTACTCCGCACTAGAGGCACTGGCGTCAGTTCGACGCTCACTTTTGTGTATGTACACGCGTAGATATTAAAAAAAAATTTAATCCTCCATTGCTTCTCGATGTAAAATTAAGTTTTCTCGACTTTAAGTTTTTATACTTTTATTGTGTAATTGACAATCCAAATTAAATGAACTAACCACGAAGATAATTTCATTCATAATTATTTTTTACAAATTGTTTGTTTTCCAATTATTTATGTCCAAAATTCCAGTTTTTTATTTGTTGCCTAGGTGATTTTTATGCTGTGAAAAAATTTAGCGCTATCTAGCGATATGTAGAAATACTTTTATTTCGCGGTTTTTTCTGACCGATTTGGAACATATGAAATTTCGTCAAAAAACTAGAGCCACCTATTAAAGTATAACCTATTTTTAATTAAAATGGTGCTTTAAAATCCTCTGATATTGTTAAGATAAGCCTATGAGAGAGATATGAGTAAAAGACAAGGACGACACTGCATAAATAAACTTACCAACATTAAACCATTGTGTTCTAGGAATTCCTGTTTCTTCTCTAGATGCTACGATGGCAGCTCGCAGTGCAAAAGCTACACTTATAGCCAAGCAGGTTGGCGGCTCTGCGACTCCTAAATCATAAAAAGAACAGTGAGCTTAAAGTAGTTTGTTTGATGAAAAATCAGAAAAAAAAACGTTGAAAATAGAATAAAATAAAGTTTAAATGATGAAAATAAAAAACAAGGAGGATAAACCGTTGATGAAAGAACATAGAATTTTATAACATATAATAACAAAGAATTTTCTTTTGTCCCAAGGTTTACAGTGGCACTCACTAGGGAGTTCTTTTTACCTCATTAATACATACTTAGTAATTTTCTGTATTTTTGTTTTTTTTTTTATATCCGCTTTCATTTCAATATGACTATTATTTAAATGTTGATGTTAGTCTATGATTCTATGTATACATCCGTATCTAGTTTTAAACAAAAAAATTTAATCTTTATTTATTTTTCTAAATTTACTATGTAAGTTTACTCGTTTGTGAAAACTGCTAATTGGCCTTATTTTTTTATTGTTTAAATTATACTTTAAATAGCTGTAAGTTTTCCGTAAATAAATAAATTAAAATACTTAGCATTAAAATATAAATCAAATCTTGCATTTTAAATAGGTATACCTTGGTAATAAATTTTAAAAAAATATTCGTCTTTAAAAAAGGTATCCTACCTAGTTCAGTCAATTTAAAATTAACTCTCAAGAATTGACTTGTTACATAATATTTTTTACGTAATGACACATAAAGAACCGTATTAAATAGACCTTCAGAAACCTGAAAGTACCTAAATAAAAGCAAATCTATAAAATAAGTAATAATTGATTTGATTTGAAATTAACTTTGAAAAAACGTTAAATTAGAACCAATAATTTGTCCAACCTTTTGCACCCAATATCCCAAGTTCATTATATGAATTCCGTCTCAGTTTCACTCGGAAATCGATAGGAATATCTTTTGCAAGCGGCACGTGGTATGACCAGGTGCGGTCAGTTAGCACTTCACCAGTACGTTCATCATTGATCTGATGCTCACAAGTCCAATATCCTACCCCGAATATAAAAGCTCCTTCTACCTGTGAATGAAATGAAATGATTAGTAGGTAAATTAGACAAAAAAATCAGAAAAAGTACTATATTTATTAATGATTACGTTTGCTGTATTAGTCTATTAAGAACTTTTTAAAAGCAGCCTAGAATCAAACATATTTAATTTGCATTGGCATCAGTTGAATATAATCCGCTCTAATGCTGACATGTCTTACAGTTTCCTAAATTAGGAACACAGTAATCATACAACTAAATAATATATATACCTGTCCAATATCGATTTCTGGGTTGGCACTCAAGCCAGCATCTTGTACAATATCGACCCGCAAGATCTCGTGCTCTCCTGTAAGAATGTCCAATTCCACTTCTGCAAGCGCTGCTCCCCCAACCCTATACTCCTGTTGATCACTTGCAGTCACCCTATAGCTGGCTTGCAAATTGATACCTCTCTGATACGCAGTTTTCACTAAAGTTTCCCATGATGGGTTATTAAGCTCCACTCTTAAAGCAGCTAATCTGTCCATTAATATCTGACAACATTTGATCGCACCAGCAATAGAAGCCTGGCTAGTACGACTGTTCCCAGTGGCTAAGTTATTTGGGTTTGAGGTAGTATCGGGTGGTTTGACTTTTATTTTTGTTATAGGAATGTTTAAAACGAATGCTATCGCTTGAGTTACTTTTGTGTTCAGTCCTTGCCCCATTTCTACACCTGCAGATTTAATAACAACCGTTCCGTCTCCTTCGAATACGTCGACAAGAACATTGTAATCTGCGGTAGGTTGTATGGCATAGCTCATGAAGGCACATTTGATTCCTCGTTTTTTCCACCTATTTTTCTGGTTGAATTCGGCTACTTCCTCTTTTCTTGCGACATAATTACTATCTTTTAGCAAAGTTTGAACTATTTCTGCTACGTCTGTGTATTCAGGATCTAAATTATTGAGACGAACTTCGAAAGGGTCTAAATCTAGCTCATAACTTATGCGTTCCATAATATATTCAGCTTGTCCCACACCTTCTAATGAACCTTTGGCACAATAATGTTAAATTATATAATATAATTCAATAATTCACACAGGAGACTGTTTATGTTTTACACTTACCTGGCGCTCTAGCAAATGTGTTGGAAGCTGTGTCAGTAGTGACATTATAGATTTTGTAATTCCATCTTTTATCATCGTAACAATTTTTTATTACATCTTCGATATAACCTACTATGATGTCGCTATAAACGAAGCCATTGTCTTCATATAGGGCATAAGTTAAATACTGAATTCGACCCTTTTTATCTACCGCTACCTTAACAAAGAACAATTTGATTATTTTAGTGTTGCTTAAGGTGGAAAAATAAGGTATAATAAAATTCACGGAAACTGGTTAACGCTGAGATATAAAAGTCAAAAATGTATCATTATGTATAGAATAATTGCAGAAATGCTTCTTTGTTTCATTAGTTTGGATGCAAACTAAAGAAACAAAGAAAGAACGCAACGTTCCAGAAAATCCATGTTCAAAAAAGTCGTTATAGCCAACTTAGAACAGTAAAATATAGAAAGAATATTGTAATTCTTTCTATATTCGTCACACTATCTAAATGCTCAAAACTAGTGAACCGATTCTCACAGAGTGCTCACTTTACTCAGTGGATTCAGTGAAATTATGCAAACATATTTTTTTACGGTAACGGAACATATTTTTTTTACTGAACTTACGTTTGAGCTGAATCTCATCTGGTGGTACATGAAGATGAGATGGAACAGCAACCAGGTTTTGGAAGGAACTGGCTCTTTATAAAATTAAAATAAAAAAATTGTCTGATCACAAATAAAAACAGCATATTACGACTTACTTTAACAGTGGTAAGCGAATTTATCCAAGTTACTTTTTACAGTACCTTAGCTGTAACTGTTTCATTCCTTTTTTAATTTCTTTAGCTCAAACAAACATTGCTCAACGAACTCGATTACTATGGTACTTTTATATTCTTACTAACATTTACATTACTTACAACATTGCATTGTTAAATCAACTAAATTAGGGCTTTAAAAACCCAAAAAAATTTAAAATCTACCTCAAAATCAGCCGTACTAGGTAACCTTTTACCAATTACTCGTAAACTTGCTTGAATACTCATCACAAATCGACTTGGTCTATTCAGCAAATAAGTAGCCAGAGCACTTCCAGCTGTTACGTAGTTTTCCCGCGTCAACTTTATGCCGTATGCACCTCCACATCGTGGTATGTTCACGTCGATTCTGAAAGTCAAAAATAATTTACAAAAATTGTGCCTTGAAATCTGCGTACATTATTTGCTTTTTGAGAAGGTTGCTTTGCTTTTTACGCATGACTCAGTGGATTCATGGATTCGTGACCTGCAAATATTTAAGATTTTCATCTATCAAAGATGATGAAATAAGACATCCTAAATAATACATAATACATCATTTTGTAAATTAATCTTAATAGTTTAAATTGTAAAGTATTGTAAAATTTTGTAAATTGTATAATATTGTAACGTAAAATAACCTATATTGTAATTAAAATTAATTAAAAGAGCTTTATTTTTATAGTATCTAAATATAATAACTGCAATATCTTTAAATTTTGTAAAAAAATGAGCTTTGTTTATATACAAACTATTATTTTAAATGAGATTTTGTGCTGACCTTTAATTTAAAATCATTTTAATAAGTGTTTAATAGTGCAATTATATTGAAAATGTTTGTAAGGTGTATTTTAGTTGGTAAGCCATAAATAAATAAATAAATTTTATATTTTTTTACTGGCTTAGGATCATGAAACAATATGCAATGACAATTTTAGGTCCTTGTTTGTTTTGGGGCAGCTCCTTTTCCAGTGGTCATAGGTGACCTCTACCTATTTAGTTATTACCAAATATTAACTTGTCTAGTCTTTTTGGCATTTTGAAATGACTAAGTTGCAAGCATTTTTACCCGAGTATCAGAAATTAGCGCACTCAAAAAGATAATACCTTCAGCTTTACTATATTATTATGAGAACTAGAATGAACATCACAAGGAGATGCTTACCTACACTGCTCAATGTTCAAGAGGTCAGCCGTACTGATATGAACCACATTTAACCACTGGCTCGCAGCTATAATTTCAATGCCATCGTCACTTGGACGTGTGACACTAGATAGAGTTTCCATAGGAAAATGATATTGTTGTAAAAAGTCATTTGATCCTTTTATAATTTTTTGAATATCTGTGCCACGGTCAGAAGAAGTACGTGTACTATAAAGTATAATACGACTTGGGTCATATTTTTGTACATCTTTAATAGTCAAAAGAGGCTTTCGTCTATCCACTTTATACTTTATTTGAACAAGTAGAGCTGCACGATTTGCTAACTTTTCAGTTTCAGCAACTATGACTCCTATTGGTTGGTCGTAGTATTGAACTTTTTTGTCGGCAAATAATATTTCTGGATTTTGTCGGTCAACTTTTCTTGATATAGAAACATTTTCTCCTGGAACATCTTTTGCTGATATAAAAGCTAGTACTCCAGGTATTTTCTGAAAAACGTTTAAAATGTACATGACTGTGTATATTTCATTTAGCTGTTATAGTATAAACTCTTTAAGCTTTATAAGTTTTTAAACTGTTATGGTCTTTAACATTTATTTTAAAAACGGGACATTTACCATGGTTTTTTTTAACTTAAGGCTTTGCTTTACTATTAACGACCTTTTGAATTGGCATTGAGATTAAAAATCCATATTTTTTAAAGTTCTAGCTTAAGTTTTTTTTTAATTTAAGATTATTCAGAAGCAAGATAAATTTTTAAGAAAATCTCAATCTTACCAAGGCTGGCGAAGGATCCACATGTAAAATTTCGCCACTAAAAATGTCGGCAGTAACAAAAGCACAAAATACTTCTTGATGTTGAGTTGGTAGGTCATTTACATATTTAGCTTCACCGGCGCATTGAATTAAAGCCTCTAATTTCGGCATAGGTTCATTCAGTGGCCAAATAAGCGGGTTCGTATCATATACTTCAGTACCTTTGGATAACGGTCGACTACGTCTGAATCTTCTCGCTCCGGAGTGATAACGAGGGTCGAGGAGATATGGAGGTATCAAAACAAGTAGCCCCTGAAGATGAAAAATAGAAGTCAATAGAATGCCACAAATGATGCATAAATGAAGATGCAGGAATAAATATTTTTTACCGGAAAATGTAATGCTACAAAGAAAATAATAAGAATTTATTGCAATTACGGGTTGATTCCCACGATTTTCGATTTTTATTTCACGTGTCCAATATTTACAAGAACTATGGTCGCAGATTTATGAATATAAATCGAACATCGGGATAAGAAAGCCGAGAATTAATGAAATTATTATGAAAATGACCGCAAAAGTTTAAGGCGAATATATTAAGGCCTTATTTATCGATTTGGTTTGTCGAAAACTTGGAAATCTGAATTAAATTAATGGCAGATGTTTTACGGATCGCTAATACATCTAATTATATGCAGTTCAATAGTAAAAGGGTGAGTATTCAACTTGTTCAAATCTAAAATCTAACAAGAAATCTGCAATACAGTTTAAAAAGTCTGAGTGTTAAATAAAACTACTTTTTAACCGGTTTGATTGCGTACAATTTATATTTTACATTTTAACTCCACGTTTCGGTGATGTTACTCAACGACACCGTGATCCGTAATCCGGTTATAAAGTAGTTTTATTTAAGTTATGAATTATGAAAACTATAGATAATATTAGTCTTAGTATTATTAAATAATAATATTTAAATTTAACTTCATCAAACCTTATAAAACAATCCAAGGGCACATTTAAACCTGTACTCTGGCTTCAGTTCAGCTGGTATCTTTTCCACTATTATTTCGTCCTTCAAAATCCGAAGTGCTTTTTGTAGCACCTCATTTGTGAAAACTTTCTGTCCTACAAGAAAGTTTTCTGTTTGTCTAGCGTGAACGAACTTTCCAGAGAGTCCACCAATTACAATTCGAGCGGACATTACAGTCTCTAAGTCAGGTTTGAATTTATATAGAAACCCGGCATTGACTTGCGCATGGGCATTCTGCGATCTAGGCATGATCTGCAAGCAATTGATGGAACAATGGAGTTACTATCCAAAGCTGTTGTGAACTACACACTTAACTTTTTAAATTGTTCGGAAAGAAGAAGTATCGGATATACGATTGACTTAAAGTTTGCAATAAATAAGGGCAATTTTTGCTGTGACCACCTTTTATTCAGCTGTTACGGAGATCTATGATCTATCCGTCTATTATTTAAAGTATCATATTAATCTAGTTATCAAACAGATTTTTCAACACACTTGCTCGTAAAATGAGCCTTATTCTATTGAATTTAGAACTATAAACTGGGCTATAAGTCACGCGTGCATAATATATTATACCCTAGTGCATAATATAATGAATCCTACAAAGTTGAATTGTACCTTTGTGCAAATTACATGCGAGTAAACAGAGCATATTTTATTGATCCGGGTTATACATTAATTTTTTTCAGAAACAACAAAGAGGTTTTATACCACTTCAAATCCATATACATTTTTAAATGTTTGCGCCTTATATTAGTAGAACAAATATGTATATCAAACAAATTGTTCACAATTTACAATAATTTGTTATAAAATATTAAAATATTTGCTTTTACCACTCCAAATTAAACATTTTCACGTAAAATAGGCTGTATATGCTATACAGACATTGACACATTTGGCAGAAAAAAAATATACGCGCATGCGCGAGGTTCGGCGCCATTTTTCAATCACAATTCACAGCTTTGTTATCAAGTGTGTTTGTTATTTTATGACCACGTATGTCTGTCTTTTACTCACAAGTGTGTTGAAAAACGTCGTATGTAACTCGTGAGCGTTGCTAATTACAGTCTCGGCTCATTATTAAGCCCTCGTCTGCGGCTCGGGCTCAAATCACAGCCTCGACTGTAATTAGCAACTTCGTTCACTTGTTACATAATATACTATTTCAACACACTTGCTCGTAAAGTGAGCGTTATTCTATTGAGTTTAGAACTATAAACTGGGCTATAAGTCACGCGTGCATTAATATATTATACCCTAGTGCATAATATAATGAATCCTACAAAGTTGAATTGTAAATTTGTGCAAATAACATGCGAGAAAACAGAGCATATTTTATTGGTCCGGGTTATACACTAAATATTTTCAGAAACAACAAAGAGGTTTTATACCACTTCAAATCCATATACATTTTTAAATGTTTGCGCCTTATATTAGTAAAATAAATTTGTATATTAAACAAATTATTCACAATTTACAATCATTTGTCATAAAATATTAAAATATTTGCATTTACCACTCCAAATTAAACATTTTCACTTAAAATAGGCTGTATATGCTATACAGACATTGACACATTTGACGGAAAAAAAAATCTACGCGCATGCGCGAGGTTCGGCGCCATTTTTCAATCACAATTCACAGCTTTGCTATCAAGTGTGTTTGTTATTTTATTATCACGTATGTCTGTCTTTTACTCACAAGTGTGTTGAAAAACGTCGTATGTAACTCGTGAGCGTTGCGAATTAATTAATTAGCAACTTCGCTCACTTGTTACATAATATACTATTATCATTTAAGTTCATTTGTATACGGGCTCTATATTTAATTATAAATATTTTTTTACTTTGTTCTGTCTATCATTTAACAGTATTTTTAGATGATAAGATATTTTGAGTTTGATACTAAAATGTTTTTATTTTTGTTATTAAACTTAAAGTTTCAGATGATTTCCCTCGAGGAGCTTATGCATACACGGAGGTACACTCGCTGTTTAGATATTTTACTCACCTTGAAAGACACAAACTTACAATATTTTGACAGTGGAGGCAATTTAATCAAAATAATCACTTTGCAAACCATATCAAGATGCAAAAATTCTTCTGGAGTAACTTCAACGACTTTCTCTTTGCTTGCTGAAATTTAAAATGATCATGTTTTAGACGAACTTTAACAAAAGCGGCTTGTATTTGAGCAGTTTTGACACAAATTATACAGTTATTGAAAATTTGAGAACACAAAGCAATTTTTTTTTTATCAATTTTACATCAATAAACTGGAAATAAATTTGAAGTAAATTTTAGTATCATTAAGGAGTTTTAGTTTACTTTTCTTTTTTAAGCAGCACTAACGGTGACCAATTTTTAACGTTAGTGGACGGGCCAGCAACGCTCTAAAATAGTGCACTAAAATTTTTTTGGGGTAGTGAAAGAAGAAAAATAGCGTTGTTATGGTAGCGATTCAAAATACATGTACACCATTTGTTTCTTTTACTTGCCTATAGACAGTGTAGCTCCCACGGTTTCGAGTAGCAAAAATATATCTGAGCTGAACGTTGGAATTTTATGTTTCATCATCAGGTTTCCAGCTATAGACGCTATCTGTAACGATCGATTGTACTATAATACAACATGTTCCCAATTCGATTCATTTTGTTTGAACATTTACAATGAATTGAATTCTTGTAAAACTCAATTTAGACTAACTTAATTGATTTCTTTATAGGGGATTTTTATATCAAATCTCAATCCGAAATCCTTGTTTGTAAACACATAAATGTATCTAATTGCCGTGACAGTCAAAATACAGATTTATTTATGTATGAAATATTTTAAATTTGGATTCAATATAGAAATAATTGCGAATAAACATAACATGTAAGCAAGGACTTGTGATAAAGAAACTACTTTTTTATATAGATTTTTAAAATTTGAATACATACATTCCGAACTGGTATATGAGCAACCAGATTCAAGTGCTCCCGAAATTGTTCTAAATATGCAAAGTCTTCATTTGTCTTTGAGACTGTGTCAAAGATTTCCATTAGTTCCGTCAACGAAGTTCCAGCAGCCACCACCAGGTTCTGATCGAAGTAATGTCCTTGTAGATCTTTAATAGGCTTGATATCTATCAGAACCCTAGGATACGAGAATATTGGGGCCACACCTGTAAATATTCACACTATTTATTACCTTAATACTGTGTGTATTCATCCCACACCTACATTCTTAGTTTTGGTTAAGTCATAATGTCACCAGATAACTATATACCTACGCATAGATACTCTTTATATTTTGATTTTAAAAGATCAATATTTCCATCTCATAAGTTTGTGCCGTGTTGTCCAATTTATCGGTTTCTTTACTAAAGATCCTTTGCTCGGTAAAATTTTGGTAAGAAAACTATTCAACACTAATTTCTATCCTTTCTCCATTTTCAGTGACTCAGTTTTAAAAATTACCATTCGTTGCTATCCTGTGGCTATCACAATGCAGATAAATATAAACATAATGCCATGTTAAACTCATGTGATAGACAATACCATCAAATATTAATACCATCAAATTAATACAATCAAAAGAATACAAATGGCTGCGTTATCTCCAAATGTAATCTGCTCTCGGTAATCGTTTGGTTTAGATCTAGATTAAATTTAACAACACGAATAACAAAAAATATTTTAAAACACAATAGTACAAATGCACAAATAAACTCTGGATGACCACTTTGGCCATGGGGTAAACCTATCTGCCTCAGACGTCAGTGGTTTCGGGTTCGATTCCCGCACGAAACAAGAAAAAAATGTTCCGTGTCTGGGCGTTTATCTATGTATGTATTTTATATTCTAAGTTCCCCCTAGTTTGCTACATGGTATCTCATAACACATGCTTTGCTTAGTTTGAGGCCATGTAGTTGGAGTGATTGTCTGGGGATTTTATGATTAAACTAATTGTTAATCTGAATAGTGAAATTCAATTATGAAATATTGAAGATACTTTTTCGCTTACCTTTACCAGTATTTCCATTGACCAGCATATACGAATCATGTCCTTCTATTTCTAAAACAGTGAAAATATCTTTTATTTCATTGACTCTATACCAGATGCGGTCATCTTTGAGCTTTATCTTCTTTAGTTTAGGTTCAAAATCACCACGATCTACAAAACACCATTCACTGCTACTGCACGTTTTCTTACAATTATCTTTTCCCTTGCAACTTTTGAGATCTTCAATATCATCTAAGTGATTTGGTTTTGGGGCATCTGTGGCAAAACTCTTAAACGCATCTAAGATGGGCCTATAGCCAGTACACCGACAAGTATTACTTCCGAAAGAATCTTCTATTTGATACATTGTTAAGTTTTGGTTATTTGCTTCCATCAAACTGAAAATCAGAATTTGAACCAGAAGTAAAATTTAAAACGAGCTATCAAAAATTTAATCAGAAAAAGAAAATTTTCAATATTTAGTGTTAAGATGAAAATTCAAATATGAAACTAATGATAATAAATATTTGCCCTAATTAAAAAAATATTTTGCAGTTTGTTGATAAAATATAAAATCGTAAGAATCTATAATAATAATAATAAATCATTTATTTCAGGTAATTTACACCCATCACAATTTGAAATTTGCAATATATCACACACATAAACTGATAAAAATAAAATCTGAGTAAAACTAAAATAAAATAAAATCACAAAAATACAATCCAATTAAAAAAAAACATAAAAATCTTAATAACAGTCGTAAGTTAAAAATTCTATGTCAGTTTCACAACCAAAATAATGATACAAAATAATGAATAATATACAAATGTCAGTCATGTTTAAAAATTATAAGCAATAAGAAAAAAATAATATATAATAATAAAGAATAATAAGAAGAATAAGAATAATAACTCTCTCCGCCTACCGCTCTGGTTTCGTCCCCTCCACAATTTTCATTAGCATTTTAATAGTACCTACAAAGGTGCAACGAAAGATAAAAATCAATTGTACATGCAAATGCCTGTTATTTCTCACTTTAGGACCACGCTCGTACATCTCTTTTCGATTTAAATAGAAGTTTAGCCAAATAGTAAAAAGGTTAAGTAAACCATTGACACGGCTGTATAATTAAATTTAACTAGCGAAATGGCGTCACGCAATTTCAAGTAAATTTTTTTAAGGACGTACAGTACGCGCCTGACGCAGCTTTGGCCCTAAAGCATCTAAGTTTATTCCTAAGATATCTAAACTATTACTTTAATACTTGTGACTGTTGTTCCTTCAATCCAATGTCAAATGTAAATCCTTTTATTTTTCGAAATGAATGATTTCATATTGAGACGAATCTGCCGCATCTATGCCTAAGTTAATGAATACTGACATTGTTCTCCAATGATCAAAGTAAGGTCAAAATTACAAGCGTTGAAATAACAACGCTCATTACTAGTGCTGGATTCGCACTTTTAACACTTTCTTCCACGTTGGAATTTATAATCAAAAATAATATTAAATAAGTACTCGACGATAAATTAAGCTATAGGTATTATAGATTTATTTTTATTTATTTTATTCACATGAAACACCAACAACAAATGTATTACATTAATTCCAGGTTCATTATTTACTAGCTAAACAGTTCTGATACATATGTCTGGATTTAGGTATGTACAGCAGTTCATAATCATAGTCGGTTGAATTTCAACAAATGGTGTTTTTTGTATCATATCGGTGAACTTTTTCATTTACCTGTTTTTTGTATATTTTTTAGTTTTTACGTGTTTTTTAGGATATTAAATATCCCCACCTTCATCAACATCAACGTATTATTCAAGACTAAGGAAAAAAATAAGGTTGAATTTTGGTTGCCACGGATATGATAAACTGTCCACCGAAAAAAAAATCTGTACACCGATATGAAAAGGCTGACCACCGAGATGATTAGTCTATCCACCGAAATGATAAGTATACCCACCGATATGATAAATCCATCCACATCTGAACACCAAAACGAAAATAGGTGGTACCTAGGCATTTTTACAACCGTGAAGTTGACTAAGACCAGAGGTCTTATCACAACCAACGAGAACAGAGTTTTATATTATAAATAATTAAAAAAAAGAATGGTTATTTTGATTATAATTTTCTTTATTCAAATTAAATTAACCACCGATAGGATAAAAAGACTCACCGATCTGATAAAATGATTCACCGATATCATAAAGCAATTCACCGATATGGTAAAACTGTGCGTCGAATCATGAATTAAAACACCGATATGAGAAACAAGCCACCGATTCAAATTTTCTTATGATATCGGTGAAAATTATCACATCGGTGGGAATAAAAGACCACCGATTTCACCGATTTGAGAACACCGACTTGATAAAAATCACCCTTTTTTGAAAATAAAAAAAAAGTTATTATATCTATGATAAGTTCAATAACAGTTTATCAAACTAATTCATTAACTACCTTTGTAAGAAGCAAACAACCACAATTTAACTACTCATTAGACCAGATAAAGCGATCACCGATATTATAAAAATAATGTCCGAGAGCAACTGAAATGGCGTACTTACGTTATTGGCGGGAATATGCAGCGATTTGGCACAAATCCGTCCTGACTGCGTACTAACGTAAAATAAAATCGAAGGCGGGGAGGCTGTCGGACTCGTCCATAAAAAGTTAAGTTTAAATTACTTTAGGTCACCGAAATAAGAACATTTTGCAGGACAAGTACGTTTGTGCCTCTAATAAAAATAAACGTTACTTTATAGAATAAAACATGCTATTGTAAGATTCAAAAGTGGTAATTACTTAAAAAAAAAACTATTACAGGTAGAAATCCGTTTATTACTTTAACACATCAATTATTTTCTTACAACATCAAAAGAATAGATCTTAAATATAATGAACACAAAGCAAAACTTAATTAACAACTGCGAACTTGTTATCACCAAACAATCAAAATGGCTTACGTGACCTTGTTCAACCGACAGAGATTCCGCAGACGACTATTGCTTACGGACGCCGAGAAGCAAAGAAAGCTTGTCAACGGAGTCAGCCGGTTTTTGTAACCTGTGATAGGATGTCGGGTGGTCCGGAGGGGGTATTCCTAACACGGCCTCTCCTGACCGAGTGTCGTCCTCGGCACGAGCTCTTCGAGTGGTGCCGCTGGGTCCGTGATTCATGGTGTCGACGGTCCAGCTTCCTCGTCAGCGTCTAGCAGTGGCATGGATGGTTGAGCCGCTTGGGCAGACTCTGCTAGTGCAGTCCCATCGTGATCCACATTTTCATCTGTAAACAAGGATTTTTTTTTTAAACATAGCGATGGACTTATCAAGATGCATTCATCTTTTCACATGTTTCTCTCACATTCGCGCCCATGCATTCAATAATTTCAAACATCAAACTAGCTCAAAATATTCATCATCATCACACATCCATCATTCTTAAAATGAAGCAGAGACGTCTCTTTAAAATAATCAAACCCTGCATGGGCCTGTCTTCATAACTTCGGGTCGTCCCTCAGCGGAGAGACTTCCTCTCGAGCTGATGGCCTCCAACTCCCATTGCACCTGCAACATGACTTGACGCAGACCGTATTCATACGTACAAGCCTACCCACCACGCAGACCGTATTCATACGTGTGGGTCGTCCGACAAACGGACCATAAGTCGATCACACTGACCAACTTATGCAGCCCCTCGGTCCTCACCGAGTGCGATGGCGACAAACGCCCAGGTGTAGCTACAAAAGCCAAGCGATAAAGCCTGTGTGCATAGTACCAAAGCGACTAGCACATACACCGTAGCTCACAAGCGACAAACGCTATAGGTAAACTTACCCTCGAAAAACGCAGCACATGTATCTGGGCACACAGGTGTATCGCCCTACCTGACTTATGCTCTTACACACGTTAGGAACGCGTCTATAGGGTGAGGGCCCCTTCCTACGGAGCTAGGGCCCCGAGAGCTCTATCACGCTAAAAGCGTCCACGAGGCAGGGCCTCCACGCATCAGAGACACGTTACGAGGCAGGGCCTCCACGCGTCAGAGACACGTCTGCGAGGCAGGTCTCTCAGTCGCAGTGCGTGCGCATCGGATAGCTCACATATAGACCTGCATACTCGCACACACAGTTACGCAAAGCCAGTAACTATCTTCTGAAACACAAGCAAAACATTAAACTCACATTCAAAGAGTTTCCGCCGTGAGCTCGTTGCACAGATTCACCCTCTGAACAGAATCCTTTTCGCCCTGTCCTTTTTGACCTCGAGTCCTATTTTTAGCAAAACAGTCCTCTTCTTTATCTTCTTACAGAACGTCATCCATGACATTTCATATCTTTACGATACTCATACGAAAAGAAGCGTTACTCACAAAACACGATAGAATTAATTAATCACTGGACAGTTACTTAGTACCGAGTCTATGGGCTTGGGTATAACCCTGGCTTAGTCACAACAAAATCTTTATTCGCGAGTCCGTTCCGTCAGTTACAATGCCAACTCAATTAATACCGAGCTACTATCGACCGTCAGTCCGAGATACGTCAGCGCATTGTACGAACCACAATACTTTCGATAAGAAAACCGCACATTAAACAATGAAATTTACTTTGAATGTAACAATAAACAACAAAGCAAGCATAAGCTGCTAGAATAACCCAATTAATTAGCAAAAAATGCAAAGCTCTTCTGCAATGACGTCCATCCCGTCACAAAACGTAATGTAACCTCCACTAGGTTACATCACCTCACACTCATAACCTATATCCGGTTATATCAACTCACACTCATAACCTCCATCCGGTTATGGCGTATATCAAACCAATAAGAGCATTGCATTGTACTTCATAATTCACAACAACAAAGTATTAAAATTGTTTGACAACTGCAAACAGTTCAACAGTAAAATCCAGCTCTTTTGTCAATCGCAACAAGTTCAACGCATTTTCAATTTTCAATCTTTTCAATCTCGACGTTATTACCTATCTCCGTGATTCATTAAACACACACTATCGTAATATTACGTTTCAATTGCCAAAATAATAACAAGTTTACTGTTACTAAAACATAAGAAAACGTGTCTCCTAAGAATCGCAGCAAAATAATCGAAGATTGGCAAGATACAAAGCGATTTCTACCGAGTCACGGATACACGATAATCAGAAAGAAAATCTACAACTTCAATATTCAGACTACCTATTTAAAAAGGCATTATGAATGCCGCTTAACCACAAAATTTCACCCGCTCAACCATGATATCATTACTATCTACCAAGTAGGTACAAAAGGTTCAAAAAAACGCATTAAGCCACAATAAAGGTTTCAAGATCGCGCAGTATACAATACTCTAGAACACAAACACGGGTAACCTCCATCCGGTAGACACCAATAGGGCATATCCATCCGGCAGGCACCATCACACATCACATTTCCCCTTTCCGGCAAGCGCACCACGATTACTTACATCCTCAAAGTGCTAAACGCACGCCACTCACAGTCGTGGCCGCACTGAGACAAATGAATCCCAATTTTACACCTACGTCTACGAATGCCTTTTCGTGTTCCTCAGTCCAGTGAAACGTTACGGTCTTTTTAGTCAGCCACGCAATGCAAGCAGTTTTCAGTGCGTAATTAGAGATGTACCTACGAAAATAGCCGGCCAGGCCGAGGAATTGGCGGACTTGTTTTACTGTGCTAGGTTGTGGGGACTTAACCAGAGCTTCAATTTTATATGCGCTCGGTCTAACCTGACCCTGAATAATAACGCGCCCCAAGTACTCTATCTTAGTGCTGAGAAAAGTACACTTCCGAAAATTTGTCGATTTAATAAGTTAAAGATTAATCCTTTACGATTGCACGTACCTACTCGTAATTTCTCGTCATAGGATAACTTAAAGGGTCGATAATAGACGAGAATATTAGTCGTTAGATTAATTTCCATTTCACTATCGTTAACGGTTGTGGTTGCCGTACCACTCAGAAAGTATTTCTCAATATTCTCATATTTTGAGTGAACACCTAATAATTGTTCTTTGTAATCACCTGTAACTGGGGTGCTTAATTTATCTAATAATAAACAAAAACTTTCTTGCATTACGTCACGCACTATAGAATCGCTATGAACAACACGCTGCGAATCACCAGTTCGAACATAAGTTACACCTTTTCTGTTTAAAACATCGGTACCTATAATCATTGGGGTATTTAAATATTTACCGTCTGCAATAAAAAAGTCAACTTCTAAAGTGATATCACATAATTCAACATGCAACGTAACGAAGAATTTACTTTGTACTTCCATACCGCCTAATCCACGCAACAATAGGTGCGTAGGTTTTATTTTACAAGGAAAGTGTTTTAATAAATCGGAAGACAATAACGAAATACAAGATCCGCTATCTATCAAAACATCGACAGGAATTCCAGAAATAACATGTTATTACGTCACTGTTTTTAAGGTTCATAATTTCACGACAAAAATTAACACCTGTAGTATTCCTAGAATTCGAACGTTCTTTAGCAAAACAATCAGTTTCTAAATGACATAATTTTTTTTTTTACAAAAGGCACAACTTTTTATTTGCGGTCCCGACGATGACAAGTTTTTATCGCTATAGTGTGTCCGCGAACGCTTCGGACAATCGACACTTTTATGCCAGAACTGACTACACTGATGGCATTTAACTTTTGAGCTACTTGAATCAAAATTTCGTTTGTTGTAAGGATAATAATTAAATTGACTATTAGCCTAAGGAACTATTCTTTTTGTACCTTTCAAATTCGGTTTAACAAAATTTGACAAAAACTCCACAATTGTCAGGCGTCATTTTAGAATTCATGGCAATAGCGCGAATTTGAGGATCAGTAATGTCTCTTATAATGATACTTGTTAGTAATTCGTTACTGAGCCCTGTCACTATTCTGAGCCTTAAAAGAGATTTACGCGCGTACTCCGCATAAGTGGAGTATTTGTCAGATTCTGCACACATCACATCACATACGTGGGCACAATGCCTTGAGTTCTAACTTGAACGCAGACCAAGTACGGAGGGTACTTGTTCATTGGCTCAGCCAGGTGCGAGCTTCGCCTTTTAGACAGTTGCCAACGCGAGCATGACACTCCATATCGTCCCAACGGTTTACACTTCGAGCTTTCTCCACTTCACTAAGCCACGTATCGACGTATTCGAAAACGCTGGATGAGGCTCCAAAGGTGTGGTACCACGGGTATTATTTACTTCAGGAGTATAACGCAAAGTAGTATTCAAACGAGATCGCTGCTTATCACGATATTCTTTCTCTGTGCGATGTCGTTTATGCGAGTTATCACGCGAGACAGACTCCGACTTATCAAAGGAGTCCCGCGAACGGGACCTACGAATGTCCCGCGAATGGGTCCTACGACGAGTACGTGAATCACTACGCGAACGAGTTTTAGACCTATCGCGCGATTGGTATCTACGCGAATCTCGCCGATCTCGATCACGCAAGCCACTTCGCTGATCACTCCGTTCGGCACTCGAGTCAAGTTGTGAATCACTATCACCGCGGGCACATGAACTTGTTTTTGGACCACGCTTATTTCGAGAATCACGCCGTTTTCGCGACCTACCTAGAGCGCTTTGCCGTTCGCGGCCGTGGGATTCAGTACGTCCCATTTACAAGAAATCAACGACAAGAATAAAAAGTAAAAGAAAACAAATTATAAAGCAAACTCCAAGTAAAAAAACGATGAAACAAGCAAGCAGTTGTCAGTGTTAAAAACAATTGAATTATAAAAAAAAAACTTTAGAAAGTCTTTTCGCAAGTCAGTAATTCTAAGAAACA
This sequence comes from Stenoptilia bipunctidactyla, assembly GCA_944452665.1. Lineage (NCBI taxonomy): Eukaryota > Metazoa > Arthropoda > Insecta > Lepidoptera > Pterophoridae > Stenoptilia > Stenoptilia bipunctidactyla. The sequence continues at coordinate 3,733,428 of OX101735.1, read as the reverse complement.
AGAGAAAGCAAAAAGGAAGAAGAAATCAAATCGGTAAACTTATTCAAAACCTAGCAACAAAAAAATACTTGGATAGGCCTATTGTTACGATAATTTTAGCAAGTCATCTTGTTATTCTTTAATGTGAGCTAGTAAGTTCTTTATCCCACTTCTGATGTAAGATTCAAAAGTGGTAATTACTTAAAAAAAAAACTATTACAGGTAGAAATCCGTTTATTACTTTAACACATCAATTATTTTCTTACAACATCAAAAGAATAGATCTTAAATATAATGAACACAAAGCAAAACTTAATTAACAACTGCGAACTTGTTATCACCAAACAATCAAAATGGCTTACGTGACCTTGTTCAACCGACAGAGATTCCGCAGACGACTATTGCTTACGGACGCCGAGAAGCAAAGAAAGCTTGTCAACGGAGTCAGCCGGTTTTTGTAACCTGTGATAGGATGTCGGGTGGTCCGGAGGGGGTATTCCTAACACTATTTATTCATAATAAGACTAATATTCCATTAAATTGAATAGGTTGTAAACTTGATTTACATATAGTTACGTGCGTATAAGCTTTTTTGTCTGTAAAAAAAGTAGAGGGACAGCACCGATATGAAAAAATTCGGAGTTTATTTATTTATTTCTGCCTTTAAATAAAGTTTTACATAAATGCTATTTTTGCCAAAACCCAATAATTACCCATTCTATTCTGAAAAAAAATATTATTTAATGCAATATTCTTGCTGTAAAATACGAATTTCACCGAAGACAAAAAAAAAGTCATTTGGGAAATTCACTCAGCCGCATTTGATAATTTATAAAAAAAAAGTTAATAAATTGACAATAATTAGTTAATTTAATACGATAATGATAGTTATATAAACATCGTTTTATTGAGTTTACCACCAAGTAAAGAACCAGGTAATTACCACAGCTTAGTTGTTTTTACCCACATAATCAACTCAAATGTGTTGACTTGTGATTTACAACACAGAGTAATTATGTACTTATTTATTCTAGCGATAAGACTTGCCAGATTTGCATTTACAAAATTCTCAGTTTCAATTGCAGCTAAGATCTTTTTAAGGTGTTTTAAACCTTTTTAATATCATAAGTATATTATGTTTGTCTTCCATGCCACCTGATGGAAAGTGCGCATGAAGACTATAGAAACCTATTTACTCGATAACGCTTAAAAGTACCAGGGCTGTATTGATCAGGAAAAACAGACGCAGGCAGATCGTTCCACACCTTGGCAATCCGTACCAAAAAGGAACTATCGAATCGTTGTGTTTGACTTATTGGTAAATCCACTTACACTTAATTTAGCTTACACATATTCAGTACACTATACACTTAAACATTCTTAACGCCTTAGGAATCTCAATATACAGTGTGAATGGTGAGTCACTTTTGAAATACACGGACGTGGTGGTTTGAGATCATACATGAAGAGAAAAAATAGAATAAAAAATAAATATTCATTATTTACTGAGTAAACTTAACGAAATAAAGAATTGATTACGCAACGCATGGTTACGCTAGCGATGGGCAGCCAGATCACGTGCCACGAATGACTCAGTAGTATGTTAAGTAAATAGTATAGCGGTATTTATTTATAGGGAATTCTAGTGAAAAATGAAGTACCTATTATTACATTTATTATTTCTGCGACACGATAGAAAGTATTGAGTTTGTATGAAACCGCGACAAATCGCTCGAGCGCCCGCTGGCGTCGAGAACGGCCCAGATTCCCCGCATCGCTGCCCGCGCCGCTGTCTATGAACACTAACCCTTTTATTAATAAACTCGGATTAAAGTTACGCCTAGTTTTAACAGTACTGTACAGTACTGACTAAAGGTTTACTTTCATACATGATTATCATTTACTATCAGGTGAAATTGAAAAAAACTCTTACTTTGCACTCAGTTGCTGGACTTACCTGTACATGCTCATAACCCATCCCGGAGAACAGTACCCGCACTGGGTACCATTGTATTCTGCAAGTGTTCTCTGAATGGGATGGTAGCCAATTCTTCGGTCTCCAAGACCCTCCACTGTAGTTATATCCCAGTCTTGGCATGAGGTGATCGACACAAGACACTGTAAGTACCGAGACAGTAGGCAGTGAAAATCTACTCTGCAGTGCTAGCACGGATCTTTTGTCGATCGTAAGTTTACGAATGCTCGTATAGTATGGAGTGGGTTGCAAGTTTTTAGTAACAATGTAATTTTTTTATTTTACAGTTATTTAAGAGTAGAACCTGTTAAGAGCCCATACTACTCCAGCTAGAATCCGAATTTCGCCCCCACCTCACCGCCCGGCCGTGAAGCATCCCGCAACGCGCGTCGGGGCTATCTTACTCACTCGCGTTTTGTTTTCTCTAACTCTGCCTTTTCCGTATCTTATTTCTTTCATTTCCCATTTTGAAATAAAACACACCACAAATTTATTTATGGAAAACACGATATTTACGTGATGTTGTAGCGGCGGCGGCAATCGTGAAAGCGACACAGGTTCCTCGTACGAATGCCGGAGCGCAACTGAATCTTTGAGCGGGCGCAGGTCACCCGTCGTGCCAAACACATTATTTTGGTTTTAAGATTTATAATAAAAAAAATAATAAAATTATTTTAAAATCAGATCATATAGTACACGTATTGTCATACCTTGAAACTAAATACCAAGTTACATTAGTGTAGGTTAAGTACTAATTAAGTAATTAGGTTTCTTTGTTAATTTTAGAGGTAAGTTTGTGATTTTTTTCTATCGAGATTTTTTTCATTAATCATGTTTTCAAAACATATGGTTCTTAGTTCATACTCTTAACTTTGCTATATGTTTTTTCTAAAATTATTAGTTCAGTACTCTGATAGATATTTGAGATCAAAATTTGGATTCGGAGCGTGTTTGAGGTAGTGTAGGCCCTTAACAAACATTCAAAATTAACAAGGACCACATTTATTTAAGCTGACCGTGCGGCAATGGATAGATTTCAATTATTGCTTGCAAAACCGTCTCCATACTATACGAGCATTCGTAAACTTACGATCGACAAAAGGTCCGTGCTAGCACTGCTGGTCTCAAGAATCTTTAATTTTATCTTAGGAGAAATAGGAGAAGTTTTATTCTGGGTGATCAATCCAATACGAAACTACTAAGTACAATTTTATGACTCGTACTTGCACTAATGATGCAGGATTTTCGTGGGTTTTTTTTTCAAATATTTCTGACACTTGCACAACATTATCTAGCCCAAATTAAGTTTCTTAAAGAGCTTGTGTTATAGATACTAGATAACTGATATACTTAAGAAATATATAAACATACCTATTGAATAAATACATATTTTTTTATTTGAATAAACTTAAATTAACATATAAACATCCATGACTTGACGGTAATATCTGTGTTCATCCCACAAATATCCGCCGCCCCGCCGGGATTCGAACCCAGGACCTCTGGCCATAAAAGGCAATGTATATTACCACTACACCAGACAGGCGGTTGGTTCACTGCCCTTCCTATCTCAAGCAAGAAGCAAGCAATGCAATGAACCCACAGGTGTTGAGGGCATTGAACCAACGCACGAAAATCCTGTATCACTAGTGCAAGTTCGAGTCGCAGAATGAGCAATGTAACTAAGTTATAGTAGTTGTCATGGATTTCCGCAAAGTAACGCCTGATTCAATCGATTAAACAATTTTATGTTTTACACCGGCTATAAACTCAGAAAAATATAATACATGAAAGTGGATATAACCTTTTCTGCTCTAAAGCGCCTGTTTTAGTGCAAATGGCTTTCTAACGAAAACATTGATCAAAAACATATAAAAGCGTCACAGAATTTACCAACTTAAACCTGGAATAGTCATTCGTAATTTGGACCCATTTGTCATTCTTAATCTGCTGTTAAAATATAATTGACTATTATTGGAAGACCTTATATACATAATAATATGATCAATGTTCCCAGATACAACCATTAACATCAAGGTGACCAAGAGGTACATTTCCTATTATAAAGACACTTTTGTATTATTAAGCCCGCTTTCATAATATCAAAATGTAAAGCAACTAATCATCATCATCATCATCATCATCCACAGCCTGTAGACGTCCACTGCTGGACATAGGCCTCCCCCAAGGTCTTCCACGTCGCTCGGTCCCGCGCCGCCCTCATCCTGCGTTTACCGGCGACTTTGATCAGGTCGTCGGTCCATCGTGCGGGGGGCCTGCCTACGCTGCGTCTCCTAGTACGTGGTCACCACTCGAGAACTAATAGAAGAAGAATAACTATTAGAACTACTTTGAAAGACAAGCTACAGTAAACCCAACAAACCGAATTAACAGAGAAGGTTCTGTAGACTCCATTGTGGTCATGCGCAGAGACTGAAACGATGCAAGCGCCGCAGCCGCCCTCCTTGCACATGTACTTGGTGCCGCGCAGGTTCAGCCAGTTGCGGAGGTAATCGTTCATAGACACGTCCGAGTCTATCTCCGAACCCACTGCAATTAAATATTTTAAAAGTGTATTGTCTAACTGATTTACCGTGCAAAGTAGAGGCAATTTTCGTCACCGATTAAATTCACCGGTTAATAGGCAAGCTCTGAAGAATTCACTGGTGATCACCGGAGAATTAAGACATTTATTATTTTGTTATAAATGAAGTCTAGCTCAAAGAAAAGTTGCATTAGGAGATATTCACATTATGCAATTTACAGAGGTTTCACGTAATCTAGCAACTCTACAGAAAAAGATAAAAATCATAAACCAATATTTTTCAAAATTTTATATAAATTCATAGTGAACAGTGTTGAGAAAATTTAATTAATGCTATTTTATAAACAAGATAAGCTTAAGGACTTGCATCCATGCCGTAAATAATTAAAAAAAAAAAGATAGAAAAGATAAAAATCATTAAGTGTATTGTATTTGCAGTGCAAAGTCACTGATGTAGTCTAAAATGTTGCTATTCGGGCTATACGTTTCTATAGTGGAGATTTTGAACCATATGAACAAAAATGTGAAGCTCGTTAAGGACATCAAACAGCGGATGTTATCATACTTGCCATCCAGCGTTCTCATACCGACTGCTGAGAACCATAATGTCGAGTAAAATATTGGGGAATTAGACCGGTACCAAGACCGTGGAACTACTTTTTATAATAGGCAGAGGCAATGAGAATTTCATAAGTTTGACTTTCAACCTTCAGTAACGGAGAGGCACTTTCAGAGTAAAGATATTAAAAATATTGAAAGAGGACCAATAATACGAAGAATCTTTGTGGAATTTTCACAATGTTTATCTCATGAGTAATATTGTGATATTCAATCCAAAGGTCCATTCAATCAAGTAAATTATTATTGGATTTTAGTTATACTAGTTTCTGAATTCTACCTGATGACAATCTTGGAATTAGGATTGATATTGAACATTGAAATCTATTGTTTTCTGTGCCGCGAAATACGACTAAATAACCAATAACCACCCTTCTGTACAAATTGTAATGATCTACATAAATACAAGTATTTTCCGACAGTATTCAATATAAGTTAAGTTTTCCTGGGTTTCTGTCAACGATAATTACAAGAACATTATCTCTGAGGATTATGTACTTATTTATTTATTACAATACGATATTTATTACATATCCTGATGGCAATAGGCTTTTAAATAAAAATAATGTTTAACAGTACAACACAAAAAAAAATTACAAAAAAAAATACTAGAATGAACTTATGATTAAATAACAGAAAAAAAGACGTGTGGCACTCGAAGACTGCCGCGGTAAAGCTATTGCATAGCATTTTTTATCAACTTATGCAATTATAATCTGTGCCGGTTGGAGTGGGGGGTGTTAGGTTTTTTTCGTTAAGGAATTTCTGGATTCGGTCCCCACGCTCAAGGCCCGCGATAGAAGCTATGCAATAGCTTAAACAACATTGGTGGCGGGGGCAACTAATCAAAAAAACCCCATAGTTTCCATTGCTAGAGGAATGAATGAGTAACTATCTGTGAGGGCTAAGTATTATGAGAACTGACCCCACCATCACTTAATATTAAGAGTGAGATAAAGTTTAGGCCATACAAACTTTTCTATTTAATCAGAGATATTACAAATATTTTGTATGCCAAATTGCTAATAAGGTGGTTGTTAGTTACATTAAGGGTATTGGAAGTACAATCAAATTCGGCCAATCATTAGCCAGTAAAATAAAAGGTTGTTTTCTTAACTGGTGTTAGAATCGAACCCAGATGCTGTAGAGGACTAATATTAGACTATGTCAGGAAGTTTACGTTTTGAAAGTGGTTCATATGGGAATCATGCTGTAGAGGAATATTAGACTATGTCAGGAAGTTTACGTTTTGAAAGTGGTTCATATGGGAATCATGCTGTAGAGGAATATTAGACTATGTCAGGAAGTTTACGATTTGAAAGTGGTTCATATGGGAATCATGCTGTAGAGGAATATTAGACTATGTCAGGAAGTTTACGATTTGAAAGTGGTTCATATGGGAATCATGCTGTAGAGGAATATTAGACTATGTCAGGAAGTTTACGTTTTGAAAGTGGTTCATATGGGAATCATGCTGTAGAGGAATATTAGACTATGTCAGGAAGTTTACGATTTGAAAGTGGTTCATATGGGAATCATGCTGTAGAGGAATATTAGACTATGTCAGGAAGTTTACGATTTGAAAGTGGTTCATATGGGAATCATGCTGTAGAGGAATATTAGACGATGTCAGGAAGTTTACGTTTTGAAAGTGGTTCATATGGGAATCATGCTGTAGAGGAATATTAGACTATGTCAGGAAGTTTACGTTTTGAAAGTGGTTCATATGGGAATCATGCTGTAGAGGAATATTAGACGATGTCAGGAAGTTTACGTTTTGAAAGTGGTTCATATGGGAATCATGCTGTAGAGGAATATTAGACTATGTCAGGAAGTTTACGATTTGAAAGTGGTTCATATGGGAATCATGCTGTAGAGGAATATTAGACTATGTCAGGAAGTTTACGATTTGAAAGTGGTTCATATGGGAATCATGCTGTAGAGGAATATTAGACTATGTCAGGAAGTTTACGATTTGAAAGTGGTTCATATGGGAATCATGCTGTAGAGGAATATTAGACGATGTCAGGAAGTTTACGATTTGAAAGTGGTTCATATGGGAATCATGCTGTAGAGGAATATTAGACGATGTCAGGAAGTTTACGATTTGAAAGTGGTTCATATGGGAATCATGCTGTAGAGGAATATTAGACTATGTCAGGAAGTTTACGTTTTGAAAGTGGTTCATATGGGAAAAAACTATAGGTATTGAATGGTAAACGGCTATGTAACATGGATATTTGAGTTAAGAAGCTGTTTGTAGAACGTACCTGAGTGATGCCTTCCATTGACTGTAAATTTGATTCTTTCCATCTTCTTGTAGAGTGAGCTGGTAAATAAGGACACTAATTACCTGTAACACCAAATAAAAATAAAATAAATTAAAATTCTATATTTAGTTTTCTTTTATTTGTCCCATATATTGGTTGACGATTTTAGCGTGTTTTTTTGAAGTACCTACTTTGAAAATGAAACTATTTTTTTTTTTTTTTTTTTTTTTTTTTTTTATTGCATTCCACAATGGTATATGATAAGGTGTTAACAAGGTATTAAAAGAACATACATCATGGACCCTGTTGGGCACAGCAACTTGAAAAAGGACAGAGGAGGGTTTCATGATTTTTTTTATTTTTTATATTCCTATTTAGGTACATTATATCATTATTATAAAAGTCGAGGAAGTCTTTCATAATCTCACGTATGCGGCCCTAGCATCGTGTAGTTACGCAAATACATAAATTATTATTTGTTCATTATACATATTCAAATTTGCAATTTTTCCTTATTACCATAGCTTTAAAAAGGCTCTTACAACAATTTTATATGGAAATATTAGATATCTTACTTTAACTTCAAATGTTTATTTGTTTTGATTTTAATTTTTATTTATAATAAGAAAACATTATATATTTTTTATATAGGTATTATGTTTTTTTTTTTTAAAGCAAATGTTATTTCATTTAATGTTTATTTGCTTTGGTTTAAATTTTTATACAAATTAGGAAAACATTATTATGATTTTAATGCATTAATTAAATTATGTAAAAGCAAATGTAATTTTGATTTAAAATTTTTATTTTATTATAAATTTATATTTATTATATTTATTTAAATACGAATTACAATTTATTTCGATATTGAATTTTAAACTATTTAGATTTGTTATGTTTCAGTTTAGTTTGTCTTCAAAATATTCATTAATTGTATAGTAACATTTATTATGTAGTAATTGTTTTAATTTTTGAATGAATTCTTTATCGGTTTCAATGTTTTTTATTGAGTCTGGAAGTTTATTGTATATTTTTATTGACATTACATAGGGGCTCTTGGCATGTAAATCTAGGCGAGATCTAGGTAGCATTAATTTATTGTTTTGTCGAAATGACCGCTTCGTATATAATTCCGGGTGCTGTCGAGCAAACTTACTTATTTCTAAAATATAAATGCACGGTAGGGTTAGTATTTTTAGCTCTTGAAAGTGAGGCTTACAGCTGCAGGTTTGCTTTATGTTAACTAATATTCTTAAGAGCTTTTTCTGTGTAGTAAAGAGAGCTGTTGCATCTACACTATTTCCCCATATTATGACGCCGTAGCATAACCAGGCGTTTGCATAGGCATAATACGTTATTAATGCTGTTTCTAAATTTGTGTTTATTTTTATCTCTCGTAGCGCGTATGAAAAGGAACTCAGTTTGCGTTGTAATTTTTGAAGATGAGATATCCAGGTTATGTTTGAGTCTATGTCTATTCCGAGTAGATTAAAAGTTCTTGTTGTTTCGATTTTTTTATTTTTGTACGTGAAGTCGATGTCTAATGCCGCTTTTTGGTATGGGTGAAAAGTTATTATTTTTGTTTTGTCGTAGTTTATTTCTAAGTTATGATCATTTAACCAGCCTGTTGTTTCATCAAGAATATCTTTAAGTTTTTCGTTTATATTAGTGTTGTTAACAGCTGAAGTAAGGATGGAGACGTCATCGGCGAACAGTACACAGTGTTCTTTTATAACTTGAGGGAGATCGTTTATGTAAATCAAAAATAATAAACATCCTATTACGCTTCCCTGGGGTATAGAAGATTTTACCGCTTTTGTGTCTGATCTTATATTTTGGATTTCGTTTGTCTTATTGTTAAAGTATTCCACTTCTACATATTGCTGTCTGTCCTTTAAATAGGACACGAACCAGTCATAAGATAAACCTCGTATACCTATGTTATACAATTTGGAAAGTAATATTGGGTACTGAATTTTGTCGTATGCTTTTGACATATCCAACAAAATACCTACTGCATATTTTTTATTTTGTATTATATTTATAGTTTCTTGAATGTATTTGTATATAGCTAATGTTGTGGAACGTTTTTTACGAAAATTTTATTGTGTTCTTTTTATTATTGTAACAATTTACTTTAATGTAAAATCAAAAAAGACCTTCCAATTATTTTTTGTAAATAGACTACGCATACTAAAGTTATATGCAATAAATCCGGTTAAAAGTGTCTTATTTCAGTTAAAACTTTACCAAAAAGAAATACCAAACTTTGTACAATTTTAGTTTCTTTCGAAAAAATATATTTAATTTTATATAAAATAATATTAGGTTGGAGTTCATAATATCAACCTTCAAAGTATTACTACCTAAAACTCTTGTGTGCATATATCAAACAATATAGCAGATAAAGCAACGTTCAGTCCAGTAGGTACAAAGACAGGTGACCGGATAATCATTTATTACTTCGATCGAAGGACCTGTAACTAAAGTCTATGGTTTGAGTTCATTTATGAGTTAAGAAGTAACACTTATAAAGTTCAGTATCTCTATATCTATCATTGAGAAATAGAATAATAAATAAAATTTATTTCGGTATATTGTCGCAGAGGTATAAAAACAGAGATTTGGTCAATAGGTTCTCTAAGGCTCGTCTGCACTAAACTTTGATTCTAAGTTAATTCTTAAGCCTGTTATAGTCTGACGTGCATCGAGAATTGATTGACTTTTATTATCATTTGTCCTGCCTGACGGCTGATTTGACACGATCGAAAAGTAATGTGAATACTATATATAAAGTATTATGGGAACTTGTGTAGCTAAGGTTTCGCCAATATACCAACCAGTGACGGGGAAAGGAATTTTCGTTTTTGAGATGATGAGTCATGTTTTTTTTAAATAGACTTGGTAACATATTAACAGAAAAAATATCTTCTTTTTTAAATACAATATTGGCATAACTTTTCGAACGCTTAAAGTTATGACATGGGAAATCGGTTTCAAAACTTTAGGTGAGGCTGTTCGAGAAATGATGCCAATAATCTTGTTAATTTTTTTTTTTATTTTATTAATATTTTCGAAATCATTTTTTTAAAATAGAACATGGAACATCGTTTCAAAAACAAAAATTCCTGTCTCCTTCATTAGCTGGTATACTGACGAAATCTGAGCTACAAAAGTTCCCAACAATACTTTATTTATAGTATTCTCATTACTTTTCGATCAAGTTAAATCAACCGTCAGACAGGACAAATGACATTTAATTCTCGTTGCACGTCAGAATACAGATTTAAGTATCAACTTAGGATCAAACTTTAGTTTAGACGGGCATAAGTGATTTGAACAAGTCACGGAGAAATTTAAAATAACAACATGATTTTTGCATTTTCCTAAATAAATATAGTAATTTCACAAATACCACATAATATAAATTGCCTTCATATATTTTTTTGTTTATACAGATAAACATACACATTTATACAGTTTCACTTGCTCACTACACAACAGTCACATATTTTTGTAAATCTTACATATTGTGTTCTCATTTTAATTTTTAAATGTTTGTTTTATTTTTTAATTTAATAAAAAACTTATTTTGTGACCTCTTTACACTTTCAATTTTACTTTATATGAAAAAACCTTGAGTTCTTCTCTCAAGCAACGGTAAGAATTGGTACTGTAAAGGAACTGAAAAAAAACTGAAAATATGTCAAATAATTGAAAATACTTTTAACCTTTAAAGACACAGGGTCACTTTTTAAAATATCACTCATAAGAACACCGACATTGAGTTAAATTAATCGCGATAAAATATAATCATTTTTTAAATTTTTAATCATTTATTTTCATTAAGTTCAACTATCAAATCACATTTAGTAGAGCCGTTAAACTTATTGCAGATTACATACCATTCTAACCAGTCCCCAAAACCGTTAACTGTGCATTCTACACTTAACTATTGAAATCTTGCAGTAATTAACCGCAACTATAAAAACCAAATTTTGCAATGTAATCCGTTAATCGCTTCAAATCGACAAACAATTAATAATTTTATTGTAGTCGAATATTAAACGTCCTTAATTTCTTAATGTTAGCACGCATGTACAGTCAGCGACATGATGGTGTATGATGCATGATATTTTAGCTCCTCCTACTCGGTAATAAGAACTTTATAGGTGTTTTATTTAAATACTAGCTGTGCCCGCGGCTCCGCTCGCGATAATTTCGGGATAAAAATTATCCTATGTTACTTCTAGTACCTCTCATGATTCGTCGAGTAGTTTTTGCGTGAAAGCTGAACAAATATCCACGCTTTCTTATTTATAATATTAGTAAGGATAAGGATTGACATTTTATAATATTTGACAATTAATTTTTTAGATCACATTCACATGAGGCTTAAGTATCTATGGAATGAAAATACTTCAGCGCAAAGCTTCCGAGTAAACTATATTGAAAGTTGACCCGTCCGGCACGTGAACATGAAGATTTCTAGAACTGCCAACCCGGGAAAGAGCGACGTATAACTGACCGTGCGAGAAACAACTGCCACCGAGATCTACTCCAACAACACGAAAAGTCTGCCCTTGAGCCTTATTAATTATTATTGCAAAACACACCGATACTGGGAATTGCATTCTTTTAAATTGGAATGGAAAATTATTTGGTATTATGGGAATTCTGGGAATAAAGATGGTTTCTCCTGCACCGCAACCTGTTAAAATTTGAGATATCCAAACAGAATTATACCCAGAAATATGTACAACTTTCAACAGGAAAAGATATGAAAATAAAGCTGAAACGCCTGTGCAATGCTATCTACCTATACTTACTTCACTTAAAAATAAATACCTATAACTACAATAATTAATAAAAGTACCTACGCTTTTACTTAAAAAATACAAAAAAAAACTGAACATAAATTAGGCAAAATTTGGAATTGGACCGAATATTTAAACACTACCAAAATAACTAATACCTATTTTATAAAATAACAACGAAAGAAATTCAAATAAACTATTTAAAGGCTAAAATTCGAGCTGATAAGCACGGTTTATAATATCAATTATTGTCTGTCAATAAAGTCGAACGCTCCGAACGCATCAACAGCGAAATATTGAATGAATACTGCTAAGCTATCGGGATTTACACGTGTTATTGTGAGTCAACCATAAACTATAGACATATACTGTTGTGGGATATTTTTTATATAATTTTATGAAGAATATTTCTGTCATACATGATTTCTATGTAGCTTTAACCATTAGAGCTGCACACGCGACGAAAGCTTAAAAAATGAAGTAATTTCTCCCGTTTTCCCAACATTTCCCTTCACTGCTCTGCTCCTATTGATTGTAGCGTGATAATAAGTATACTTTAACCTGCCCAGAAGTATGAAGAATAATTTTACCAAGTTTCGTTAAAATCCGTCGAGTAGTTTTTGTTTCTATAAGGAACATACAGACAGACAGACAGGCAGACAAAATTTTACTGATTGCATTTTTGGCATCAGTATCGATCACTAATCACCCCTTGATAGTTATTTTGAAAATATATTTCATGTACAGAATTGACCTCTCTACAGATTTATTATAAGTATAGAAGATATAGATTTAGATCTCGCAATTAAAACTTCAACGGACAAATGGGTGGCAAACATGTTTAGTTAATATTTTCTTGAGTCTTTTCAGTTTATTAAATTGAATAAAAGATATTGACCAGCGCCGATTTGCACGCATTAGAAAGAAACCCGCATCTTTAATGGCGCATTTTCATTAGTCAATAAGTCGGTTGTTATGCCGCATGCACGGCTCGACGCATGCGGTCTAACAACCAATGAATATACCTCGGTCGTTTCAAAAATCTCCCGCATGCGGTTATAAACGACCAATGAACATGGCCACCGTCGTGCAGGCTCTATGTTTATCATCTATCAAATCTCTAAATCTATCAACCGCCGCATGCGGTTATATACGACCAATGAAAATGCGCCTAAGTCACCACCCTTAATATTTTTGCTTGCTAAATATTCTGATGACACTCAGTCATAGTGCTGATGACACTATGACTGTTTTATTCCATTCTTGTTTGGTCCCAGTTTGTCATGTTCGTGTTGTGCATCCATAGCTCAATGCACCTACCTACCATGTAAGCATTTTGGCTGTGGCATGACATTGGCACTCACAAATAGCTGTCTTGTGTTTGTTTTTTTCATGCAATGGCCCATTTGTAGTGTAAAATAGCTGTCTTGTGTATAATTCTGACTAATAAAGAGTGCAAAGAGTTTTTTTCCGCCGGCTTTTTTGTCCCTTGGTCTACCATTATATCTTATTCAACAACTAGTTAAAGCCGAAGTATATGATGACGTCATTAAGTGAATTGTAAAATTTCTAAAATGAATAAAACTTTTTTGATTTTTAATTTTGCTATTTTCGAAAATTCTGCTATCCGCCAACCAGCAAATGGGCCCGCTTCGTGGTTTATTTATGGCTTAAATCTCCTTGTCCGTGTGAGTAGGGTAAGGACACTTTGCCGTACTGTTCAACTTAGTTAAAATATTCGGTTTTATAAACTATGTTTTGCTGCTCAACTGCTTAACGAGCTACGGGGAAGTAGGGTCCTTGTCGCCAAGGGGAAAGACTAACGTCACGACAAATAAAAACATTGCAATATGTTTACTTGTTTTTTTAATAATACTCATTGCGTTTAACAAAGCATTGTACAATAATCACAAACATTAAAATTTCTATAAAATTAAATATCAATTCACATTGTAAATAACAGTACAGTACATACGACATTTAAAGCATTTATAATTGATCAATATTTATGTAAATACTATTTTTTTAATACATTTCTTTGGGGCAAATGCACGTCAAGCCTAAAAAAATATGATAGACATGTATGTTCTTACGCTCAAGCGTTACATCTATCTTTTGGCATTATCGAATGTTAAAACCTGACGTACACTTTTACCCAAGATCATTTATTCCTACTACTCTGTGTTAATCGCCCTTTAATATATTGATTTTAATCAACTTAAAACTCTATTTCCTTTATTCACAGTAGGTATTTGATAAATGGTTAATAAGATTCTGAATTTACTCGATTTCTATTTTCAAAGTTTTATTCATCGAGATATCTGGATAGAGGTCTCTCGCTATTGAATTTTCACTTACAAAAATTCCTAAATTGGAGGGTTTACTGGGAGTTGGTAAATAAAGTTGGTAGAATAGAACAGCTTTAGAAATAACGAGTTGTGTTGTTTTTTTTTAAATACAGAAGGACTGGTGACTTTTAGATACTGAAGGAGAGCACTCTGTACTCCATTCTGGTCATAATTATGTAATAAAAGTAGTTACTTCATTTTTCACCTCAGATTCCTATAAATAAATAAAGTTTTGTAAATTTTTTTACTTGCGCCTGAGTCAATCGCAGCACGTGACCTGGCACGCGGATCGCTGCCAACGCTAGTGTAACTATGCGTTGCGAAATCAATTCTTTAACTTTCGGTTAAGTTTACTCACTAAATAATGAATATTTATTTTTTATCATATTTTTTTCTTCGTGTATGTACTCCTATCGCGTCCTCGAATTTTAAAAGTGACCCACCAGTCACCCTGTATGAATAGAATGTTCTAGTTGATGTAGAAAGTTTAGTAGCATTTTCATTTTGTCAGCGACAACACAGTCAGAATAGTAGAAAAAATGATTTCTCTACGGTCTAGAATGAAAGAATTTTAATTCAAGAATCACATGTCACAACCAAACTAGACCTTCTAATATTAATATATTCACATGGACACTTCTAACAAATATCTAAATATATAATTTTGATATAATTAGTTACTTTCTTATACAATTGCAGAGAGAATTTCGTTTGGTACTTATATTATATTAGAAACATAAAGTCAAATTTCATATGAGAAAATCCTTTGATATATTGATCCCTAATATCCAGGTAAATATTTATAAAAATGGATAGGAAGGACTCTCCGATATTTTAAAACAAATTGCTAGACGTATGTTTCAGAAAAGGAATGTCAGAAAATATCAACTTAATTAAGCTTATGACATTACTAAGAACCGACGCACAATTTGAATAAACTGAAAAAGATAAGACAGAAATAAAAACAATAAAAGTAAGCCTTAGATTTTTCTTCTGACAACCCTTTTCGATTTTACTTACGTCTGGCGTAAAGGAGCAAATAAATATTTTAATATCATAGTTTTTTCATTTTTCAATTTTAATTTTCATATATGCCTCCTGTGCGCATGGTACTCATTAATGAATAAGTGACCAGTACCGTATGTTTTCATGGAAGTCGTTAATTAATATGTGGTGAGTGATACCTGGGTCCATGGAAGTTATAATTTAATTAATGGTAAGTGCCATCTAGGTTATCGGAAGTTTTTTGAGTATCGACTATTTGCTAAAAATATGTATTTACTCCTCATAAAGTGGACAGATTTAGAGACACATTCTAAAACTAGTTAAAGCGAAGGATGCATTATTGTCGATCATTTGAAAGATTATAGATTATATACAGTTAACATTAATAAATACATTGATAAGAAAATTTGTAACATTGGATCAAAAAAGTAGTATATAGTTAGGTACATAGTTTTGAGAAAATTTGAGATTTAAGTCCATATATTTATCGAAAAAATAAAATACCATTATAAACATTTGTAGCTTTGATAGTTTACCTCATGGACAGAAAATTTAAAAGCTTTTAAATCGTTTTTCAAATTGATTCTTTTAATTTTAACAATTTTTTTACAAAATACACTGAAATAGAGAGATTTGTTTTAAAATATGGTGCCTATAGGCTTAGACCAGAAGGTAGGTACCTACATACACTGATATTTTAAAAATACAAAGTCATTAAATTATTGTAAATGTTCATTGAATGTCGTTGAATAAAATGTGGTTGTAGAGAGAAAATGGGATAATAAAGTAGTCATCAGAAATAAGACATAACGAAGGTGCGTACACTGATATGTGGCCTATAAAGGATCTAAGACAGAACAAGAAAAGGTCATTTATTTATTCTTTTTCTACACTTTTGTGCGCAATTTCCTTAGGTGTACGCAAATAAAAAAATCTCCATTGTATTCCTCTATGTAAAAAAGTAATTAACATTTCAAAGACAATAATAATTGAATACCAAAGTTCAATATTCACGGCAAAAAGACTCTAAACTTACAGATTGATAAATAATTTTCCTAAAAATCGTTTTTAATAATCATACTGTTTTATTTTATGTTAAATTATATAAGAAACACTATAACACCAACTCCTAAGAAATACCTTAAAATTACTCAACAAAACAATTAAATTGCTTCTATAATAATTAAAACATACCTACAAGGCTACTTCTTTGTTAGTAAGCTATTTAACAAATCGAATGTTCATAAAAAAAAAAAAAAAGAAGTCGTCGTGGCGCCGTGGTTACTGTGTGTATCATACGATATCACAGGTTAAGCAACGTTCGGCGCGGTCGGTACTTGGATGGGTGACCGCCGACCATTCATTTCTCACAACGACTTCCGTGCTTCGGCGGGCACGTTAAGCAGTCGGTCTCGGGTGCTGTATAATTGTATACAGTAGTCGATGGGTTTGTCAGAAGCCATCTTGGCGCCCTGAAAATTCTGACATCCACCACCCAGCACTGGGCCAGCTAGGTGGCTTATGGCCTATACCTCCTCTTCACCCAGGACAGAGACTCATGCCCTACAGTGGGTTCATTATAAAGAATTGTGATGATGATGATGTTCATAAAAAACACGTATTTTAAAATATAAACAGGGTTGATTTTTAGTCACCAGCCAAATTTCAATATTATTTTCTTTGATACGATATAAACATATCTGCACATTTATGTATTTTAGTATCTCTCAGTACAAAAAATAAAGATATGGCACAACAAACTTTTTGACAAATAGTCGCAGTTGATGACCATAACTACTACGATGCGGCATTTCATTGATAGTACTACGACGTAGTCTACGAGATATTTTGTAGTAGCGCGTAGTCGTTTTTATTTTAATGGTATTCAAAATTTATAATTTAGAGTAACCATGCTTTGTTTATTATGTTAGCGAATAAATTAATTTCGTTATAAAAAAAACATACCATTTTTTGCTAAAACCGTTTGTATAAATTAACTTATTGAATAAAAAAATTTGGCTGGTGACTAAAAGACAACAATGAAATTCCAAAAGTAGAGTAAAACTAAAGTTCCAATGTCAAGGAACGCCAATTATTAGTACAGTATGGGGACATTGATAATATGATTGGCTTTTAAAGAAAGACAGCAAATCAATGAGTAAGAAGAGTATATCCGATTACCGAAAATAGCTGAATAATTAATAGCATAAGTTTTGAAAATTATCACATTCAAATGTATCTTATGGCGTTCAGCATAAGGTTGAAATTATAAAAGATTGAATCCTTACTTACTTCTATTTGACATTGTATGTTTCATCATGTCTTACTAAGGATTTATTTATGACGTCGTGTTTGGCACTGGTGACACTGGTGACGGAAACATTGCACTTCGATAAAAAGTCGTTGCAGTGCAACAAAATATAGCACTTATTGTTAACGTCATAAAATACAATTTCAAAATCATCAATAAATTATAATCTCACTTTCTCGCTTCCTCATTGTTGTCTGTCTTTCTTTAAAAGCCAATCATATTATCAATGTCCCCATACTGTACTAACTTTTTTTAGTACTCCAATTATTAGTACTGAAAATTTTATGGTAAATATATCTACTTAACAAAATCACCAACCTTATGGTCACCCTAAGGTTCAATGATTAATTTTAGCATGTAGGTACTTACTAAAAAACAAAATGTATGAAATTTGTAATAACAAGTTATTCGCTGTATGAATTCAAAATTCTTCGCTTTTACTTCTAACGCAGAGTATTTAAAGTTTTTATTTCTGTAATATTATACCAGATTTTGTAGTATATTAAGATTTAATTTACGTGTTTCACAACCAGTGTTATTAATATTGTTTTGCATAATTTCATATAGCTCAGGTAAATAGTTATAAAAGATATTAAACACCTATGTATTTAAAAGTAATCGTAGAATTTTCAAATAATCGGTATAACAAAAGATCTTCTTATTTTATTTTTAACAATTTCTAATTTTATACAGAACCCTATTTGGCTTTAAACTGCAAATTTCTAAACACCATATAACAATACTTTATAAATTTCAATACAATTTACATACGCTTAAATGATTTGTATTGATTCATTTTCTAAAGTTCTAGATATATTTTTAAAACACCAAAGATATAGAGATATGCAGACGATCACGATATCAAACTGTTATTGTTACATCACTAATAATATTTGATCCAAACAATCGATATATAATTTATTTACTAAATCTATACACATAATTCATAATTAGAAGTATCGTTGGTTCAATAATATTTATCTGGCAGATGTTTTAATTAAAGCTAAGCTGATTGTATGAATGCGATCTTTACTTATTCAAAATATCTTGTCAAAATATTTTCTTAATTTTTCTTTTATAAATAGTAGTGCAGTGTATCTGTTTGTCGATAAAATTATCGATGATCCCAACGAAATTTTCGTGTAGTTTTAACGAGTGAATGAAATCTGCCTATAAAAATATTTATTTGTTTCAAGAAAAATGGCTAAATTCTTAGTCCTTTCACATTTGTGCCGTATTTTTAATAATCAATCAAAATTAAACTTTAATGACAATACTCGGATATATTCCGGTATTTGCATTTGTACAATTAGAGAAGTTAGCGGTTATTAGAAACTTTTATTATAACGATTAAATATATCAGAATGAAAAACAGGACTTAACTTGTGTAAGGTCATATTGACTTAAGTGACTATTAAAATTTGCGCAATAACACTAAAAGTGGGCTGTTTACAAAATCAGTGATATTGTAAGTCCTGTAGAATATAAAAAAAAATGTTTTCTTGTAAAAGTTATATAAAGAATTAATTTTATTTTCGTTGTAAAATAAATTGAATAGAAGTTCTTTAATATTGCCACAACATAAAGACTTCCTTAAACTAAAACATAGATATTGTCTAAATATTTCACAATTCGTTATATAAGTATTCTTTTATCTGTTTATTTTGGATCACAACGGAAAAAGCGCCCGGTTTTAAAATCTTTAATATAATATAACTACTTAATTTAACAAAGGACAAAAACGTACATTTTTTTTGTATGGATTGCCAAGGTTTGGAACTAACTGCAAGCGTCTGTTTTCCTAACCACTACAATCCGGGTATTTTGAAGTATTGAGATAATAGGTTTCTCACGCATGGACGTGTACCACCTCATTTTCATGATCATGTGGCATCGACGACAAACGTCCCCTCCTAACTTTGTAAAAAATATCGATAAAGAAATACAATTTTTCAATTGTTGCCTATTTATCGTATGCATATTAATCTTTACATCGATAAATTGATTTTTAAAAACCTCTGATAATCAAAAATTATAAACTAAAAAAATTATACTAAACTTTGTTCCTTTCACTGCTCCTCGTTGATTGATATTAAAAAGCTTCGGATGACCATGATGTGGTAAAAGTTTTCCCCTGGAATAAAAAGTAGGAGTAAATAAATACCTAAGAGGAAAAAATTCAAAAAGATATTTGGTAAAAAGCCAAAAGATATTAATGTTAAAGGCAATGTAAAAAGTACCTACTAAAAATTCTGAATATCTACATCGTAAGTTAAAATGTCACTTTAAATAGTTCAAATGACCATAACAGCCTCACCTAGCCACAAATATTTATAAAAGTCGACTAATGAATATGCCAATGAAACCACAAATAATCAACGAATACAGAGCATTAAAAAAAACCGAAAACTTTGGCTGAGTTGAGAAGGTCATCAACGTAAACATTCTCCGAAATCATACATATTTTTTCAAAAGTTTGAAATTTTCAATGAAGTACATAACCGATTAAATTTATATGGGAACAACTATAAAGTATCCTCTGTCATATGAATATTCAATTCATAATTGTCCGAAATATCGTGTAACAAAGACACAAAAAAAATCATACAGACGAATTGAGAACCTCCTCATTTTTTTGAAGTCGGTTGAAAAGGAACTTAAATTAATCAAAATTTTCTTCCTGGTTCTTCTGCAAAAGTAGCGCTTTCTTAAATAAGCGTAAAGTCAACGCTAGTTATGATCAATTCTATAAGGTAGGTTTCGCGGTTAAATGCTTCGGCTTGCCCGTGATCCCGCCACTAGGCGCGGAGGAGTAATACCTTGGGGTTTTAGTCTGTTAAAGTCTAGACATAAATTTGTAGCTCCCCCGAGCGTCATCGTATCCATGGAGGATTTCCCAAAGTAAAAAAAATATTAGTTAGTTGGTTAGGTCGTCGGTATGCATTTAAATTACATTTGCCTACTTTGAGTTTACTTCCATTTAATTTTATGACTGCAAAGATACTTTTTTTTAAATATACAAATAAAATACTTTGTGGATTGAATAGGAAGTGTAACAAACATACATTGTGAGTCAAAAACCCATGTTTTCGTTTGAATAACATATTGGTCTTCTAAATTAGCGGCCGAAAAATACTTGCGCCTCGAATGAGACGTACGCAAATATGTATTAATTATTTTTACAGTATAAACAATCCGCATATTAACGTAAAACTCAATCAACAATTGTTTCGGTATGCAGACACTCACGACTAGCCGCATGCCGAGATCGAGCCGCGTAGGTATAGCTCGCGTTTCGTCTGTTTGCTTGAAGTTGAATTACTGTAGATATCTGTACTGTGCGTTAAGTATTTGAACTGTCAAACTCTAAAATTGTATTTCTTCTAATAAACACTTTTTAAATATGTGAGTATTACTTAGTTGAATGAACCACATCACCTCGTTTGCCAAAATAAACTTTGTAAAAGTTATTGATGGAGTATTATAAATACATACCCAAAATGACATAGGTACCAACAATGTGGCCCCAATAAATAGTAAGTTTTTATACTTTTTATTTAGCTTGGTGGTAGGATCCCTTCTGGGTCCGCCTGGGTAGCGACCACCCTTTATATAAAGTCTGCCGCCAAATGTTACCGCTCCGGCGGTAATGTCTATTAAAATAAGACAAACGTCCTATCCTTACAATATAAAAAAAAAAAAAAAAAAATGTGTTCCGGCAATATTGTATAAAGAGCCATTTCCTTCCTAAACCCGTGTGCTTTCATCTTCGACCTCATCATCACTTACCATCAGGTGAGATTGAGGTCAAACGCGGGTTTAGTCACTTATAAAAAAAAAAAAAATACAGGGTGACTGGTGACAAATTTTAGATACTGAAGGAGAGCACTCTGTACTTGATTCTGATCATAATTATGTAATAAAAGTAGGTACTTCTTTCTTTTTCTTCTTTTTTTTTTTTTTTTTTTTTCTTTTTCACTACAATTCCCTATGAATAAATATCACTATAAGACTTTTACAATACAACTGAGTCAATTGCGGCACGTGACCTGGCACGCGGATCGCTGCCAACGCTAGCGTAACCATGAGTTGCGTAATATTTTTTTTTACTTTCGGTTAAGTTTACTCAGTAAATAATTAATATTTATTATATTTTTTCCCTCATTGTATGCTCTCAAACTATCACGTCCTCGAATTTTAAGTGAACCTCCAGTCACCCTGTATACAGTATACAGGGTGACTAGAGGGTCACAGTATACTCTTATGTTTTGAAGACCACAAATTTGATAATATTTAAGTGTAACGTACCAACAAACAGTAACTGAGCTATCACGAGCCCTGCTTCCATCTGCGATAAGGTCTTTAGGAAGCTGATGATGAAGAGCACCAAAAACACTTTCCAAAAGAGGCAGTACTTCTTCAAGATGCCAGTCTTTTCCTGAAACGGAGAGAGTTAAGAAATACTTAATTAGGTATAGGAGGTCAAAGGCAACGTCAAAGTTATTGGAACAGGAGATGCTTCTTTGGAAAATCTAAATATCTACAAAGTCATAACACTAGTTAAAACAAGGTTGCCTAGATGAGATCGTCGTTAGATGATAAGGCACGTAGAAAAAGTGCCCTCTGACCTTGGACCTTCTGTTGGTCCGATCGCATGAGAAAATGTTTAAAATGTAAAGGAGAGTACTTTTAAAATCAATAAATTGAATATTTTGGTTATAAGAAGGAATAAATACTTTTTTACAAATTATTTGGAGGCATTATAATATGTAGATACTATTATAATGCCTCCAAATTTGTCAAACGTGACATCAGATGGTTTCATTACCTCTGGTGTTCTGCCTACCCCATATATGTAAGAAGGAATAATTCACTAACCTTATAAACAGCATAGGATGAGACCAGATCCAGTAGGAACTTGATCATCAGCAACACAACCAGAAATACCGCAAAGGCATGCACGACGGTGTAGGGAGCGTCCACTTCATCCTTCTTGCCATCTGAAGTGTTGTTCAGATCCACCGCGAAGGTTATCAGTATTACAGCCAGGATAAATGTCAGGATCTGGAATAAGATAATATCTTTGGTTAAAAATAATAATAAGGATGGTACGTTTTTCTTCCACGATACTGTGGTAGAAAGTAATCATGAAAAGGCGATATGGTACAAGTCCATCCACGCCTTTTTTTTTATTAAGTATGGATGGGACGTTTGTCTTCCATGACACCTGATGTTAAGTGAACATGAAGACTAAGGTGGTACACGTCCATCCACGAGAAACCTATTCACTCGACGCTTAAAAGTACTAGGAATATACTGGTCAGGGAAAATAGACGCAGGCAGTTCATTCCAAACCTTAGCGACCAGTATTAAAAAGGAACTGTCAAAGCGCTTAGTTCGACTTTTATATCTACCACGTACGGATGGAAGTTCTGTCTGCGTCTGGTAGTCCGATGGTAAAAGGGTGAGGGTTCAATTTGTTCAAACAGAGCACTCGCGCACTCACCAAAATGTATCCTGTAGTACACGGTTAAACAAGCAACCTTACGACGATGCTCTAAGGTCTGCAGTTTTTTGGTTGTAAGGTCGACATCGTTAATTAATTTTCGGGCTCTTCGGTCAATGGAGTCCAGCGCATCAAGTTGATACCTGGCTGAACCATCCCAAAGATGACTGCAGTACTCCATGCATGATCGCACTTTAGCTGTGTATAAGTTAAGAAGCTGTGCAGGGCCAAAGTACCGCCGTACCTTCGAGATGATTTCCAAATTTTTCGAGCCATGGACACAATTTGTTGACCGAAATTTAAACTGGATGTTACAGTTACGCCTAAAAGTGGGCGTTAATGTGAAGGTGCTCTTTTTTGCGGAGAATAGACACGCTTGAGTTTTGGACGCGTTGAATTTGACCAAATTCAACACACCCCAATCGGATACTTTCCGTAAGGTCAAATCAACGCGTTCAGTAATTGACTTTCTTAAACTCTGGATTTCGCGGGGGCTCGCTCACGCATTGGATACGTATCTCTCTACAACAGTGCTGTCATCAGCATAACCAATAATGCCCGGTGTTAAAAGGTCATTAATGTGCAGCAAGAATAATGTTGCAGAGAGGACAGATCCCTGAGGTACCCCGGCATTAATTGCCATTTGGTCGGAGGAGTAGCCATCTAAGACTACTCGAATTGACCGTTCCCTCAGAAAATCAGATATCCAGTCGCAGACTCCAATCGGTATGCCATATGCTGGAAGCTTACTTAAGAGACCATCATGCCAGACCCTGTCAAAGGCCTTGGAAATGTCTAAGGATACAGCTACTGCTTCACCAATAGCTTCTTTATTTACAGTATGCTTAAAAGTACCAGGACTATTTGTGGTCAGGAAACATGGAACTGTAAAAATGTTGTGTTTTTGGTCAATCCTGTAGGGATGGAAATTCTGTTTGGGTCTGTGGTAAAGGTGTAGATTCGATTGGTTCAAAAAGAGCACTCGCTCAATTAACAATATCAAACATGCAACTATAATAATTTCAAAGATTTTTTAGGAGCACAACTTTTGAAAAAGCTAGATGTAAGATACTTACAGAGTTGATAATGCCCATAACCATGCATCCCTTTCTGAGGTCGAATATAAAGCAGAACTTCTCCAACACGGGTAACTCCATTCTTGCCTGAAATTAAATATATACACTTAATTATTGACTGGAAATAATTCACCTTTCATTCGTAAAACTTCCGTCGTAATCCATATTTAATAAAGGAACCTTTTAATAGCTTTAATATACAGGGTGACTGATGGGTCACTTTCGAAATTCGAGGAAGTGATAGTTTGAGATCATACAAGAAGAGAACAAATAAATATGAATTATTTACTGAATAAACTTAACCGAAAGTTAAAGAATTTATTACGCAACGCATGGTTCCATGGGCGTAATATAATAGATAGGTACTTAGGGTGTGGTGGTGTGCGTATGGCGGGAACACTACTGTGCGCGCGTTGACTGTAGCGGCCCGTCGGGAAAAGTGCAGCAATATCTCTTTATTTATTTTTAGGGAATTCTGGTGAAAATTTAAGTACCTACTTTTAATACGTAATAATGATCAGAATCGAGTACGGAGTGCTTTCCTTCAATATCTAAAATTTTTGACACTGAATACACCATAAGTACTTTATAAGCTGAGTAAAAGGTATTCTTGAATTTTATATTTGCATAGTCACTGTTCCTCATCTTCTGGTTTGGTTGATGGAATCTGGTTAGGTGAATTTTAAGACAGTCATGGGAAGACATGGGATGATTATTTCAATGCTATGAGATAGATATCTTACAAGGCAGCTTATTTTATAGTACTTAGGTAATGTTTTTAAAAGAAACAGTTACTCTTCTACAATGTTACTAACTAAGAACTTAACTTATAATAAAAAAATAATTTATTTTCTTTTTTTGCCATTGTTGGAACGATTTCATAAAGCCCTAGAACCAAAATAAGCGTATAGTACTAGTCAACCGCTTTACCACCTATAAAACACCC
Source organism: Stenoptilia bipunctidactyla (assembly GCA_944452665.1). Taxonomy (NCBI): domain Eukaryota; kingdom Metazoa; phylum Arthropoda; class Insecta; order Lepidoptera; family Pterophoridae; genus Stenoptilia; species Stenoptilia bipunctidactyla. Next base: position 3,708,032 of record OX101735.1, on the reverse strand, counting down.
TTTATAATCTTACTTAGGTTCTTAATACTTAATATTATAAATGTGAAAGTTTAGATGCATGGATGATCAAAACTTGACATAGTTATAGAGTAGGTAGGTACAGTCTAGAATAGCACGTAGGTAATTTTCAAATATTCCCGCGGTATTCGAAATTTCGGATGAATGAAACCGCGCGAAACAGTTTTAAAAAAAATATATAAATTCGAAAATGGAATGAAATCTTTTTACACTTAGACTTGTGTCACACTTAACCCTTAGCGAAAGCTTGACTTCCACTTAACCTATTTTGTTGATCGGTAGAATGAGTGTTACTTTTCAACCGACTTCCAAAAAGAGGAGGTACTTAATTCGTGTGTATGTTCTTTTTTGTGTCTTTGTTACATGATTTTACAGGCAATTATGAATCGATTTTGAATATTCTTGTTTCATAGGATACTTTAGAGGTGGTATAAATTTCATCGTAATCGATTGAGTATTTTTTTGAAAAAAAAATCTATCAATACAGTGAATTATACCTTGATGACCTAATCTTCCATGCTGGACTGGGAGCGAAAGAAAAACATAGAATGTGCCAGCTGCCCGGGCATACTATAAAAGTCAGTTAAGGGACGGAGGTTTTATTGGCGTTTTTTCAGGCGATTGACCCCCTGTCACTGCAATAGTCTCACTCCATCATAATAATACCTCTGAATTTGTCAAGCGTGACATCAGATGGTTTTAAAGCCTCTGGTGTTCTGCCTACCCCATTTTAGAAACAGGCGTGAAGTTATGTATGTATGTATGACCTAATACTTCAGCCACAGATTTGACTAGGATTTGTAGGATAATGAAGTCGGTTTCTTTAATATTCTGCATTCGTTGATTATTTATTAAGCTATTGCATAGCTTCTATCACGGGCCTTGAGCGTGGGGATCGAATCGAGAAATTCCGTAACGAAAAAAACCTAACACCCCCCACTCCGACCGGCACAGCGGTGATACTTTGATTTCATAACTTTACACTACCGCGGCAGTCTCCGAGTGCCACACGTCTTTTTTTTCTATTAAACCCGTGTTTTACCTTAATCTCACCTGATAGTAGGTAAGTGGCGATATTCAGTCTCTAGACAGGCGGCCCTACAGGGGCCTACGATTGGGGCCACTCGTATTAGTCGCCTTTTACGACATGTATATTCATAGGCGGTAGTTATTCTAAGCCGACCCTGTGTGACAAATCAGTACTAGGAAAAAAAAAACCAGACAACCACAGCAACTACATGAATACACATAAATAGATAAACACCCAGAAACGGAACATTTTTTTTTTCTTGTACCGTGCGGGAATCGAACCCGCAAACACTGGCGTCTGAGGCAGATAGGTGATACCCCATCGCCAAAGTGGTCGTCAGTAATCTAATATAGCTAAAGGATTTGTGTGTTTTATCTAATACTAGCTTTATCCCGCAACTTCGTATGCGCTTAACTACCCTTCTCGTGGAAATTTCAGAAACTATACAACCAGACACCCACTGAAATAACCTTTATACCAAGTATCACACCCATGCACTCAAGGAATAAGTTTTTTTCATACAAACTAAAAATCATATATTTCCCGTGCCCATGGGAGTTTTGGGAATTTTTTTCTTAGCACAATCAGTCACTTTTTGAAGGACCTTCATGCCAAGTATCACATCCGTACACTCAAGGAATAAGATTTTTCATACAAACTAAAAAGTCCAACCCCTTCCCGTGGGAATTTCGGGAATTCCTTCCATAATACAAACAAACACTTATTGAGGAACCTTTATATCAAGTATCACATCCGTGCACTCAAGGAATGGGATTTTTTCCATACAAACTAAAACATCATATATTTCCCGTTCCCGTAGGAATTTCGGGAATTCCTTTCATAACACAAACAGACACACATTGAAAAACCTTCACACCAAGTTTCACATCGGTGCACTCAAGGAATAAGATTTTTCATACAAACTAAAAAGTCCTATATTTCCCGTCCCCGTAGGAATTTCGGGAATTCCTTCCTTAGTGCACCCCTACATCCCCTAAAGAATGTATGTTCCAAATTTTAGCTCTCTACGCCCAGTAGTTACGGCTGTACGTTGTCTGTCATTCACTCAGTACCTCAGTCACTCAGTCAGTAACGGAACAGTTTTATATATATTGATTTTACCAAGAAATTCCAACCGGATCAAAGTTATCTGGGATACAATTTTCCGTTGAAATCTAACATTTCTTTCTTAAGTCTGCAGAATTGCCTATGACAGCAGGTGTATGTTTGAGGCTATTGTTAAGGTTTCCTTTTTTTATTTAATTTTGCGATACCGTGATCGAATAGGATAAGAAACGCGTTGTAATCAACTTAAATCAATTAAATAAAACCCTTTTTAACCAGATTTTTCGCGTATAAATACATTTTAAATTTGATGCCTGACAACTCAGTCGCTCGTGACCACGGGGTCTGCGAAGACACCGAAACGTCGCGTTAAAATGTAAAATGTAGGTACCTAATTATACACGATAAATTTGGTTAAAAAGTGGTATGAATTGCGAAAACTTAAGACAAAATTAAGTTAAATTCATTTGTTTGTGATATTTAGTGGGTATCTATGGAATAAACATTGCATTTTATTCTTGGTACGAATAAATATTCTGTATTTCGTGGTACTCATGGAACTGTAGGTACTTACTACTTACTTACCCCGACATCTTAAGTATACGTACTTCAAAAAGTGTTTTATTAATTTAAAGGGTAAGTTAAAAAAGTTAAAAACGTATTAGCTAAAGTGTTATAGGTATATTAGCTTGTTATTCGCTGACGTATTGTATAATTATTTTTTGAGTTATGTTTTTATTTGTTTAAATATGTTTTAGCTGTATGTTCTCGTTTATTAAATATCCGCGCGAAAAAGAAAAACGTGGGTTAAAAAAAATTAACCGTGTTATCCGGCTAAGAACGTATTATTTGTAGTCTTTCAGTTTTCTACACGTAGTGCATATCTGTTATTGAATGTAATAAAATTATTTTTTGTATGAAGTCCGAGCACATAGAGAGCTTGTAGAGTTGCATTTTTTTTACCTTTTTTACCTTTACCTTTTGATTTTTTTGATATTTACGTTGTCTGATAAAAAACTTTTTTTTTCTCTAAATAAGTTCTACGCAATGTTTACATTACATAAATTTATTATCAAGCGCTCTTCAAACGTTATTTAAATAATGTGTGAAGTGATCGTCAACTGCCAATTTTTAATCACTTTGGATCTTACAGTGATAAAAATTTCACTAAAAATTATAAAAGTTTGCGAATTAAAACAAAATCTCTCATTACATTCTTAATTCTATCATCTTTAACGCTAATCTTCCAAGTACTCACCATTATATAAAAAATCCAAAATCACAAGACAGTAAAATCACACACTAGGGGCGGATGCCTAGGCTAGGTATAGCCTATGTAGGCACTAAGTATGCGTTTAGGTAATACTTGCCATCTGACATCATACGTCTAACTTTGGGGCGAGTCACGATGGTTTTCATTCGGGAAAGCTTAAGGCGAAGTTTATGGGCAATTAGGGCGGTGACCTGGATTTCTGTCTGTGTTAGTAACTATAGAAGTTTTTAGTTTATTCTCTGTCTTGGGCGATGCTGATTGTCAGTATATTATCTGGCTTAGTAATGTCTTTATATTAATATTACCTATAAAATATAAAAATATTTTTATCGTATCGTTTTACAAAAGTATTGGGTACTTACTTATATTTAAATTTACAAATCGTTTTATCATTAAAACAATATAATTAGATAGATAGATAATTATTTATTCACGTCAAACACACATACAACTACATTATAAATACAATAAAACACCAAATATAAAATTAAATTAGACAAACGAAAAAAATTATTTAACAATACAAATCCTAAGTTAAACAATAAAATAAAATTACTTAGTAGAGTGTATGACGATACAAAATGGCGACATCTCAGTGAAGCGTTTGCGTTAAATCAAACGACCGATTTTCAGTTGCCGCCATTTTCATTTTCATTACAGAGGTACATAACTTCACGCCTGTATCCTTGTATGGGGTAGGCAGAACACCAGAGCTGTCCTCATTCAGAGGCTATAAAACCATCTGATGTCACGTTTGACAAATTTGGAGGTATTATTATGATTGAGAGAGACTACTGCAGTGACAGGGGGTCAATCTATCGCCCGCAAAAACACCAATTAATTAAACTTCAATCCCTTAACTGACCTTTACAGTTTTCCTGGGCCGAGAAGCAGCTGGCACATTCAAAGTTTTTCTTTCGCTCCCAGTCAAGCATGGAAGAAATGCTCGCCTGCCAATATAATTACTTATTTTGTAATGAAATTATAGATAAGTGGGCGCATTTTAGCTATTTCTCCAGACAGAATTCGTTGAACAAAAATTCTTAAGATTTTATTAGAGGATACGGGTTAATAGATATGAAATTTGAATGCAATAATTTTAAACTATTTTGCATCATAACAAATAGTAGGTAGTCACTATGGATGCTCACTATGGATGCACTATGATGCACCTTTTAATTTTCGATGCTCTTAAGTTGAAATAAATTAAGTGATTCGTAAAATATAAGTATCATAACACTTTAACATCATTATAACAAAAATTACTAGGTATACCGTAGTCGCTAACTATCGACCTTATATAGAAGTTCAAAGTTGCTTAGTTGATAATTGAAAGAGCTACGTTCGGATATCGAATACAAAAATGAGGAGATTGAAAATTAAGGACAGCATTGGCAGGCCTTCGGCAAGATGGACCGATTATCTTGCCAAAGTTGCCTGTAAGCGTTGGAAGTGGGCAGCGCGTTGTTGAATGATGTGGAGAACCTAAGGGTAGCCGGGAGACTTTTTTTCAGCAGTAGACGTTTCCCGGCAGATAACGATCGTACCATTGTGTATGTGAAGGTACTGTGTACTTAAATATTGATTGATGTCTTAAGACATCTGGACATGCTGGACTGGGAGCGATAGAAAAACATAGAATGTGTCAGCTGCTTCTCTTCCCAGGCATACTGGAAAGTTTAGAGACGGAGGTTTTATTGGCGTTTTTGCGGGCGATAGGCTGACCCCCTGTCACTGCAATAGTCTCTCTGCATCATAATAATACCTCAAAATTTGACAAACGTGACATCAGATAGTTGTATAGCCTCGGGTGTTCTACCTACCGCATTAGGGATACAGTTTTAAGTATGTCTTAAGATTTAATGACTATATTAAATATTATATGTATAAAAGACATGTTATAATAGGATTGCAAAGTGTAAAATTAAGTATATCATACATTTAATCTAGACGTTTCGATACCTTCACAGTTATAAATATAAAGTTTAATTATCTGGTAAAAATCCGGCTAAAAGACTTTTATTTGTTGCACTAAAAAAATATTAAACGAAAAACGAAAAAAAATATATTAAAGGAGCTTTGCCTTCACTCTTATACCACTAATATTAACCCCAGTGTTATTTTATTCCATAATTACTATTATAACAAAATGGCAAAAAAAGAACATTCCAAAGAAACAGTTGTCTTATAAACACTCTTCGCCTTAACTCGGAAGCTGCGTCGACCTGCGCAGTGCAGGTTCGAATCCCGATCAATAACAGGGACGACCCATCAATCTGTCTTCTATTCACACCTACAGGGAATCCTTACTGCTGACAGTGACAGTGGCACTGACATTCGAGACTTAAAGACTGATTGAGAGATCATTATTGATGGCCTATGTCAAGAATAATGTGTGACTGCTGAAAATTTAAATGTGGAATTAGTAACCTCTTTGAAAAATTGAGTTTAGGTTTTGTGTAAATTAGCTGAAGTATGTCGATAAAAACCTGGACGAGTCGCTGATTAAACTATATTTATTTATTTAAAAAAATATATAAAAAAATAACATTTAATTTTTTATTGTAAAATATTCGGTTATTGTAGTTAGGCGGCATATTTGATAGAAACAAAAACTTTATAATAGAGGTTTTAAAGGCGTTTTTGTGGGCGATAGGCTGAACCCCTGTTACTACAATAGCCTCTCTCCATCTTTATAATACCTCCGAATTTGTCAAACGTGACATCTGATGGTCTTGTAACCTTTGGTATTCTGCCTACCTACCCCATAAGGGATACAGGCGTGACGTTATGTATGTATGTATTTATAATTACAAAATATACAAACCTACATAAACTACGAATTGACTTCGTCAGTAAAGGATTTTCAGCTATAGATAGATGCATATCATCAGCTGGTGTGGTGGTAGGTAACATATACCTATTGCCTTCTATGCTTCTATCCTGGGTGATGCTTCTATGCCTTCTATGCTGCTATTCGAATTCGGGTGGCGGAGGATATTTGTGTGATGTAAACAAATATTAACCGTCAAGTAATTGATGCTTATGTGTGTTAGGTTTAAATTAATATATAAGGTGACTTGTTGGTCACTTTCAAAGTTCGAGGACGTGATAGTTTATGATCATACATGAAGAGAAAAATAAAATAAAAAATAAATATTAATTATCTAGTATCCATAACACAAGTTCTTTAAAAAACTTAATTTTGGCTAGATAATGTTGTGGGAGTGACTGAAATATTAAAAAAAAAAAAGTTAAAGAAATTATTACACAACGGTAACACTAGCGTTGGCAGCGATCCGCGTGCCAGCGGAGGAGCTAGCATGCTACCGTCGACAACGATAAATCGGGCCTTTTATCGATATTTTCTTAGAATATGGTATTTAGTGTATGTAATTTATTAATATTATGACATATTTGGTTCTGTGGTCTTAACCATGATATCAAATTGAGAGAAAAATTCTATCTATTATGGTGCGCATATTAGCTTATATAATAGGATAAAATAATATTTATCTTGTCGATTCGACTATTTATCGATGGTTGCATGCTAGCCCTGCAGGTCACGTGCCGCGATCGACGCAGGCGTAAGTACATAGTTACAAAACTTTATTTTTTTATAGAGAATACTTCCATGCAGGACTGGGAGCGAAAGAAAAACATAGAATGTGCCAGCTGCTTCTCTTCCCGGGCATATAAAAGTCAGTTAAGGGAAGGAGGTTTTATTAGCTTTTTGCGGGCGATAGGCCCTTGTCACTGCAATAGTCTCACTCCATCATAATAATACCTCCAAATTGTCAAACGTGACATCAGATGGTTTTATAGCCTCTGGTGTTCTGCCTACCCCATTAGGGCGTGAAGTTATGTACCTATGTATGTAGAACTCTAGTAAAAAATTATGTACTTACCTACTTTTCTTACGTAATTGTTTTCTAACGTAATGCTTTTCTTACAGAGTGCTCTCCTTAAGTATCTAAAATTTGACACCAGTCACCCCGTATATTTCCTGAGTTTATGGCTTGATAATGCCGTGTGAATGTCATAAATATTTATATATTCGTTGATCGATAAATTTTATTAAACATACAATATTTCAAGACCGATTTGGCGATGGGCTTACACTCTCTGCTTCAGACTCCAGTGGTCGCGGGTTCGAACCCCGAATAATATTTGTGTGCATGAACATATCAATTTGACTTAGGGTTGATAGTGGATACGAATTCAAACAAAAAAAAATCTTTTTAAATTAATTATCCTATGAGTACATATTTTCGCCTAAAGCGAGAGAATATTTATGTTTTAAAGAAGGAAATCAATTGGTAGGAAACCAAAACGTCACGTTAAATGTAGAACAAAATTGAACGCCATATAATTTTAATAAAGTCGTATTTTACTTAGTATTTATTGCTTTCAAACATAAGCTAATAAAACGTCTCTGAATAAGTGATTCATTCCAAGTAACTAATTCATGTGACCTCCAGGTCCGCTTGGTAATAGGTATCGCTTGGTCTTCTTCTTCTTCTTTTAATTTAATGACAACCAGCCGTCGTTACTAGGCGACGTGCTATAGCTGCCAGTATCACGTATTAGAAGTAATGTTCTCAATTCGTCTGTATGTTTGTTCATTGTTTTTTGTATCTTTGTTACACGATATTTTGGACAATTATGAATTGATTTTGAAAATTGTTATTTCGTATGATAGAGGATACTTCATAGTTGGTCCCATTTAAATTTTGTCGAAATCGGTTGAGTACTTCATTGAAAATTTTGAAAAAATATGTACGAATTCGGAGAATGTTTACGTTGATGACACTCTCAACTCAGCCAAAGTTTTGACGTGAAGTTGCTTCTTTTAATGCTCTGCATTCGTTGATTATTATACTTACATGACAGGTTAGGCACGACTATCACTTGATCTTCAAAATAATTTACATTACAATCTTGCGAATTCCCGACCATCATCAACACAGAATACCCTCTACGAAAGCAGACATTATTATCATATCAAACAATTAGACAATTAATATATTATCACACAATGTCTAGAAAAAAACATCCGCGATATATCTATCTCGCTCACTCAATCGTGCACTCTGTCTATCTGACTGAGAAGCGAGCAGTCATTCATGAGTTCTCGATCAGACATGCGCGTGGGCAATGTTTTTGTGCTTCTTTTTGTTTTATTCGCCGCTGTTGGATGTTCTTTACCAACCGGTAAGTACAATAATATTTGTTAGTAGTGCCTCTTATTTTACTGTGCTTTTTTAAGATAAGGTTGTGCCTATATTTGTAAGGTTATTTTAATTAACAGATTTATTATAAAGTTGTAAGGAATCGGAAACAATAAACTTTAATGTAATGAGTTTAAAAGTCAGTTGTAAAAATATTTCCATAGATACTTCAAATAATTGGTTCTTTTTCAACAAATTTTCAGTAAGCTAAGTTATTTAAAATAAAATAAAAACCGGCACGCCACCGCGGCCTGTTGTTCAATTATACACAAATTTTACTTTCTGAGTTATTGCTATCTTTTTTCGTGAGTAATGTTTATTTATCCATTTAAATCTAAAAAGTTTGTTTGTTCGTGTGCGTTTGCGCAGAAACTCGGTGATCGCGTCCAAATTATATTGAAAGAAATGTTTACAGTAGTTGATTTGATTATCTATTACATTTGATAGTGTAACTCTTGAGGAAGCCTATGCATAATTTAAAAACTAACAATAGCGAGCGGTCGCAACGTTTGATCCTTGAGAGATTCGATTTTATGTTCCTATAAATTAAATTCATATTTTTATACCTACAACCGACCGATAATAGCTGAGATTAGAGTAATTACGGAGATACTTACTTAGTGCTATTAAACAAAACGCGATGAATCGGATATAGAGAGTAAATATAGGTACAGAAGGCAGTACATCAAACGTTACAAATCTGTCAAAAATTTTAACTTGAATCTGAACTCTATACCCTCAACATTAAGTTAAAACTGGTTGGGGAACATTGACAGGTAATGTTACGCTTGATCTGCTGCCTTCTGTACTACTAGGATATTAAATATTTCAGCTATACATATAGGCCTGTATTAATAAATAGCTGTCAGCGTATTAATTTGACAAATTAAGTTCGCCTTCAAAGTTGCGAGAGTCTTATTAATACGCACCGTAATCTCCATAACTATAGCTTACTTTATTTATTTATTTACTTAAGGGCTACAGTAGGTACAGAGTTGGTTTGTCAGATAATCATATTTCGTGTTAATGAGGAGTTTTCTGACAGCTCATAAAGATTAGTTCAAATACCTCTATAGATGGCACTTTCTAAAAGCCGAAGGCGTTAAGTCTGTATACTATAATGTAGGTAACCACCATCTATGGTTATTTATAAGTTCAATTTCTGATACAGACTAGAATTATAGAATTATTTTACTTTTAAAAACGCAGTGTGGAATAAATGGCTATATGACAGACAAGACTTCGCCTTTTGTAAAGCGCCATCTATCGAAGCCTTTTGTACCATTTTTGTACCGTTTTGTTTTTTTTAATGAGCTGTCAGAAAATCTCTCCTTGGATATTATTTATTATTTTTTGTCTGTGTAGGGTCGGTTGATTATAGCCCTACTTCCCTGGATCAACGAGTCGTAAAACACTAATCCGAGTAACCCCCGCTTGGTGGTAGGATTCCGTTGCAAAAAATGAAAAAAAAAAATGAAATTTTTTTATTCATCATAAGACCATCGAATGGCCGCTTAATGACGTCACAATTTTGTACTTCGGCTTTAACAAGGTGTTGATAGTTATCGAATAAGATATTACAGTAGACCAAGAGACAAAAAAAAGCCGGCGGAAAAAAACTCTTGGCACTCTTTTTCAGTCAGGATTATACGAATTAAAACAAATAGGTACATACAGTGCAAATTGATTATGACATGAAAAAAAACAAACACAAGACAGCTAGGATCCGACTGACTAGAAACCACCATTCATATAAAATCAGCCGCCAAAAAATCACCACCTTGATGGTGGTAATATGTTCCGACAATATTTTATGAAGAGCCAGTTCGATCTACAGTCGACCGACGGCGTCGATTGACGTCAGTCGACGTAGAGCGGATTTTAGTTCGAAATTCAAAATTTCTTTATTGGCAAATTTCATTTACAAAATATGTTGAAGGACACTCTTTTTAGGTACGCAGACCTGTATTAGGAGTGAACACTCTTCCCGTAATTATTGGTACATTATATGTTACCAATTACAAGTAGGTATAGTTATTCATAAAGTAAAACTAAAATAACAATTTAGCATAGGTAGGCTTAGATAACTAAAAACACAACATTTATTTCTTTATATTTATTTTTAAAGAAATAAATGTTGGTAAATTTTTATAAGTATTTTAAATTATAGGTACATTTTTCTTATTTAATATGACTCGATAAAAAAAAACTTTATTACAATCATTTATATGTATATTAATTGAATACGTACAAAATATAATCTAAATAATCTTAGGCACTGGAATTAATTATTTATAGTTTAATATTAGTGAAATTACAAATATAAAATTTGTTTCTGCTACACATATATTATAACTAGATTTTTTTTTATTATTATTGTTATGTTTTTATATATATTATATAATATAATGCAAACTAGTAACAAAAACTTTGCTTTGAAACGAAATTATCAAATGTAATATTGTATATCAAATGACTGATTTCAAAAGATTTTCAGTTTGTTCATAGTTTTGTAGTTTTAGCCATTTAGTCACAATCATTTTACATTGTTTAAAGGTCATAGGATAAATTTTAAGATTTCTATTCATTAAATTATACAATCTAGCAGATTGTGCGTAGAATTGTTTAGAAGCAAATTCGGTGTTTACCTTACCTATTTTATTTTTATTTTATTTTACTTTATTTAATGACAGAGTATGGATTTCTTTTTTCTAATAATTCTTTATCTAAGACTTTTTGTTTGTGAATTTTTAAAACACATTGCAGAATATACAGTTGTCTTACCATTACAAGTATAAGTAAAAACTATAGTAAAATATAGTAAAATCTATCGACGGCAACTGTTCAGATCGTCGTCGATTGACGATCGATCCATTGGTGTGGTAACTCCCTTAGGCCCGTGTGCTTTGTTCTTCGACCTCATCTTACTCTTCATAAAATACTAGTCACCGCGCGCGGTTTTACCCGCGTAACTTTTGATCCCGTGGGAATTTCAGGATAAAATATTCCTAGCCTATAACCTTCCTCAAGAGTTGGGCTATCAAATGCAATTAGATTTTTCAAATCCCACTTGTAGTTTCTGAGATTAGCGCGTTCCAACAAACAAACTCTTCAGCTTTATATATTAGTATAGATTTCCGAAACACACCACCACGGGATCGGTAATAATTAGCAGCAGATTTTATATGAAGGGCTATTCTACACGGAACAAAGATAGGATAAGGATATAATTTATTTATTTACACTTTGTTGTATAGTAACAAAAATGGTAAATACACAACATGGAACAAAAGGTACAAAAGGTGGTCTTATCGCTCTAGAGCGATCTCTGCCAGACAACCTTTACAATATGATACAAAAGTAGGTATTTAGCAATTAACAATAAAACACAAAAAAAAACAAACACAAAAAGAGAACCATTATAAAATAGGTCAGTTTGTGAACTTTATATGAGTATATCGTATCGACCCATAATATAAAAATAAGTATCTAACACATAATGAAATAACGATATAAAACATAATATACCCACATATGATAGGTAACATATGTAAGTATATAAACATATACATAAAATACACAAAATAATACATAATTAAAGAATACTCTCCTAATCTTATACAGAAGATAAATAATGTGTTTTTAGTTTTAATTTAAATTAGTCCAGCGAAGAGGCAGATTTTATTTCATAAGGAATATTACCTGCTTAGGTATATCTAGGTATTGTAACTAAACAGATTTCAGTTTCATATTTATCGTATTAGCAATGACGTGCATATTTGTCGTTTATTTTCAACCGACTTCCAAAAAAGGAGGAGGTTCTCAATTCGTCTGTATGTTTTTTTTGTGTCTTTGTTGCACGATATTTCGGACAATTATGAATTGATTTTGAAAATTGTTGTTTCACATGATAGAGGATACCTCAGAGTTGGGCCCATTTAAATTTCATCGAAATCGGTTGAGTACTTCATTAAGATGACATTGTTACTAAAGCAAATTGAACACAAAAATGTATAAAGTATGCAGATTTTATTGATTTTATTTTTTATTGTCTATTTTTTTTTATTTCATAGCATAATTTACCATTTTATTCTAATACTTACTACATTTTATTGAATGAATATTATCTATATTCTAATTTTATATCATATGTGAATTTAATTGACTTTTTATTTTTTATTATTGTTATGATTTGAATTAAATATTGAACTGTGTGTGTCAGAGTTGAAAAATGTAGCTCTTTATTGTCTTTATTCAAATTGTCTTTATTCAAATTTAATAGTAGTAGTAAATATTGAATTGTGTGCATCAGTGTTAATGAATGTAGTCTTTTCTCTAGTTGATGCTTTTTTTATATAACTATTCTTACTATAATTGTATGGGAGCATATTTTAAATGCGACCGTTTAAACCTGCAAGTTATTGTTTTTTTTTTTATAACGGCTTGGAGCAAAGGGGTACCTACTTTGAAAACCAGCGTTGCTAGTTAACAGCAACACTAAGCTGAAAGTATCCCTTGTACACAATAGTGATTTTGTTATTACCTTTGTTTTTTCTGTATCTCTCTTTGTAATCTTTTTGTGTCAATAAATAATTTTTAATTTTAAAAATTTTAACTAAAAATTCAAACTTTTCAAAAAATATATATAATTTCGGAGAGCTTACGTTGATAACATTTTCAACTCAGCTAAAGTTTTGACGTGAAGTCGGTGTTTTTAATGCTCTTCATTTGTGATTATTATTTTAAAATTCAGTTGAATGGGATGTTAGATTTATTAAAAAACGTTTAAGTCTTTATTAAACTCTTGTTAGTGGAATGTACTGCTTCAGTGAAATTTAACTCATAACTAGAAGCAATTGTTTCTTTGGGAAGTTGCCAATTTCATGGCCAAAAATATGGATTATTTACAGAATTAATGAAAAATTACGTTTGGTCCTAATTTCAAACCATATATTATATGATATACGAGGGCGGGTCAATAAGTCCGTGATCTTTGGAATAAAACACAGATTTTTTGATAAATAAATCATTTATTTTTCAACGTAGTCTCCCTTGAGCTCTATACACTTTGTCCAACGCTCTCCAATTTTTTTATCCCTTCCAAAAAATATGATTTGTCGAGGTCCTCAAAATAGGCCTTTGTTTGCGAGATGACTTCATCATTGGAGTCAAATCTTTTTCCACCAAGCCATTTCTGCAGGTTTGGGAACAAGAAGTAGTCACTCGGAGCCAAATCTGGAAAATAGGGCGGATGAGGGAGCAGTTCATAGCCCAATTCATGGATTTTTGCCATGGCAACTGCACATGTGTGCACCCTTGCATTGTCTTGGTGGAAAAGAACTTTTTTCTTGGCCAAATGAGGTCGGTTTTTTTTTAAATCGCATTGAATTGGTCCAATAAGTTGACATAATATTCCCCATTGATTGTTCTTCCCTTTTGAAGGTAGTTAATGTGGATTATCCCGCGTGCATACCAAAAACAGTCGCCATAACTTTATTGGCTGACAAACCCACCTTGGCCTTCTTTGGCGCCGATTCACCCTTAGAAACCCACTGTTTTGACTGTTGTTTGGTCTCTGGTGTGTTGTGATGGATCCATGTCCATGTTACAAAACGGCACAAAAACTCCTCGATATTGTGATAAAACAACCCCAAACCTTCCTGTGAAGTTGTTACACGATTGCGTTTGTGGTCGGCTGTGAGCAAACGCGGCACCCATCTTGCGCAAAGCTTTCTCATGCCCAAGTGACAGTGATCCTTCGAAATTGAAACCACTGAGCCATGCGAGATCCCTACGGCTTTCACAATCTCTCGCACTTTCAATCTTCGGTCGGCCAACACCATATCGTGAATTTTTTCGATTGTTTCGGGTGTAGAGACCTCAACTGGGCCGCTCAAAGGAACCGCCTATACTACCTATACTACCAAGGTACAGACCTACTATTAATAATTTTCAATTTTGTGTAAGTATCAATGATGAACATCATTTCCCAATTTTGGGCGGGTTCTTTTCTGTGGTTGATTTGTTAGTATAAAAATTTGTCAAACCATTAACTGACCATTGCTTTTAATTACGAACAAGGAAACAGTCAACTTGGAAGTCTATTTATAAATCAATCAAATTACATTTCGTTTCATTTTGGGTGACACTCGTCAAACGATGGATTTAATTATGAACAGAAATCCTCAATCTTATCGTTTAAATAGAATGTAATAAACGTTGCAACTAATATACTATAATATTGTCTTAAGTTTTCGCGATTCATACTATTAAATAAAACAGTCGCTCGTGACAGTCGCTCGTGACCACGGGGTCTGCAAAGACACCGAAACGTCGAGTCAAAATTTAAAATGTAAATATACGCGATAAATCCGGTTAAAAAGTGTTTTATTTGAAATACTACTATGTTACCATTTACTTTACTTACGCCTGAGTCAATCGCGACACGTGACCTGGCACGCGGATCGCCAACGCTAGTGTAACCATGCGTTGCGTAATGAGTTCTTTAAGTTTCGGTTAAGTTTACTCAGTAAATAATTAATATTTATTTTTTATTATATTTTTTTCTCTTCATGTATGATCTCAAACTATCACGTCCTTGAATTTTAAAAGTGACCCACCAGTCACCCTGTATGAAATAATGCCGGATGGAAATTTTAAATATTTTTTTAATATTATAACAATATGCACTTTTATACAATACATTTGAAGTCAAATAAGCTTTGAATAGTCTCTAAAAATACATCAGACTTTACTTAAGATAACTTTTAAATCATTTTCAACCAACATCCAAAATCGTGTTTATGTCTTTTTTTGTATCTTTGCTACGCCATTTTTGGACAATTTTATGAATCAATTTTGAATAATCTTCATTTGATAGAGGATACGTTAAACGTCCCATGTAAATTTCATCGAAATCGATTGAGTAGGTACGTAACTACTTCTTGAAAAAAAAACCATATAATAAGTTATATAAATATGTATGAAAACGGAAAACATTTACGTTGATGAACATTGTTTCCCTTAAACTTAAACCAAAGTTTTGAAAAGGATGTTAATTTTTTTGTTAAGTCTGTTTTTTTAATACTCCGAATTCTTCGATTATTTCAGATAAAGAATACTGGCATAGTTTAACCAGCAACGAGCTAGCAGAGGCTCTTAAAGTGAAATGGAATACCAAAGAAGCAAAGAACGTGATCCTGTTTGTTGGGGACGGCATGGGACCCAACACGGTGACCGCTGCCAGGATCTACAAGGGAGGGGAAAGCCATAGACTTTCCTTTGAGAAGTTCCCACATCTTGGTTTGTTAAAGGTGAGTAAATAATTTTCATGTATCATCATCATCACAAACTTTTTTTTATAAACGGGACACGGGACGGGAATCAGCCTTTTCTCTGGTCTATGAGAAGGTTTAGGCCATAAACTATAACGCTTGCAGTGGAAAAGTAACCATGCACGGTTGTGATTGCTTAGTACGAGTATCTTAGCTAACTCCCATGTGCGTGTAAGATTTAAAATTTTTCTTGACTTAAAATTCTCTATCTAAACCTGATGGTACGTGACGATAAGATTGAAATTCAAAGTAGGTTTAGGAAAGAACTTCATTGTTAAATAAGTAAATACATCATTGTTAAAGCAGTGATATTTTGGAGACTTTTATACGAAGGATTGTCGCTGGAACCTTGAACTTTCCTACTAGCACACGGGGATCACTAAGCAAATCAGATTTTACAATACGCTTTTCTAGTCTCCGCAGCCTTTAGCACCGATTGCTTATCGCTCTTACGACGATCCTTGGCCCCTAAAAAGGCACGAAGCAAAGGGGGATGTTTAGTGGGTATGCTCAGTTCAGCTGAGAGGGTCTTTCCATACTGTCACGGAAATCTATAGCTGCTTACTTTCAGGTTACCAGTCCTTCAGATATCGTGCGTAAGCCTAATAGCATTCATCCTCCTGCTAATAGCGCTCACTCTTCTGGGTGCCAAATGAGTGAGCGCTATTAAAGGTGCGGAAAAAAACGCTTTTCTAGAGGCAGTTTTCTAATCCAATGCTCTCCTCTTCACAGACATATTCAGCCGACAAGATGGTTCCTGATTCATCCTGTTCAGCCACTGCATTGTTTTGCGGGGTGAAAGCGAACCAGCAGACGGTTGGTGTCGACGCTTCTGTGAAACATGGCGACTGTAACGCCTCGTTGAAGCGGGAAGCACGGCTGGATAGTTTAGCTGCGCTTGCGCTGAAAGCTGGCAAAAATGCTGGTAAGTTTTGATTGCGGCGGCTTTATTATCAACTTTAATTTAAAAATGCAGAATGATTCAGAAGTTTTAACTGCAGTCGGTCTCGGGTGCTGTATACTTTTATATAGTAGGCAGTGGCTAGGGTTGGTGAAAACTCTGACATTCACCATTCAACAGTTGTGGAGGTATGGGCTAGTTTAGACTAAACCTCCTCGTCAACCAGACCAACAGCTCCTCACGGCCCTGGACTCATTACAAATGGTTGTGATACTGTTAAATCTTTCATTCTACTCCGTAATTAAACACAATCCATATGTTTATGTTTTGCCTGTATTCACAACATCAACAGTTTGCTAAGTAGGTGAATAAATATTTACAAACACGTTCTATGCCAACTTACCTTAAATAAAATGTTCCAAACCCCGTCCAAAAATTATAATTGAATCTCAACTCTATGCCTACGATATTAAGTAAAAAATTGGTTGGGAAATTTGACAATTTTGTAAAGCTTGATTTGCTGCTTTCTGTAGAACAAATCTTTACCAAATGTAATAAAGATGCATGGTTTTATTTGTTTGTTTGTTTACGCCCGCTAATTTCGGAAACTACCAGACGTATTTAATATATTTTCTTATACCCAAATACTTTAAAAGCGTTAACGAATCCGAATAATATTTAAAATTCTAAGAATTGGCTAAACTCTTATAAAATTTGAAACAACATAATTGTTCGGTTTGCAATCGAACACCCATAATCAGCAATATTTCAACTTATACCTAATTAATCAATTACAGCAATTTACTTTATAATTTATTTCAGTGTTAACCTAGCATTCGGCAAATACACTCGTTTAAATCGGTTTATATCGTTTTATTCTATAGCATTCATTAAAGTTCGGTACAGCCCGAACATATTGGTCCTTCGAGCTACCGTACTAGCGGGATCTTTCATCGTACGCGTGTGATACTTGGTGGTGAAAGTGTTTCGCAGTGCGAGTAATCAGCAATTTTAACAGTACTTTTGTGAAGTTTAATCGGCTTCCATTATTAGCAATCTTTGGGGGTGTAATTCCTTCAAAGTGCACTCAGGTTTCTCGGAAGAAACTTGGTCAAGTAGCATACCCTTGGAGGCTTCACGGCTTTCATCCAGCAGACCTTGGAGGCGCCTTGCCTTCAAATAGCAAGTAGACAACATCCAGCAAACCCTTGGAGGCTTATCTGCCTTCAACCAGCATACTTTGGAGAAACGTTGGAGGCTCGTGGAATTCTGCAGCAGAGTAGCAGTTAAGAGGATATCCAGCGTCCTCCCAGCATCAGCAGCATTCAAGTAAGAGCTTTCCATATTATTAAGCGTGATGGAGTTAGATAACCTTATTGAAAACCAAAAAACAACTTATGATGCCATTAATCGGCTTCTAATTAATTTGAAAAAAGATAGTTCTGAGAGAAAGTCGTCTCCAGATTATTTTAAGAGGAGGTTATCTACGCTCGATAATTTGTGGTCGGAATTTCAGAATAATCATATTCAGTTATGCCAATATGATGAAATAAAAGAACATCCCTATATAATCAATTCGGAATATGAAACGGCTAATAGATTATATGATTCCGCCATCAAATATATAAAAGAGGGTCAAAAAGCACTAGAAATACCGAACCCGGTAGCAGGGACCAGCAAACATAATTTGCCAACGGTAATAGGAAGCAGTTCGCCGTTAGGTTCTGTAGACAAAAGCAAGGGGGTCGAAACCACGTTTTTGACACCTACTCAGCATATACAGCAAAGAGACCCTGAGGTTCAATCTCGACCATCATTATTGCAACAAGAAAAATCAGCCGCCATTAAAATTAAGGTCAGAGAACTCCTCAAAAAACAAGGCATTAACTTCAAAGCCTTTTCGAGGACAATAGGTAACATTAACATAGATAGCATTAACGAAAAATGGGAATATGAGTACTCTCTAAAAACTCTGCATTCACGGTGGTCAACAATTGATGCACTTCACTGGGACATAGAAGGTACCATGGAAGAGCCAGATGAGGTTTATCAAGAACTTTTTTCTAAACATGAAACCACATTTAATAACTTGGTTAAA
This sequence comes from Stenoptilia bipunctidactyla, assembly GCA_944452665.1. Taxonomy (NCBI): domain Eukaryota; kingdom Metazoa; phylum Arthropoda; class Insecta; order Lepidoptera; family Pterophoridae; genus Stenoptilia; species Stenoptilia bipunctidactyla. The sequence continues at coordinate 3,689,082 of OX101735.1, read as the reverse complement.
TCCCTTAATAGCAAACTGTGGTCAGCGGCACACAGACAGCAAACTACACCTCAAATGGATATTCCAATATTCACGGGTAGTTATCAGCATTGGGTCTCGTTTAAGGATCTCTTTACGGAGACTATCCATACGAATCCGTCACTGTCAGGAGCCCAAAAAATGCAATATCTAAAAAGCAAAGTTAAGGGTGAGCCAGAAACCTTGATTCGTCACTTGCCTATTAGCACAGATAATTACGGTATATGTTGGGATATTTTAAATAATAGATATAACAACAAAAAGGCTATATTCTCCACATACATGAATCTCCTGATGGGTTTGCCTACTATACAGCAACAATCTTTTAATTTAATTAAGAAAATGCACGACACCGTAACAGAAGCGCTTAATGGGATTAAGAACCTTGATATTGACATAAGTACATGGGATCCCATCATCGTTCATATTTTGCAACAAAAATTAGACCCAGAAACTTTATCAGGTTATGTAGAATCCATCAGCAACCCTAAAGATCTACCTACATTAGCTGAGTTCATGAATTTTCTAGAACAGAAATTTACAAATTTAGAATCGGCTCGCCGGAAACAGGAAACGCATTTACCTAAAACTAACTTTTTGAATTCAGGTCAACACAATAATCAAGCAAGAAGGCATAATTTTGAAAAACCTAACTTTAATTCCAATTATTTAAAACCGAAATCAATGCATATTTCAACTAATATTAAATGTCCACTTTGTTTCAAAGATCACCGCCTTTGTTATTGCGATATGTTTTTACAAATGGCACCGGATATGAGGTTGCAAGCTGTTTCAAAATTGAATTTATGCAAAAATTGTCTTTTTAAGCATAAAAGTAAATGTTTTTCACTAAAACGTTGCCGTAGCTGTTCAGAATTTCACAATAGTTTATTGCACGATGCATTTTCCAAACATAATTATAGCTTGCCTAGCACATCCGCTGCCCCACTAAGCAACCAAGACAACGTGATTGGGACTAGCCACGTGTCAATCGATGAAGCTTCAGAGGTTTTATTAGCGACAGCAAACATTAAGATGACTGCGGCCGATGGTTCTCAGCATGTCATGCGAGCACTTATAGATCAGGGTTCACAGATTTCAATCGTAACAGAACACGCTGCACAATTACTTAAGTTAAAAAGGCGCAAATGTAAAGGCTCTATTTTCGGCGTAGGCGAAAAGCAAAATCAGTGTAAGGGTGTAATAACAATAACAGGGCAATCTATGTATAACGATTTTACATTTGAAACGGATGCTCTTATTATGAATAATCTTATTAAGCAATTACCTAATCAATCTTTAAGCAAACCTTCCTGGCAGTACTTAGAACTTTTACAGCTGGCGGATCCTAAGTTTTATATTAGCAGGCCTGTAGACTTATTATTAGGAGCAGACGTTTATGCAAATATAATGCTGAGTGGAATTGTACGAGGCCAAGAGCAGTCCCAGCCAATAGCGCAACAAACACACTTAGGTTGGATTTTGTGTGGACCTATCCTCAAGTCCTTTCAATGCAATGTTGTCATTAATAATTTAGAAGACATAAAATCATTTTGGGAAATCGAAAGCATTACAGAAAGCTCAGATATGACGGCTGATGACTTACATTGCGTTGATTTTTACAATAACACAACTAAACGTCGCGCAGACGGCAGCTATGAAGTTAAGATTCCAATGCAAACAAACTTTCAGGAGAAGCTAGGTCAATCCGAGCATTTAGCATTAGCACAATTCAAAAGCCTTGAAAAAAGGCTCTGCAGGCAGACTCAGCTTTCTCAGCAGTATGTAGCATTTATGAGAGATTATGAAGATCTGGGTCACATGAAACCCTGTAAGCAATTTAACTCACAACTCAACTATTTTCTACCTCACCATGGTGTCGAGCGTAAAGAAGCAACAACTACAAAGCTAAGGGTGGTTTTTAACGCCTCGGCTAAAACCACAACTGGTTATTCCTTAAACGATTTAATGTTTAAAGGTCCAAACCTTCAAAAAGACCTTCAAGCATTAATTATTAACTGGCGGAGGTATCAATACGCATTTACAGCAGATATAGAACGCATGTTTCGTTGCGTATGGCTGGCTGAGGAAGATCAAACATTTCAAAATATAATTTGGAGAGATTCACAGCAAAAGGAATTTCAAATTTATCAATTAACCACAGTCACATACGGCACCAAAGCCGCACCGTTCTTAGCTATGATGACCCTAAAGAGGCTAGCATTAGATGAACGTCATCGGTTTCCTAGGGCATCGAAAATGCTAGAAAATCAATTTTACATGGACGATTTGTGCGGGGGATGCTTTTCCGAGCAAGAAGGGGTAGAACTAGTGGCTGAGCTTTGTGAACTATTAAAATTAGGAGGTTTCATCTTACGTAAATGGTCATCAAACAGCAAAAATATCTTACAAAATTTAAAATACGATCAAACCGCAGAATTATTCAACTTCAAATCTGATTTTACAACGAAAACTTTAGGAATTGGTTGGAACCCCGTGGAAGACAAATTTAAATTTCGCTATGAGACATTAAATTCAACAAATAAACTTACTAAACGCAAACTATTATCTGAGATCTCAAAAATATTTGACCCACTAGGCTGGCTGGCGCCAGTAGTGGTCAAACTCAAACTTTTATTTCAGCGAGTTTGGGCACAAGAAAATATATCATGGGATGACGTAGTACCCGAATCATTAATAGCTGAGTGGAGCAAAATGAAGGATGATTTAAAGCATATAAGCAATTTTGAAGTTCCTAGGTGGATTGGAAGCACTAAAACTGATACCATCCAGCTTCACGGATTCTGTGATGCGTCAACCAAAGCAATAGCCTGCGTAGTTTATGCCCGAAATACATCCAATCACAGCATAGTCATGATAGCCGCGAAAACAAAACTAGTACCGGTATCAAAAGTTAACAAAATATCATTGCCTCGATTAGAACTGAGCGCAGCAGAATTACTATCACAATTGTTAACAAAAATTGTAAACAGCCTTGAAGATATAGATGTAAACGTATTTGGATGGAGTGACTCCATGGTTGTACTTGGCTGGCTACAAGGTGATCCCGGAAGGTGGAAGACTTACGTGTCTAATCGAGTTTCAAAAATTATTAAAATCATCCCGTCCCGTTGTTGGCAGTACGTAAATACAAGCGAAAATCCAGCAGATTCCGCGAGCAGAGGCTTGTATGCATCACAACTTATGAAGCTACCCTTGTGGTGGAAAGGGCCCGAGTGGTTAGCTGATCATACAAGTTTTACTCATAAAAGTTCAGAATTTACAACCTGTGAAGAGTTACGTAACATAAAGGTCAACCTCGTACAATCTATTAATAACCATGAAAACATCATAGCAAATATTTTAACAAAAAGCAACTCTATTACAAAAGCAAAAAGAATATTAGCATGGATATTAAGAGCAACACGGTTATTGTTTACAATGAATAACATAAGTCAAAGACCCGGTTACCTGACACCTCAGGAATTAGATACGGCGCTTAATTTAGTAATTATAAATGAACAACGGCACGCATTTAAAGACGATGTTGCATATTATAAAAAACACAATCATTTTCACTGTAAAAGCAAAGTTTTGAATTTAAATCCTATTATTGATAAATCAGGCATCCTTCGCGTGGGTGGTAGGCTAAGAAGGGCAAATTTAGATACTAACATGAAGCATCCTGCCATCATACCGCACGACGGACGGCTTGCTTACCTTTTAATACAAGAAGCCCATTTAAAGAGCCTTCACAGTGGCGCTAGGCTTACCTTATCTTACTTGAGAAAAAGCTATTGGATTATAAAAGGTATAAGTGTCACTAAAAATCAAATAAGAAAGTGCGTTATATGCAAAAAACACGACCCGATTAAACATGCCCAAATGATGGGAGACTTACCTGAATACAGAATAGTCGAGGCTCCGCCCTTCTACCACACAGGGGTTGACTATACCGGCTTCGTAGAGGTAAAGTCGAGCAAGGGTCGAGGAATCAGGACGACAAAAGGATATGTTGTTGTTTTTGTATGTATGGTCACTAAAGCAGTACATCTCGAGCTCGCCTCCGACTTAAGCAGTTCAGCATTTTTAGCAGCCCTTAGAAGGATGTCAGCGCGTCGTGGGGCACCTATCCATTTGTATAGTGATAATGGAACAAATTTTATTAAAGCAAATAGATTAATACATGAGGAGATACAACAACTAAACGAAATCTTCAATGATAGTTACCTACTGTCTGAAATAGCTGAGATGAAGATCCAATGGCACTTCAATGCACCTACCTGGGCGAGCGCTGGCGGTCTTTGGGAAAGAGCCGTTCGAAGCATGAAGCATCATCTCAAAAGAGTCCTAGGGTCACAAAAATTAACATTCGAAGAGTTCTCCACACTTCTTGCTCAAATTGAAGCGTGTTTGAACTCAAGGCCATTATGTGCGTTAACGGAGAACATTGAGGACTTAGACGTACTAACTCCAGCTCACTTTCTAACTGGACGCGCAGGATTATCTGTTATAGCCACCGACGAAGACGCAAGAACCAGATGGGAGTTAATAAGAAAGTTAAACGAAGATTTGTGGAAACGATGGAAATTAGAATATTTGACTCAATTAACAACAAGAAACAAATGGTTAAAAGCAGAAAGTAACATTCAAATCGGTGATATAGCAATTATTCATGACGTCAGCATACCAGGAAAGTGGCCTATGGGGAAAGTAATGGACGTGCACCCCGGCAGCGACGGCTTAGTTCGCGTCGTAAGCCTTAAAACAAAGAACGGTGTTATCAAGCGGCCTATAACAAAAATATCCGTTTTGCCTATTTCAAACACTCAGCAATCCTCATGTACCTCCTCGCCAAGTGATAACAGTCATCAGCAACCAGCAGAACCATCGTCGAAACCTACTCAGGGTCATGAAAAACAATCGACAAAACGACAAACAAACAACCTTTCAGTTTCCACTTTTATATTCACATTATTAACCTTATTTTGCACTTTTACGCCTTGTCGAGCCTTTTATAACATAACATCAATGCCTAACAACCAATCAATCTACTTTGACCCAATATCGAAAATGCAGTTGATTAGAGATAAATGGACCCTTGTAGTGTATCATGACATGTCACCATATTGGCAGGGAGACGCAGCATTTAACAGAATATTTAAACATCTCGAAAAAACATGTGATATCAATAACAATGATTGTAATATGATATTACTACAACTTAAGTACGAGTACGGTGAACTACAATATTACAACCAGCTTTTACTAACTCAGCAATACACGGGGGAAGCCCGGCGGCGCCTCAAACGCGGTCTTATCAACGGTGTGGGTTATATTGCAAACAGCTTGTTCGGCGTACTAGACGAACGATTCGCTGAACAATACGCTCGTGACATTGAACTGATTCGAACCAACCAGCATCACTTAGCAAACTTATGGCGTAATCAAACTAACATCGTAGAATCTGAATTTAATTTATTAAAACGCACAGAGCAGATTTTTGAAAAGCAGCATAAAATTATTAACAGCCGTTTGAACTCGTTAGAAAGAGCCACGAACGCTATTAACAAAAATGTGCAGATAACTTCAGAATCCACAGAGTTTCTAATGTCATCTTTTATGGCCTCTAATTTATTAAGAACTCTGAAGCAAATTCAGGATGTGCTGTTAGAGACCCTAACTGATGTATATCATGGACAGTTTAATGTGCACTTGTTGACCCCAAATCAATTAACTTTTGAATTGACTAATATTATGAGTCACTTGTCAAAGGATCTAGCATTACCTATTGAAAATATTAAAAGCGATTTGTATAACATCTACAAACTATTAAAGGTTAAGAGCAGAATATCGCAAGACTATTTAATATTTGAAATTACAATCCCATTGATAAGCAGAGATTACTTCGAACTTTATAAAATAATAAGTGTTCCACAGCAAGTGAATGAGTTCGAAATTGGAGCTATACCGCTATCAGATTACATCGCTATTAGCTTAAGAAAGGATTCATACATTTTAATTACAAGTTATGAATTACTTCAATGCCATGAATAATATAAACAATACTTGTGTCAGTTTCAAACTCCGACTCATCATTTAAAAACGAATGAGCACTTTTGCATATTAGATCATAGCAGCGGGAAATGCAAGATTAAAAAGGCAGTCTGTCAGGATAAATGGGTAGCTCTGAACAATCCTTCATCCTACATGTTCAGCTATTGCAAAGAATATCCTCTTCGCATAATTTGTGAGCAAGAAGTTAGCACCCAAATGATAAAAGGAGCTGGCATTATTTACTTGGGACCTGCCTGCGAAGTGAAGGGTCAAGATATTACATTGTACTCACATGACCACAAATTCCACAAAATAAACGTAGAAACTAAGTTTATCATACCGACTCTCTCAGAACTTAACCACATTATCAACGTAACCTTACCCTTACATAAGGACGATAATGAGCTCATAAGTTACTCGCTAAATAACTCCATCATTAGCTTAGCAAATGACATCAAAGAGATGAAAGCAGCAGACACAGGGGAGCAGGGGCTGTCGCAGCATGACATCCATCAGTACGCGGTCAGCTACGCGCTGGTGGCGTGCGCGGCTGCGGGCGGCGCGGCGCTGGCGTGGCTGCGACTGTGCCGCCGCCGCCCGCGCCGCCTCGTCGTGGCGCCGGAGATCAGGGCGATGGCTGATCTCAATAGTGTAGTGAACAGTGTAGCTCAAAACACAAGCAGTGATAGTGCGCGAAACGTTACCGCGGCTAACGCCAAACGTAAAATATTCAGTATCGTAGAGAACTCTGTTTAACTTAGGGGACTCTAAGGCTTAAATTTCTTAAAAATTTTACTTTATGTTTTTTTATTAATTTAGTACCTTTATTTACAAACATTCATAAGCTTTTAACATGTTTTTTACGTTTTATATACGGTTTACTTTTAATTTTACATATTTTATACAATGTTAGAATTTTAAACTTTCTTTTTCTCGTGGTCGGGAGTATGTTCGGTTTGCAATCGAACACCCATAATCAGCAATATTTCAACTTATACCTAATTAATCAATTACAGCAATTTACTTTATAATTTATTTCAGTGTTAACCTAGCATTCGGCAAATACACTCGTTTAAATCGGTTTATATCGTTTTATTCTATAGCATTCATTAAAGTTCGGTACAGCCCGAACAATAATGTTTCGAAAGAAAACGGCCATCTTTAGACATTGCATCCACATATGACATAACGTGGTCGGGCTATAAGGTAAGGTTATTTTTAGCTGACCATACTATTTAGTTTAATTGACACACCTTCGTATGTCATTCAGTATCCTATTCTCATACTTTTTGTCCTATTTTAAGCTAACTTGCATCCTATTCATGATACTTAGTTCTAGTTTGATTTCATTAAAGAGTCAAATCGTAAACTTGTTCAAAAATAGTTACTTAATAAATATTAAGGTAAAAAGTAAAATATTATCATCATCAGAACTCCGTGTAATGAGCCCACTGCAGGGCTATGAGTCTCTCCTCTGGGTGACGAGGAGGTTTAGGCCGTAATCCACCAAGCTGGCCCTTGCGGGTTGGTGGTTGTCAGAATTTTCAGGCTGGCGAAATAGTTCTGACAAACTCTTACGACTACCGTGTACAAGTATGCAGCACCCGGGACCGACTGCTTAACGTCAAAAGTAAGAAATCAGCGGTCACCCGTCCTTTTACCGACCGCGCCAAACGTTGCTTAATCTGCGATACCGTATGATATGCATATTAACCACGGCGCGGCGCCACAACCAAAAATAATATGATTAAACATATACATATATCTTTTTATACACCTTTTTATCTGTATTATTTTTGTAGCCGGATTAAATCGTCGTGCAGTTTTGTGCTTCCACTGTTATCTTAATAGGTATTACAAAACATTATCGCATTTATGAGATAATATAAGAGACAATAGTTGTTTTAATGGGTTTGTGAATTTGCTTACAACCAACACGTAAATAAATAAATTATAATCAACGAATTCAGAGCATTACAAAAACCGGCTTCACCGACATTTTTTTAAATAAGTACTTGTCAAAACTTTGTCACCTCCGTATCCGTTTTTATGTTTTTTCGGAAATTTAAATTTATTTAAAAAGTACTCAATCGATTTCAATGAAATTTAAATAGGACTATCAATAGAAATAATCTTCAAAATCGATTCATAATTGACCAAATAATCGCGTAACAAAGATACAAAAAAAGGCATAGGTACCTATCCACACACGAATTTTCCTACTCTTTTTGGAAGTCTATTATTTGACTATGTAGGTCGTAGTTACATAAGTAGGACCTACCTATGCTGCCTATACAGGGTGGTGGGTCACTTTCAAAATTCCAGAACGTGAGTTTAAGAGCATACATGAAGAGAAAAAATAAATTAAAAAATAAATATTAATTATTTACTGAGTAAATTTATCCGAAAGTTAAAGAATTCATTACGCAACGCATGGTTACATTCATCATCATCATCATCATCATCATCCACAGCCTGCAGACGTCCACTGCTGGACATAGGCCTCCCCCAAGGTCTTCCACATCGCTCGGTCCCGCGCCGCCCTCATCCAGCGTTTACCGGCGACTTTGACCAGGTCGTCGGTCCATCGTGCGGGGGGCCTGCCTACGCTGCGTCTCCCAGTACGTGGCCGCCACTCGAGAACTTTTCTGCCCCACCGGCCATCTGTTCTTCGAGCTATGTGCCCTGCCCATTGCCACTTCAGCTCTGCAATCCTTCTGGCTATGTCGGTGACTTTGGTTTGCCTGCGAATCTCCTCATTCCTGATTCGATCCCGCAGGGAAACTCCGAGCATAGCCCTTTCCATTGCCCGCTGAGCGACTCGAAGCTTGTTTATAAGGCCCATAGTTAGCGACCACGTCTCAGTGCCGTATGTACTACCACAGGAGTAGGTGCAACATGGACGTTCGACATAACCTTCGTCTTATCCATGTTCATTTTAAGGCCCACTCGCTGCGAGGCTCCACTGAGGTCATCGAGCATTTTACTCAGGTCCTGCAGGGTCTCAGCCATGACTACGATGTCATCCGCGAATCGAAGGTGAGTGATGTACTCGCCGTTGATGTTGATGCCGAGCCCATCCCAGTCCAGAAGCTTGAAGACATCTTCCAACGCTGCGGTGAACAGCTTAGGCGATATAACGTCGCCTTGCCTGACGCCCCGCTGCAGTTGGATAGCCTTCGAATTCTGATCCTGAAGACGGACTGACATAGTGGCGTTTTTGTACAAAAACTTCAACGCTTCGATGTATCGATAGTCAATTTGGCACCGCTGCAAAGACTGCAGTACAGCCCAGGTCTCGATCGAATCGAAGGCTTTCTCATAGTCCACAAACGCCAAGCAAAGTGGATGGTTATACTCTTCCGTCTTTTCTATAACCTGCCGCAGCGTATGGATGTGGTCTATGGTGCTAAAGCCTTTTCGGAAACCGGCTTGTTCGGGAGGCTGGAAGTCGACAAACCTGCGTGCGAGACGGTTCGTAATGACTCTTGAAAACAGCTTGTATACATGGCTCAACAAAGTAATGGGTCTGAAGTTCTTCAAAAGGGTTTTATCACCTTTTTTGTAGAACAAGACCACTATGCCTTGGAGCCACGCTTTGGGCGTTTTGCCCTCGAGGATGATGGAATTGAACAGCTTCTGAAGGGTTTTAAGCACAGGTTTGCCACCAGCTTTCAGAAGCTCGGCTGTAATTCCGTCATCACCCGGCGCCTTGTTGTTTTTAAGCTGTTTAAGGGCCATACTAATCTCGTACAGGCTGACGTCTGGGATATCTTCGGTATAGTGTCGGGTTAATTTGGCTCGTGGGTCTTTTGCCATGTCTTGAACAGGTGCCCGTGTTGTAGTGTATAACTGCCCGTAGAACTTCTCAACTTCCCTCAAAAGTTCGGGTTTAGACGAAACAACCCTGCCGTCGTCCGTTTTCAACTTCGTCAGTTGGTTCTGGCCTATAGACAAATCTCTCGCGAAGACCTTAGAGCCCTTGTTTTGCTCGATAGCCTTTTCAATACGGTCTGTATTAAACCGGCGTAGGTCGTTTTAGGGACTTGGAGATTTGTTTATTTAGCCGCCGATACTGAGAAGCATCTTCCGGGGACTGCAGGATCATTGTGCGTCTTTCTTCCATGAGTTTGAGGGTAGAGTCTGAGATTTTTCCAGTTCGTTTTGCACGGCGGGTTTTAAAGAACTTAGACCCAGCCGTGGAGACAGTTTCCACAAACCTGTTATTGAAGTCGTCCATATCGACGCACTCGCCGAGGCATTCAAAGCGGTTCTGCAATTCGAGCTGAAAGCTTTCGGGGTTTTGGATCTGGATGGGTGCAGGACGAAGTACAGACTTTATCAGTCGAGATCGCTCCAGTTTTGGATTCAGACTCAATGTGCCTCTTACTAAGCGGTGATCAGTACCGATTTTCACGGCAGACATCATTGAAAATCTGTTTTCTCGTTGACATGATATAGTCTATCTCGTTTTTGGTGTGACCATCGGGGCTTATCCAAGTCCATTTGCGGTGTTCCGGTTTCTTGAAGAATGAGTTCATCATAAAGAGGCCCTCCTTCTCCAAGAAGTCGGCCAGCATCTGGCCTCGGACGTTCCGGACTCCGACTCCAAATTGCCCCACTTTCTGCTCATCGCCGCTTTGTTTGCCTAATTTTGCGTTAAAATCCCCCATGACCACGTTGAAATGAGTTTTGGAGCTGTGTATGGCTTTGGAGATGTCCTCATACATAGCCTCCACCTCATCATCGGAGTGTGTCGAGGTCGGAGCATAGACCTGTATGACCTTCAACGAATACCGTTTGGTAATTCTGAGTATCAGGTACGCTACCCTATTCAACACGCTCTCCATTTTTGTAACATTGGTCACGAGGGTTTTGTGGACGAGAAACCCGACACCACCTTGGGACAGTTGGTCGCCCTCCCGGAAGTAGAGAAGATTGCCGGATTTCAGGATTATCGATTCCTCTCCCTGTCTACGGACTTCAGATAACCCCAGGATATCCCAATGCAATCCACTCAATACTTCCTCCAGCTCAACAATCTTTTCGTCTGTCCGCAGTGTCCTAACATTGTATGTCGCCAGGGCCAAGGGTCGTCGTCAGTAGCCTGGTCGAACCCGGGGATTCTTAGCACCCCCTGTCCCGCCGTTTCCTCGACCGCTACCTTGATCGAGACTAGCTGGACCGCCGGGGACTAGGGGCCGGGGCCTTTGTTTGTGGTTCATGTTTTGGGGGGGAAATGCCGTAATCGCCACACTTGGCAGGCGGGTTGGCGATCGCAGTGTGGTGTTAATATACAGAAAAGGACGCTGCTGCCCGTCCTCTGGTTTGTCCCTTAGTCGACTCTTACGACACCCATGGGAAGAGATGGGGTAGCGCTATTCTTAAGGCGACGCCACACGCCAATGGTTACATTAGCGTTATACAATAAATATGTACTTAGCGGGTGGTGGTGTGCGTGTGGCGGAAACACTGCTGTGTGCGCGTTGACTGAGGCAGCGCATCGGGAAAAGTGTAGTAAGGTCTCTTTATTTCATCATCATCATCATATGATTATAATTAGAATCGAGCGGGTGGTGGTGTGCGTGTAGCGGAAACACTGCTGTGTGCGTGTTGACTGAGGCAGCGCGTCGGAAAAAGTATAGTAAGGTCTCTTCATTTATTCATAGGGATTTCTGGTGAAAAATTAAGCACCTACTTTCATTACATAATTATGATTAGAATCGAGTACAGAGTGCTCTCCTTCAGTATTGCAAATTTGTCACCAATCACCCTGTATACAAGAATAGAAGGGCTTTTTCTTATACCTTAGTAGCTTATCCTAGAGATCAAAAATTACTCAGGTATGTTGTGCAAGTAGTTATTCATAAAACGCTCTTAAATGTGAGGACGATCCTAAGTTACTTGGTATCAAACTTTTAGCATATTCATAGATGTAAGCTCTTAGAGTTGACAGCAGCCATATTGATAGCAGCATTTAAATTTGCTCTCGAGAATAGACAGCTATTGTAAATATGGGCCTTAATCTCTAGTTTATAAGGCACTGTTTCATTCCTCTTCCATCTTATAACAACCACCGAATTCTCAATAGGTTTAGTGAGAACAATGCGCGTGACGCACGCAACTCCTCAACTTGCCAACGTGACTTTATTAGAAACTAGCCACCACGCGCGGTTTTACCCGCGTAACTTTTGATCCTGTGGGAATTTCGGGATAAAATAACCTATAACCTATAGCCTATAACCTTCCTCAAGAGTTAGGCTATCAAATGCAAAAATAATTTTTCAAATCCCACTTGTAGTTTCTGAGATAAGCGCGTTCAAAAAAACAAACAAACAAACTCTTCAGCTTTATATATTAGTATTGATGTAGTGCATTTATAATAACTCTTTCGTCTACAATTTTAACTTAAAAAATCCTACGGGATTAATTCATCAAAAGGCTTGCTAAGAGTAAAGTATTTATATAAGACTCAAATGTGAGGACATTCCTAAATTACTTGATCTCACTTGTATCGGCACTCACGTACGTTATTAAAAAGCAGTCATATTTGAGTCATATTGATAACAGTATTTAAATTCACTCTCAAAAGTCGACAGCAATAGTGTAAATATGAGCCTTAGTCTCTAGTTTACAAAGTTCTATTATAAATAACAATCACAAAATTCCCACCAGGTCTAGTAACAACAATGCGCGTGACGCACGCAACTCCTGCGCCGCTGTTTGCGCACAGCGCGGACAGGCGGTGGGAGTGCGAAGCGAACATGCCAGCTGGATTGCAGTGCAAGGATATCGCGAGACAGCTGGTCGAAGACTGGCCTGGTAGAGATCTACATGTAAGGAAATTTATTTATGTTATTTTAAACTAAGTAACTTGCTCCTTGAGGATCTCTTCTGAAATTACATAAATACATAACTTCACGTCTGTATCCATTACGGGGCAGGCAGAAAACCAGAGGCTATGAAACCATCTGAGGTCTCGTTTGATAAATTTAGAGGTATTATAATGATGGAGAGAGACTATTGCAGTGACAGGGGGTCAGCCTATCGCTCGCAAAAGAGAAGCAGCTGGCACATTCTATGTTTTTCTTTCACTCCCAGTCCAGCATGAAAGAATCTGTAAAGAATTCTTGAATACTTTTTGTCAATAGATTTTCATAACCTGAATCGCACAATCTGTCAACATGTATTGAAGGTGTTTTAATATTATATGCTAAAATAACGACTTTAAGAGCTTGATTTTATAATAAATGAAAAAATGTGGTGCAGGGGTGTAAAATGCTGGATTCTACCTCCCCAGGGGCAAGAAAAATATTGTTCCGAGTCTGGGTATTTATCGTTAGACGTGTTTATAATCAAGGTTCTCTCTCTACATGGTATTCCACATCACCAGCTTTGCTTAGTTAGGGGCAATGTAATCGGTGTGATTGTCTAGGGAGTTTTTCACATTCATACATACATACCTACATAACTTCACGCCTGTATCCCTTATAAAGAACGAATGCAGAACACCAGAGGCTATAAAATAATCTGATGTCACGTTTGACTTTGGAGGTACTTATTATAATTAAAGACTATTGCAGTGAAAGGGGATCAGCCTGTCACCCACAAGACCGCCACTTAAACCTGTGACCTTTAACCGACTTTTACAGTATGCCCGGGAAGAGAAGCAGGTGACACATTCTGTGTTTTTCTTATAATTAATTTTTAACCTGTTTGCTTGACTTTAAAAATTACATTCACTTCACATTAACAAGTCTCCTTTGCCCCACAGGTGATACTTGGAGGTGGTCGTCAAATGATGGTCTCCAACGCTACAGGCTCCGACGCAGATCCACTCGACACTTGGTCATGCTACAGCAGGGATGGACGAAATCTCTTCAAAAATTATACCGAGGACAAGCAAAGCCGGGGTCTTAAGTACAGCGTGGTTTCAAACACCGGTGAACTAAAAGCTATTGATGTGCAGAATACCGATTATCTGCTGGGTAAGTAGATATCTAGCTATCAAGGTCATAAGGCTAAAGCACCTGTAACACTGTTTACAACATGGATTCAAACCTAGATGAATTTGCAAGTTTACAGCAGTGTAGACGGCTGTTTGCAACCAAATTTCACTTGACAACAAGTTGGGGACGTGGTTGAACGTGACCTTGGTTGGAGGCTTGTTTTAAGCGCCGCGCCATTTACAGCAGGGTGAATGAAACTCGGTGTTGGTTATTAGTAAAAGTCACCTTAGTTTTAAGCCCTATTTTTAACCTAACTGGTCGCTTACCTGTGATTTAGTAACGAAGCTTTTTCAATAAGCGTCTGTTTTTCCTGACCACTACAGTCCAGGAACTTTTAAGTGTCAAGTGAATAGGTTTCTCGTGGATGGACGTGTAACACCATAGTCTTCATGCGCACTTTCCATCAGGTGGCATGGAAGACAAACGTCCTATCCTTACAATATAAAAAAAAAGCTCTTTATAGAAGGTCTTGAAATCAGGATCAGACATTTCCTTGATTCTATTTACAAATGGTGTGAAATATTGGTTCATACATTGAGCAACGATACTGAACCTTAAGTGGCTACAAATTAGTGTTGTGACAAAGTTACGTAGTAGGTAATAGAAATTTGGCTTAGACTTTGCCTACGAAAAAGATTGTACTACATATCCTTTATGAACTATTTTCGATTGACTCTTGTGATTTTATTACAGGTATCTTCGCAAATGGCCACCTGGCATACGATTTCGAAAGGGACAGAGGACCTCAGGGTATGCCCTCCATAGCTGATATGACAGAAGCAGCCATCAAAGTTCTTAGCAAGAATAAAAAAGGATACTTCCTAATGGTATTTGATAACTTTTAAAGTATGGTTCTAAGTTGATACCACACTTGGTAGTAACGCCATCAGTCTCCATTATGATAACGATTTCGATTTTTCAAAAAAGACAGGTAGTGAATCAAGTCCCCAAGTTTTAAAACTGCATGCTTCATATCAATCATTTACCTGTATTGCCACTAGGTAATGTGCGATTTAAGTTAGCTGCAGCTTTTGTAAACGAAAAAAGCGTATTTTTAATAAACAAAATAATGGCCACCTAACGGATAGTGACGATGCACTTAGATAAAGGCGTCTCTCCACTAAGTACCCATTCAGTATACAATTGAAAGAACCAGGACTTATAGTGGTATGTAAAAACATAAGTCAGCAATAATAGTAGATTAGTAGCCAAGGGCTGTAAGGCATCAATTGCAGCCCGAGATATTTCGCGAGATATCTCGCTGCGCTCGTACACTCGAGCTAACTATTCTGCTTTACATCTCGATTGTGAGGTAAGCAGGAAAAAACCGGCATAACAAGAATAAAACATTTTATTTGTTGAAAATAGTGAAATGAGAACAATTTTAAAATTTTAGGGACAGGTGTTTTCTATTCCCGCCTTTTTTCATTAAAAAGAATAAAGTAAAGATCTTTTTTTTTAAGATCGAAATTGAGCTTGCCGTTCGATATTTAAAATTGTTGACTATTATACTCACGCCAAGAAAAGGTTGAATAGCAAAGCGACCTCTTTGGTCATTGGGCTGAATGCATGATGTCTATTGCCAGTATGATGGTTAGATGTATACGAACTTTTTGAAAGAAGGAAGTGTTTTTTTTAATTACTTACCGCCCTAGGGCTTTTCTCGCTAGATTATTACCCTAGAGCGCTAATTAGTACCTACAATCCCCATTTGGAGGTAATAAGAACCTACTTTAACAGAATTTTAATATCTTTCACCCACAAACTCTGATGAAGCTTTCTATTTCTAAGTAATCCCTAATGTAATATAATAAACATAGAAAATTATTACCTTAACCTCTACGTATAACTTTTACAATTTCAGATACTAGGTAATAAAATAACTTTTTGAATTTAAACTCAGATCAAATTCTAATGACGCACTACAAATAGGCATGCTTTGGGTAAATAAATGTATTTTTATTTTCAATGGCACTCATTGTAACTATTTTAAACTTTCCTAATAAAAAATGTAGCTAACTCCATTACTGATAGAAAAATCTAAAGTTTACAAATTGTATTACAGAATTAGAAATAGATATTGAGATACGCATTGGGATAAAAATCAAGGTTTTATAAAAACTTCTTGATTATACAGATGAGGGTATTTTCCACCTACCATGGTTATTTATACTAATCCATTTATAAAACAAATAGATAGTTCAAAAGTTAACGTATTTCCCCAGTGTAATTCAACTGTAATCAATTCATGTAATTGTAATAGTGGGTGGTTATCACAGATATATCTTTTCCACATAACACGGGGTTAGTCGAAATCCAATTAGGTTCCTACAAATCTACGATCAGCTGGTAAAATGTTAAAATCTTTATCTTCTATGTCAGAGGTCCTGGGTTCAAATAACGGCTGAGAAGGTGCGCGATAAACAACCAATAGATATGAGCCGCAAGGAGATGTCTACGGACAGTATGCTAAGTTGAGTTTTGTGCAGACGGGCATTAGGTACTTAGGTACAGTTCACCTAAGAGTTATTTTTTCATTTAGCTGCCTGATTTACATAATCTTTGGATAAATCCGACATTTATGGACAAAATCAAACAATCCTGGTCGAAGAAAACATATCGAACAAATATTATTTAACAAAAATATGATCCATATAAGAGTTAAGGGTAAACATTTGTTTACATGCTTATTTCTAGATTGAAGGAGGAAAAATCGACTTAGCACACCATCGCGGTCGAGCAAAGACAGCTATCGATGAGGCGGTCGCTATGGAACATGCAGTGTCTTTAACCTTGTCTATGGTAGACACAGAAGACACACTCGTTATAGTCACGAGCGATCATACACACACGTTGTCCATCAATGGATATCCGTACCGCGGGACTGATGTGTTTGGTAAGTAACTCAAAAATGTTAACTTTTTTACATTAAGACTAACTGAAGGAGAGGTGGACCACTTTGGCGAAGGGGTAAACCTATCTGCCCAGATGCCAGTCGTCTATGGATGTCAGTGCTGCGTTTATCTATATGTATATTTATTTTATATTCTAGGTCGCCCTAGTTCGCAACATGGTATCTCATAATGCAAGTTTTGCTTACTTTGAGGCCATGTACCTAGTATTTATAACCTACATACCCGGCTCCGCTACCGTGCGGTTTCGTTTTAAGGTTGTTGCAGTCTGTTTATTTGAAGTCTTTTCAAATCGATATTTCATACTTCCGAGGTGTTATGGGAGGCTTTTTTGTGGACGATCGGCTGACCCCCTGTCAGTGCAATAGTCACTCTCCACTATTATAATGCCTCCAAATTTGTCAAACGTGACATCAGATGGATTTATTACCTCTGGTGTTCTGCCTACCCCATACGGCATACAGGCGTTATGTATGTATATGTATGTTATTTGATACTTCAAACACAAATAGTCATATTTTTATCAGTGCACAAATCGTATGTATTTCTTACTAGAACAATCTACGAACTTTTTTATGTAAAAATTTAAAGTTACCTTTACAAAGCTGCAATGAAGGGAGTGGGAGCTGCAGAGCTTTTCGCATAACTAAAATAACATCGCTGTGCTCGACGACGACATCGTCGACAGGATAGCAAAGATTTCTTCTTAACATTTAGCAGAATATAAAAACCTAAAGAAAATTTTCAAACAGTTCGACGTTTGAAAATTTTCTCACGCCATCAGCGACGAGCGCTAGTGCTGTGTAGTGAATACCAATTATGTCACTCGTCGCTGGTGCATCGATGGACTCGACACTGCTGTTTAGGAGAATAGCCCTGATGAATGTTTTAGGTACAATTTCACAATATATCTATTGATTATTTAATGAACAATACATGAATGAGGAGGT
This sequence comes from Stenoptilia bipunctidactyla, assembly GCA_944452665.1. Lineage (NCBI taxonomy): Eukaryota > Metazoa > Arthropoda > Insecta > Lepidoptera > Pterophoridae > Stenoptilia > Stenoptilia bipunctidactyla. The sequence goes on along the minus strand of OX101735.1, from coordinate 3,671,136 downwards.
ACGTCATATTCCTACAGCAAAACTTATCTAAAGACACTTACTTCAAGATGTAGATGAAATACAATAAATCAACCCCATATCAAATTCAACATAATTACATTTAAATCGGATCAAAATCACCCGAATATTATTTCTCTCATAACTTTCCCAGGAATTGCTCCAAGTTCTCCATACGACCACACAAACTACACCGTTCTCTCCTACTCCACTGGTGGTCCCGGAGCTTTCCACTACTATGCCACCACAGAGAACAATGAAACGGTGGTGAAGCGGAGGGATGCCAGTGAACAAAACACAACCAGCTTCATGTATGAACAAGTGGCCGGTATAAGACTGGACGAGAATAGTCATGGAGGTGGTGACGTTGCAGTCTATGCAAAAGGTAACCAAATATTTATTATGCCTTATCAAAAGTTTACGATCCCCTTTGTTTTTAATCGAATTCAAAAAAAGGAGGTTCTCAGTTTGACCTGTAAGTATGATGTATGTAAGTATGTTTGTCCGCGATTTCCTCGCGTTTGGCTGAACCGAATTAGATGCGGTTTTCAGAAAAAGATTTGTCATGTTTAGGAGAAGTTTTTGATATTTTAACCAACTTTATCTGTTTATTTCGTATCAGAGATGGGCCGAATGTTCGGCCTAACATTCGTATTTCTTACATTCAACATATGTATTCAGCCGAATGTTTGATTAATTTGCCGAATAATTATCGAATACTAGCAGTTACTCTAGTATTCGCTAATTAGCCAACTTACAAAGAGAAGTTTAACCTTGTTGGCTGAACCGATGTTGATGCGGTTTTTAAAAGGATATTTGTCCCATTTAGGAGAACCTTAGGTTTATAACAGCTCCCACCTCATTTCGATTTCATAACAATATGAACAGTCTTATTTTATTTATCATTACACAAAACATGTATCTAACAATTATATTTTAATAGCAGATAAAATAAAAAATGTACAAAATACTTATATCTACTTAAAGGTAACATACCAAATTAAATTAAAAATCAAATAAAGAATAAACCAAATGAAAACCTTAAACTAAGTACATAAATGACCTTTCACTATGTTTGTACTTTTTATGCAGTGTGCTTTGTTGTACTAAAAATTTGATTTGGCACCGACTTCAAAAACTATGTAAATACCTACCTAGATAAATTATTAATGTTCTTATTACATTTAATAAGTATTAATTCAGTTTTGGCAGAAATTTACTATGGTAGTAATATCGATGGAGTAGAAACAGAAATAGGATGGCGTTTATAAAAAATATTTAAACATTTTTAGTGGTTCACTTTTTCTTTAAAAGAAATAATTAGTTTGCTTGTTTGGGTTTTATGACTTTTTTTATAATTTTTTTATTTTTGTAGGTTTCTGAGCTCAGTTCAACATTACACTGTTCTATTTTATACGGGGGGGGGGGGGGGGCTTAAATCTCAAGAGTTGCTAACAAAAACTCGTTTTTAAGCCTCTGACTTTGGTATTCATTAGACGTAAAATGAAAGTGAAATTCCGAAAATTAGAGTCAAATAAGACGAACCTAAAATTCCACGGGTTCAGGATAGAACTGGATCTACAAAAAAATTATACCTACAATTAATGATAATTTGCATCATTTGAGCGATGAAGTTTGGCGATATTTTGTATGAATGGTAGTTGTTAGCCAGACGAACGTTAGTACCACGAGGAGTTCCTTCCACCAAGCGCTATTTTCGACATGCTTATCCAAGAAAGGCAGGACTATTTTGGACACAATAGGTCTATTATGACAGGACTAATATTTTGATTTGTTCCAGGACCTTTTGCTCATCTCTTCCACAACGTGCACGAGCAGCACTATGTCTTCGCCGTCATTTCGTACGCTGCAAAGTTAAATGAAAGCAATTCCGTAGCATACTCAACCCATTATCTTTGTATACCTTTACTTCTCATTTTACAAGGAATCCTGTTTTTAATGAAATAATAAATTAAGAGGTATCTAGAAGTACATAATTAAGAGGCTTTGTTCGTAAATAATTCATAAATATAATAGTGAATTTTATTTATTTTAGATTATATAGATTTTAATGCAGATTTTATTTTATTAAAACTGATGCTTATGTTCTTACGGATTACGATAACTAGTTAAAACGGGGACTTTCAACCCTATTGCATATGTCGTTGAATGAACATTACATGGTTAATAGGTCCTATATTGTGGATTTATTCAAGGACGTAATGCCTATACAGCAGTGCGATCACAGAACTTTATCGAATCGTATATTAACGAATGTTTACGAATGCTCGTATAGTACCTATGGAGTCGGTTGCAAGTTTTGAGTAACATTGTAATTTTTTATTTTACAGATATTTATGAGTACAACATGTTTACAAACATTCAAAATTAACAAGGCACACATTTATTTAAGCTGGCCTTGCGGCAATAGATAGATTTCAATTTTTTCTTAAAAACCGTCTTCATACTATTCGAACATTCGTTAACAAACGATTCGATAAAGTTCTGTGCTCGCACTGCATGGTTCATTTGTAGTCACCGGCGAAATTCTTTTACACAATAAGTATAATTTACAGAAAAGATTTTAGCAATTTTTTTTTTTACCAAGAAATAAATATATCCGCCAACATATTAAGCAAACCATGGTCACTCTAAATTACCATTAAAATAAAGGCAACTACGCGCTACTACAAAACATCTTGTAGTACTACGTCGTAGTATTATCAATGAAATGCCGCTTCGTAGTAAGTATGTTCATCAACAGCGACTATTTTTTTTAAAGTTTGTGGTTCCATTATCCATATTTCTCCTTTTTTGTACTGAGCGACGATAAAATAAATATGCAGGTACGTTTATATCGTAACAAAGAAACTAACAATTAAATTTGGCTGGTGACTACAAATCAACCCTGTATAAACTGCTAATCCCGGTGATCACTTATTCTGGTTTGATTAAGTATAATCAATAAACGGATGGGTATGTGCTATTAAAGATAGCCTTTAGTTTAGGTCTCAATGAAACACTTAGTATTATTAGTATTTATATACAAAGGATGAGACATTTGTCTTCCAGAACAGCTGTAGACTACTTTGTTCATGAAGACAAAGGTATTACACGTCCATCCATGAAAAACCTATGTAATTGACACTTAAAAGTACCAGAACTGTAGAGGTCAGGCAAAACAGACGCTTAAGCGTTCGTTCCACACCTTAGCGATGGTATCAAAAAGGAACCGTCGGAGCGATTTTTCGGTATGTTCACGATATAGGGATGGAAGTTTTGTGTGCGTCTAGTAGTCCGACAGTAAAAAGATGTTTAATGTCAAAAAGAGCATTCACTAGTTTCCAGAATGTATCAGCTATAAGTAGGTAACTATTTAAGCAAACAAGCATCCTTAATTCGTCGATGCTCGAGAGACATCAATTTTTATTTGTCAGGTCACTTGGTGTATGAGCATGGTGTTTTATTACATACATACATAACTTCGCGCCTGTATCCCTTACGGGGTAGGCAGAACACCAAAGGCTATGAAACCCTCTGAGGTCTCCTTTGATAAATTTAGAGGTATTATAATGATGGAGAGAGATATATTATTTAGTTTAATTTACAAACTTATATTACCAGTGACACGTTGTATCTTATTAATAGTGCCACTAACCCAATGGGCATAATATGCTACATGCAGTTAATGTCTAGGTTTCTATTGAATTATAATGTGTAGTTATTTATTATTTCGATTATAAAATTGAATGTGAATAAAACATGATTTATCTACAATTAAATTCGTTTAATAAATCACGTTGAATTTCATTCATCAATCGTTCTTATCCAATGTATTCATGTATAAGTTCTGTTGAAAACAGGGACAGCATATCGGTATATTTTTTTTAAATAGTACTAGTAAAATTTCAGTACCCTTATTAGTGTACTGCTTCATCAAACACAATACCTGTATCTACAAGTTATTAAAATCTAACTTAATCATATCAGTACCCAAATAACGTATACCGGATTAATTTCTGTAGATGTTTTTAGTACGAAAATATTTTAACCGATTTAATTTCTGGACCGAAATGTATAGGTCAGCATATGTCCCTACGCTTCATAGGCTTGCAACTAAACTATCGCACATTCTAGTTATTTAAAAATAAAAATTTAGTATCAATATTAATACCGGAACATTTCAGTTGACTGAAAAAAAAAATCAGTTATGCTGGCAATAATAAAAAAGGTAGGTACACGAATTATTTCAGTATGAACTCCTGTACTGTTATTTTTAAATACTTACACCTAATTTAACGGTATGACGTCATACAGATTTTTTTTTACAGAAATTCATACCGGTATGCAGTCCTTGGTTGAAAATACAAAAAATATTTTACTCTTTGGTGGAGTTTGTATATTGTATTAAATTCAATCCAGGTACTTATAAATCAAACAAGAGTTGTAACTACATTGTTTTATTGTATAATTATAACAATATTTGTAAATACTTTACATAACATGTATTAATAACTATAAAATAAGGAATTCAATGTACTACTTAATTTAAGTCTTTTTTTGATTGATCCATATGTAAAGAAATTGTAACAACAGTTAAAAATATTATCAATTTTTATTTATTATTTGAGATAGTTAGCTAAAAAAGGTTGTATAATTGAAGTATCTAAATGCATTCATAGTCAATGAAGTTCGAATTAACTTTAGAAATGTGATATTGACAGTTGTAAAGATAAAAAGATTCTTCGATCAACAAAATAATATTGAATGCTTGAAACTTATCTAAATATTCGAGGATTAGTTTTAAATAATAATTATTAACATCTAAATATAACCGCTTTCTAAAAGTTAATTCGAACAGTTATTTGTATAACAAAAAATAAAAGGCATTTAATAAATTAAGATTTTGAGTAAGTATAATAGATAATGTATAGGTGAAATCACAACTAAGAGTTTTGGGCCTTAAAAACTTAGAATTATTCGCTATTTATTGTGTGTTGTATCTGCTTAACAAAAAAATAAACTATTTTTATTACAAACTATACAAAATAAACATTTTTTTTTTATTATTTCCCTACAAAATACATATTTATATATTTATTGCTTATTTACAATTTGGTTCGACGATATAGAATAAGCTAAGATATTTGATATCTTTTTTTCTTTTATACTTGATTCAATACCTATTATATACTTAATTTAACGTTTATTATAATATATTATCTGTACTTTCTGGACACAAAAGATTTCAGTACCTATAGGTATGTATAATCAGTAGCAAATACATATTTGAAAAAATTATTACCACACAGATTTTTTAGAATATATTTGTAAGTAAGTACCTATATTTTGAACGAAACTGATTTTTGAATCAGGACAATAGGAAGATGAAACTTATTTAAATTCTACTTATAAAAACAACAGATACTGACACTATGTAACATAGGGCCGATTATGAAAGAGATTTCCTCAATGCATACCCAAGTATTATTGCCCCCAAAAGGGCAATACCCGCCCACTGCAATTTGTAACTGAAAGAGAGAAAAAAACATATATTAAAGAGGCATATGCATAGGTTTTTGTTCATAACTGATGACGTGTTTAATACCGACAATAAGCTGTAATGGTCACTATTGTGAAAAACTTTAAATGTGACGTTTGAACACATGAGTTCGAGAAGACCACCAGCAGGGCTAGCATGCAACCATCGACAACGATAAATCGGGCCTTTTATCGATATTTTCTTAGAATGTGGTACTTAGTGTAGGTATGTAATTTATTAAGAATGTGAGATATTTGGTTCTGTAGTCTTAATCATGGTATCAAATCGAGTAATTCTATCTGTCATGGTGCGCACATTACCTACCTTACATAAAATAGGATAATATAGGATAAAATAACAAAATAATATTTATCTTGTCGATTCGAGTATTTATCGATGGTTGCATGTTTGCCCTGCTGTTGGCCTAGGTATAATAATAAAAATTAAAGGCTTTTTGGTCGGATGTCAAAAAGTATTATGAAACGAAGAATAGTGGATCGGAATGTAAATGTACATAAATGTAATGTAAAAACTACCGCCAAATATACCGCTTCGATGGAGATGTGTTTCGAATGTTTTTTTTTTTACCAAGAGAAAGTTTCTCTCTAAGCCCGCGTGCTGTCATCGTTGACTGCATATTCACTTATCATCAGGTAAGATGAGGTCAAAGTTCAAACGCTGCTTTAGTTACCATTAAAAAAAAACAATTAATAACTACCAAGCGCAGTGAAGGTTACTTTTCAAAGCAGTAGAAACATCTAGATTTTTTTACAAAGTTGATGAGTATTTAAAATGTAAAAAATAATTCCAAGTGCCATTTTGATAAATGTAGCTATTTTATAAGTAAGTATATGGGGTTGGGTAAATAATGACAAATTATGAAACCATAACCGTAGAGTTTGACGACCGGCTGGCTAGCGGTAACGTACATTGCCTTCTATGTCAGAGGTCATGGGTTCGAATCCCGGCGGCGACGGATATTTGTGCGATGAACACAGATATTAGTCGTCAAGTCATGGACGTTTATATGTTTATTATCTAATAAAAAATATGTATTTATTCAATATGTATGTTAATATATTTCTTAAGTATATCAGTTAACTAGTATCCATAACACAAGTTCTTTAAGAAACTTAATATGGGCTAGATAATGTTGTGTGAGTGTCAGAAATATTTATTTACTTATTATTTAAGTAAGACATAATAATAATATTGCATGCTGTTGTACAGCATAGTGTGTTGAACTATTTTCTGTAAAACATCTACATATTGTAATACCATACTATGAAGCAATAAATAATTTGAATCTGACAGACAGATACTAGATAACGTCTTGGAAGAGCACTCTAGAAAACTAGGGCAGCAAAGTTCTCGGGAGCCGTACACGTGTTTTACGTAAGTTGGACTGATGATTTAATCAAGGTCGCCAGTAAATTTAGTGCGAACAAAACTAAGAAGACGCAAATAAGAACAACTGTGTATGGGGAGTATTAAGGAAAGGAAACTACCATTTAAGACATTATACACATTAAAAAATTTGCGCTCCTAAAAATTGTGAACCACTTCAAACTTCTTCTATTAAAGATACAACATTCTTAGACTTTATACCTCAAAAATACACTGTAAATAAAGATATGATAATATCATATCTCAGTCTCGGAGCTACTATATTGGTTAAATTTAAAACTAAATTCTAAATTCTTAGTACCTACTGTTAAACTACCACAATCCTAAATAACTAATTTGGAAGTAAACAACAAAAATCAACTCAAATTCTCTAGTACTTAACTCAAATATGTTATTAAGATTCATAAACTTTACAATTAATTCTAGAGGATACTAAATATTTTTATTGTAAATAACCAAAATGACTTCCAATCAACATTACTGAACTAACCAAATTATTCATTTAAAACAATACCTAACAATGATGTGAAGAAAGTTGGTAACTGCACTTATGAGATATTAAAATTTTCGAGCTAAGAGCTTTACTTTCTTGTTCTGTATTTCAATTATTAATTTAAACTTCAATTCCATGACATCGCTTCTTCCATAAACAATTTCGATTAAGATTCCGATCTGTTTAAAACAAATTAGTAAATTATTTTTCAATGATAACACAGAAAAAAAATCAGGACAATGGAGTTATTATTATATATTAATTTCCGTGCTCGGTGGCTCTTTACCAGAGCGACCAAACTATTGCAGATTTATCCTTAAGACAGTCATTATTATATGTGTTATTGTCTAGGTGTTTGATAAAAACTGATGTTTAACATGGAGGATATTATTAAAAAAACTCAAAAATTTTAAATGAATACGTAGGAAGAAAGAATAATATAAAAACAGAAGTTCTGTATTCAAACTGACATACTTAAATACTTAACATTTTATATTAATATCACATTTGTTTCTATTACTACAGAAAACTGACATATTTGTTAAACTTAATACATATTTTTGAATATTTTTGAAAATAAGTAAGATAGCATATAGCTTATACTCAAATGTCATATTGTTCAAAATGAACATGCCGCAGCCTTAGCAAACAGGCCAATCATAAAATATGAAGCCTTTATTGACAAACCAGAAAACCATCTTAAATTCTTATTTTGGTTAGATTAGTAATTAGTAATGATTAATATTAACTATACCCTTGCAAATAATTCAATGCAGTAAAATAGCAGTTCCAAGGTGCCCACTTTAGGGAAGAAAAAAAATAGTGATGCGATTTATGAGAATGAATGTAATTATTTTTTAAATAATAATATAGTAATGTATGGAAAAACAAAATGTTGGCTCACAAGATTTTTCTTTTCTTATGGTGCTGCTAGCGAAGCGCAACTATCCTTGAAAGGAGAATGATCATCATAGTATGGACAGTAGTACAGTTGTAGAATAGTGTTGCATCAATATCAAAGTTGTATTAGATGTCTTACAACATCACCAATTACTATTTACAATTATTATTTTTAATCTCTGAACCAAGGTTTAAAAGCTATCTTTCAAAAATGTAATATAACCTCAAACTCAAATAAGCTGTCTGTCAAAAAGCGTTCATAAATTTAGGGATGTGAACATCGTCTTCGTCTTCAATGGCTGTATTAATTTCAACTGAATATATTCCACATTGACAGATATGCACTCCAATGATATGCTACTGATAACTGGCATGGCGTCTGCGCAAAAGAAAAGACATAGAGAGTCTGCGCTCATCGGTGACAATGTTGCCAGCTATCATCGGTATATAAAGATAGATATGTATAAACATAGCTTCAAAACTAAGAAAAATAATTTTCATATTACTTTTATCTTGACGCACGAGAAAAAGCTGTACTATGAATGGGCATTCTCTTATCATTTTTAACGACAAAATTAATTTAAGAAGAAAGAAGTTATAAAGTCGATTTTACTTCTACTGTAACCGTTTTAAAGCACAAGGTATGTTTGGTAATTAATTATTTTCAAAGATATAGTACATACCTCAAATTCAATTATTTATCTTTAATATTATGCACAACAAATGACAAATACTTGTTCATTTTCAATCATTCTTATTCAGTAATTACACTACGAAGTTTTTAACTGGTATCATTTTTTTCTATTTGACATTGCAATCTGTCAGTTTACTGCATTGAATTATTTGCCAGAGTATGCATAGCATTTATTTACAGTACAAATACATACCTACTGCTGGAACCCTGTTGGTCCTTTTTAGATAAAGTCCCAATTTTGAATTCTTGCATCAAGGCTCTGAAAACAACAATAATTATTTAAAAGAACATTTATTTTTATTAAGACACAGATGAAAGGAGCCAACATTTGATGTATGTACATGTGAAATTCTCATTTTGTATGACTAGCGCAGTGCAAATAAAGAAATAAAAACTAGTGCCCCAAATAACTAATTACCCCATTGACAAGTTTAATCCTGTTTTCAAAAAACATGATTTTGATAGTCTCAACTATAGAGGACACAGTATATACAATAGAACAGACAATAGAAAATATTTAACTTTGGTGGATAGAATAAAGAGTGAAATAATAGATAAAATAAGTAAGACTGAGGTAACTGATAAATTCCAGTTAAAAACATTAAGTGCAAAGAATAAGCTATAGAAATTGAAACAAAGCGTAGGTATTTAATTACCTTGCATCACTGCTGTGGCCAACATCCTCAAAGGCTGCTGTTGAATCCTTGCCTGCAGCTTCAAGTAGAGAGTCTTCCCCACCAGGATGCTATCAAAATATTTAAATTATGTCAGGTGATCAAGAGCCTTTCAAGGTCGTATTATTATGCACAGTACATTGGCAATAAGTGTTTACCTCTGCTAGAAATTTTGTGACATCGTAAACTTCGTTATTAATGACCATCCACACACTGTCCTTTTTGGTATGTTGTCGCACTTCTTCTATTCCAATTTCTCTAGACATTGTAGTGATATTTTTAGTAAGTTTATTTTTTATGGTAAAAACATGAAATACTGAATAGTAAACAACCCAACCAGTGAGCGAGCGAGGCGAGCGAACCGAACCCGGATGACAGTTTGACAGTTTACACTTGATTGATTGATGAACACACTGTTCTTAATTCTAATAATATGTCAAAACATGTGTCATCATCATTATCGTCAGCCTGGTGACGACGTCAAAGACCTTATAATGTCTTTGGGTGACGTCCACTATGCGTCCACTGCTGGACATAGGCCTCCCCCATGTGTCATATGGCTCAATAAATAAATAAAAATGCTCGCTGTTTATGACCCTGGCAAATAAATTCAATGCAGTAAAATGACAGTCCCAGTGTGCCAATTTAAGTATAATATTATTAATATTTTGTCATTTCGAATCTTTGCAGTAAATGCATTGAATTATTTGCCAGGGTACCTACCTACCTATATGTAATGCGTGTTATATATTAAGACATTTATGACACAGCTACGGAAGATATAAAAAAAAATTTACTGGTAGGTACAAAGGAAAGATCTCTCTCTACCTACTTCGTAACGTTTAAGCGCCGCGCCGCCACACCCGTAACATCCAAATGTGTTCAAAAGTATTAAACAAAACAAACTAGGAAAATAGACATTATTTCATGGGTCCGTCCTTACTGTACCTTCATTTTGAACTAAACTGAATAAAGCTTTACCTTTTACCTTAACTTCTGTTTTACACACGATAGGAAGAAAATATTATAGGAAGGAAATAGATTTTATAAAACTTTGTTGGCTGGAATACCTACTACACCCACCACCACCGCCGCGGCCTGAGCGAACATATTTGTTGGTAGACTTTTGTCGTGAATCCTCCTGCTGTCGGATATAATTCAGGCACCTACAAACGAACAGCAGTCCATAGATGAAAATAAGTACTAACAGCAGTCCCCGAAAAATAGCTCGCCTTCAACGCTACAATAGTGCTAGCTAGTGAGAGAGAAAAAATCGATTATTGAGATCAATAAATATCATACCATTAAGTAAGATGAAGATTTGGTGCCAAAAACAACTGAACGGAAAATACAGATTCTGATTTCATTGATCAGTCGTTTAACTGATTGAAAAGTGTGTAAACTGTAAACCAAGTGTAAACAGATACATAACCTGCAAATGAAATAATAACAGAAGTTAACCTATTATTGAAGTCTAAATGGATGCTGAACAGGATTTCAACAACGTTCTTGAAGAAATATTTTTACAAGAAAACAATGTTCACAACATAAGTTACCAAGAAGGCTACAAAACAGGCTCAGAAACTGGTAATGTCGAAGGATACCATTTAGGCTATCATAGAGGCGCTGAACTAGGACGTGAACTAGGTAAATCGGCATAAAAACGTGTTATCTTCAAATTAAATCACCCCTGTATAAAAGTTGTAATCACGATTCGCTTAGCGACGAAACTTTTATATTCTTTTAAATTTATTTTATGATCAGGCAGAGCGGTCCTAGAGCAGCCAGCTTCTTAAAATTGACTTTATTATGAAATTATGTTAGTAATTTTTTTTTCAGGGTACTATCTTGGTGTGGTGACTCATCATATTACTTTGAACAATAGTTCAGAGAATAAGTATTCTGATAAAACTATCAATCAGTTGAATAAAGTCCAAGATTTGATAAATGAATTCCCTAGATGTAATTCAGAGGAGCATGATTTGATAGGAATGGCTGAAAATATACGAGCACAGTACAAAAAATCTTGTGCACTTTTAAAAATATCATCTAACTTTCCATACAGTGCAGATGTCTCATTTTAGAGAAGGTAAGTAAAATTTTTAAGATTAGAATGCACTACTTTTTAATTGTAGTTGTTGCTTATTGATTATAAACTACAACTATAGAAACATTAGATTATTAAACATTATATTCAGAGCTTTAACAGATATTCTATACTCAGTTGTCATCATCAGATCTGTAAAGATGCTGGGAAGACAAATTAAAATGTCAAATATAGTTATATTTGATAAAATTCTCTTAAAAGTCCTCTATTTAATACTCACAAGAGAACTTCAAAAGGCTATCTGTACTCTTCATCAACCACAAAAGTAAAAAAACTGTAAAGTTACCATTATACCATATGCGCATATAAGTTTGTCGCCAAAAATAAGTGACATACTATAACTGTTTTTTAAAATACTTTGTACTTCAACCCTTGTACTAATGTTGCAAAACCTCTACTTTTAGGTGAAATGTGTATGACAAACCTCGTAAGAAATCATCTCAACACAATCACAAAATTCCTCACACCTTTATTGCCGCTTACCAATTGCCACATGGTAGAATTTTTGACTGAACAACACTGGGAGACGTTTGTGCCAAACCCATTGAGGAAGTTTCTTGATGACTTAGAACTAAATGAAGCTCTTGAGAGGTTTTGGAAGATTTCACAGAATATTGAAAATACTGGTGAGCACCTACTTAAAACATTATAAAATATTTAATGCATAGCGGGTGTAGTGATAGAATATATTACCTTCCTGGGTTTGATTCCCGGTGGAAATTTGTGTGATAAACTCGGATATTAGCCATCAAATCATATGCAATATATATTTCCTAAATTTATTCATGAAACTTAATATGGATAAGTTTCTTACTATGAATCATATATAAAATATTTATTTAAGTATTGCATATATTTAAAATTCATTATATGCTATTCTTAAACGGCAGATTGGTAGAGAACTACTGAAAAGTTTTGAAAACATTTGAAACTCTTTCAAATTTAATTTTTTAAACAAAAAGTGATAATTTATTAGCTTATTACTAAAATTTTTTTTTTTTTATGATGACTTATGTAACCTACTTTTAAGCTCAATGTTGTCAATGAACATGAGATATGAATATGAGACAGCACAAGGGCTTAAAAAGGAACTAATCCTTCAGAACACCTCTGCAGCCGTAGCACGGCTTGTCAAGACAAGACTTGTGTCACAGTTTATATCACAGTTTGAGCGACATAATTGCTTAGTCTTATACAGCAGCACGGGGCAAGTTTAATTTATCTAGAATGCGTGACAAACACATCTTGACAAATGTTTAAGACTTCTTTCAAGATCTATCTCTTATTTAATAGCATGGCGGCATCGTGTTGTTTATTTTTGTCACAATTTGACACATCGCCAAACATTTTTTATCACAGCGGTCCGGAGGTTGTGAGATTATTTTTTCACAATAATAATTATGAAGTCGTCGTGGCGCCATGGTTAATGTGTGTATCATACGATATCACATGTTAAGCAACGTTCGGCGCGGTCGGTACTTGGATGGGTGACCGCCGACCATTCATTTCTCTTGACGACTTCCGTGCTTCGGAGGGCACGTTAAGCAGTCGGTCCCGGGTGCTGTATACTTGTATACAGTAGTCGTTAGGGTTTGTCAGAAGCCATTTCGGCGCCCTGAAAATTTTGGCATCCACCACCCAGCACTGGGCCAGCTTGGTGGGCCAGCTTGGAGGAACCTCCTCGTCACCCAGGGGAGAGACTCATGCCCTGCAGTGGGCTCATTACAAAGAGTTGTGATGATGATGATGATGAATTATAATTATATCTATCAATTGTTATAATCAGATTCTTTTAAGACTTTAACGGTAAAGGTACTTACTACTTTTTGGCACTTGACATGGTCACAAAACTTAAAAATAATATAAAAACTAAAAATTCACCAACTAAAAAATTACATTTGGAGGTTTAAAGTTGTTAAGCTCGTTCTTTGCATAAACGTCAAGACAAAGATATGTCGCGGCAAGCATTTTTGTCACGTCGTGTGCCCGTGCTGTCATATAAGACAAATTACCGGACTGTGACAAGATTATGTCTTGTCGTGTGACTTATCTCTTATGAAAGCCGTGCTACGCCTGCAGGAGTGGCAGACTTCAAGTGTGGTCACTCTGATGGGGTTCTAGTTTGTCTCTCGAATTAGTCACCTTTTACGACACGCCATTGGCGATAGGGTTTTTTTTATTCCATAGTTTGTAGATGAGAAATATCCAAAGCGCTTCGCTTTCAAAAAATTTTTTTTGTGTTTTTCCAATTTGTGAAACTGGCAGTAATAGGTAGCCTGTTGTGTGCTTTCAACAACAAAAACAAAAATTCAGGAGATGGATCTCTGTCGCACCCATATTTTTCGAAAAAAACGTATAACAAACTTTAGCCTGTAGGTGCTAATCATTGTGTAACTAATTTGTTGCTTCCAGAAACTGATGAGCTTACAACATGGGTGTCCCAAGCTCGGTCACATTGCGTGTCTGCCAACAACCTCTACTGCCTCACTGTAGATCAACTACAACAGAAGATTAGAGATCTTGGTGGAGATGTTACTTCTGAAGTAAAGATCAAGGAGTTTATGACGCCCAAGAAAAGTTATGAGGTGAATTTTATTCATAGTAACAACTTTGTGCGGTTTACCCTTGTAGCTTCTGATCCTGTGGCAATTTTTGGATAAAATGCTACCTAATCTTTCATAAAAGTATAAAATGAGATGAGCACAGTCAACATAATTAAAAGCTCCCTCAGCTTTATTAGTATCTACAGAATCGAACCAACCGACTGAATCATCACATCACCCACAACAAGCTCATTTTGGCAAATTGTTTAAATGCTAGTAGGTCGAAATTCGCTTGAAGACAGGTTTTCTTGGTGATGAACTTGTTATCATTTCATTCAACACTGACATTTTATGAGTACAGAATTCGTGCGGTATCTAAAAGGTCATAAGTGCATTGTATGCGATAGACCATAGAGAAAGATAAATATACCAAAAGGAATAGAGAGCCTACTCAACGCCTTAACTTGTCACCCCAATTGACGCACCGCCATTTTGTTAAGCGCCCCTGCTGCCATCTGAATGTCGGTCCTATAATTAATACTGTAACGTGGCTGGTATTATAAATGTTTCCTAATATTGTAAACACCACATTATCTCGCCCAGATAAAGTTACATTACTGGGATTCGAACCCAGAACCTCAGCTCAGCTTGCCGCGCATAAATCACCCGAAAACACCACAAGATAACAAGGAGATCACAAAATACTACATCAACATATGCACATGCAAGGAGGAGCAGCCATTTTGTGACTGTCAGCAGACCTTTTGTTTGATTGGTGTATTACAACTATAGACATCTATCGTGGTAAAATGACAACATGACCGGTCCATTTTGTTGCATGTGATGAAAAATAGCTGTCAAATTGAACTACTTTAAGAGTGACACCCCCGCGATAGACCTTTAAGGTCCTTTAAGGTACCTTTAAGTAAGTTACAAGTTTGATAGTTTCAAATTAATTGTCAGCAATATGGGTCATGATGATTTAGTTGGTTTGATGGTACCTATAGCTAAGGAAATTTTATGATTATAATTTTTGTTTGTAAGAATATAATTCACAATCACTGATTTTTAAAGATATTCCAAATAACAGTTTCATACCTAATACTACAATTAATAAGTATTATAACTAGCAATCAAGTGTGGATTTTCACTTCATACCTTTGATCCAATATTACAATCATTCAAAATATTCAAAACAGGTTCAAACAATGTCTCATTTAGTGGCTTCTCTCCACCAAGCCGTTGGAACCACGGGATGTATTGAGGCTGGAGGAGGCAGGGGTCATCTACTGGTGGCCTTATCACTGGGCTACCATATTCCAAGCTTGACTATAGACTGTGATAGTGTAATGTTACATAATGCGGAGAAACGAGTCAAGAATATCCAGGTACTTACCTTAAGTCTTAAGCTTCCTCCTTAGGCTGCAAACTGGACGGCAGCGACAGCGGCGCGGGCAGCAACGTGGGGAATCTGGGCCGTTCCCGACGCGACGCCAGCGGGCGTGAGAGCGATTTGTCGCGGTTTACAACAAACTCAAACACAAAAGCTAAGAACTTTATATGCTTGACTTTAATTAATAATTTGTGCAAGAAGCTCTAACAATATGTGTTTAAAACATTAAATAAATTTAAAACTGTTTATTTATCCAAAATACTGTTCGATATTCTTTTCAGACTCAAATATACCTACTCTATTTCTAGAAAAAAAAGTTGGCATCCCTAGCTGTCGCTGTCGCTGCCGTCCAGTTTGCAGCCTTAAGGTCCTTAAGTTGCTTTAAATAAATACTTGTTATTGTAAAATAAATAAATTTGATTTTACTTTCAAATATTTTTGCCCTAAGAGCTTTGTTTACGTTAACATATTTAGGCAACCAAACAATAATGTTTATTCAATAAATAATACCTACGACTTCCGGATATTTATTTTTTATTGAAACTTTATTGTATGCCATAAATAAGTACAAAAAAAGGAAATACATAATAACAATTTTGAAATACAATTGACGGTCTTATTAGTGGGAAGCGATCTCTACCAGACAACCATGAATAAACTGAAATATCTAATATAAATTGATTTCCATAAAGGATTCTACATTATCCCAGGTTCTGTGGAGAACTAGAGATTTTTCATTTAAAACATAAAATGCTATAAAAAGTATTGCAATCTATTCTGTTACCGATTCTGAACTATCTGTTTTAACGTTTTGTATAAACAAAAATAACTTTGCCTACTGGAAAACTTCCCATTTCATACGCCTCTGAATTTTTCAGAAACAATGGCATGCGATATCATCCAGAAAGTCAAATTGTACCGAAAAACAAAAACCGATCAATAAGCAGCTTCACCAGTTCGCTCACGCATTTATCACGAAGCACACAGACTTGACTTCTGTGTTTAAGGATAAATTCACAAATTATTCGAATGACGATGTTAAACTTCTGCTTACAGGTAAGGCAGTTTATAATATTTTCATTGCATGCCATTCCCATTTCATTACATATGAGTCTCAGTCCGGAAAATTATCATTTTTACACCAAATGCTCTTTTTAAATCAATTGAATCTACGTCTTTTACCATCGAACTATAACCTAGACGCAGATAGAACTTCCATTCCTAAAAAGAGGATATTCCAAAACGTCGAACTATCTTCTTCAATCTGCCGCCAAATATTACCGCTCCGCCGGTGATGTGTTCCGGCAATATTTTATGAAGAGTTAGTTCTTCCCTACGTCCATGTGCTGCCTTCGACCTCATATTCACTTACCTAGTGAGGTCTGAGGCTGAGGTCGCACGCGGGCTTAGTCTTGTAAAAACAGCACTTCGGTAGGCACGGGTCACCATGGTGTAGAACCTACGGTTTTTTCCTGACTACTATATATAGTCCTGGTTATTTTAAGCCCCTACTGAATAGGTTGCATTCCATGCTGGACTGGTAGCAAAAGTAGCACTTGGTAGCACAAAATAAAACACTTTTAAACCGGTTTCTTATATATAATTAATATTTTTTTTATTCTTCCATGCTGGACTGGGAGCGAAAAAAAAACATAGGATGTGCCAGCTACTTCTCTTCCTGGGCGTACTGTAAAAGTCAGATAAGGGACGGAGGTGTTATTGGCGTTTTTGTGGCCGTATTTTCGCCCGTAAAAAAAACCTCCAATAAAACCTCTGTCCCTTAACTGAAGAAACCGGTTTAAAAGTGTTTTATTTTGTGATGATGGTGACTATTCTGCTATCCCCCAGGTTTACACACTTGCGGGAACCTAGGCGCAGACTCTCTCCGCATCTTCGACTCGCAAGACAGCGTGAAGGCAGTTTTCAACGTCACCTGCTGCTACCACCTTCTCTCGGAGGTGGTCGATGACTGTGACTACGATGTCTTCGAGAAACGCTTCGTAGGACGGCCTGAAGAGAAAGAGGGTTTTCCTATGTCGGATTATTTGAAAGGTATGTTTTTATTAGTGGCTAAACTCGCGTTTGACTTCAATCTGATCTGCGGTGCGAGCACAGAACTTTATCGAATCGTATGTTTACGAATGTTCGTATAGTATGGAGTCGGTTGCAAGTTTTTAGTAACATTGTAATTTTTTATTTTACAGTTATTTAAGAGTACAGCATATTTACAAACATTGAAAATTAACAAGGCACACATTTATTATAGCTGACCGTGCGGCAATGGATAGATCTCAATTATTGCTAACAAACCGTCTCCATACTATACGAACATTCGTAAAGATACGAGTCGACAAAGTTCTGTGCTCGCACTGCTGGTGGAAGTGAAGATAAGGTTGAAGATGAAAGATGAAACAGATTTTATATGAAGAGTGGTCGCTAGCTTGTCGGACCCTGACGGGATCCTACCAGCAAGCGGGTGTCACTCGGATTAGTCGCTTGTACGACACGCTTATCCAGAGGTAGTAGGGCTATTCTTGGCCCACCCTACACGATTTTTTTATTTATTTTTTCATTGAAATCAGATGATTTAGAAAGGATAATCTAAAAAAAAACTTTGTTATCCGCCTTAGACGCCAGTGGTTGCGGGTTCGATTCCGGAATGGAACAAGAAAAAACCGGGGTCTGGGCGTTTATCTGTATATGCATTTCATATTCTAGGTTCCCATAATGTAGGAGGAAGGAGATACACGTAATGTAGCACTTTCTTGCAATTCATTTATAGGTGATAGTGCATCTAGAGTATTCTAAATCAATGCCTTAGGACTAACGCTGCGTCACGCGCGTTCATACAAAACTGCTACGTCGCGTGGCGATGCGCGTACTACACGGACGAACGGCACTCGCCAAGCGCGCATGCGTCGACGTGGCTAAATCCCGCGGGTACTCTATTGTAGCCAAATAGTAAGAGATAAAGTATTAAGACGACCGGCTGGTGTAGGGGTAACGTACATTGCCTTCTATGCCAGAGGTCCTGGGTTCGAATCCCGGCGGCGACGGATATTTGTGTGATGAACACAGATATTAGTCGTCAAGTCATGGATGTTTATATGTTTATTTAACTTTATTTTCTAAAAAAAAAATATGTATTTATTCAATATGTTTGTTTATATATTTCTTAAGTATATTTATCAGTTAACTAGTATTCCATAACACAAGTTCTGTAAGAAACTTAATTTGGGCTAGATAATGTTGTGCGATTTTATTGGCATTTTTGCAGGCTGACTCCCTGTCACTGCAATAGTCGCTGTCCATCATTTAATACCTCCAAATTCGTCAAATGTGACATCAGATGGTTTTATAGCCTCTGGTGTTCTGCCTACCCCATAAGGGATACAGGCGTGGAGCTATGTATGTATGTAATGTTGTGCGAGTGTCAGAAATATTTATTTATTTATTATTCCATTGACACGACTGTACAAGGACAATAATAATCAATTTTTTCTTGCGAAACTGCGTCACGGTTGCCAGGACAGGTGTGACGCAGCGTCGGCCCTTACAGCCGTAGTTTGTAACCTGCCTGTTTATTTACAAACAGGATACAACCTGGGACGTAACGCCAGGATGCTCGCAGCTCAATCAATCGACCGCGTTGTGAACTGTCAACAACTGCCGGCTAACAGTCTACTGTACAGAGCCTTGCTGCAGGTAATTTTTTTTATTAAGTCACTTTTTTGCTGACGTTGCGAATCAGTCATAATTATAAAAAATAAATATTGTCGGTTATAATATTGTCTTAAGTTTTCGCGATTCATACTATTAAATAAAACACTTTTTAATTTCGCTCGTGACCACGGGTTCTGCAAAGACACCGAACCGTCGAGTTAAAATTTAAAATGTAAATATACGCGATAAATCCGGTTAAAAAGTGTTTTATTTATTGTCGGTTATTCCGATCTATTAACCATAAAATTCACCCTAGGGTGAATTCTGGGCAACGTATGAGTGAGAATTTACCTTAAACTGGGTGAATAATAGGATTTTTCATCTATACTCACTTCCTATTTATCACCTCGATAATGTACACTAGACTTGAGATTTTCTAATATTATATTATTCCCTATTAACAATGTTATTAATGATGATTGCATATATTCAGGGCAACAACCATTGGCACTACGTACCTAAATTGTTAATAGGATTAAAACTGTACAAACTTTTGGTCAATTTTGTGTTAAAGTTGTAAATTTAATAGAAAAATAATAATAAAATCATTTATTCGGCACAATATCGACACAAAAGTAATGTTAACAACATTTAGAAAAACAACTTGAGATAAAACAAGGTCTTAAGAAGAAACAAAAGGAAACCACAAACACTAATTTGACGCCAAAAAGGTCTGAACTCAGCGTTATGCCGAAATTCATAAGTTACAAAATTCAGCGTTGATTTTCAGTTCAAGCCCGTGTTGTTGACGGACGCAATAAACGTTAAATATAAGAGTTTCAACAGCTTTAATGTATAATATAATAAGTAATAAATATATATACAGTATATACAGGGTTCATTTGACAACATCTACCAAATTTTTTTTACGTAATAAGTATCATTAATAGAAACTATTTCTGCAAAAAAAAAGTAGTTATTTTTTACACGGAAATTCATATTATTCACTAAAATGTTAAGCACAACATGGTCATATTATATTACGAATGAATACTATAAAGACTACGCGCAGTGGTACAACTTGTTTAACCGAATGAATTACATCACAGACGTCTAAATTTTCAAAAAACAATCGTATCCTCTTGACAATAAGTGCCATTACATCGAGCAGGTAAGATACCGACATGTTCGCACGTGAACGAAACCGGCCGGCGCGGCGGCGCCGGCGCCGTCGAAAACCCGGAAACAATTGTCTGTTGCCATGACCTTCAGTCGCTCGCGCATCCTCGGCGGAAGTTCACCTCGTGCACTTCACCTGCACCTCGTGAGCCCGCGAAACCTGCGCCGCATTTGTTTATTAGACAGTGAGTCGTCGCTAACTATCGATAATGTTTACAAATAGGGAATCGTTTATCAGAACGAAGCTCGAAGCCTTTCTGATTTAAAAAACCAAATAGTGTGTTGTGACGTGTACCTACCTACTTGTATACTTTGTGTACTTATACTATATTCTAACCATGATTACAGTTAGTAAACGATCATATATTCAACTTATAACATCTTTCTTTTCATTCCTCCGTCCCGACCTTATATGGCGACCCTGCCACTAAAGGCTCGGTATCGGGTTCGCGTTTAATATCATGGAGCAGACTTTTTCTACCGTCACCGTTTTGAACATAGTATTCTATCTGCATATAACATACAGTCGTAAAAATGGGTGCCTCTCGATCTAAAAAAGGAGTGATAATTGCACAAACAGCTGTAGGTGGAGTCAATAGCGCAGATATACAACAACTTCACCAGAATGCCTCAGTCACAGATATTATGTTGGGCATTATCTTGATAATTTTGATAATTGGAGTGTTTTGCGGCCTATACAAATTATACCGCAAATGTCACGTTCAGTGGATGCGACAGGAGATTGCTAGGAGTGCCTTGCGTCGGTCCCAAACCAGGCGTGACCCACGAGCTCGAGGATCAAAGGACATGGTGGACGTATGAGCCGCTGCCGAGAGGAGATGATGTCAGCTGCGCGACGAGATAGTGAGAGTGAGTGAGTGAATCAAAAAGTGAATTAAGTGCCGGCTATCTATAAGTTTTTTTTTTTAGTTTTATATTAACTAGGTACGTACGTATGGAAAGTCTTTATCGTAAATATTTTATCGTGCCTTATTTTAAATGTCAGATATTGTACTTTTGCACAAACAAATTAAAGACATTAAGGAATATTTAACAAAGTTAAGTAAAATTAGAAGAACAAAACAATTATTGCAAGAGAAATATTTAGAAACGTATCGTTTATACAATCAATATTTAATATGTCGTAATCAGTTAGATGTTAGTATCAAAGAAGGACAAATAAAACAAGAACAAATAATTGTGACCTTCGAACTTTGTGATGAGATAGAAAGTTATTATCAAAAAATATTAAAGATTTGTTTTGCGTCCCAGGACTCCCAGAGTGTACATACTACAACGATGGCTGAATTTGACGTTCGAACTGCAAGTTCCCTACTTCCTGTAATGACAGGAGAGGAACAAGTTACGAAAAACCTAATTGACGCGATAGATTTTTATAGTCAGACTTTAAAAGAAGAACAGCAAAACATATTAATTAAATTTGTATTAATGACGCGCTTAACAGAAAGTGGTAAACTACGTTTATCATCTAGCTATTCCTCAGTTAAGGCTCTCTTAGACGATATGAAAAAACATCTTTTGGCTAAACAATAATTTACAGCTCTTCAACAACAGTTACTTAAAACCAGACAAGGACCACAATCTGTTGAGGATTATGGTAAGAAAATTGAGGATTTATTTGTTAAATTGACGATTACGCAGGCTGACGGGTGTGAAAGTTCATATAATTTGTTAAAGCCTTTAAATGAAAAATTTGCAATACAGCAATTTACTGAAGGCTTGCGTAATAGTCGATTAAGTACCATTTTAGCAGCCCGAGATTATACGGAACTAAAAGATGTGATTAGAGCAGCAAAGGATTATCAATCGTCTCAACCGAGCGAAGCCAGTACATCAAACGGAGAAATTTTTTCAAGTCATCATAGAGGTCGAGGTAAGTATTACAACAAAAATATCAATTTTAGAGGTCAGCAGAATTTCAGAGGGAGCATAAACAACCGTAGTCATGGACGAAACTTCCCACGAAGTCCGCAGACAACAACAAATTCTCGGGGTACGTTTTACCCCCGCGGACGAGTGTGGAACTCAAGAGGTCGAGAACGAGGTAACAGACATAATGTGCATGTTTTGACCCCAGAAAGCCCAGAAAGTACCGAAAATTCTTTAGAACCTTTGCAGTTTTTTCGATCATAATTTTATTCTCGCTTGTGACTATAATAATTCAATTGAATTATCTGTAAACAACACTAAATATAGATGGCTAGTTGATACCGGCGCCACACTGTCAGCGGTGAAATTTGAAACAGTCCAACAATTAAATATTCCGATACATAAAGAGCGAGTGAACATAAAAGGTATTGGAGGCCAGTTGTATGCAGAGGGTTATGTTCACATTCCTTTATCTATTTGTGGCACCGAAATGAAACATAAGTTTTATGTTTTAAAACATCTACCTTGTCATCATGACGGAATAATAGGCCAAGATTTTTTTATAGACTACAATTGTGTCATCAATTATGAACTTAATAGTTTAACCGTAAATTGGTTTGAAAAACAATTAACTTTACCTTTAGAGACGGGAAAGTTAGGTTTCAATAGTTATTTGAAAATTCCTCCTAGATGTGAAAAAATGTTTGCAATTGATTATGGTATGAATGAAGAATGTGTGGTTTTTCCGAAAGAACTATGTGAAGGCGTATTCTTAGCTGGAAGTATCTGTCAACCGAAAAATGGCAAAATTTTAATTTTAATTTTAAATACTCGAGAAACAGAAATTCGACTCAGTTATTTTAAGCCCAATTCTCAAAGTTTATCGGCTTACCAAATCTGTAGTTTTGAAAAACAAGAATGCAATTCTGTTAGAGTGCGAAAATTATTAACTTCGTTAAAATTAGACCACCTTAATTTAGAGGAAAATGATTCTATTCAGAAAATTTGTGCTAAATATTCCGACGTTTTCCATTTACCCGGCGACAAACTAGGAACGTGTAATCTATTCGAACAAAATATTCAATTAAAACCATATGCAGAACCCAGTTATGTAAAGCAATACCGTTTGCCATTTTCTCAACGAAATGAAATGGAAAATCAAGTTCAAAATATGTTATCAAATGGTATTATTGAACCTTCGAAAAGTGAGTGGTCAAGTCCCGTATTATTAGTACCTAAAAAATCTGACGATAATATTAAAAAATGGCGACTAGTCATTGATTTTAGAAAATTAAACGAACGTATAATTGACGATAAATTTCCTTTACCTAATATCACCGATATATTAGATTCGCTCTCCGGTTCCATTTATTTTACTCAATTAGATTTAACACAAGCATATTTTCAGGGAAAATTAAATTCAGAAAGTAGAAAGTATACCGCATTTACTACCCCTTCCGGTCAATACCAAATGACCCGTATGCCGATGGGATTAAAGACGAGTCCAAGTTCTTTTTCTCGTATGATGACAGTAGCGATGTCAGGCCTTAATTATGAAAAATGTTTCGTTTATTTAGATAATTTAATTTGTTACGGTAGAAATTTACAAATGCATAATAAAAACTTGATAGACATATTTGAGAGATTGAGAACCGTTAATCTTAAATTAAATCCAGAAAAATGTGATTTTCTTAGGAAATAAATTCTTTACCTAGGACACGTAGTGTCAATTAATGGCATACAGCCAGATCCAGAAAAGGTCAGAGTTTTACAAGAATACCCAAAACCTAAAAATCCAGCTGACGTAAAACGTTTTGTAGCTTTTTCTAATTATTACCGAAAGTTCATACCAAATTTTTCAAAAATATGCATACCTTTAAATAACTTGTGTCGTAAAAATGTTAGTTTTCAGTGGGACGAAAACTGTGAAAAGTCATTTGTTGAGCTAAAAACAGCACTTTCGAACCCACCCATCCTTCAATACCCTAATTTTGATACAAACAATACTTTTATTTTACAAACAGACGCATCTGGTTATGCAATTGGATCCGTACTTTGTAACAGCGACCGAAAACCCGTCGCCTACGCAAGTCGTACTTTAAACAAAGCGGAACGTAGATATCCTACAATTGAAAAGGAACTACTATCTATAGTTTGGTCAATTAAATATTTTAGACCCTATTTATATGGACGAAAATTCATTATAGAAACTGACCATCGCCCACTTGTTTATTTGTATAATATGAGAGACCCTTCTAGCAGGTTGCTTAAATTTCGTTTAATTTTAGAGGAATACGATTACTCGGTAGTGTATGTGAAAGGGCGCGATAATGTAGCTGCAGACGCATTATCACGTATTGAAGCGAAAAGTGATGAGTTAAAGGCGATGAATGAACATCTTATGTCAGTACTTACGAGAGCACAGGCTCGAAAACTTGATCATTTATCAAATTTGCGTAGCCCATCGATACCTAACATTTCTCAAAACAATTGGACTGATCACCCAAGAGTTGTAGAAATGCTCAAGTTACCGAAGGATTACACAGAATTGATATTCGTGAATGAGAAAGAATACCATAGATATACTAAAATCATAACAGCTGAAAAGGGAGATTTTGCATATTCGTCATCAGAGGGCATAATATTCGTGAAAATATTTACCCAATCGCAGCGTACACGAGCTGTCTCTGTGAGGGAAATGGGATCATTTTGTGCGTCTCTTAATATTGACACCTTATACGTGATTATGAATGATAACAATCATATCATGATAAAAGAGCTAGCTCAGTGTATAAATAAATTGCCTAAGTGGTCCGGACCCCGCTTATGTATAATAAAAGGTGTTAAAAAGATATCGGATGAAGATAATAAAAGAGTGATTTTGAACGACTATCATATACTCCCCACTAGTGGACATGCCGGAATAAGGCGCATGTATAGTAACATACGTAAGAAATATTTTTGGCCTAGATTAGAAAAAGACATAACTAACTTTGTTAAAAAATGTGAACAATGCCAGCGTTATAAATATCTAAAAACAATAAAAGAGCCCATGGTAGTCTCAAACTGTGGCTCCTCAGCTTTTGATAGAGTTTTTATTGATTTAGTAGGACCTTTACCAAAAGATTATAATTACAGCTATATTTTAACGCTCCAGTGCGACTTAACAAAATACGTCGAAGCGTATCCGGTTACAAACAAGGAGGCGACGACCATTGCAACTGCATTAGTCAACAATTTTATACTAAGGTATGGTATACCACGCGAAATTATATCAGACAGGGGTACCGAGTTTGTCAATTCTACTATGGAACAGGTGTGTAAAATTTTAAATATTAAACAATTAACTTCTACGGCTTTTCACCATCAAACTTTAGGCTCATGAGAGAATAGTCACAAACATTTAACTTTTTTCTTAAGAATGCAAGTTAACGAAAGTCCAATTCAGGCATGGAGTCCTTGGGTACCATATTGGTGTTTTTCTTATAATACCACAATACACTCAGAAACAAAATTTACACCGTTTGAGTTAGTATTCGACAAACCTTGTAACATACCTACTAATTTAGATCCAATGTATAATTTCGATAGTTACCCATCAGAACTCAAATATCGTATACAAAAGTCGCAAATGGAAGCGAAAAATAATCTTTATAGTAGTAAAGTAATAAGAAAAAGTAAATACGATAGATATGTAAACCCTATTATATATAAAACAGGTGATTTATTACTTGTGAAAAATGAAAATTGTAACAAATTAGAACCATTGTATTTAGGCCCATTTTTGGTTGTTAAAGATGAGTCACCTAATGTTGTAATATTAGTTAATAATAAACAAAAAATTGTTCACAAAAATAGAACACGACTGTATACAATTCAAATATAAGAACCCTACCTACACTTATATACTCTATTAATTATTTGTGTATTATTTTAATTTTTAATAAATGTTAATTTTGTTGCGCAACTGATATACATAACCTATGTTATATTTTATTTTTAATCGTATTTTTATTGACTTAATGTAAGACGTCAAAACAAATATTTTATACTTACCCATATTATAATTAAAAATTATAAAAAAAAGCTTTGTATTTAATCTTTTTTTTTCTTTAGGAAGGGCATGTGACGTGTACCTACCTACTTGTATACTTTGTGTACTTATACTATATTCTAACCATGATTACAGTTAGTAAACGATCATATATTCAACTTATAACATCTTTCTTTTCATTCCTCCGTCCCGACCTTATAGTGTGAATTTGACAAAGTGACACTGCAGTGCTAAATAAAGCCCATGAAAATGTGTTAAAACGTGCTAGACTCTGCCTGGAGAAAAATGGTATGCATTTTGATCACTTACTAAAGAAGAAGAAAAGATTGTACGTAACTTATGTAGGTAACTTTTTTTATTGCCTGTAGGTATGCATAACTACTGAAGTGTGACCTTGCAACCTCATATCGTTAACATGTTTTGTCGCGCGACAAAACACCTTGTAGTACTACGTCTTCGTAGTATTATTAAACGTAATCAAGAAAGTGCCGCGTCATAGTATCGTATTGTGTGTAGGGCGTTCATCAATAACGACTATTCGTGAAACAAATCAAGGTGCCATATCTTTACTTTTTTCTACTGAGCGATACTAAAATAAAAATGCAGGTTATTCGTATTATATCAAAATACGTAATATTTAAATTTGGCAAGGGCCTACAAAACAACCCTGTATAGGTACCAGTATTCAATATTACATATAATAGGTATTAGATAAAATTGTATACTTAAATTTAATTAAAAATATACCTATTTCGTGAAATAATCTGTTCTTTTGTTTGTTTTGTTGGGTCTCACGGCTAGGCTGTTCAAAATATAACGACAACAATCAATTAATGTTATAAAAATCATAAAGATATTATAAATTGACACGCTGACCGACTAGGGTGAAAAATCGCAAAAAGAACTCAAAGTAAATTCCATTTTTTTACCTAGTTTAGGGTAAATTTTGGGACATATGTTTCCCGGGTAACCCAGGGTAAATTCTTCAAGGTAACAGATCGCAATAACCGAATATTTTTAACATTCACAACACATTGGATCGTTATCGCTATTACACTCTCTCGTTTTAAGTCTCTCTAAATCGCTCACCTCTTGCAGGTAGCCTCTCCACATCTATCCCAACATTTGTTTTACGACTTTCTACAAATCTTGATAAATAACACAAAACATGGGAGAGCATTCGTCCGGCAAACGAGAGGTCCCAGGTTCGAGTCCTGGTCGGGTGATTTTTATTTAACACATTTTTCATTTACTTAAGAGTAATTAAGCATTTTAAATGCAATAACTTTAAAATATTATTAAACATTGCAATGCTTCACTTTAACTGAGATTCACAATCTTAGCTGCAAAGCTATACCATTAGATGGAGCTACGTTAGCAATAAAACGTAAAAACAAAAATGTGTTAAGTAATTTCGAGGCGTACCGCCAGGCCCCGGTAGCTAAGTGGAAGAGCACTCGTCCGGCAAACGAGAGGTCCCAGGTTCGAGTCCTGGTCAGGTGATTTTTATTTAACACATTTCATTTATTTAATACAGAGCATCCATTAAATGATGTCTGTTATTTATAACTCTGTATTTTGTAAAAAGTACCTAATCGCTGCATTTGGCGATATTTTGCCTACGCAAGGTAATATAATGTACGTAGAGTTACGTAATATACGTATAAATAGAGATACGCGCCAATTCATAGACATTAAATAAGTGATGCGCTTATTTAAATTAATCTTATACAGGGTGACTGGTGACAAATTTTAGGTATCGAAGGAGAGCACTCTGTACTCGATTCTGATCATAATTATGTAATAAAAATAGGTAACTAATTTTCCACCAGAATTTCCTATAAATAAAAAAAGAGACATTACTACACTTTTGCCGACGCGCCGCCTCAGTCAACACACATACAGTAGAGTTCCCGCCACACGCACACCACCACCCGCTAAGTATCTATTGTATTGCGCTGATGTAACCATGTGTTGCGTAATGAATACTTTACATTCGGTTAAGTTTACTCCGTTGATAATTAATATTGATTTATATTGTATTTTTTCTCTTCATGTATGATCTCAAACTATCGCATCCTCGAATTTCGAAAGTGACTTTAAACCCAGGTTCTTTTTCAAATATATTATATCTTATCCATTTCAGGTTATCATCAAACAGAACATTCCAGAATCAAAGCTATCCGAAGGAAAACTCAAAAGAGTCTCCACTAAAATAGACAATTTCCGTCTCTACTTCCAAGAAGCAGACGCCATCTTAGACCTGCAGTTGTTTGACAGACTCCCTGACAGCTACTTGACAGCTGTCACTAAAGACATTGACAAGCAATGGAAGAAATTGTGCTTGTTTTATCTGTTACGGCTGTGCTTGGCGCAAGTTGTTGAGAGTGTGATTTTGTTGGACCGTGTACTGTTTTTAAGGGAAAGAGGGTTTAGTGATGTGTTTTTGGTGAAAGTTTTCGATCCCGTTTTATCACCTAGATGTCATGCTATTGTGGCTTTAAAGCGATAGACTCTGTGACTGTTTTTAAATACTTGTTAAATGATATTTGAAGGTTTATCGTGATTGAAGACACTAAAATACTAAGATAATGTGCATACATAGGTATATTTTTAAAAAGATCATTTTTTTATTAAATGACTGTTTGTTTAATTGTTGTTTTTTTTTCTTTTTGATTTTTTCCCATGTTTAAAACAAGCTTTTAAAACGGGGCACTATTGACTCACCGAAAGTTATTCTTCCGTTATCGTTCATTATACCTTTAATTTTATTGCAATTCGAATTATCATTGTTCCCAAAATCTTTCTTCCTAAACTTTGTGGTTATACAATTTGTAGTACTACCGATTGTAGTTTTCCGAAAATTTTAATTCATAACTAACCTTTTGAATATACAACAGTTTTAACTCCTACTTTTTAACTCCATAACGCTTTTATCCCGAAACATTATTTTCATAATATTTTTACATACATACATAACTTCACGCCTGCATCCCTTATGGGGTAGGCAGAAAATCAAAGGTTATAAAACCATCTGATGTCACGATTAAAAATTAAATTGGAGGTATTATAATGATGGAGAGAGACAATTGCAGCGACAGGGGGTCAGTCTATCGAGCTCAAAAAAACTGTGTGTTATTAACCAAGAACAAAATTATGAACCAGATGCTTTGACGGAAAAGGTTTGTTTTTTTTTTATAGAATAAGCCCGCTTTGACCTCAATCTAACGTGATGGTTAGTGACGATGAGGTCGAAGGTAAAAGCATACGGGCTGAGAAAAGAAGTAACTCATAATGTTTTTAAGTTTTTGCGCTCAATTATTCTTAAATAAATGAAAAATGTGATAAATAAAAATTACCCGACCAGGATTCGAACCTTGGACCTCTCGTTTGCCGGACGAGTGCTCTTCCACACTGAGCTACCGGGGCCTGGCGGAACGCCTCGAAACTACTTACCACATCTTTGTTTTTACGTTATATTGCTAACGTAGCTCCATCTTATGGGATAGCTTTGCAGCTAAGACCACCCGAGACCAATTTCTTTACAGAAGTTGTGAATCCTAGTTAAAGTGAAGCATTGCAATGTTTTTAATAGGTAATGTTTTTTTTATTTATCACATTTTTAATTTATTTAAGAATAATTGAGCATTTTAAATGGTCGGGTAATTTTTATTTATCACATTTTTCATTTATTATAGAAGTAACTCTTCATCACCGCCGGAGCGGTCATATTTGGCGGCAGATTTTATATGAAGAGTGGTCGCTAGCCAGTCGGACCCTGACGGGATCCTACCACCAAGCGCGAGTCACTTGGATTAGTCGCCTTTTACGACACGCTTATCCAGAGGTGATAGGGCTATTCTAAGCAGTTTGTTTTTAAACAATGTTTGTACTTACATGGCATTAGTCTTTGTAGCAGCTTTTTAGAAATGTAATGTCTCCGGCGCTTCGGAAAACGCAGCCCCAACGCCCTTGCGTTACAAAGCACAAATACTCATGCTCACAGCTTCATAGACTTTATAGACATTTAGTCCCTTTTGATTTTAAGGTTAAAGAACAATGCTGTTGAAATATCAATTTCTACCTACCGATTTGTACACTTATTTCTACCTAAACAGAAATATTAAAAAAGTGAAAAGTTTATATCTGCTCTGCTAGCCTTTGGGTTTTGAAGGTTTATAAATGACAAATACATATTCAAGAAGCCTTTTATTTCTGATATAAAGTCTTGATTTCATGCAGCCTTTGCCGCATGTGTTCGCTTTGTTACAGGGGGCGGGAAGTGCTCCGGTTTAAAAAAACCCTCGAGAGTCGTGAAGTCGTCGTGGCACCGTGGTTACTGTGTGTATCATACGATATCACAGGTTAAGCAACGTTCGGCGCGGTCGGGAAAAGGATGGGTGACTACTGACTGCCGACCATTTATTTCTCACGACGACTTCCGTGCTTCGGAGGGCACGTTAAGCAGTCGGTCTCGGGTGCTGTATACTTGTATCTTGGCGCCCTGAAAGTTCTGGTATCCACCACCCAGTGCTGGGCCAGCTTGGTGGATTATGGCCTATACCTCCTCGTCAAACAGGGGAGAGACTCATGCCCTGCAGTGGGCTCATGACATAGAGTTGTGGTAACCGAAGACTACATTTATTTTACTCTTCACGAAATCTGGCAAGCGGGCACTGGATCTACCTGGTGGTTAGTTGTTTCAAAGCCCTTAAAATTAAATATGGTAAGATTAATGATGTGTTGCGGACCCAAAGCTTCAGCTGTTAGAGCCTTTTGTTCCTGTAATGGGTTTCTCATAATTGGCCAGTGTCCTGAAAATATATAATAGTAATAATTTTGATGATAAATGCTGTAGAAACCAGTAAACTGAAATAAATAAATAAATATTACTGACACTCACACAACATTATCTAGCCCAAATTAAGTTTCTTAAAGAACTTGTGTTATGGATACTAAATTAAGAAATATATAAACATACATATTGGATAAATACATATTTTTTTATTAGAATATAAATTTAAATAAACATATAAACATCCATGACTTGACGACTAATATCTGTGTTCATCACACAAATATCCGACGTCGCCGGATTCGAACCCAGGACCTCTACATTGAAGGCAATGTATGTTACCACTACACCAGCCAGTCGTCGAAATCTATATCTATCTATCTTCTATTCTATCTATACTTATAATAAATCTGTAGAGAGGTCAATTCTGTACATGAAATATATTTTCAAAATAACTATCAGGGTGTGATTAGTGATCGATACTGATGCCAAAAATGCAATCAGTAAAATTTTTGTCTGTCTGTCTGTATGTTCCTTATAGAAACAAAAACTAGGTACTCGACGGATTTTAACGAAACTTGGTAAAATTATTCTTCATACTCGTGGGCAGGTTATAGTATACTTATTATCACGCTACAATCAATAGGAGCAGAGCAGTGAAGGGAAATGTTGGGAAAACGGGAGAAATTACTTCATTTTTTAAGCTTCCGTCGCGTGTGCATCCTTAATGGTTAAAGCTACATAGAAATCATGTATTACAGAAATATTCTACATAAAATTACATAAAAAATATCCCACAACAGTATATGTCTATATTTTATGGTTGACTCACAATAACACGTGTAAATCCCGATAGCTTAGCAGTTCGGAGCTTTCTGATTATATTTTGTGGGGGATAGCTCCAGTGGACTGTATAGTCTATGAATCCGATAACGATTAGTCAAATGATGCGCTATCCACCCACTCTATTAGCTGGAATCGATGCGAGGGGCAAAAGGAAAATGCGAATTCACCACTTAACACGGTCGTGAAAGTCCAGCCGCGCGGCACTATATCACTCGCGAATACGCCACAAGCACACTCTATTACCCGCGCTCTTCTATTACTGTATTCTGCCTTCAGTCTTCTGTCTTCTATATTGACTTCAGGCTTCTATATGAGTCTTCGGGCTTGAGATTCACTGTACTGTTGCTTGAGGCTTCTTTCGGAGGCTTCTTTCTTCCGGAGATCTTCTCTCTTCGGGATCTTTTCGGCGAATCCGTCGCTAGCGGAGTGTGGCGCATCCTTAAGTGATTCGGTGCAGGCGCGCAAGGGTACCGCACAAGAGAGAGTAATGCAAGCGTGCGAGCGAGACACACATATGTCTGTCTCGCTCGAATCTAATTCGAACTTTCTAGATTTTTCTAATAAGATTCTGACTAGATGCGATTATTCTTATTAGATCTTTACTATATTCTAATAGGAAAACTATTTATGAAATCTATTTAGATCTCTCTCTATGTGCGGAAATGACAAGACTTTCAAAACCATTTCTTTATTTCCAAATCAACCCTAATACATATCGAGCTATTTTAAGCTATAATCACGTAAGTTTCATTTCATTGTTAGCTGTTAGCTATGCGTAAATTCATTATCATAGCGGTTATTAATTAATCAAATTCCAATCAAATTACAAAGATACAAACGATTAAGCAAACACTTTCTCAAGCTAATAAATACTGTTATGAACTTCTTACAAACTAACACTTATATGGGACACTTATTCACTATAAACACTATGAAACACTATTTTAAACGTTCTTAGCTCTTTAAGAGTCTTATAAAACACTATAACACTATCTATATACACTGTTTTAAGTTTTTATAACTGTCTTTTACGTTTTGTTGTCACTGTCCTGCACATCACTCCCGCCTTGCGTTGTCACCGCCGTTGACGACGCATCTTCCTCGGTGCAGGCTGGTGACCCGGAGATCAGCACGACGAGTTTCTTCACCGGTCTTCGCAGGATCCCTCCTTTGGTTTTGACGTCGACTGCCCTGGTGACACCGTCAGGGCCTGGGTAGGTAGCCGCGACGAGCCCCCGCGGCCAGGTATTGCGCGGCAGGTTCCCGTCGGCTACCAGGACGACGTCTCCCGGCTGCACTGCGGGGCCGCGCCCGTGCGGCTCCCGCCGGTTTTGGAGGTCCTGCAGGTACTCCCGGAGCCACCTGGCCCAGAAGTGGTTGGCCAGCTGCTGTGAGGCGCGCCAGCTGCTGCGCCCGATCAGGTCCCGGTCGGTAAGCGGGACCGCGGCCGGCGCGTACAAGGCCGGCCCGCCCAGCACGAAGTGGTTCGGAGTCAGCGCCTCGTCATCCTCATGGTTGACGGACACATGTGTTAGGAGTCGACTGTTGACTGTGAATTCGACCTCCGCCAGCAGGGTTTGTAGGACTTCTTCGGTAGGGTGCCGCTGATGCAGGACTGCGGCTAGGGCTGTTTTCACGCTGCGGACGAGGCGCTCCCATGCTCCACCCATGAACGGCGCTGATGGGGGGATGAAGCGCCAGGATATGAGCTTCTTCGCGGCTTCGTGCTGTGTGGCTTCATCTATCTTCTGTCGGAGTTCCTTGGCGGCACCCTGTAGGTTGGTGCCGTTATCCGACCATATCTCGGCCGGGCAGCCGCGCCGTGCTATTAGTCGCCGCACTGCCATCACCGCCGAGTCCGTTGTTAACGAAGCTGCCATCTCCAAGTGCACTGCGCGCGTGGTAAGACACGTAAATAGAGCTACGTATCTTTTCTGCAAAGTTCTTCCCACGGTGACCTGAAGGGGTCCGAAGTAGTCCACCCCGGTGTAGGTGAAGGCACGCTGATGATGGGCCAGTCTTGAGTAAGGATGATTCCCTGTAGGTGGCGCTGGCGGCTGTTGTTTTCGAATTCGACACTGTAGGCACTGTTTTAACACGGTTTTCACTGTCGGTCTTGCTCGTACGATCCAATAGTGCTGTCGGCATTCGTTAAGGGTGGTTTCTACCCCTGCGTGATGAAGTCTTCTATGCAAGTAGTCTATGTATAGGCGCGTACTGTGTAAGTCCCCGTCTATTATAGCTGGCCTCTTCGTGTTTTCTGAAATCTGTTCGGCGGCGCTTATTCTGGTTGCTATTGTTAGGGCGCCGTTGTATATTTCGACCGCTAGGGGGCGCAAACGGCTATTATTAGCCGGCGCGCCGCCTCGCGATATATCTTTTCTTTCTTGACTGAAGACTGTTTCTTGACTTGCTATTATTATCAACTTTTCTGCTCGACGTAGAGTTTCTGTTTCTAACTGTATGTAATTCACGGTAGAGGCTGTTTCGACTGTAATTTTCTTCTGTGGAGTTTTCTTATTTTGAATTACGCGCCAAGTCGGGTCCTTTTCTATTTTCTTGGTTCGTTTGTAATTGACCTTGTCCTGTTTTCTTCGGCATAGTTCGATAAACTGTAGGATTCTTGCGGCGGTTCGAACTAGGCGTTCCCATCTTGAAAATCTGTTAGGGTCGGGAAGGGCTTCCTTTAGGGACGGTGTAGGTACGGCGCGCGACTTTTCATATACTGTGTTTACTTTTTCTTCGCCGGTGACTATTTCTGTTTTGGTAGGGATGTCGCACGTCGGCCACGTCGAACTGTCTTCTCGGAGGAACTCTGGGCCCTGGAACCATCGATGTGAGGCCTTGAAGTTCCCCGGCACGTCCCTGGTCGCGTCGTCAGCCACGTTCAGTTTGGTTGGTACCCAGCGCCACTCGTTAACTGTGCTGTTGTCCTCGATGGCGGCGATACGATGGGCTACGTAGGGCTTGAAGCTGCGGGCGCCTGTCTTCAGCCAGGCGAGTACTGTCTTGCTGTCTGTCCAGAATACTCGCGCGTCGGGCTTGAAGTCATGTTCTTCGATGACGGCGGCAGCCATCCTGCTCCCCATCACCGCGGCTTGCAGTTCCAGGCGTGGGATGGATGTGAGTTTCAGTGGCGCCACCCGCGCCTTTGCTGTTATGAGTGCTGTAGTGACTTCTCCGCCGGCGCTCGTACTCCTCCAGTAGAGTACTGCGGCGTAGGCGGCTTCGCTGGCGTCGACGAAGACGTGAAGTTCCCTCTTCACCGCTTCACTGTAGCCTGCGAGCTGCCGCGGCACTGTCACGCCGCGCAGAGCCCGCAGTTGAACCAGCCAGTCTTCCCATTGCTGTCCTAGGTCTTCATCTATGTTTTCATCCCAGTTGGTGCCTCGGCGCCACGTTTCTTGTAATATCTGTTTGGCCCGCGCGGTTACTGGCGATGCGAAGCCTAGTGGGTCGAACATTGACATGATAACTTTCAGCATCTCTCTCTTCGTAGGTTTTCTTTTCGTAACTATGTCTTCAGGTAACCTAGCTAGGTCTAGATTGAAAGCTAGGTCGTCTTGATGCGGCTTCCATACTAGGCCGAGTACGCGTTCTGTTTGCCCGCCGTCCTTGAAGTCTAGTGGCTTGTTCGACGTCGCAGGGTCCCCGAGCGCTTCTAGGACTCGTTTAGAGTTCGATGTCCATTGTCGCAGTTCGTAGTGGGCTTCTCTGTGTATGTTGCGGACGTCCGTAGCGACTTCTATGGCTTCCTGTTCGGTCTTGAAGCTCTGTAAATAATCGTCCACGTAATGGTTTCGAACTATGGCTTCGACGGCGGGGTTTGTTCGTGTCTTGATACCGCTGAGCGTTCATGTTCTTCACGTAGATCGCCGTGGCTGGAGATGAGGTCGCGCCGAAGATCAGTGAGGTCATTCTGTACTCTTCTGGAGGCTGATCATCTCGCCGGTCCCCCCGCCACAGGTATCGTAGCGCGTCGCGGTCTTCCGATCTGATTTTCACCTGCATGAACATCTCAGCGATGTCAGATGTGACGGCGATGGCGTGCTGTCTGAAGCGCATCAAGACCCCCGGCAGCGACTGAAGAAGGTCTGGACCTGTAAAAAGGCAATCATTGAGAGAGATGCCCTTAGTTTTCGCTGCGGCGTCGTGTACCACGCGCACCTTCCCCGGTTTAAATATATTAATGACCGGGAAGTGCGGCAGGTACCAGGTTCGATTCTCGGTTGTTCCTGTCGGCGCGCGTTCTGCGTACCCCTTATCTATAAGCGCGTTCATCTGTTCTATATACTTCATCTTGAGTTGGGGGTCGCGGTCTATTTTCTTCTCTGTATTACGCAGGCGACTGTATGCATTTTCGTAATTATTCGGCATTACTATATTTTCTGTCTTCCACAGCAGCCCGGCTTCGTATCTTCCATCTTCGCGACGTGTAGTTTTTTCTTTCAGTAAATCAAGCGCGCGCTGTTCTGGGTCGTTCCTGGGTGTCCTCGGTGTGATGAGAAGGCTTTCTATGGCGAAATGTTGCTTCAACTGTTCATCCATGGCCGCATCCACTTCTACTATGTGATTTACGTAGTGAACACGCTGTCCGATGATTCGAGTTCGAGTCCCGTGCAGTACCCAGCCCAATGGAGTGAGAGAGGCGACCGGTTGATCGCGCCGTCCCTTTCTCATTGTAGATGCGACGAGTAGATGCCAGTTATCTTGTCCGATGAGTAACTTCGGCTCGGCGTCTTCATATTGCAGGCACGTGGCTATGTCCTTAATATGTTCACAGTCGGCGAGATCTTCTCGAGTGACGCGCTGCGCGGATAACTTCAAACTATTGAATGTTCGTGCTTGAATCTTGTGGCGCCCTCCCGCGGATTGTAGCGTAACGGCGACTTTGCGTGACTGCTCGGACTCGAATTCGGTGCTGGCGATGGCTTCGATGTGTAGTGGGTCCACGGGTCCCTTGGCGCCTACCCGCTGTGCTAACTCGGCGTCTATTAGCGTGACTGTCGAGCCGTCGTCGAGTAGCGCGTGAGTCTTGATGCTGCCTTGCGGGCCCGTGACTTCTATGGGGACGATCTTGAGATAAGCTTGAGTGTTCACTGACGTCCACGTAGATGCGACGACCTCTGTCCTTTGTTCTGTTTCTTCGGGCTGTTCGACGATCACACGCCTCTTGTAGTGAAGGAGAGGATGATGCAGTCTCGTGCACCCTTCTGTAGCGCAGGCCTTCCCCTTGCACGTGTGATTCCTCGCCCGATGACGTAGACATCTGAAACATAAAGATTTATTCTTCGCAAGGTCCCATCTTCTATTTTCGTCCGCTTCTAGGAAACGCTTGCAGTTGCTTGTGTAGTGGCCCTTCTTCTCACATATGGGACACCCAGGTTCTGTGACTGTGCATGTTCTCTGCGGGACTCTTCTGTTTTGATCTTGACCAAATCTCCTGTTCGCCGCCAGGTGGTCTTCCGCGACGCGCTCCGGTTGCGCGTAGGGTCCGCAGCGATCCGCTTCTCTCTGTAAAAAGTTAGCAAGCTTTAGTAAGTCTGCTTCGTCTTGAGGGTTCTCGGCAGCGTAGTCAAACCAGCGATATCGCATAGCCGGCGTTAGCTTCTCTGTTGTGATCTTCGTGACTTCCGGGTTGAACAGGTAGTGAATCTTCCCCAGGGCGCGCAGCGTTGTTACGATGTTGCAGACCCGCGTCGCGAATACGCACAGGTCTCTGGGCGCGTCCGTAGGCTTCTGTAGTCCCCGTAGTCGCTCTAACTCGGCGAGGGCGATAG
This sequence comes from Stenoptilia bipunctidactyla, assembly GCA_944452665.1. Classification (NCBI taxonomy): domain Eukaryota; kingdom Metazoa; phylum Arthropoda; class Insecta; order Lepidoptera; family Pterophoridae; genus Stenoptilia; species Stenoptilia bipunctidactyla. The sequence continues at coordinate 3,633,179 of OX101735.1, read as the reverse complement.
CGTCGGGCCGTCCGAAGCGTGACTCGAGGGCTCGCAGGATTTCTTCGGGCTTCGCGTTGTAGAGGAGAAGCCCTTCGACGACCTCCCGAGCTCTTGAACGCAGGCTTCGTCGTAGACGCGCTGTGTTTTCTATGTCGCTGTAATATCCCGCTGTTTCTTGATACGCTGCCTTAAACATGAGCCATTCTTGGTATGACCCGCTGTACGGAGGGAGTTCTACTTGGAGTCTAGGCGGCGGCGGCTGCGGACCCGTCCTGGCGGCGAGTGCGATGGCTGAGGCCAACTCGCCGAGGTCGATCTTCTGTTGCGGCACGGCGACTGTGTCCCCTCCCGCCGGTACTGGATCCGGGGGGGGGATGAAGCTCGCCGGTGCCGGGAGCGCCGCAGGACGCGTCGGTTCTTCAGTCTGTTGCGGTTGCTGTGGAGGCTCTTCAATTTCGCCCTGGCCCTGGATTGCCAGCGGCGAGTCTGTCGGATTATTTTCCAGCCATACGGACACTCTCTTCGTGGTGTCTTCAATGGAGGGTGCTTCAGATTCCTCTTCTAAGTCTGTTTCGTCGTCTTCGAGAGCGGCGACTTCGGCGGCGGCGAGTTCGACTTGTAAACGTAATAACTTCAACTTCGCCTTCGTTATTTTCGAGGATTTCTTCGATTTCGAGACTTGGGATCTCTGTGGAGCTCGCTGTGGCTGCGTAGCTTCGATTTGACGGGTGGTCTTCGTGGTTTCTGTAGCTGTGGCACCCGTCGTCGCTGTGGTTTCTGTCGGCGTCGTCGTTTCTGTAGCCGACGTCGTTGGCGTCGTCGTTTCTGTGGTTTCTGTCGGCGACGTCGTATTCTTGCTCTTCACGGCTTGAGCTTGAGACTGTTCTTGAGCGGGCCCTGTCGAGGCGGCCCGCTCCCCGCGGCCTGACTGCGACCGTGTAAGAGGCATCGCTGTCTCCCAATTGCCCTCTCAAAGATCCGGCTCGAAGGACCAAAATGTGGGGGATAGCTCCAGTGGACTGTATAGTCTATGAATCCGATAACGATTAGTCAAATGATGCGCTATCCACCCACTCTATTAGCTGGAATCGATGCGAGGGGCAAAAGGAAAATGCGAATTCACCACTTAACACGGTCGTGAAAGTCCAGCCGCGCGGCACTATATCACTCGCGAATACGCCACAAGCACACTCTATTTCCCGCGCTCGTCTATTACTGTATTCTGCCTTCAGTCTTCTGTCTTCTATATTGACTTCAGGCTTCTATATGAGTCTTCGGGCTTGAGATTCACTGTACTGTTGCTTGAGGCTTCTTTCGGAGGCTTCTTTCTTCCGGAGATCTTCTCTCTTCGGGATCTTTTCGGCGAATCCGTCGCTAGCGGAGTGTGGCGCATCCTTAAGTGATTCGGTGCAGGCGCGCAAGGGTACCGCACAAGAGAGAGTAATGCAAGCGTGCGAGCGAGACACACATATGTCTGTCTCGCTCGAATCTAATTCGAACTTTCTAGATTTTTCTAATAAGATTCTGACTAGATTCGATTATTCTTATTAGATCTTTACTATATTCTAATAGGAAAACTATTTATGAAATCTATTTAGATCTCTCTCTATGTGCGGAAATGACAAGACTTTCAAAACCATTTCTTTATTTCCAAATCAACCCTAATACATATCGAGCTATTTTAAGCTATAATCACGTAAGTTTCATTTCATTGTTAGCTGTTAGCTATGCGTAAATTCATTATCATAGCGGTTATTAATTAATCAAATTCCAATCAAATTACAAAGATACAAACGATTAAGCAAACACTTTCTCAAGCTAATAAATACTGTTATGAACTTCTTACAAACTAACACTTATATGGGACACTTATTCACTATAAACACTATGAAACACTATTTTAAACGTTCTTAGCTCTTTAAGAGTCTTATAAAACACTATAACACTATCTATATACACTGTTTTAAGTTTTTATAACTGTCTTTTACGTTTTGTTGTCACTGTCCTGCACATATTTGTTTACTCTTACGTTTATAATACTCTCACTCATCCCTAATTAAAAAATATTAACATTATTACCTATTCAATAAAAAAAGAATCTTAGTAATCGGTATAGAAACACCAAACTTATACATGAAATACGCTAATAACCCATCGCGCGTGAATACTGAATGATATAAGGATTATTTTTGCGTAGCGGTTGCCGCGCTCGACGCGGCTCTCGGCGGTAGGGTATAAAAAGGCGGGAGGCGAGCGCAAGCTTTATAATTCATTCAATATTTAGCTGTTGATGTGTTCAGAGGGTTCGACTTTATTGACAGACAATAATTGATATTATAAACCGTGCTTATCAGCGCGACTTTGTCTTTAAATAGTTTATTTGAATTTCTTTCGTTGTTATTTTATAAAATAGGTATTAGTTATTTTGGTAGTGTTTAAATATTCGGTCAAATTCCAAATTTTGGCTAATTATGTTCACTTTTTTTTGTATTTTTTAGGTAAAAGCGTAGGTACTTTTATTAATTATTGTAGTTATAGGTATTTATTTTTAAGTGAAGTAGGTATAGGTAGAAAGCATTGCACATGCGTTTCAGCTTTATTTTCATTTCTTTTTCTGTTGTAAGTTGTACATATTTCTGGGTATAATTCTATTCGGATATCTCAAATTTTAACAGGTTGCGGTGCAGGAGAAACCGTCTTTATTCCCAGAATTCCCATAATACCAAATAATTTTCCATTCCAATTTAAAAGAACGCAGTTCCCAGTATCGGTGTATTTTGCAATGACAATTAACAAGGCTCAAAGGCAGACTTCTCGTGTTGCTGGAGTAGATCTCGGTGTCAGTTGTTTCTCGCATGGTCAGTTATACGTCGCTCTTTCCCGGGTTAGCAGTTCTAGAAATCTTCATGTTCACGTGCCGGACGGGTCAACTTTCAATATAGTTTACTCGGAAGCTTTGCGCTGAAGTATTTTCGTTCCATAGATACGAAAGTGATCTAAACAATTAATTGTCAAATATTATAAAATGTCAATCCTTATCCTTACTAATATTATAAATATGAAAGCGTGGATATTTGTTCAGCTTTCACGCAAAAACTACTCGACGAATCATGAGAGGTACTAGAAGTAACATAGGATACTTTTTATCCCGAAATTATCGCGAGCGGAGCCGTGGGCACAGCTAGTAAATAAATAAAAGTGTTCACTGTTCCTGCCCTTGAACCGGAACGCAACTCACACACATAGTTAGTATGGCGAGTAAAATAGGAAGGACTGTACCACCTAAGGATTGTTCTTTTACATGAACACTACTACCACTGCAATTGGTTAAGGGGTCGACAAATTTGATTTTGAGTAAATTTAAATTTAACTAAATTTAGTTGTTGGGGCTCCCGCGCTATTGCAGCGCGTCGGGGATGTTCGCGCTGGCGCACACTGACGGTTTTCATACAGTAGTGCGCAAACGAATCGCTTCCCTTCTGCGCACTGTGCGTGGGAGCAACAACATCATTCTCAAAACTATCAGTGAAAAGCCTGACTGTCCGATAATGCGCCACTGGGTGCACGCACATATCAATGTGGCTGGTGTGCAGCGCAGTCCAGGTAGATACCTAAATTAATTAAATTATTGCTGTTGATATTTTATTAAGTACTCATTGATTTTAATTTATTATTTTATTAATTTTAATTTATTAGTTATTGATGTTAATTTACTAAGTATGATTATATCAACTAAATTAAACGATTTTATAATTCTATATATTTTTCCTTTATTGTTTTAACAAAACAAATGGATTTCAATTTTTTATTTTAATGAATGTATTGTTATTAATTTCATTTATAGATTGCATAACTTTTCCTGTTTTCTTTTACTTTTTTTTTATTATAATTAGTGAAAATTATGTTACAGATTTCCATTATTCTATTTTTCATAATTGTATTTCCTTAAATTTATATGCTAAAAATTTTGTCATAAGGCTTTTCTAATTCTAATTTAATTAATAACATATGTACTAACGTCTGAAATAAATCGATTTTATTTTTATTTATTAATTAAAACTGTGTGTTATATTATAAAAATATGTTTGTTACGTTCATGTAGGTGTAGAATTTAAATGTTAACATCTATGAAAACATGTACCTACCTTCTTGTAAAATTATCGAAACTAAAAGCTATGCAAAATGAATTTGTTTATAATTTTGTTATGAATAAATAGTAAAATATTGCATAGATTTCTCTCTAATCTAACAGACACGAGGGCAATATAAATTACTTAAGGCGAGGTGCATAGTCTGCTTTGCAAAGTTTTATTGTTCTAGAGCATTAAAGACTCGCTTTGTACTGAGTTTTTAGTGTGATTGTGATGAAATTAAAGCATAGTTGGAAGAAAAAAATATTTAAATAATAATAGTATAAGAGACAGTTATGTTGAGGAAATAAAGGAAAACAAATATTAGCTAGTATAATAGATGTATAATAGCTTCCATCATTAAGAATTTCAATGATGCGGAATGAGAGCATTTTTGCAGTTAAAATTTTAGGTGAACTTTAGCGCACCCTTATAAAACATAAAAATAATTTGTAAAGGTTGTTTAAAGATGTATAGCAGAAAGCTTTAAATTATTGGTAGGTGACTTGGTTTTAAAGAACACTCGGGTACGGGCTGGGAACCGAACTTTCAATTTTGATGTCATAGTGACAGACTATTTGAAAAAAAATATTGGTTTACAATATAATCATATTCAGTTTTATTTTAATTCAAGGTCCTGTTTCATTTTATTCATACTTTGTTAGTTTGTACCCTGTGATCGGGTATTTATTTTGGCATAAACTCATTTATGCCAAATAAGCCTAGTTTATGCCCATTCTGTATATATTTGTTTATGCCCTCGACCATCTTTCCTGAGACATAGAAACACGGGCAACATGTGCAAAAATAAGGTTTCCACGAGCTACGAATCCTTACAAAACCTAAGTACAACCAATATTTCCAAATTTTCTGCCAGTTACACGGCAACTTTTACCTGATGAAATCGCACACAACTTCTGCAGTCGAACTTTTTAATCAAACGTATGAATCCGTATAAATGTAGAAAAATAAAAGTTTCCGAACTGGAAATTAATTTGAAAAACTTTTAAATGATCGTCTGGATAAGTACCTAAATACCTTCCAGGAATTACAGAACAGTAAATAAGTTTAGAAACAAAACTGAAGCCAAACAATCTTACTAATATTAGGTATAAATGTGAAAGTATGGATGTATGGATGTTTGTTCCTCAAACACGGGAGAACGGATCGACGGATTTATATGAAATTTAACATAGTGATAGTGTACAGTCTGGAATAGCACACAGGCTACTTTTTATCCCGAAATTTCCGTGGGATTCAAAATTGGGCTGGTCACGCGCAACAGCTAGTAGTGGATAAAATTATCATTCAGCAGCTCGAGAGTTAGTTGATATTCAGCCTAGTAACTAAGTAGCCAATTGTCTATCCTAAATTAAGTTGATAAGTCTCAACAAAATAAAATAAATAAGTAAAATACCCAGACAATCACACCAACTACATGGCCTCAAAGTAAGCAAAGCTTGTGTTATGTATGAGATACCATGTAGCGAACTAGGGGGGAATCTAGAATATGAAATACATATATAGATAAACGCAAAAAATAAAATAAAAATATAGATCCGAGCGGGAATCGAACCCGCAACCACTGGAGTCTGAGACAGATAGGTTTACCCAATCGCCACAGTAGTGGTCGTCTTTGGCAAAAGTCGAGGCGTTTTCAAAGAAAATGTTTAAGGTATGTATTGAGAGCTTTTCTAGTACATACATAACTTCACGCCGGTATCCCTTATGGTGTAAGCAGAAAACCATCTGATATCAAGTTTGACAAATTTGGAGGTATTGTAATGATGAGACTATTGCAGTGAAAGGTAGTCAGCCTATGATGGAAGACCTTGATGGAAGGTCCTCTTCAGGCTTCATCGGGTTAGCGACAACGTTTCATATAAAATCTGCCGCCAAATGTCAGTGCCGTCAGCGGTAAAAACCCAGTTTGCTTCGTGGTACGATCCCGTCAGGTTCCGACTGGCTAGCGACCAGCATTATTTACGAGACCTTCTTAAAACGAATTCACTAACATATGTTTAGTACACTCCGCTAGCTCTTTTCGTATACATGTAGTACTTGGATTCCTGGGTTCACTGATGTGGGGGAGGTGTCATACGGCGTGCCACAAGGTAGTGTATTAGGGCCAATCTTATTTTTGATTCACATCAACGACTTGTGCGGTATGACCATGCCAAATGCAAAAATCCTGTATTCGCTGATAATGCTGCCGTGGTTCACGCTGGTGAATCATTGGACGATGTAAAAACTAGTGCTGAATGTGGTCTACCTCGTGTCGCTCTGTGTTCGCAACAAAATCTTTTAACTTTAAATGAAGCTGAGACAAATTTCATTTGCTTTAGCAAAGTCAAAGTTCAAAAATTCTTTATTTTGTAATAGCATTATGACAAGTCACAGCCAGCGAGTAATTTTAGTTTAAACATACACACGTGGCACGGGAATGCAAGTAACCAGCCTTGTCCATCGATCGTAAATTCTGTTAAAATAAAATCTGCGCGTGATTTGAACAGACTATACTAATACCCACTCTTAGAACCCGTTAATAGTAGGACCCAACAAAGATCTGGATGATTTAAACCCTAAGAAACGTCATACCTGATATTAGCCATCAGCCGAACGCTTCCAGGTCTCTTCTCAACCGAATGCATATTTCTCTTGCCCAATCTATTGGGTATAACCTTAGTACTGTTATACCAGTCTGGGTAGAGCTGCAAAGGTTCCATTTATTTCTCTTTAACTCAGCAGAAACTTATTAAGGTTACACATTATTGTCTCTTTGTAAGAAAAATTAAATGTTCTCATGAGTAACATTGAAAATGACTTTTGACCCTCGCTTATCAAGTAAGCGACAAATAAACAATGAAGCATTAGTACTCAAACTAAAAAATATATATTAGGTAAAGACAATCTTAATCTAATATATAAAATTCTCGTGTCACAGTTGACCGATTTTGATGAATTTTTTTGTGCATATCCGGTATCTATGAGAATCGGCCAACATCTATTTTTTTTTATTTATATGGCAAAACAACGTTTTCCGGGTCAGCTAGTATTATATAAAACTGTTCCGTTATTGACTGAGTGACAGACAACGTACAGCCATAACCACTGGGCGTAGAGAGATGGTATCATCATCAACTGACTGTAGACGTCCTTCTAGATATATTACACAAAAATTCAAACGAAATAATTTTATTTTTATCTATAGGTATTATCGTAAGCCATACGGCATAATCATTTGAAATCAATATACATCCTCTATTCTTAAAAACAAATCGTTTATGTTTGTTACTAGCTATACAAAATATAAATCAAATGGTATTTAAATTTTAGTCATCAAACCTTAACAAGCTATCTTAGACTTGTTACTTTACTATGAATTGAATGCCCACAAGACCTCACATTTAGTGCTTTTACTCAGAACCCGCTAAGGACAATATAATTACGAAGTATCTACTTTTTCAGCAAAACATGACTAAACGGAAGAAAGGGCGGCCTTTGATCGATCACACGCTGACTTTTACGAGTAAATTGTACAATTCCTAGAAGTTGAAGGTCGATAGAAGGTATTGAGGGGTGGTCGTGAAGTTTCGATTTCGCGGTAATCTAACGCTGTTGCAGTTTGAGACCTCGAGGACTTTCGAGAATGCTTCTCTATACTTATAACGCTGAAGAGTTTAGTGTGAAGTGCTAATCCCAAGATCTTTAGTCGGATATCAAAAACTCTTTTGTACAGAGATTTCTCTTGAAGAAGGTTACCTATTTATTGTATTAAAATATGTAAAAACACGGAAAGCTAATAGTTTACATAAGTATCTATCATTTTCATTTTTTAAGAATTATTTTTATTATTAAAGAACTATACCTAAGGCTACGTTTTGAATATCTAACTTTAACCGAAAAACCGTCAGCATCGCCCAATAAAATTTTGAATTAGTTACATACAAGTTGTTTTGTTAAAAAAACGGGACGAACATACATAAGTGCTAAAAACTTTTACTTGGGTATATTTTTGTGGTTGTCGAGATTAAAAAACCACAAAAAAACGCGTTTTTGTACGAGTATCAGTATAATATACTATGTTTTACATTATCTTGCATGTTTGTTGCAAATATTTTAAAATTTATTGTAAAATGTTACTAATGCTGTTGGTGTACAATAAAGAATTATTATTATTATTATTATTATTTATGTTCTCCTATACTAAATTTACTTAGTTCAGGTCATCTAAACTGTGCGTAATCAAGTGAGACTCGAAATTGGCCCTGCTGTAGCACCGATTTTTACGAGCATGGGGGCACTAGGTCAAAGTTCATTGATAAAGGTCTGTCTCGAAGTGTGTGTCCCTTTTGAGTTCCGGTAGGTTGGTGGCTCGACCTATTACCAGAAACCTGCTAAGTATTTAGCTATTGATACTGCTCTTATTGAGCAGTCTTGTATATTGACATGCCATAGTGAAACTTGTAGTTCCACTATGCTGACAAGCAGAGATGTAACTTATTTGAGATACAAGTATCTGAAATACGGATACAAGATACAAAATACGTATTTTGATCTTGTAACTATAAAACTTTTTTTAAATTAATTTCGTATCTTGTATTTAAATACCTTTCGTTTGGTATCTTAGTATTTAGTAGATACCATGTTTGCTAAAATACTTTTAGCAATAGACAACTGATTTTACTGTGAAATCTTAGGGGATATTAATTTTAAATGTCAATGTTGTCTTAGATAAAACTGAACGCGCCATTGAATCTAGTCTGGGGCCATATTAATAGATGGCGTAATAATTTTGTCTTTCTACAATTGGAAGCACTGGTTTTACTTAAGACTCAATTAAAAATCTTAAAATTATAATATTATGTTGTGTCATGTTAGCGCAATCAATGCGATTTAAATGTAAAAAAATTAACTTTCTATAAAAAAAATTGTTTTCTTACAAAAGTATTTTATCTATAAAAAGTATTTAAAAGATACGTATTTTATATCTAGTATTTCAGATACCATTCCAGAAAGTTATTTGTTAAAGTTGAAAGTTATATCTGGTATCTGAAATACTTAATTTAAAAGTATTTTGCATTTTGTATTCCAGATACTTTATTTAAGGTATCTTGTACATCACTGCTGACAAGTTTGGGTACTCCAAATTCTTTAAATCAATCAATATATATAAAACTGTACCGTTACTGACTGAGTGACTGACAGACAACGTACAGCCGTAACTGCTGGGCGTAGAGAGCTGAAATTTGAAACATTTATTCTTTAGGAGATGTAGGGGTGCACTAAGGAAGGAATTCTCGTAATTCCCACGGGAACGGGAATTATTGGACTGTTTAGTTTGTATGAAAAATCTTATTCCTTGATTGCGCGGATATGATACTTGGCATAAAAGTTCTTCAAAAAGAGACTGGTTGTGCTATGAAAGGAATTCCCGAAATTCCCAGTGGAACGGGTGAAACATACATATATGATGTTTAAGTTTGTATGATAAATCTTATCCTTTGAGGGCACGGATGTGATACTTGGTATAAAGGATCCTCAATAAGTGTCTGTTTGTATAATGGAAGGAATTCCCGGAATTCCCACGGGAACAAAAATAGGACATTTGAGGTTATGCGTGTACGAAGTCGCGGGCAAACGCGCGTTGGTACCTAAATAAGACAACAGATGCTACAATATCTAGCAATATGTCAGGTGCCTTATATAATAAAAATTGTTTAAAACTGGTACTTCAGAGTATACAAGGCATCTCAGAGAAAGTCTTAGAAATTGAATTGTTTTTGAATGCCGAACATATAGACATTCTTTGCATAACTGAATTTTTTTTATTAGACCACCAATTCATTTTAAATTTTGCTCAGCACCAAGTTGCTAGTTCGTTCGGAACGTACTGACATAGTGAGCCTATCTATTGAACAAACTATTTAAATATCCTGTGCAGAATTGGCAAACTTTTTAGTTATGGACTTGTTTTAGAACAAGCATTGGATATTATATTATGTAATAAAACTAAGAAAATATTTGTTTGCGGGGACTTTAATGTCAACTTTCGAAATTTAAGAACGTGATAGTTTGAGATCATACACGAAGAGAAAATATAAAATAAAAAAATATATATAATCAGTGATTTACTGAGTAAACTTAACCGAAAGTTAAATAATTCATTACTCAACGCTTGGTTACATAAACGTAATACAATAGATACTTAGCGGGTGGCTGTGGGCGTGTGGCGGGAACACTGGGACGCACGTGTTGATTTAGGCGGCGCGTCGGGAAATGTGTAGTAAGTCTCTTTATTTATTTATAGGGAATTCGGGTGAAAAATTAAGTAAAACCTTTTATTACATAATTTTGATCAGAATCGAGTACAGAGTGCTCTCTGTCAATATCAAAAATTTGTCACCAGTCACCCTTGATTATTGGCGTCATACTTTATGAAGACATTCTTGCGAGGCTAAAAGCAAAGAAGGTAATATAGACGATATTACCTACATAACTTTCTCTTGAAAATACAATAGCTGCAACAATGTCGCTGTTCTTCTAAAATTAAATTTAAAATCGACAAATTATGTCAAGAATTTAAAAAATCCTAATAACTATTTTCAACACTGTTCATACTTCTTTGAACACAATTTTTAATTAACTTTAAAACTGAAATACCTGGTTCCTTTTATCGTAGGAAGCCTTGTTAGATTTTATAATAACTTTGGAGTAACTATTTTATTAAATACTTCCTGCCTGAACCTATTTTAAGAACTGCCATGTTCGAAGTCTTTAAGTAAGCTGGCTGAGGGACGCTAATTGTCTTACTATTTCAGCTGTTCCACATTCATAATATATCATCCATCAACACAACTCTTTGTGATGAGCTCACTTCAGGGCTATGAGTCTCTTCCCTGGGTAACGAGGAGGTTTAGGCCATAACATAATCTACAAGTTGAAGGGTATCGGAATTTTCAGGGCGCTGAATTGGCTTCTGACAAACCCTAACGACTATTGTATACAAATATACAGCACCCGGGACCGAATGCTTATCGTGCCCTCCGAAACACGGAGATTTTTTAGTGTTTCGTTTATATTAAATATAAATATCTAAAATAAATAAATATATATATATATATAATAAATATATAAATTTTAAGTATCTATTATAAAATGCAAAATAAATCTTTTAAAATATATAATTGTAAAGTTTCATCTGAACCGAGGTCGCTAAACTTCTGCAAAGGAGTTTGGTCTCGGGTGATAAAGCTGCAAAGTGTACAGCACCCGGCACTGACTGCTTAAAGTGCCCTCCAGAGCACCGAAGTTGTCGAAGTTGAGAAATGAATGATTGGCGGTCACACATCCAAGTGCCAACCGCGTCGAACATTGCAACCACAGCGCCACGATGACATTCATAATATATTAAATCATTAATAACTTTGGTAAATTATATTAAACTCTGAGTAAGTTATTCTAGTCTACAAATAAAATTAAGGAAGCAAAAATTACTGATTTTGATATTTTATATGAGCAGTTCTTTACAATGCACAACTGAATAAAAGTGATCTAGATTTATGCTGTTCGTATCTTTAGGGATAAAAAACTAGTATAATTGTCTTTGATAAAAACGGATTACGTTGCGTCCAATGGTTCCTTCAAACCACTGGTCATGTGTTACTGACAGATGTAACGTCATACAGGCAATTGTCACCCGCACCATGTGCTATAGTACATACATACATACATAACATGACCATCCAATAGTGCTCTGTATACCTCTTTCGTAAATCTACTTTCACTCATCCTCTCTAAATGTCCAAACCACCCTTTTCAATCTTACTTACTACGTCTTCTTTCAATCCGCATCTCTTTTTTAATTCACCTATCACTAAATTTCACTCCACACATGCTCCTCAAAGCTCTCATATCCAACGCATTAATCCTGCTTTCATGTCTCTTCTGCCACACCCAAAACTCACTACCTCAATCAAACCTGTTTTAAAAGAAAAATTTAGCACACCTTGTTAGTGATTTTCCTAATAAAAATGGATTATTCGAAAAATGAGTCGTCCGGCACATATGGCACCACCATTTTAAAATGAAATGACAGATTCAATTGACGTTTCCCAGTACGTTTTCAGAAATGTCAATAAAGTGTTGCTCAAAAAAAAAAACAAAAAAAATAAGGCTTTTTTAAATCAATATATATAAAACTGTTCCGTTACTGACTGAGTTACTGAGTGACTGAGTGACTGACAGACAACGTACAGCCGTAACTACTGGGCGCAGAGAGCTGAAATTTGGAACATATATTCTTTAGGGAATGTAGAGGTGCACTAAGGAAGGAATTTCCGAAATTCCCACGGGAACGGGAATTATTAGACTTTTTAGTTTGTATGAAAAATCTTATTCCTTGAGTACACGGATATGATACTTGGCATAAAAGTTCTTCAAAAAGAGACTGGTTGTGTTATGAAAGGAATTCCCGAAATTCCCACGGGAACGGAAAATAGAACTTTTGAGTTTATGCGTGTACGAAGTCGCGGGCAAACGCTCGTCGAAAATAAAAACGACTGTCGATTACTACCTCAGTGTCGAACACCCCCACAACCACGGTACCATACATTAGAGTGGGCGCCAAAACTCCCTCAAGTACGGCAAGACGTGCCTTATTCAGTATAATTTTGCTTGCCATAACCGAGTAAAACTATTCCAGCTATTTCCAGCTTCCACCCTCCTTTCAATATCACCGTCATACTTCCCATTACTTGTAAACAAAGATCCTAAGTACACAAACTCATTCATTTGCTCCACTTTTTCATCTTCTATCATAATATTGCATTCCGTCATATCTTCATTCGTCTCCATAACCATGATTTTCGTCTTTCCAACATTAAAGCTTTTGATCACATATCACACAAAATTTTACTGGAAAAGTTAGGAAAATGCGGAATAAGGGGTACAGCTAACGAATGGATTCGAAGTTATTTAGAAAATAGATTACAATGCGTGGAACTAAGTTATCTACAGGGTAAATATAGAGACACACTATGCTCGCCATACCGCGAAAACCGTTGTGGAGTGCCCCAAGGCAGCATACTGGGTCCACTGCTATTTTTAGTTTACATAAATGACATACCAAACATTGCAAAAAAACATAAAACAATCTTATTCGCTGACGATACAACACTATTAATAAAATCCAAAAATAAAGAAGAATTACCAAATGAAATTAATAAAACACTGACAGACGTATTGACATATTTAAATTATTTAAATCTAAAAATTAATATTCATAAAACTAACATCATACAATTTGTGACATATAATTCTTTTCATGACCCAATTGACATAAATTTCGAAAATAATCAAATAAATAACGTTGACGCGGCAGTTTTTCTTGGTATAACAATAGATAAAAATTTAAATTGGAAGGCGCACATAGAAAAGTTATGTAATAAATTAGACCGATTCGTGTACGCGTTACGGAGAGTTAAAGACGTAGCTGGACAAAAAGCAGCATTACTCTCATACCACGGATACGTTGCCTCTATCTTGCGTTATGGTATCATTTTGTGGGGCAACTCCGTTGAAAAAGAAGTGGTATTTCGGACACAAAAAAAGTGCGTAAGGGCGGTAGCAAGTGCTGGGTATACAGATAGCTGCCGACCAATTTTTGAGAGCCTGAAGATTCTACCGTTGCCTTGTCTATACATTTATGAGGTATGCCTATTTGTGAAAAAGCACCCAAATTTGTTCCCTACAAATAGGGATATGATTTCTGGTCGTAAGCGACACGCAGAGAAGCTGTACACACCTGCTCAAAGAATTTGCATTTTCCAAAAAAATATTGTATGCATGGCTGTTAAAATTTATAACAAACTTCCTTTTGACATAAAAAACTTGCCGTTATCCTTATATAAAAAGAGACTATCTAACCTACTATTAAGCAAACTGTATTATAGCACAAGTGACTTTCTAAATGACAAATCTCTCTAGACATCGAATTTAATTTTTTCAATTTATTTTATTTCATTAATTTATTCTATTTTGTTTAATAAGTAATTTTATCTGACCATATGTTTTTTTTTTTTTCATGGCAATATCCAAATTAATAAAATATGACATTCTGTAATTGTATAATCTAAAGCTAATTATTTAAATCTTATATTATATTACAATTTTTGCACACTGACACCTGTCGGTAGGATGTTATTGACCTCACTTCTATTTTTAAGACCTAAAATGTACCGACTTCCTTGCAAATAAAGACATTTCATTTCATTAATTTTCAAACATTTCCTTTTAAATGACTCATACATCACAGTGACCATTTCTCAAAAAACATTTTAGTTCTGTGATAATCAAATCTAACCAAACTTTAGATTGGTTGTATGGATGTAACTTATATTATAAATGTGAAAGTTTGGATGAATGATGTAATGATGTTTGTTTCTCAATCATTTATTTATTTACCATACAAACAACCATAATTACAGGTTCTTAACCTAATGCAATGCTAAAAAACAATTTTCAAGAAATAAACAATCATTTAATCTCTATAAAAACAAATCATAGCAGAACGAGTAAAACGGATTTGGATGAAATTTAGCATATTGATAGTGCACAGTCTGGAATAGCACATAGGCTACTTTTTTATCCGTTTTATCCTTAAAAACCGCGTGTAACAGCTAGTTTTTTATATGTTTCTGTCTATGTAGGTATGTATTAGTGAAGCCATTGAAATAAAAAAAACGTGGTCTCCTAAAACATCTGTCGAGTTAAAATATACTTACCTACTATTGGAAGACCGGTTGGTCCCATATTGGTCCTCATCATGTCATTTTTGTCTGACGATAAAAATCCTTTAAAAATAGTTGTAGTGTCTATGAGTTTCTTATCACTTTTTTGCAACAGATCTAATTTCTGAAGTGGTTTTGAATATGTTAATAATGCGAAATATTTCAAGTTTATGTATGCGTTAGTGTGCATAGTGAACGAAGATTAATTTGATTTTGACGTGAAGTCAAGTAAAATCATGTTCATCACAATTAGGTGTAATGAGTCTCTCCTCTGGGTGAAGAGAAGGTTTTAGGCCGTAATCCACCAAGCTGGTCCAGTGCTGGTGGGTGAATCTTCCGAAATGGCTTCTGACAAACCCTAACAACTACTGTTTACAAGAATACAACAGCCAGGACCGACTGTTTAACGTGCCCTCCGAAGCACGGAAGTCGTCGTGAGAAATAAATGATCGGCGGGCACCCATCCTAATACCGGCCGCGCCGAGCGCGCTTAGCCTGCGATATCGTTTGATATGTACAGTAACCACGGCGCCACAACAACTTCCAACAAAATCAAGTTGCGCAATGATAATTTGCGACAATTTTAAGATCGCACGACCGGTTGTTAAAAATTAAATCACACCAACTACATGGCCCCAAGGTAAGCATAGCCTGTGATATAGGATGCCATGTAGCGAACTAGCGGAGAACCTAGAATATAAATACTTGTAAGATAAACACCCAGACACGGATATTTTTTATGCTCCATGCGGGAATCGAACCCGCGACTTCACGATTAGAGACCCACTGTTCATAACATTATCATTTTTTATAAACGAACGTTATTATAATTAACAATTGTTATGTGTCCAATATTTTCTTGATGGCGTTATTTTGAACTCCTTCACCTGAAAACAAGTAGGTATTAGAAGAATAATTTGATTACATCGGTATTAAAGTGGAACGAACTTTAATACACGAAATGCGTGGTGTATAATTATATTCCTCAGGGTGTAAATTCAAAGTGGGTATTGTCACGTTACACAAAGATTACTATAACATTTACATAGATAGGAAGTAATTAAACAGAATTTACACCTTTTTTAACTATTTAAATATAAGACTAGCTGTTGTTGCAAATATTGAATACAATCCCGGCTGACTCGAACTCAGATCTCCCGCATTCCGGACGGGCACTCTTCCAACTGAGCTACCGGGCTCCATTCACCGTAGCTCCATTTTGTAGTTATGCTTTGCAGCTTTGCCACCCGAGACCAAACTTTTTTGCAGAAGTTTAGCGATCTCGGTTCAGATGAAACATTTCAATTAAATATTTTAAAAGATTTATTTTGCGTATAATACTTAAATATAAACCAAATACTAAAAAAATCTCCGTGCTTCGGAGGGTCCCGGGTGCTGTATATTTGTATACAATAGTCGTTAGGGTTTGTCAGAAGCCATTTCGGCACTCTGAAATATCTGACATCCACCTACTAACACCGGGCCAGCTTGGTGGATTACGGCCTTAACCTGCTCGTCACCCAGAGGAGAGACTCATAGCCCTGCAGTGGGCTCATTATACGGAGTTGTGATGATGATGATGACTAAAAAAAATAAATTAATTTCGAACGCATTTTATAACCATAAAAAAGATGACCTAGGTTGAGTCAATCTTAAGTATATATGAGAAGAAATGCTGTAGCGGACATTTTTCTGAGACAGACAATTCCACCTTAGATGATTTTTGCTTAACTTAAACCGTTTAAGAGCCCACCGCTCGCTGAACCAAATTCATCGTTTAGTACGGCAAAAACATCTTGCTATTTCACTCAGCTTCACGCGCAGGTTGACATGTTTGGTGAGACACACAATATATTCTTACAGAAATCGAAACACAAAATATCTTGAAATGCTTTGGGGACTTGTGTTCGTATGAAAAAGTTTGCTACATACATAACTTCACGCCTGTATCCCTTATGGGGTAGGCAGAACACCAGTGGTTATAAGACCGTCTGATGTCACGTTTGACAAATGAGGTATTATAATGATGGAGAGAGGCTATTGCAGTGACAGGGGGTCAGCCTATCGCCCACAAAAATGCCAATAAAACCTCTGTCCCTTAACCGAGTTTTACACTATGTCCGGGAAGAGAAGCAGCTGGTACATTCTATGTTTTTCTTTCGCTCCCAGTCCAGCGTGGAAGTTTGCTAATTTCTATCTTATATAATTACTTATTTGGAATAAGTGATAAGTAAACTAGGTTCGTAGAGCATGTAACTTTATAATGAACTCGTATAAATACAAATTATTTATGCCAAAAGTTGCGTTAAAATCGAAGTTGAAATATGAATATTACGATTATCAATAAATTATAAATAATTTCATAATGTTTTCTTTGAGCACTATCCTGTCTACTAACAAACCTACATATCTACAAAATCTAACGATATGATAACTATTTTTTGGAGTTTGACAGTAAATAATGATAATGACGCTATGCTATGATAATTTGCATTCCCTACTACCCGTTTGAGATGATACTTGGAAGACTTTACTCCTGCTTCCCATAAACCACCAAAATGCGGAGAACAAGGAGGAATAAAAGAAAAATTTATATTGCTTCTGATAGCAAAAGCTTTTATATCCTCAGCGCAATTATTTAAAAAAATTGAAAATTCTGTCATCAAACCAGTAAAATTCCCGCCATTATCGGAAAATATTTCTGTAGGTTTTCCTCGACGCGAAATAAATCGTTTTAATACCAAAAAATATGCATGAGTCTCCTATGCAGTGCGAGCACAGAACTTTATCGACTCGTATTGTTACGAATGTTCGTATAGTATGGAGACGGTTTGTTAGCAATAATTGAAATCTACTATACGAATAATTACTAAAAACTTGCAACCAACTCCATACCATACGAATATTCGTAAACACACGAGTCGACAAAGTTCTGTGTTCGCACCGATGCGATGGTTTGTATGGAAAAATGTACGAAATGAGAACTCTTAAGCAGCTTATGCAACGGACGCTATCAAAATTGAATAATTTTCTCCGTTTTCGCAACATTATCCTTTGTTACTTAACTCCTATTGGTCGCAGCATGGTGTAATGTAGCCTAAAGCCTTCCTCAATAAGTAGACTATCTTAAACTAAAAGATTTTTTCAATTCAAATCCGTAGTTCCTGAGATTAGCGCGAGAAAACCAAACAAACAAACTCTTCTGCTTTAAAATATTAGTATGGATTCAACTTACACGGGCACGCTATTAATAAAATTTATAGACTAAAATATCATATTTCAGAATAACTATTTTAATTAAAATCAAACACTGCATGCAATTAAGAAACAAACAAAATACTGAACTCGCTTCGTATCATAATTATAAGTTACTGCACTTCGCGGCGCGGCGGTTGTGTGGATCCCACGGGATTATAAGAATAAGAACTATTATACATAATTCCAAGTTTTACATTATCTATATGGAATAATCTGTTGGTAGGTTTCCTAACACTTAATTTTTAATTATTCAAAAGTATTGATTACACATTTTTATTTTATTTTATTTTATATATTTTTACATTTTAGGGAGACTATCGATTTTATAGTTTACAGTAAATAAAGTACAATAGCACTGTTACAATCATTAAAAAGTCTCCACTGATAGAAACAATATAAAAATACAAAAAACATTCGTTAATTTTCACCTATGTTAAAACCTACTCGAAAGACTATACCAACTGAGAAAAAAAGAAATATGCAAGAAGATAGAATAGAGGCAAGTAATCACGTAATCCGCATTTGACCGCCATTCCCATGACGGTAAGTGAAGATGAGGTCGAAGATGAAAGATCACGAGGTTCAGAAGATTATAAAGACGGTAGGCTATAGATTACGTGATGTTAAGACAGTTTTAACATAATTTCACAACATTTTAATACAGACTTTGAATCAATATTATACGATTTAATTTTTTGTTTCATTACTAGTTTTAACTATTAATAAAAGGATAAATAAATATTTGTTTTATCACTATATTTTTTTCGAAAATTCTCAAAAACTTTATGAATTCATGTTTTTTTTTTCCTGTATCATAATTGAGTTTATAAGACTATCCTCTTGACGACGAGCAGGCTTAGGGTGTTACCACATCAATCAATCGAAACCAATGGAATAACTATCGATAAAAAAAAAAACCCCAGACAATCACACCAACTACATGGCCCCACATCAAACATAGCTTGTGTTATGGGATACCATATAGCGAACTAGGGGGGAACCGAGATTATAAATACATATAAACACCCAGACACGGAACAT
The DNA here is from genome assembly GCA_944452665.1 of Stenoptilia bipunctidactyla. Taxonomy (NCBI): domain Eukaryota; kingdom Metazoa; phylum Arthropoda; class Insecta; order Lepidoptera; family Pterophoridae; genus Stenoptilia; species Stenoptilia bipunctidactyla. Next base: position 3,613,978 of record OX101735.1, on the reverse strand, counting down.
TTTTTTTTTCTGGTTCCGTGCGGGGATCGAACCCGCAACCACTGGCGTCTGAGGCAGATAGGTTTACCCCAACGCCATAGTGGTCGTCGAATCGAATAGTTTTCACTAGGCCAAAAATCCGACGATCGACGCCGATCGACGTCGATCAACTGGTGTGGTAGCAGCCCTAAGCCGTAAAACACCAAGCTTGCGCAGTGCTGGTTGTTGAATGTCAGAGCTTTCAGGGCACCGAAAACGCTTTTAACAAACCTGAACGACTACTGTATACAACTGCTTCATACTGACTGCGAAGTACGAAGTGCCTTTAAATGAAAGACCTAACCTACAATAAAAGAAATATAAATCGTCTTATTACAAAAAAAAAATCTCAGGACAAAAGAAACACATAGCAAACTTTATGTTTTCAACTCACGTTAAAAATAAATGTGATCAATAAAAAATATATAAAAATTGCTTTTCTTTTCCTCTTACATTCTACGTACGATATAACAAGATACACATTTTATTATCTGAGATATGACATCTACGAAAAGCAAATAATTTTGCTACACTTCTAAAACATAAATGTTTTTTTTTTTTAATTACATACATACATAACGTCACGCCTGTATCCCTTATGGGGTAGGCAGAACACCAGAGTTTATAAGACCATCTGATGTCACGTTTGACAAATTTGGAGGTATTATAAAGATGGAGACAGACTATTGTAGTGACAGGGGGTCAGCCTATCGCCCACAAAAACACCTTTAAAACCTCTGTCCCTTAACTGAGTTTTACAGTATGCCCGGGAAGAGAAGAAGCTGGCACATTCTATGTTTTTCTTTCGCTCCCAGTTCGCTCCCAGTACATATTAGACTGTATTTAAAAAAACTCAATGTTTACAAATGACGTGATTTTTTCCTTAACTTAATAACGAATACGTACCTATCATCATACCATGGTTCCCAAACTATAAAACATTTTTATGGAGTAACCCTATCTCCAACCAGCACTGGGCCAACTTTGTGGATTACAGCCTAAACCTCCTCGTCACCCAGGAGAGAGACTCATAGCTCTGCAGTGGGCTCATTACACGGATCTAATGTATTACTAATGTATCTAATGTAGGTACATACATATTACTCGACAGCTTTAAGCTCGTCTCGAGTATATTGTCATTCTATCTCATTGTTATACAACTATAAAATATCGTGAAACAGTTTATTCTGCCAAGTACCTGTTAAGTACGAGTACGAGTACGAGTTAAGTCTGATAACTTAAAAATAAATAAATAAAATCCCCATACAATCACGCCAACTACATGGCCCCAAAGTAAGCATAGCTTGTGTTATGGGATACCATGTAGCGAACTAAGGGGAAACCTGGAATATAAATACATAAACATTTTTTTTCTTGTTCCGTGCGGGAATTGAACCCGCAACCACGGGCGTCTGAGGCAGACAGGTTTACCCTATCGCAAAAGTGGCAGTCAAACCAAGTTTGAAAAATTAGGCCTTATCCGATGATTGAACAATTAGGCCTTATTCGCGTTAAAAATATAAATGACCACTATTGTGCGGTAAAACATCTATGTAAATAAATAAATTTATGGAAGAAAATAACTAACTTTTATCCCCGTAGGGTCGGTTTAGTATTGCATATCACATCACATCACACCTCATTTTAATGCCAACTGTAGGGCATGAGTCTCTCCCCTGGGTGACGAGGAGGTATAGGCCATCATAACCCACCAAACTGGCCCAGTGTTGGGTGGTGGATGTCAGAATTTTCAGGGCGCCTAAATGGCTTCTGACAAACCCTTAACGACTACTGTATAAAAGTATCGATTCTGAACTCTACTACGAACAACTTATGAGATTAAAATAAGAAGTTGAGAGAAAGCGGCCGGAATTGATCAACAGAAGGGGTGTGGTGTTTCATCATGATAACGCTAGACCTCACACATCTATAGCCACCCAGCAAAAATTAAGAGAGTTTGGCTGGGAGGTGTTAATGCATCCGCTGTATAGTCCCGACCTTGCACCTTCAGATTTCCACCTGTTTCGGTCTCTTCAGAATTCTTTAGGCAGTGTTAGGTTAATATCACGAGAGGACTGCCAAATCTACTTGTCACAGTATTTTGATGAGAGGTCCCAAATTTTTTATAGCAATGGGATCATGTCCCTACGTACAACATGGCAAAAGGTTATCGAACAAAATGTTACATACATACTTTAGTTAAATGTCAATAAACTATATTAAAAAATGTTTTGAATTTTCTTAAAAAATGCGAAGAAACTTTTCCCCCAACCCAATATTAAATCATTAATAACTTTCGTAAATTAAATTAAACCCACTTATGTTGTTCTAGTCTCCAAATTAAATTAAGCAAGGAACAAAAAATTACCGATTTTGATTATTTTATATGTATCTTTAGTAATAAAAAACTAGTATAATTGTCTTTGATAAAAACGGATTGCTTTGCGTGACACCACCATCCAAGTAGCGACCGCGCCAAACGTTGTTTAACCTGCGATATCGTATTAAAAAAGATATATAAAAAGTTTTATTAATCTTAGAAATTTTACAATTCACTTAAAGACGTCATCATATACTTTTCGGCTTTAGTTGTTGAATAAGATATTACAATAGACCAACAGACTAAAAAACCCGGCGGAAAAAAACTCTTTTTCAGTCAGAATTATACGAATTAATACAAATAGGTACAGTACCAAGTTACCATCGCATGAGAAAAACAAACACAAGACAGCTAATTGTAAGAGCCAATGTCATGCCACAGCCAAATCGCTTACATAGTAGGTGCATTGAGCTATGGATGCACAACACGAACGTGACAAACTAGGACCAGAATATTTAAACAAGAATGGAATAAAATATGTAACACACAGTAACCACGGCGCCACGACTTCTGGATGGACCTCTGGATATGCATGCCATAAAAAGCCACTAGTCCGAGTGATTCTCAATGGTTTGATGGTTTGAAGGGGATCCTTCAGGATTCACCTGGCTAACGACCATCCTTCGTGAGAATATAGGGATAAAAAATAGCCTATGTGCTATTCCACTATCACTATGCCAACTTTCATCCAAATCCGTTGAGCATTTCTGCCGTGATTGAGGAACAAAATTCCATATATTCCATCCAAACATTTATAATAATAGAGAGATGTATCCAAAGATCACCTCTATCGCCCTGACTGGGATCTTTTCCGGCAACTCTATTTTTTTTTACTCTCAAGTTTCTCCTTAATTTATAAATAATAATAAATAAATAAATATATCCAACACTCACACAACATTAGCTAGTCCAAATTAAGTTTCTTAAAGAACTTGTGTTATGGATACTAGATAACTGATATACTTAAGAAATATATAAACATACATAGTTAATAAATACATATTATTATTAGAATAAACTTAAATAAACATATAAACATCCATGACATGACGACTAATATCTGTGTTCATCACACAAATATCCGCCGCCGCCGGGATTCGAACCCAGAACCCCTGGCGTAGAAGGCAATGTATGTTACCACTACACCAGCCGGTCGTCAAAATTATTTAATATGAGATGAGATTGACACCAATCGCGCATGAACTCACAAATGCTTAAACAATGCGGTTAAATTTAAATGCAGAGAAAAGTCATATGTAGAGAAACCGGTCCCACCCGTGTTGTAAGAATTAAGTTTTTTCAATAAGTTCTTAATATATTGACTTGGAATTAGGATCAAACATAGACTTAAGTTAATTCTCCAAATAAGCTGAATTTAAGGCATTAAAGTTGTCACTTTCCTAAAAAAGCTATTTACGAATTAAGGGGGTCGAATTTCTCTGAATCACATTACATAATATTTTCATTAACGGCTGAAAATATTAATATACCTACATAGGTAGGCATATGTTCAGCCTTTAATTTGAAATACCATTTCATCCTACACAGATTAAGATTACATGAGATGAGCTATTCAACTCTATGTCACCGCCTACTACTACCGTGTTTTTTATCCCAGAATTCATGTTTCGAACGTCACGCAGGGTCCTTTCAGCGTGCCAAGTTTATATACCCCTGTGTGAAGGTAGTTGAGCGCAGTCAACGCTAACCCTTGGACCGCGCAAGGCGTCCATCCCTAAGCAACAAGTCGTTCCAAGTCACGATGAATCGTATAACAGTTTTCGCGGCGCTTGTACTAATAACTGGTTAGTTTTAAAAGTATTCGATTTTTGAATTTGAAAAAAAAACAGATTTGTTTTTTATTTTGATGTTTATAAAGTTTTGCTTAGGATTTAAAGAAACTTTTTAGTGTTTAGGTTTTATTTGAGATTCGGTTATGTTTTTTTTATTGGTTTTCTATTGAGAATTAGTTATTTACACGATTACAATATATATATTTTTTTTTCATATAAAAGATGATTCGGCGGTCTATTTATTTTATTTTATTTATGTGCATCAAAAATCGTTGCAGAGTCTGGTAAGTAGTTTTTAATTATTTGGTGTTTGAAACTTTTGATTCCCGTTTTCAACTAAAGCATATTCTGTAAAAAACTACACTTTAGCAAAACAGGTTTACTTCGCAGATAAAAACATAAAAGGCAATTTATATTACGTTTCTTAATTGTATAGAAATAACTTTTCAAAAGTGAATTCGTTAATTTACAAACGTGTATGGTATCTATCATTCATATCACATTCACTATGTATAAAAAATCAAAAAGTAATTTACTATCATTATCTTAATTTTACACAAAAACACAACTTTTCAACAATGAAATAAAAAGTTGACGACCATGCCGTCCCTTCCACTTAGACTTTCGAAGCGGCGTAGCACCTGTTGCTACGAAGATGCTACGAATTGACGGCCATTCCGTTCAGGGAATTTTCTGAATACGCTACAAACTATTGTACATATTTAAATATGTAAGTTGAAGTATTCTTAGTAATAAAGTGTATTTTATACCTTTGTGTGATAGATAAGGCACGTGTAGAAAATTTAAAATGTATAGAAAGAAATTATTTTAAATTAAAATAAAAAAAAGAATGAAATCATTATATAATATGTATGTTTCGAAGCATTGCGAAATACAAAAAAATTTAAACTAGTTTTCAATTTTTCAATTTTTACGGTTCTAGCAATGAAATCGATATCAAAATAAACTAGGACATCAACCCAATACAATACGTTAAATAAGATCTGCCCTAAATTTAATCATCATCAAAATATTGATTTGATTTACCCGATAGAATAAAAAAATATTATTATTTTATTATTTATTTACCTGGCAATCGAATCAAGGACCCCTTACTCCACATGCAAATACTAAAACTGCTGCATCTTGAAATGGCCGTGAAATCTCAGAACATGTATAATTATGCATGAGTAAAAGCTTTTATCGTAAGACATGCATTTACTAATTAGTCCATGTATTCCCTATAGCGTGATTCAATTATCATATTATTAACTTCTATAACCAGGTTACCTTGCTAATTGCAAGACTTCAAAACACTTTCTATGAAGCTTAGAATAGCCCTACCACTCCTGGATAAGCGTGTTGTAAAAGGCGACTAATCCGAGTGACCCCCGCTTGGTGGTGGGATCCCGTCAGCGTATTTACAAAGGCTATATACCATTAGAGTGAAAGTGCAAACTGAACTGGCTTACTACTATAAAAAAGTTATTTTGCTAATTCCGCGACTTGTACTTGCACTAGTGATGGAGGATTTTCATGCGTAGGTGCACCGCCCTCCCTCCCTCAAGCAAGAAGCACATGCAATGAACACACACCTGGAACCCACACCACAAGCTATCACCGACACGTGTTTCGCTTCAACCAGAAGCATCCTCAGGGCGCAACGACCACCACCGAACTTTTCAATCAATTATATGAACTGGCTTAGCTTTTGTATTACAAAAACTTGCCGAAACCCTAATCTATTCTAGTACAGAAATTGACCGAAGTCGCGTAGACTTTGTGAGATAACTTCAATTTACATTGCAGCAACAAAAGCTATCCCATTTGATATCGATATTTACCGATCGTTGGCTTCAATTTGATACTTAAATGGCAATTGTTCTGATTTTCAAAGATAGGAATAAAATGTGCATGCATTATGACCATCGTTATTTTGATGACTTAACGTTTGACTTTTGACCATGTCGGGATTGTTCAGGGTTGACTATAATAGCTGACCAGGTTTATGGCGCTTCGCCGGCCGCTGCCGCGGCACCGCTCACTTTGCTAGCTCGACTCGCGCCCGTGTATAACTATATGCAACCTAGTATGCTCCTCCTTGCTGCGCTCGTCGTCGCACCTAACCGTACCGACTCCGCCTTCCGGTGTGGAAGCTTCTCGTAGCTTATCTCTTTCATCGCAATGTATATCAAACAAAGATAAACCTACTTTTCATCTTGACAAAAGCTTATCTATTGAGTACTAGGTTTTGTCTTTGCATTGCTTTGAAAATTACAAGAGCAAAAGCTAGTCCATTATATATAGATATATAGATTAGGTATTGTCGAGTAATATGCATAAACAAAAGCTCCTCTATTAGAGTCTGACTCGTGACTCAAATAGTATAGCCTTTGTAAATACGCATCCCGTCAGGGTCCGACTGGCTACCGACCACCCTCCATATAGCTGGCGCCAAATGTTACCGCTCCGGTGGTGATTTGTTCCGGCAATATTTTATGAAGAGCCAGTTCTTTCCTAGGCCCGTCATCTTCGACCTCATCTTCACTTACTATCGGGTGAGTTTGAGGTCAAACGCAGGCGTAGTCTGTGTACCGTCCTCCCTCCCTCCCTCACGGTAGCAAGCAGTGCAACGAAAACCTTCATCACTTGTGCCTTGGAGGCGTGGACGTTCAACGTTTACAATCATAATAAAACTCAATTTAAATAAATAAATATTTCTGACGCTCACACAACATTATCTAGCCCAAATTTAGTTTCTTAAAGAACTTGTGTTATGGATACTAGATAACTGATATACTTAAGAAATATATAAACATATATATTGAATAAATACATATTTTTTATTAGAAAAAACTTTAATAAACATCCATGACTTGACGACTAATATCTGTGTGTTCATCACACAAATATCCGTCGCCGCCGGGATTCGAACCCAGGACCTCTGGCATAGAAGGCAATGTATGTTACCTCTGCATCAGCCGGTCGTCAACGATGAAAAGGTTGATTAACATAAACAAAACTACAAGTTTTGTGAAAAATGCTAACTTTAGGTATATGTTTTAGTAGTTGTGATGGATTTCCAAAAAGTGTTTGGCGATTTAATCAATTATATCATATCATCGCGCATTTTTACTTTAATTGCAAGTTAATAAAATGAAGTTTAATGTATTGTAGGTTTCATATTGAAGTTAAATGACCATGTTTTCTGAAATGCAATTTTTTTTCGAGTTAATTTGTGTCAATGAACATGACACCGTCTTAAAACTAATTTAGATTGAAAATAGGCATTTGTCCAGTGGGCAGTGGGCGTCCCTTTATCTCGTAATCCAAAATAGCTAGTCAGAACAAAATTCATATTCAAAATTCCTACCCAAGTTTATCGAAACTTTCGACAATGGAGCATCGTCGTAAGGTTGCTTGTTTGACAGTATTTTATCGGCTACATTTTGGTGAGTGTGCGAGTGCTCTTTTTGACCAAATTGAACCCACCCCTTTTTACACCGGACAGACAGAACTTCCATCCCTATATTGTGGATTTACCAAAAAGTCGAACAAAACGCTTCGATAGTTCCTTTTTGGTACGGATTGCCAAGGTATGGAACAATCTGCCTGCGTCTGTTTTTCCTGACCACTACAGTCCTGGAACTTTTAAGTGTCGAGTGAATAGGTTTCTCGTGGATGGACGTGTAACACCATAGTCTTCATGCGCAGTTTCCATCAGGTGGCATGGAAGACAAACGTCCTATCCTTACAATGTAAAAAAAACGCAAACAAATCCAAATCAACAGATTGCTTTAAGTATAATTGAATTCATATTATTGATATGAAAAACAACAGTAATAAAATTAAAACAGCGCAGTTTATTTATCAGTTAGAGCAAATACTTTTATTTTAGTAATTTAATTATAAGAATATACATTTTAAAAACTTTTTAAAATGTTTTGTGTCCCGATTTGCTAGCTGGCTAAAATAGCGACATTTTTCACCGAGTACGATGTGTTTGTCCAAGCGGAATGTGAACTCCTTTAAGAGGCATGTAGCATAAATCTTTGTAGATAATCAAAGGCATAGATACTTGGAACACTCTAAAAATGCCTTTATTCTTCAACATTTTTAAAACGCTCTGTATTCGACCTATAGAAAACATATTTAACAAATAATTTTATCACTCTTTTTGTATATGAAAATGAAAAGTTTTTAAAAATAAAGTAGGTATGCTTATACACTTTGTGAACGTCAAATACTGGATGAGGGCGGCGCGGCGCGGGTCCGGGCGACATGAGGAATCCTGGGGGAGGCCTCTGTCCCGAAGTGTACGTCTCTCGGCTCATGAAGATAATGATCGCCCATTTTCCACCAATGCCTTGGTGTTTTCTACTACTTCTTCACCTTTAAAAAAACGAAATACCGATACCGATACCGAACGAGATACCCTAGGTAGACCGATAGGAAAATAGCGGGCAGAAAAAAAACTCTCGGCACTCTTTTGTAAAAAGTGCTCATTATAGGTACAATTTGGCAGAAATACAGCTCTGATATGACATGAACAAACAAACAGAAGACAGCTATTCGTGCTTTCCAATATCATTTTTTTTTTTTTTTTTTTTTTTTTATAAAATATGGATGGGACGTTTGTCTTCCATGACACCTGATGTTAAGTGAACATGAAGACTAAGGTGGTACACGTCCATCCACGAGAAACCTATTCACTCGACGCTTAAAAGTACTAGGACTATACTGGTCAGGGAAAATAGACGCAGGCAGTTCATTCCAAACCTTGGCGACCCGTATCAAAAAGGAACTGTCAAAGCGCTTAGTTCGACTTTTCGGAATATCAACCACATACGGATGGAAGTTCTGTCTGCGTCTAGTAGTCCGATGGTAAAAGGGTGAGGGTTCAATTTGCTCAAACAGAGCACTCGCGCACTCACCAAAATGTATCCTGTAGTACACGGTTAAACAGGCAACCTTACGACGATGCTCTAGGGTCTGTAGTTTTTTGGTCGTAAGGTCGACGTTGTTAATTAATTTACGGGCTCTTCGGTCAACGGAGTCCAGCGCTTCTAGTTGATATTTGGCTGAACCATCCCAAAGATGACTGCAGTACTCCATGCATGATCGCACTTGAGCTGTATATAAGTTAAGAAGCTGTGCAGGGCTGAAGTACCGCCGTACCTTCGAGATGATTCCCAACTTTTTCGAAGCTACTTGAGCCATGGACACAATTTGTTGACCGAAGTTTAAACTAGATGTTATAGTTACGCCTAAAAGCCCTAGATGGTCAGTGATGGGGACAGATACATTTTGGAAAGTGGGCGTTAATGTGAAGGTGCTCTTTTTTGCGGAGAATAGACACGCCTGAGTTTTGGACGCGTTGAATTTGACCAAATTCGACTCACCCCAATCGGATACTTTCCGTAAGGTCAAATCAACGCGCTCAATCATTGACTTTCTTAAACTTTGGATTTCACGGGGGCTCGCTCGCGCATTGGATACGTATCTCTCTACAACAGTGCTGTCATCAGCATAACTAATAATGCCCGGTGTCAAAAGGTCATTAATGTGCAGCAAGAATAATGTTGCAGAGAGAACAGATCCCTGAGGTACCCCGGCATTAATTGCCATTTGGTCGGAGGAGAAGCCATCTAAGACTACTCGAATTGACCGTTCCCTCAGAAAATCAGATATCCAGTCGCAGAGCCCAATCGGTATGCCATAAGCTGGAAGCTTACTTAAGAGACCATCATGCCAGACCCTGTCAAAGGCCTTGGAAATGTCTAAGGATACAGCTATTGCTTCACCATGACCCTCCAAGGCCTCGCTCCATAAGTGAGTGGCATACACGAGAAGATCGCCGGTCGAGCGCCCGTTGCGGAAACCATATTGGCTATCGCTTAGGAGCTCGTTGGCCTCGAGGTATGCCAGGAGTCGATTGTTCAATACACGTTCCATGACTTTGCAAAGTATGGAAGTGATTGAAATTGGTCGGTAGTTGACAGGATCGGCACGGCTTCCCTTCTTTGGTACTGGTTGTATGTTAGCAAGCTTCCAGGACTTGGGAACCTTACCGGATTCCAATGAAAGTCGATAAAGACGCGTCAAAACGGGAGACAACTCAGCTGCGCAGCGTTTTAAGACCACTGCAGGAATACCGTCTGGACCACTAGCTTTGTTCTCGTCTAGGTGCAGCAAGCATTTAAGAACCTCCTTTTGGCGAATGTGAACGGTACCCATTGTAGGTCCAAACTGAGGTAATTGGGGTGGGATTTTTCCTTGGCAATCTAGACGAGAATTTTCTGCGAAGATACTAGCAAATAAATCTGCTTTCTCCTTAGAAGTATGGGCCAGAGAACCATCGGGTTTCCTCAGTGGTGGCAGCGACGGGCGACAAAAGTTCGTTTCGACCGACTTGGCAAGGGACCAGAAAGCTTTACTTCCCGAAGGGTATGCTGCTATTCTGTCTCCGATACGGCCTATGTGGGCAAAACGAGCTCTTTTGATTACCTTTTTGCAGGACTTGGCGGCAGCATTGTACCTCTTCTTGTGTTCATACGAATCCACGGCTTTGCTTCTGCGAGCATTTGCCCAGGCTTTGTATGCTTCCCGCTTTCGCTTTTCAGCGGCTAGGCAAGCAGTATTAAACCATGGGCGAGCTTTGGTTTCAAGGGATAGATCAGCGTGGGGAATGAAGTACTCCATTGCTTGAACTATCACACTTGAGACAGCATCAGCGCAGCACGATGGATCGGTTGATGTAAAACAAGTTTGCCGCCATGGATAAGATGCGAAGAAATGTCGCATTTCATCCCAATCTGCTGACTTGTAACGCCATACTCGCCTGGAGCCTTTTGGGCGGGTGTCAGGTGGCGAGTACAGCGATACAGATTTCACCATACAGTGATCGGATGTCCCTAAAGGTGCAGTGACGGACACCGAGTATCTGTCAGGATCGGTTGTCAGCAGAAGGTCCAAGCAATACGCAGTGTGGCCAGCAACGTCGGGGATGCGCGTAGGCTCGTTAACAAGCTGTGAGAGACCATAAGTCAGCGAAAACTTAAAGGCCTCTCTGCCAGCATGGTCAGTGTCCTGATACGGGTATAACCACTGCCCGTGGTGAGCATTAAAATCCCCCAGAAACACCAACTGCGCCGTGGGAAAACGTTGCTGAATCTTATCTGCTGTATTGCCAAGGTATTCCATAAGCCTCGTTGTCTCCCGATCTCCGCTATGTGAACGATAGATACAGGCGTAAACCACTTGGTCTAGGCCAGTATCTATGTGAACCCACATGACTGAAAGGTCCGGCACTTCCAAGTAACGGAGACGCTGATAACAGATCGCGTCACTGGCATACATGCACACCCCGGCGTGCGGGCGGAAAAGAGACTCCAGGATATAGCCTGGGTAACCAAGGTATGCCGAGTCTGACGGATCGCAGATCTGCGTCTCCGTTAGAAAGAGTAGGTGTGGTCTCTCCGTCTCAAGATGGTGGTGGACATCATTCAGATTGGAGTGCACTCCTCGGATGTTACAGAAGTGCACTTTAAGGGAGAGGAAGTGCAACCGCTGTTGAACCGTACTCTTTTTAGGACCTTTCATTGTGAATTGGTAGTGGAGTGAATAGGGAGGAGAATAGAAGTTGAGTGAAGCGCTGCAAATGGAACCAAGCAACTCGTAGGAAACAACGCACCATTGGGGAACTCGCCTGGAGACTGCGGGGACGCCCGAACCCCCCCGAGGTTCACAGCCAAGCTGCTTACATAGTGGTTAATGTTTAATATTTGGAAATAACCTGTGGAGACATCAATCCCACGCTCTTTTTTTTCACATTAATAATCTTTGAGTTTATAGTAGCTTTTTTTCATACATAATGTTTCTTTGATAGTTCTTTTTAAATTATTAAACGTTAGGGCTTGAATTCACTACTTTGTTCCCCAATTGTTCCGGTATTTTTTCTGAAATGACACTTTAGAACTCAAAATCAACCTCAAGATTCAAATTATTTTATTTGAGCCTGAAATTAAACAACAAATTTCCACATTGAAATACAAGATACTTATATTTCATTCATGTAAAAGGTAATTTGGTATTTTACTAATATCAAACTAAAGCATTTTATAAAAAAAAAACCTAGAAGGAGCGGGATTTGTTTGTTTTTTTATATTTTTTCTGTAATCCTCATGGGTACTGGAATACATCCGTGAAGGTATTATATAGGCTTTGCGGGACACCCTGTGTATAGGGTCGTCACAAAATAGTCAATAATATTTTAATAGCAGATTAAGAAGGTCTTAATATGGAAAAAAGTTTTTTCTTTAACATTTTTCAAAAATTAAAATTTCTAAATTTCATAAAGTGATCAAAATTTAAGTTTAAAATGTAGCTTATGACTACACAGCAAGAAATAAAAACGTTTCCATCTTATTGAATGTAGTCATAAAATTAAGATTAAACTTAAAATTTTCATAAATTTTTTTTTTTCGAAATTCACACCCACTCCTCATTCTTAATCTGCTATTAAAACATAATTGACTATTATGTGGCGAAATCACCTGCTGCGGTGATGTGTGCCGGCAGTATTTAACGACCGTCTGGTGTAGTAGTACCATACATTATATATATGGTACTACTATATATGGTATACATACATACCATACATTGCCTTCTATGCCAGAGGTCCTGGGTTCGAATCCCGGCGGCGGCCGATATCGGTGTGATGAACACTGATATTAGCCGTCAAGTTATGGAAGTTTATTTAAGTTTATTGTAATGAAAAATATGTATTTATTCAATATGTTTGTTTATACATTTCTTAAGTATATCAGTTATCTAGTATCCATAGCACAAGTTCTTTAAGAAACTTAATTTGGGCTAGATAATGTTGTGTGTGTCAGAAATATTTATTTATTATTATTAATGAAGAGCTAGGTCCTTTGTAAGCTGCTGTCATCTTATCTTACCATCAGCTAGTGTGATTGAGATCTAACGCAGATTTGATTACCAATAAAATAATCAACGACTGCAGAGCAAAACCGACTTCACGTCAAAACTTTGGCTGAAGTAGAAGGTCGTGAAGGTAAACGATCTCCAAATTTATACATATTGAAAACACATGAAGTACTCAATCGATTTAGATGAATATATGGGACAAAATGAAAAGTATCCTCTATCGTATAATAAATAAATAATAAATATTTCTGACACTCACACAACATTATCTAGCCCAAATTAAGTTTCTTAAAGAACTTGTGTTATGGATACTAGATAACTGATATATTTAAGAAATATATAAACATCCATGACTTGACGGCTAATATCTGTGTGTTCATCACACAAATATCCGCCGCCGCCGGGATTCGAACCCAGGACCTCTGGCATAGAAGGCAATGTATGTTACCGCTACACCAGCCGGTCATCGAACGTATGCAACCTGAATCATCAAAATCGGTTAACCTAGTCAAAAGTTATCAGGTAACTAGCCACCGCGCGCGGTTTTACCCGCGTAACTTTTGATCCCGTGGGAATTTCGTATAATTCGTATAATCGGAATAAAATATAGCGTATCAAGAGTTGGGCTATCAAACGCAAAAAGAATTATTCAAATCCCACTTGTAGTTTCTGAGATTAGCGCGTTCAAACAAACAAACAAACTCTTCAGCTTTTTATATTAGTATAGATAAACATAAAAAATAAATAAATTAAAAAAACGTAAAGAAAATTGAGTACCTACCTCCTTCTTTTTTTGAAGTCTGTTGAAAACTGGTTAAAAGTAGGTACTTTACTTTATTAATTTAAACCTCAAATCACTTCATTACCTAAACGCGTTATTAACGCGTTTGACAGTAAAGCATGTTACAAGTATGTACAGAAGGCAGCACATCAAGCGTTACATTACCTGTCGAATATCCTTAACCAATTTTAACTTAATGTCGAGGGCATAGAGTTCAGATTCAAGTAATTTTTTTACAGATTTGTTACGCTTGATGTGCTGCCTTGTAACATGTTGACACGTACAATTTAAAGCAATGATGTGTAACTTTTCACGGAAATACCGCCCATAGGTGGCGCTGTATGTGGGTGGTATTAAGTTTAAAGCGCAACTCGTTAGCTTTACGCGAATACTTCACAATAATTGTGTGATTAATTACCTGCCTACTAAAATATTGTCGAGCTTTTCTGTAGGACTAAATGTAATCTTTTTATTTAACAATTTAATTAGCACTGTTTGTATCTCTATCCCTCATAATAATACCTCCAAAGTCAAACGTGACATCAGATGGTCTTATAGTTTGACTTGACATTTCGTCATTTTTTATAATAATATACAGGGTTGATTTGTGGTCACCGGCCCAAATTTTTTTGTACACTATAAGTATCATTTCTAGAAACGATTTCTGCAAAAAAAAGTACTTATTTATTTTTTTTTACATGGAAATTAATACCATTCAATAAACTAAAAATTAAATATTCGACTAATGTGCTACTACAAAACATCTCGTAGTACTACGTCGTAGCATTGTCAACGAAATGCCTCGTCGTAGTAGCTATGTAACAGCGACTATTTTTTAAAAAGTTTGTGGTCCCATATTTCTGCTATTTTGTACTGAGCGACGCTAAAATAAATATAGGTACGTTTATATTGTATCAAAGAAGCTTACATTTAATGGTGACTAAAAAACAACCCTGTATATGTACAGTGAGCCCAATTCGCCATTTAACTCTGTAATTATAGGATTCTCTTATACTCAACAGTTGGTATAGTGGTCTTATACAAGGTGTTCCTGTTGATTTCCCGTAACTCTAGGGGTATTAATGGGACCATGTAATAGAATCAAATAACATGTGAATAATTTTTCATTTTCTTTTTTGTTTTTATTTGTCATACAAAATAACTCAATTAAGTCAAAACATCTTATGTAAAACACCTTTATGCGAAGTATGACAGCGTGGCATTTTCTATCCCTTTTTTATCGCTATGCACAGGTACAGTTCGCAACGCTTTGTGTTGTACATTGTATGTAGCGTTCCTCAACGTTTAAAATGTTTTTGTTGTTTATTGTATGGTTTCAGTGATACGCGTCTGTTGAATGAATGTTAAAGAGATTTGACAAGGGTGATAATCTATGAACTCATTATACTAAGATTGATGATATCTTGGAAAGTATGCACTTTTGAACCACATATTCTTTGGCTAAAAGTATAATTTTTTAGTAAGGAACATAACCTCAAAGTTATGGGATATCTCAAAGAACACCTTGTATATTCATATCGAGTGATGTAGAGAACCTTGAGGTTGGGCCTATGTACAGCAGGGGACACCTCCGGGATTATTATGACTATATTACCAGATTATTATTTTTTTTACTTGTATTGTCAATTATTGAAGAAATAGAAAAATAGGCAAGTCTTCACTTGAGAATTAAAATGAATATTCAATGAGAGGTATTCTGAAAGCTCATTAAAAAAACAAAACGGTACAAAAATGGTACAAAAGGATAGATGGCGCTTTACAAAAAGTCTTGTCCGTCATATAGCCACTCATTCCACACTGTGTTTTTAAAAGTAAAATAAATTAATTGACATCTGTATCAGAAATTGAACTTAATAACCATAGATGGTAGATACCACTTACCTACATTATATTATAAAGACTGAACGCCTTCGGCTTTTTAAAAGTGCTATCTATAGAGGTTTTTTGAACTAATCGTTATGAGCTGTCAGAAAACTCCTCATTAAAATAAAGGAAATTAAATTCTTCAAATAAAATTGACATTATAAAAGGTACACTTACCTAAAGTAACGTCAGCGTACTGAAATTAATGAACTACTTATCCATAATTATAATTGTATTATCATAATAGCAAAGACCTTATCATACAGATCAAATATTTGGTGAGCCCTGTCCTATATTTTAAAGAATTATTTAAGTACTCATATACTTTTGTAGCAGTTTAATTAACTTGGTCCCATATTAATATTTCTGCTTAGTTAGCAGTTCAGAGAAGGGAAGTTCTGTAAGTTGATTGATGTGAATTTTTGAGTGGTCTATTATAGCTAGTTGGGTGAATGTGAACTTTTTAATTTTGAAAAATGATTGGATGATTTATAATTTAGTTACCTTGACCTTTCTTGAGAGCCCTTTCTTGATTAAATTTACTTTTTGTCGAGTACCTACTATGATTGGCATGTAGCTACTGTAGGTTCTTAATTATGTGGAACTGTACAAAAATGCTTCCATGCTAGACTGGGAGCGAAAGAAAACCATAGAATGTGCCATTTACTTCTCTTCCCGGGCATGCTGTAAAAGTCAGTTAAGGGACAGAGGTTTTAAAGGCGTTTTTGTGGGCGATAGGCTGACCCCCTGTCACTATAATAGTCTCTCTCCATCTTTATTATACCTCCAAATTTGTCAAACGTGACATCAGATGGTCTTAGAACCTCTGGTGTTCTGCCTACCCCATAAGGGATACAGGCGTTATGTTATGTATGTATGTATGTACAAAAGTGCTGCAATATTATAACCGAAGAGTCATAGCAAAGGGTTTTTTTTTATTATAGTCTAACCCCGCGGTTGACCTCAATATCACCTGATGGTAAGTGGAGATGAGGTCGAAGATGACAGCACACGGACTTAGGAAAGGAGAACTTTCGTTATGGATACTAGACAATGGATACATAAACTTGAGAATTAATTCATCATCATCCACAGCCAGTAGACGTCTACTATTATTTAAGCACACATTTTTAATAAAAATAATTAGACTATTTCTATTAAAAATGTGTCATCTTAAAATGGGTCGGCCTATCGCCCACAAAAACGCCAATAAAACCTCTGTCCTTTAACTGATTTTTACAATATGCCCGGGAAGAGAAGCAGCTTTTCTTTCGCTCCCAGTCCAGCATAGAAGCTTATAGAAATGTAAACCTCATTTTTACATAACATATCTATTTTACTATAGATACAGTAGTTAAATTATTTTAACAACATTAGACATTATTAATTTACCTGCAACTTGAACTAGATTATCAAATGTACTTTAATTAATTAAATTACACGTAAGTTTACTATCATCAGCATGCCACGTATTTTTTATTAGGGAATTCATTAAAGTCATAAAAACATCGTATACCTTATGAGCTTGTAATTTTAATATTTTCTACCTACTAAAACCAATTTAGTTACCAAACCCTGTTTATAGTCTGGCTGGCTAGCAAGTAAATTTCGTAAACTAATAGATCCAAATAAATAATTAATTAAATTATACGTGGTGAATGTGTACACTGGAAATTCGTCAAATTATTTACAAATTAAACTGAGTCTACTACGAAAGTAGTTGAGAAGAAATGGCAAAAAAACTCAACACCAATCGTCATTTAAAAATATACAATAACAGTTATCCATAATACAAGTTCTTTAAAAATCTCAATTTGCGTAATAGACGTAATATTTTGTGAATTTGAGAAATATTTATTATTTTACATATAAAAACGTAGGTGTATTGTCGCGTCACGGATGAAAAACAATAAAGAACATATTACCAGGTATCCTTGGCATCCTTACATCATTAAAGCTCAAATAACAGGATCGTCCAATCGTCTTTTTTTCCATTATTTTCCCGCGCCGAGCCGTAACGAGCACTTCTCAGAGAATCTTTCGGCGACAGTGCGAGGTACTGTATTTCATGGTAACGTATTACTGTTTTATTTTAACCTAGTTTCTATTGGCGGTCGATTTATTTGTTTTATGTACGAGGGTGTTATTCTTTCAACCGACTTCCAAAGGAGGTTCTCGATTGGCGAGTTTTTTTTTTTTTTGAACGATTACGAATCGATTTTAAATATTCTTGTTTCATATGATAGAAGATACTTCAGAGGTGGTCCCATATAAATTTCATCGAAATCGATTGAGTACTTAATGCAACATTTTTTTTAAATATGAACGAGCACATTTACCTTGACAACCTTATACTTGAGACAAAGTTTTGGTTGTGAAGTTTGTTTTGAAGTTTTTTTCTCAAACGATGATAAATGAATATGAGGTGGAAGAAGACAGAACAACGATGACGGGCTAAATGAAGAAACTGGGAATTCACAAAATATTGGCAGAAGACATTGCCGCAGGAGTGTTGATGTACACACATCAAAAAAAGTTTGAAATCACTAGCACAAGATGGAATATTTTTTAACTTTTACTTTTTTTGCTTACCTTACATTTATTAATAAAAAAACACACACTTTTTTAAATAAAAAAATATATATATTTTAGTTTTTATCAACCAAACTTGAATTTAGAAGTCTTAATGCAATTTCGGATAGTAAATTATTGAAAGAAAAAGAGGGTTTAACTAAATATTGTCAACATTTATTATGAAATTGTTTTTATTTAGTACAATTTAACTCCTCCCCTGGCTCGAGCACATGCGGCTATCCTTCTTGGCATGCTGAGAATTGAGTTATCGATCATTTCTTGCGGTAACCTGTCCTATTCTTAAATTACGGCTTCCCTGATCTTTAGCACTGTCTGGAGAGGTGGCTGACGGTTCCAAACAGCTTACTTGACAGCATCCCAGGCATGCTCAATCGGGTTTAAGTCAGGCGAGCCGGCAGGCCAGTCTAACCTGGTAATATCGTATTCACGTAGAGCAGCGTTTATTCGTTGAGCTCGATGTGCGGGTGCATTGTCGTCAACCGTTACAAATCGAGGGTCATGGTTTATTCTAAATGACCTGACAATTTCATCAAAAGCAAGGGTTTGGTATAAAGCTGCAGTCAGAAAAAACGCTTGAATCAAGTTGGTCACATTTCTGAATGAGTGAAAACAAGGATTTAATCCCTTTTTATAAAGAAAAACGATTCATATTTGAATTCTTTTCATAATAAAAGATTTGATTTTTAACGAGGAGTCTTAGAAAATAAAGAAAAAACGTTGTATGCTAACGTGACAAAACAAGGTCCTATTATCAAAGTGATCTCAAACTTTTTTTGATGTGTGTATGTCGGCAGATTTGATATGAAGGGTGGTCGCTAGTCAGGCAGACAATGAAAGGGTTCTACCACGAAGCAGGAGCCTCTTGGATTAGTTCTCTTTTACAACACGCTTGCTTAAGAGTAGGGCTGTGCTAAGTCGACCCTTAGAATTAATAATAAATAAATAAAATCCCCAGACAATCACACCAACTACATGGCCAACAAGTAGGCATAGCTTGTGTTGTTGGATACCATATCGCAAAATAGGGGGGAACGTAGAACATAAATACATAAATAGATAAACACCCAGACACAGAACCTATTTTTTTCTTGTTCCATGCGGGAATCGAAGCAGCAACCACTGGCGTCTGAGGCAGACAGGTTTACTTCTTCGCCAAAGTGGTCGTCATATTATTTTCAGAATCATTTAATTATTATATATTATAATAAGTATAATAATTCTAAGGGTATGTATACAATGATAACCTAATACTGGGTAGTTTGAAGGTTTAATTTTTTTTCTTGTTCTTCTCAGTTGCAATTACGTTCTCACAGATAAAATTGTTTTTATAATTTTGACAAAATATGTCAAGATCAAGTCAAAATTTACACATAATGTAAAAATTATAAAACAACTAGGAGCATTGGTGGTTACCTTGGTTTAACAAGTTTGAGATTATGCAAAAAATATTTATGACTGTAAATTATTTTTCATAGTGTCTTCATTTCATTTTATGAGCTATGATAAACAGCAAGCAAATAAACATCTTTCTTTAATAAATTAAATATTTAAATCAACCAAGGAACCATTGAAACAAATCTGACGTGCCAAATAAATACGCCTCGATAACTTAAGCTAATAATATCGCAAGCTTACAGGATTCGAGCTGTAAGCCTCGAGCTGTCAAAGATACAGCCTTAAGACATTATCTCGGCTTTCAATTTAATTCTTGAACTTATTTTAATGCGATCTAACAGGTTCTAACGGTTCTGCTATTTTAAAGATGAATCGTAGGAATATTTCAATAGTCAATATTTGTGAAGATTTATAGAAACAATCAATTTAGTGAGTGCGTGAGTGTCATGTTTGAAAAAATTAAACCCACTTCTTTTCGCCACTGGAAGACATAGACAGAAGTTCCATCCATTCGTAGTGGACTTGCCAAAAAGTAGAACTAACTTTTAAGTGTCAAGTGAATAAATTAATATTCTCACCAATAGGTGTCATGGAGGACAAACGTTCCATCAAAAAATGGCAGATAGAGATATTATTAGAGATCACAGTGCGATTTTTTTCTTTTTCTATATTTTTTTTAAATGTACAGGGTGGTTTTTTATTTATTTAATAATTTATGTACACACATAGAAACTTAATTAAAGAAACATATAAATTTTAAAAAAATGTACAAAGGCAAAGCTTATTTCTATAAGAAATTTCTACCAGCAAGCCTGAGGCTGGAAAATGAGATTAAAAAGAACAAATTAAGTGCGTACAACTTACTTACAAGCAAGTAAATATATATTACATACACTACATACTAAATACATATATACAATTAAATATATAAATACATAAAATATATATCTATGAACTATTGTTGAGTCACCCGCCAATTTTTTTTCCCACAATACCTAAGTATCATTTATAGAAACGATTTTTGCAAAAAAAGAGTTAGTATGTATTTTGTTAGAAGGAAATAAATATATTCGCTAACATAGTTAGCAAAGCATGTTCATTCTAAATTATGAATGAATACCATTAGAATAAAGACGACTACGTCCTACTACATTGTACTACGGCGTAGTATTATCAATGAAATACCGCATCGTAGTAGGTATGGTCATCAACAGCGACTATTTGTAGAAAAGTTTGTGGTGCCATATTTTTATTTTTTTGTACTGACCGATACTAAAATAAATATGAAGGTACGTTTATATCATACAACTGAAAATAACTTAATAAATTGTTGAATCAAATTATTTAAGTCTGCGTAAAAACTCCGTAGTCGTAGATTTGATAAACTGCCTGAAAGCATTTTGTACTGTCTCTTGGATGATTCTTTTTTAACACGTAGATAATTATCCAAAACACGAAACTAGAACTTTTCCGACAGAAAGAAAGCTTAATAAAAATACAATTAAAAGTGGAATATTACATGTTGCACTTTATTAATACGAGAGCTTCAATACGCTGAAATACGTGAAAAAGTATTACGCAAAAGTTTCACATATGGCAATTTAAAGTACCTATACTTAATTACTATGAAGAATCAATGTAGCGTGAAGCTGATGCAACCGAAGCAATCCATTTTTTCCGAGTCTAAGGATCGTATTATAAAAGCTTTCTTATCAGTCGATAATTACTCAAGTAGGTATAGATTAGCTGTCAAATCTCCATATAGAACTGTCATTAAATCTATACTTAAGCTGATCAAGTCAGAGTGAGATCAAGTCGTTTTAACTACATCGCCGGCTTTATTATGGAAATATCCGCAGGTTTAGAGCAAATCCGGCGATGGAACAAAAATGCGTGGAACCCATTTAAGAATTTTAAATGTTTGAATGTTGTGTATTGTAAAAATAAACGTGAAGTAAATAAATTACAATGTTATTACAACTTGCGACTGACTTCATACTACGCGAACATTCAATAAAGTACTGTTCATGGTTATCTTTGTTAGTTCCAATTAGCGCACTAGATGGCGTTGATTGTCTTTTAAATCGCGCATAAACTGAAATACATAAAATGTATGTATACCTGTTTTAAGGTTTAATAAGTAATAAGCGTACGCTTTATAGAGCCTGTATCGGACCGGTCATGATTTACGCGGCTCCCGTCTTTGTCCATGCGAATCCCAAACGCCTACACAAATTACAGGTGGTCCTAAATCTTTTCTGTAGAAAGGCAGCCAACGCGCCCTGCTAAGTGCGAAACACGGACCTGCACAGAGACCTGGAGCTCCCTTCAGTTCAGCAGCACCTGACTGAAAGTCCTGGCAACAGGACACTTCAACGTGCTGAGTTCTGAGTGATCTTGTTAGGGCGACAATCTCCTGTATTGTCAACCCAGACCGAAAGACGTACTCTCAGACCCCCTTACCAGTTCACCGCGGACCTAGTCAGCCTTTTGGGCTCCCAGCCCTAGTCATTCTCTACACTTGTCATTGAGCTTTACAGTGTCTTACTACGCCCCGAACCCACGGGGTTATAGCTCATTACACGACCGAGGAATAGCTCTTGAGTTAGGGATCGGAGAAGGGGTGTTTAGTGGGTTTAAGCTCTGCAGCGGGATCGCTCACTGTGGGGAGTCCCACCCTTTCTAGATATACAGTGGCATTCCGTCGGCGAGCGTTTGTCGCTGTCGGCGGGGATTTATTCCCGTGCAGGGTCCAGTCCGTACTATGAGTATTCACCCTCTCCCTATCAGAGATCGCCCTTTGGGGCATCACAGTAGGGTGTCATTCTTTGGAAGGAAAAAAATTGTTCAATTGTTCTCAAATAAAGTGGTTTCCTATAATACATACGTGTGAGTGGTGTCATTTAGTGGTTTAAACAAGTACTGTGGTCGCACTGCTGGATAGCCCTACTCTCGGGAAGGGTTCTGTGCTATACCTACATACCTTATGAAGAATTTCTTACAGGATCAAAGGTTAAGGGGTAAAACCGCTGGTCATGAATTATATTTTGCAAATAAGGCACTTTTGCAGTCTGTCACTGACAGAGCCCGTCGTCGTCATTAATATAATATTAATATTATATTTAATATTATTAAATGTGGTAATATCGTTAAATATTTAAAAAAAAAATTCATAAAATATATATCTACCTATTTTACATTTGGGTAAAGTTATTTAATATTATTTATTAATAATTATTCATAATTTTTTATGGTTGAGCACAAAATATATTTGGATAAATCGTAATTGCACATATTCCGAATTTTGAAAACAAAGACAGGACACAGAAACTGTATTTATTAAAAAAGTTGAGTTCGCTAAAAATGTTTAAGTTTCTTGCTTGTTTGGTAAAGTCTAACTGACTCAAGGTGAATTTAGAACACTCAAGGTGAATTTAGAACCTTTTACACCGGATGCTGGATGAAAGAGTTGTTAGAAAGGTGAGCTGTTTCTCCTTAATAGACATTTCAATTAAGTAGCAAAGACGAGGACAACAGGCGAGTTACTCTGTGTGCTATGTGTTAATCAAACAGAGTACTTATTACATCAATTTTTATTAGACTTTATATTTTACTGTTTTTGGTTGCTCGAGAAAATAATGCCAAATGTGATTGTGGCGTCCTCCGACGTGACCCACAGAGAATCAATATATTATTTCCTATTCATCAAACGTGCTCGATAAAATCAATACCAAGATAAAATCAAATATTGTTAACTTAATTATGCACGTATATCTTACTATATAAACTATTTCTATTTGTTAATAAATTGTCACTCAAGATGTAATCGTGTCTTGCTTTAAAACCCTTTTCCTGGTCGTAATAGTGATCATTTGATTAATATATTATAAGAAATAGTTTATCTTGTATGGACTAGTACCAACCTGATCTTCATGTTCATTTTCCAACAGGTGATATCTAGTAGGATGAAAAATAAAAGATGTATAAAATATTAGTTGCGTTTTTCCGATTTAATTTTGACATCCCTGGGGTCTTCAGTTGGGTAAGCAAGCTATGGCTGTTAAGCAAGACGCCTCTTTTTCGCACATCTTAATCAAAGTATCAAATTAAATGAACAATCTATTTTAAGTCCACAATGAACGTAAAAAAATCTTCAACTTTTCTAAATTTGTATAAAAGACGATAAATAAAAAATAGAAAATAAATCGTGACCTCGAACTATCATAATTACAGCAGCTGTTGAAAACGTTTGCCTAACTATTAAGTACTGTACCCTGGCAAAAAATTCAATGGAGTTAAATGACAGTCCCAGTGTGCCCACTTTAGGGAAGAAAAAAAATAGTGATGCGGTTTAAGTGAAAGAATGTTTTTTTTTTAATATAATACTTAATGATAAAGGAAAAAATAATGTTTTGACTCACAGAATATTTTACACTTTCATTTTCTTAATTCTGGAGATGCTATACGTCACTTACTTTTTCGTTGTCTTTAAAAAAATCAAAAAACTAATTTCAGCTCTACTGTGACCGTTTTAAAGCACATTGTATGTTTGGTAATTACTTTTGTTAAAGTTTATGTAAAGATAAAGTACACACCTCAAAAATTCAAATCATACATTATTCTAAACTGATGAAAAAGAACCTTGCAATTTCAATCATTCTCATTCAGTACCTTACACAACGAATATTTTAACCGCTGTCACTGTTAATATTGTCTTAAGTTTTCGCGATTCATACTATTAAATAAAACACTTTTTAACCGGATTTATCGCGTATATTTCAGTCGCTCGTGACCACGAGGTCTGCAAAGACACCGAAACGTCGAGTCAAAATTTAAAATGTAAATATACGCGATAAATCCGGTTAAAAAGTGTTTTATTTAATAGTATGAATCGCGAAAACTTAAGACAATATTATGTGGACCAGTACGGACTGGAAAGTGCAGAGTCGCTCGTGACCACGGGGTCTGCAAAGACACCGAAACGTCGAGTCAAAATTTAAAATGTAAATATACGCGATAAATCCGGTTAAAAAGTGTTTTATTTAATCGCTGTCACTATTTTTCTTTTTGACGTTTCGAACTGTCAGTTTTCTGCATTGAGTCATTTGCCAAGGTATAGTTGCCTATCATTAAGTGTTACCAACTAAAGTTTTCCACTACTTCCTTCTAACCTAGTCACAAAACAGTTCGCCAACGATTTAGACGGACTAGACAAATCACAGCGTTTTAAGGCCCCTTTCACGTCAGTTACATTCCAGCTTTTGTGGCTCTATACAAATATTAACCGACAAAAGCATATTGTTTTAGTTGATAGTGACACACATAGAGAACACATAGTCTAAGATAAGAACACGTGACCTGGGTTTGGCAATTGTTTTGAACTAGCAGCTACGCGCGCTTTTGTCCGCGTAACCTTTGATTCCAAAAGAATTTCTTTATATAATCAACGAATGCAGAGCATTAAAAAAACTGACTTCACGTCAAAACTTTGGCTGAGTTGAGAATGTCATCAACGTAAACATTCTCCGAAATCATACATATTTTTCCAAAGTTTTAAATTTTCAATGAAGAACCTAACCGATTGTGATGAAATTTATATGGGACCATGAAGTATCTTCTATCATATGAAACAACAATTTTCAAAATCAATTCATAATTGTCTGAAATATCATGTAACAAAGACCCAAAAGAAAAACATACAGACGAACTGAGAACCTCCTCCTTTTTTGGAAGTCGGTTGAAAATATAGCCTTTAAGATTCCTCATGACTTAGGCTATCTAATTAAAAACGGTCTTTTCTAATCTCATTGGTATTTGGTATTGATAGAAATAAGCGCATTTGAACCATCTTTAATAATAGGTAAAGAGAAATAATAAGTCCAGCTACAGAATATATTTTTTGGCCACGTGATCAAGCTTCTATTTGCATAACTTAGCCAAGAGACAAAAAAATGTGTCTTGAAGGAATTTATATTAAAGCATAATAATTTATACTAAGTAATATATTAATTAATATTGTGATGAAAAATATTATGCGACAAGAAGGGCTCCCGTTCCGGAAGACGTAGTCGGTACGGTTAGGTGCGACGACGAGCGCAGCGAGGAGGAGCAGTTAGGTTGCATATAGTTATACACCCCATGAACCCTTGAGCGTTTTTAAATAACCCCGACGTGGTTTGTGGCGCGGATTGTGGCTGACATAGTAATTTAGAAGGCAACTTTGATTTTTAGAGGGGAATAATGCTATTTAAAAGAAGTCTGTTTAATTAGCACCCATAGGTAAATGTATTAAGTATAGATTATAGTATAGATTAGATTAGAGATTAGTCCAAGAGCCCGTAAACTCATAAATAACAACAACCTTACAAATAAAAAATTGCAGACGCTGGAGCATCGTCGTAAGGTTGCTTGTTTGACAGTATTTTATCGGCTACATTTTGGTGAGTGTGCGAGTGCTCTTTTTGACCAAATTGAACCCACCCCTTTTTACCATCGGACTACCAGACGCAGACAGAACGTCCATCCCTATATAGTGGATTTACCAAGAAGTCGAACAAAACGCTTCGATAGTTCCTTTTTGGCACGGATTGCCAAGGTATGGAACAATCTGCCTGCGTCTGTTTTTCCTGACCACTACAGTCCTGGAACTTTTAAGTGTCGAGTGTATAGGTTTCTCGTGGATGGACGTGTAACACTATAGTCTTCATGCGCACTTTCCATCAGGTGGCATGGAAGACAAACGTCCTATCCTTACAATATAAAAAAAAATGTCTTCTATTCAAGAATACTTCATAATTTTCCACCTTTATGAAACGATTCGTTTATAAGTCAAAACTGTACATTGAATATTTTTTTAAAAGAATACTTGGGGTATGATCTACAATCGAAACAGAAACATATAGGCTCAACATATAGGCTACATATTATCACGCTAGCAGTGTTATAATCGTAGGTGCGTTTGGTGCTGCATAGCGTTCACGCAGACGACGTCGCGGGCAGCAGCTAGTGTATAATAAATATATAAAAAAGTAAAATCTTTGACGACCACTTTGGCAATGGGGTAAACCTATCTGCCTCAGACGCCAGTGGTTGCGGGTTCGATTGCCGCACGGAACAAGAAAGACTTTGGGGACATGTAGCAGGCGCGGTCTCAGGGGACATGACCCCCCCCCCCAAAATCATGAAAAGATGAACCTCTTAAAAGAAAAGAAGCTAGAAAAAGATACTTTTGATGAAGATTAAAATTTCGTTGTGATCGCCCCAAAAATACAGCTGTGACCCCCCCTCAAATATCAGACTGCGACCGCGCCTGCCATGTAGTTGGTGTGATTGTCTGGGGATTTTTTATTTTTATTTTTATAAAGGATAATAACTATTATATACCTGCTTATGAAAGAGTTGGATTCAATAAACACGCAAAAAACAAAGAAAAACAAAACACGTTGTGGTCGACGGGAAGTACAGATGCAAGAAAACACTCTCCTAAATGGCTAACTAGGAAAGTGAGCATGAGATCAACAAAATTCAAAATTCAAAAAGTTTTATTCATCTTAGGAATTTCACAAAACACTTGATGAAGTCAGTCATCACATACTTCGGCTTTAACTAGTTGTTGATAGTTGTTAAATAAGATATTACAGTAGACCAAGAGACAAAAAAAAGCCGGCGGAAAAAAACTCTTGGCACTCTTTTTCAGTCAGAATTATCAAATTAATACAAATAGGTACAGTACAAATTGACCGTGACATGAAAAAAGACAAACACAAGACAGCTAATTGTGAGAGCCAATGTCATGCCACAACCAAATTGCTTACATAGCATATGCAATGAGCTATGGATGCACAATACGAACATGACATACTGGGACCAGAGTATTTGAACAAGAATGGAATAAAATAGTCATAGTATCATTAGCAAAACGACCTGGCACCGCTAGCAGCACCCGTTCACGAGTTAACGCAAGCACCAGCCATCACCCTCTTCAACCATATTTTAGGGAAGAGGGTGACCCGATACCCGACGCTACCACTAGCCATGCCGCCTGAGGGAGCATGACGTTCTTGCTGTTGTCTTGACAAGAAGTCAAGCATATGTTGTCGGCATATGTCATATATATGCCGCACGCAACAGATGTGTGTCCTCCCGTTACGTCGTTCAAAAGATCGAAACGAGTTGCGAGCCTCATGGAGACTGTATTGAATACTCATTTATAACATTATTTACAACGTTATAGTGTTAAAAGTACACACGTCTTTGTTGTACGTTTTCTTGTCTATTGATTAACAGTTTTCCTTGTTTTTGTCATATGTGAGGCTCACGCAATGAAATCCCTTATTCGTACATGTTCTACGAAGAATAAACTAAATATGATACTGAAACAGACAAACTTATTATTTTATGTTTCCTATACCAGCGATGAATATAACTTTAGATCTCATAAAACTTTAGTTTATACATCAAATAAAATGATTGTCATATTTTTCAGCAATAGAAGGAGTTCATTGGCAATGTAACGTGGATAAATCAATTTGTGGTTTCGTATTAATTAGCTGAAATATAACGCTATTCGTTAAATACATCGGCAATAATCAAGGCGAAAAGCAGCTTTTCTTTGTTACTCTGGCGCATTTTTGCATTTAATTTCAGTTATTTAAGAAAAAATGTGTTTTATCGTGTTTCATTTTATTTTAAACTAGCCACCGCGCGCGGTTTTGCCCGCGTAACTTTTGATCCCGTGAGAATTTCAGGATAAAATATAGTCTATAACGTTTCTCAAGAGTTGGGCTATCAAATGCAAAAAGAATTTTTCAAATCCCACTTGTAGTTTCTGAGATTAGCGCGTTCAAACAAACAAAAAAACAAACTCTTCAGCTTTATATATTAGTATATAGATATAATATGAAGATATTAAATTAAAGAGTTTTGAAGCTTTTGTAGACATGAACATGGACATAAAGACGACAAAGATTCTAATGGAGTTTCTTTTTTTAAATATTAGAAATTAAGCTCGCCTTTGAACTCAATGACTTCAGGCTCAATATAAAAATTGCCGGAACCCATCATCACCAGAGCGGTGATATTTTGCGACAGATTTTATATGAAAGGTGGTTGTCAGTCAGGCGAACCCTGACAGGAACCAGGTGGGGCTCGCTCGGGTAAGTATCACTCTTTTATCCAGAGTTGCCAGGGCTATTCTCAGCCGAGCTTGCACGACTGAAAGAAATACATACATACATAACTTCACGCCTGTATCCCATATGGGGTAGGCAGAACACTAGAGGTAATAAAACCATCTGATGTCACATTTGACAAATTTGGAGGCATTATAATAGTGGAGAGAGACTATAGCAGTGACAGGGGGTCAGCCTATCGCCCGCAAAAACACCAATAAAACCTCCGTCCCTTAACTGGCTTTTACAGTTTGCCCAGGAAGAGAAGCAGCTGGCACATTCTATGTTTTTCTTTCGCTCCCAGTCCAGCATGGAAGCTGAAAGGAATTCTTCAAGATATTCAAGTTATTGGTGACTAATGTTTTTCTGTAAAACTTCAATAGAACTAGATATTTATTAAAAGGCTCTATTTTTCCAGTTGGACGTTAGAAAATGTAAAGCAAACATTGTTTAAAGCGAAATGGTCTCATTCGATCGTTATACACGGTTTTCATACACGGTCAAACATAACATACTGGCAGATAGGCATTGTAGAAAGACAAGGAAATGTTGTTACATTCAATTCTATTATAAGTACTAACCTTAATTTATTTTGTTTCATACTAGACTCCAGAAGTTCGTTAAAAGAGAGATTTTCCTAGAAATTTGTCAAGTAAAAAAACTGTTTGCAAATTTATTAAAAGCTATTTTGTTCCTAATTTCAAAGCAAAACATTAAGAGATTTAAGTTTTATTTTAAAAGTTAAATCTTACATAAAGTTTTAGTCTGGTTTCGCTCAAGTTACCAATAAAACAATGTTTTAAAAAAACTTCAGAATTTAAGGCTTCGCAAAAGTCCTCGGAAGAATGTGTCTAACTTTGTCAATTTCAATTTAGCTACGTAATAGTTTCTTCTTTAGCTCAAACCTCATTTTCCTTGTTATTGAAGATTTTAATTAATGCATTAATTAAAAGCTACTTATGTATGGGTTGATTCCCTTTCTCGACTTACGTCGGTTTAATAAATATCTACAGGACGAGATATTATAGGAAAAAAGGTATCTATTTCCCCTTTTTTTTTAAATATACTTTCTTCTCCTTCTATTCCTTCTTTGCTGAGTGTTTGGTGTGCGAGATGGACTCGTGTTTGTTGATGGTTGCGTATCTGGCAATATTTATACGTCTGGTGACGGTTGTGTGACTTGTGATGTGATTGGTGATGGCTGTGTTTCTAACGGTAACTATGTATCTGGCGAAGGTTGTGTGTTGTGTACGAATACTGAATCTCCTAGTACTTTACTTAGAATTATTGTTGTGTGGATGGCTGCTTGTTTCTGTAATATGCTTATGTTGATTTTAGAGTCTAATTTATTCAAATACTTAGTGATGCTTTTAGCTACTACCCCAGTGGCACCTATAACTATTGGGATAACAGTGGTATGTGTGTTCCATAAACGACTAATTTCAGTTTTAAGTAGGTGATATTTACTAAGTTTTTCTATTTCTTTGGCGCCTATATTGTAATCGGAAGGTATAGTGATATCGATGAGATAAGTTTGATTATTAACTTTGTCTGTCAGGTCTGGTCTATTGTGCGTCACTGTGATATCAGTTTGGATTGGTACTTCCCATAATATTTTAGCTGTTTCGTTCTCTTTTAAAAAGCTACTATAATTCTGTGTATGTTATTATTATATATTATTATTATTATGATGGAATTATGATACATAATTCAGTGCCAGTTGCTTCTCTTCCCGGTCATACTGTAAAAATCAGTTAAGGGACAGAAGTTTTATCGGCGTTTTTGCGGGCGATAGGCCGACTCACTGTCACTGGAATTGTCTACCTTCAAATTTGTCAAACGTGACATCAGATGGTTTCATAGCCTTTGGTGTTCTGCCTACCCCATAACGGATGCAGGCGTGAACTTATGTATGCATTAAAATTGGTTTATAATTAACGTAACATTGTCTCAAAACTCCAGTGGTGGCGGGTTCGCTTCCCGTACAATGTAAATATTTGTGTGCATAGACAAGTTTGTTTGCATAGTTCTGGGTATATCATGTATTATATGTATGTATTTACGAAAAAAAGTAGTAGGTCTGTATGTATATCCGTTGTCCAGTACCTATAATACAAGCATATGAGCTTATTATAGGACTAGATGGCGCTATGTGAATAAATGTACAATAACTATAATAGGAATAATATAAATTTATTGAAAAAAAAAATCCTTCTATAATTAATTACTTTTGTCCATAAAATCCCGGCTTTTCTTACCATAGTTGATGGTTTTCCTATTTATTCATTCGCAAAAAATAAAGATTATGAGTCATTCATTACCAATATAAAACCACAATGAAAAACCATAAAAAACATAATTTATTAAAGACATAAATTACAATACCTGCGGTAACGTATTTCCTTTCATTTATTATTCCGTTTTAATTCCATTGGCAACATGGTTATTAATAAATTCTTGACACTCAAAATACATATATCAAAGTAAAAAAGGAACCAAGGAATAATTGGATTATTTCATTATTTCATAAATTACCCTGTATCGATATTACTTCGCTTCTATGGAAGGAATTTCTGTGCGGTTATCTCGTGGAATTCACAAGAGCTCGTTGTTCTAATAATTATTACCCCTATTCTCTGGAAATTGAAAGTAGCGATAGTTTTTCATTTCCCCGCCATTCAGTAATGGCTGCGGTGTACTGAGAATTCAAGGCACGATTTATTCTGTTACATACATAACGTCACGCCTGTATCCCTTATGGGGTAGGCATAACACCAGAGGTTATAAGACCATCTGTTGTCGCGTTTGACAAATTTGGAGGTATTATAAAGATAGAGAGAGGCTATTGTAGTGACAGGGAGTCAACCTATCGCCTACAAAAACGCCAAGTAAACCTCTTTCCCTTAACTGACTTTTACAGTATGCCCGGGAAGAGAAGCAGCTGGCACATTCTAAGTTTTTCTTTCGCTCCCAGTCCAGCATGGAAGCAATATTATTCTGTTCTTTTAATTTATTCACTTTCAAACCCTTCTGTACTCAATCTAACGCTAAGCCTCAATGAAACAGGAACTGTGTGCTAATTATCATAAATTTTTGTTTGTATTTTTGTCACATATCTGTATTTTTTGACCTTTTACTTTCAAGTTTAAGTGATCATTAAAACTTTAAATAATTAGTACCTATTTCATTTCTCAGCTACTTGTTTGACTTTAGGTAAATTGAAATGTTTTAAAAATGATATAATTAAGAAACATCTCATTAAGAAGGGCTCTAAGTACTTCTTTTATGAAACTTTTTTTCTTAATATTTTTTTTAAGTTTTTGCATCTAAAATGCTCAATTATTCTTAAATAAATGAAAAATGTGATAAATAAAAATTACCGGACCAGGATTCGTAGCTCAGTGAAAGAGCACTCGTCCGGCAAACGAGAGGTCCCAGGTTCGAATCCTGGTCGGTTAATTTTTATTTATCACATTTTTCATTTATTTTTTTCTTACTATCAGTATCATAATAAAATTTTTGTTTTACGAAGCTTAACATATTTGTTTTATCGGCATACGAGTATCATGGTAAATTCTAAAGTTAATTTAAAAACTTATGTTAGTAATATGACCTATTCTCGGGTTGGCTTGCTCCTATGGGTTGCCTTGCTAACTCATGATGAGGACCAGTGCTCCTACTGCAAGGAAGTAAAGCTAAAGAAGAAGTGATATTGACAACTTTCAGTCAATGTATAGAAAACATGTACCTAGAGAAGTTTTTTGTAACAAAATCATCTTTCTTCGAATATCTCTCGTAGAGAACATCTTAAAATACATAATTAAAACACCTGTAAGCCACCTACGTAGGTAATCACCTAACACACCAATCTCATTTCATATTAACTTGCTTGCAACAATACTGCTTTTTCATTGCTCACTTTAATTCTTACAAATTGTAACATTTACTCAAAATAACAACGTATCTTCATTCAAATTAAATCCGGCTTCTCTTGAAATATACGTGTACATTTTGATCTGTTTAATTTTGCATTACTTAATTTACTTTCACTTGTGACTGGTCGAGTTAAGTTACACGTAGCGCCATCTAGTTTTTGTTTGTGAAGCAATGAATTTTAGCCATTTTTAGACATTTTGTTTCAAAATAAAAAAATCTACATAACATGCAGAAAATCAGCGCTTTGCTCTCTGAGCAAAACTGACGCTGAGCTTCGGCTTATTGCACTGGTACAACATACATTATTTTATGATTGTATTTCTTTTTATTTCTTTTTTTAAATTGTGTTTCGTTTTTTTTTATTGTATTCCATTTTTTTATTGTTTTTAATTGTATTTCATTTTTAATTCCATTATATTGTAATATGTGTGCCTGTAGTTGTCAATAAATGAATTGTCTATCTATCTATCTATCTAACATTAATACACTAAACATTTGAATGTAAATAGTTTTATTTTTCAAAAGTAATGGGTTATAAATAGTATGCGTAATATTGAAGACTACCATTATTCATCACCAAAACACGACAAGGCCATGGGTCTCTCTCTGAGAAACGAGGACTGTTGTACCTACGCTTGTTGCTATGTGTCAAAACTCGTTGAAGGACTCAACAAAAATGTTGCTATTTCAATTAACTTCCCACGAAACTATTAGCCCTACCGCACCTGAATAAACGACTCCTAAGGTAGGACCATTTCAGGTTTCGCCTTACTAACGACTACTCTTCACATAAAATTGGCCACTAAATATCCTAAAACATTCTTCCATGCTGGACTGGGAGCGAAAGAAAAACATAGCATGTGCCAGCTGCTTCTCTTCCCGGGCATACTGTTAAAGGTTTTATTGGTGTTTTTGCGGGCGACAGGCTGACCCCCTGTCACTGCAATAGTCTCCCTCCATCATAATAATACCTCCAAATTTTGTAAAACGAGACATCAAATGGCTTTATAGCCTGTGGTGTTCTGCCTAACCCATTAGGGCGTGAAGTTATGTATGTATGTAATATCCAGCTCGGGCGGTGATGTTTCGGAAATGTTTTATGTAGAGCTATTTCTATGTAGAGCTATAAATACCGCAGTGTCTGAAGACAAAGGTTTTTGACCAGTGTGTATTGCCAGTGATGACATACGGCACTGAGACGTGGTCGCTAACTATGGGCCTTATAAATAAGCTTAGAGTCGCTCAGCGGGCAATGGAAAGGGCCATGCTCAGAGTTTCCCTGCGGGATCGAATCAGGAATGAGGAGATTCGCAGGCGAACCAATGTCACCGACATAGCCAGAAGGATTGCAGAGCTGAAGTGGCAATGGGCAGGGCACATAGCTCGCAGAACAGATGGCCGGTGGGGCAGGAAAGTTCTCGAGTGGCGGCCACGTACTAGGAGACGCAGCGTAGGCAGGCTCCCCGCACGATGGACCGACGACCTGGTTAAAGTCGCCGGTAAACGCTGGATGAGGGCGGCGCGGGACCGAGCGACGTGGAAGATCTTGGGGGAGGCCTATGTCCAGCAGTGGACGTCTACAGGCTGTGGATGATGATGATGATGACAGCTATTTCATCCATGCTCTAATTTACGACCTCATCTACAGTTTGATAAACAAATGATCGATAATCAGTTTGTTTACACGAAACATTCAGGAAATCGTAAATTAAAAAGTATCTTATACCTACGTATGTTTTCAGAACATCAGTAATTAGGGCTAACTGTAACTAATCTCAATTTGAATTTCCGGGCGGCCATATTAAATCATGAGCTAATTAGCAGCTTACATACGAAACGTTAAACCTCTTAAGGT
Organism: Stenoptilia bipunctidactyla; assembly: GCA_944452665.1. Classification (NCBI taxonomy): domain Eukaryota; kingdom Metazoa; phylum Arthropoda; class Insecta; order Lepidoptera; family Pterophoridae; genus Stenoptilia; species Stenoptilia bipunctidactyla. Next base: position 3,579,219 of record OX101735.1, on the reverse strand, counting down.
AAGTTGATTTGTTTGATATACAAAAGCATATAACTTTGGTTGCTTCGCGATTTCACAGGAGTTTAATTCAGAATACCCTAAATCATCCGAAATATATTTCTTGCCTTACGTTTTTTAAATAAGTACCTAATGAAAATAATTGAATTGTAATAATTTTTTTGCCAAAGAAACGTTTTCTCAAAAGCGATCTAACAAAAACTACCACAGCGATATTTGCTACTAAAATTAGGTGTAATTGAAAAATTTACTCGTCACGCAGACAAAGAATTATAAAAAGGAATAGTCTTTAATCAGCGCAAGAAACGTATTTTCTGTAGGTTATTAAAATGTAAATTCAGACCTTTCTATATCTGTAAAAAAAGTAGCGATGAAGGATTTTTTAATCAGCACTGTTAACCCAATTTGAAATCACTTACAACGGAAATTTTTACTTAGGCTTCACTCAAGAAGTGTAATTCAATTATTTTTTTATAAAGCATAGACGGGAATTCAGTTCTTTGAAATTCTAATATAAACATTTAATAAATTGCCTCGTATACACACATTTTTGGTATCTCTGTGCTATAGATCTCTGCAAAATAATTATCCGCTTGTTTACCCCAACATAAAACAAAACGTGTTAATAAATAATCATTAATTTGTTTTACATACAAGAAACCTATAGTAAATAAGAGGATTTTGTCATAAAGACATCGCGTCTGGCGATTACAAAAAGTCGATAGTTTCTTTTTGGTACGGATTGCCAAGGTGTGGAACAATCTGCCTGCGTCTGTTTTTCCTGACCACTACAGTCCTGGAACTTTTAAGTGTCGAGTGAATAGGTTTCTCGAGGATGGACGTGTAACACCATAATCTTCATTCGCACTTTCCATCAGGTGGCATGAAAGACAAACTTACTATCCTTACAATATAAAAAAAATATATATCTTTTATATGGGTTTCCTGGAGTATATATAGTACATCATATTGAGCAGAGTTCGTTTTACGTAACGCATTCAAATGTAAATCATTGGTTTTTTTTCGGAGCTTTTCCTCTTTTTCTAAATATACCTTGGTTTTCACGATTATCGTATAAATATCTGTCATGTGGGCTAATTCAATAAGAAATTGTGTTCCATGTCGATCCACACGTCTGATTCTGCTGTTAAGCAATTCTTTTTTCATTAAATTTAGCAAAAACTGAGATTTTATTGTGAAAATAAAGGAAAAAGTCGGAAAATATGTAATTTATGTATGGAACCGCCGAAACTTTATTTTATTTCTATTAAATCTTTATTTTGTGTAGCTTTTGATTTGAAGAATCATGTCTGCCCCATCGTAGCCGTAATATCAAATTTGACGACGACATAATTTGTCATCATAGAACATAAGGGCAGGCATAGTATTGATAGCTGTGACCTTTATACCAAAATTATTATTTTTCGGTATACCTATAACTTATGCGTGCTATTTTTCTTTTTTTATTAGCAAAAAACTGTATCATAAGGTTTGAAACTTCCTTCAAATAATTTATCGATTATGGTTTTAACAGCATGATGAAATCAATATCAAAATAAATAAAGTAAAACAGTTGTATCATTAGACGCCAGACATGACACAAGAACAATGGTCCCTGGCTGTAACAAACGGACAAACTACATCAATCTTCAAACACACGAGACAGACGTACTTTTAACACGTGTACTCTGAAAAATAGGACATTGCAAATGGATTGTATAGTACATCCTGCTTTAGAAGAGTTGTTTATAAATCATTACTTGGTTTTGATCTTGAATTTTGGATTCAAAATGGCGCTGCAAAAAAGTGACTTGTCCTTAAGTTTGAAAAAAAAAAAGTTGCAATATTAGCGATGTACCTTCTTTTAAGAAGCTGGATGACTTTCTCGACTCTTTAGATAGTTAACTTCAAAATTTATCGTCTTATAAAAATATTGTGCTTGCTGGTGACATTAATATTGATATTCGACCAGAGAATAAAAGTGGGTCGATACAGGAGTACCTAAATCGATGTGCATTTCACGAGCTATACCTTGCGCACACACTGCCTACACATCATGGCTATTCTTGTCTGAACCATATCTTTCCCAAAACCCAGTTGCCATCATCTGTATTAGTTACTAATTCTATCGTAACGGAGCACAAAGCTGCTTTATTAATCCTTAGACTAAAAGTAACTAAAACAAAATGCACAAGGTTTACTTCCAAATTAAACATGCATAAACTTGAGGACGATTTATGTAACACTGACCTTAGTCCAGTTTCTAATTCTGCTGAAATACTTTGTAAATATCGTTCAACAAGCAATTCTGAATCAATCATCAAAAGTAAAAGTTAGTAATAGAAACTTAATATCAAACCATTGATAACGTCGGGGCTTATTCGTTGCATGAAAAATAGGGACAAACTCCACATTAGGGCCAAATCTTGTCCGGGAAATTTAGTTTTACAAATAACTTATAAGCGATATCGAATTTTTTGTAATAGTACTTTAAGAAAAGTAAAATCTGACTATGACGAAAAACAATCAGCAAAAGCTGGAAAAGAGTAAAAACATTTGGAAATACATAAAAAAAGTCACGAATACGTCCAAACACACTGAATCGTTCTCAAGTTTATTGCTATCCCGTTCCTCCCACCTGTCGGTGGCAAACAGTGCTAACAACTTTTTCAATAACATCGGAAAGACTTTAACAGAAAAGATTCGACAATTCTCCATCACACATGAAACTGTTAATACTTTCAATAACTCATCTTTGAAATTTTTCGTATTATTAAATACAGTCGCAGCGGAGGTTGACGAAATTATAATGGGGTTAAGGGATGACTGTGCTGTTGGCTGTGATAGATAAAACATGCTGGACTGGGAGCAAAAGAAAAACATAGAATGTGCCAGCTGCTTCCCGGGCAAATTGTAAAATTTATTGGCGATTTTGCGGGTGACAGGCACTGTCCTGCTATAGTCTGTCACTGCTATAGTCTCTCTCCAACACAATAATACCTCCAAATTTGTCAAACGTGACATCAGATGGTTTTTATAGCCTCTGGTGCTTTGCCTACCCCATTAGGCGTAGAGTTCCATATAGGCGTAAAGTTATGTATGTATGTATGTATCCATATTTTATAGAAGTTATATTTATTTTGAATGATTTTTAAATGTTATTTTAGCACGTTTCAGCCTAAAAAACAGGATTATCCTAGTTCAGGCACCAACGTTCTATCCTTCCTTGTATATTTAAGCCAATTATTTGTAATTTATGCTTTTCTGAAATGAATAAATATTTTTTATTATGTATTTATTATTATTATTTAGCAGAACTCAGACAGACTAGCCCGCATCTCAGATAACGCCTGTCAACATAGTTTTATAGCATTTAGAAAAGTTTCGGTTTGTCCGCCATTTTATACAAAACCGCTTCATGTTCGAGAAGTTTCCCGGGTTGAATTATGTTTTGTATCCGACTTTGCCTTTGATGTCTTGGTTTTATATTTAAAAAGATATTTTTATTTAAGCTGAATTTTTTTGTAGGAATTCGGAGAAGCCAGTTAATAGCAAAATTTAACGCTTTTAGGCAAGATTTTAGCAATAACAAACAACGTTGAATCATAGTGATTTCACACTTTAGGTTTTTTTTTAAACATTTTAAACTGCGGAACTGATTCGAAAAAAATAAATATCAAAAAACCTAAGTTTGATATCTTGTATGGGCGGGTATTTGTGTAATGAGCACAGATATTTTCTCGTGGTTGTTGCTGTTTTCATCTTAGTTTTGCCATGTGTTATGATGGGCATTTTTTGCTCTGTTTCAGTTAACGTATAAGATATCAGAACTTGACCTCATCGTTACAAACCACCAGGTGATTTTGTAACTAAACTAACAGTTACAAAATCACCTGGTGGTTTGTAACGATGAGGTCAAGTTCTGATATCTTATACGTTAACTGAAACAGAGCAAAAAATGGCCATCATAACACATGGCGTATCCCTTAATACATACAAACATACATAGTGTCGTAAATAAAACTCCTCAGCATTGTTCAACAGTTTATTGGCTGACTTTTGCCTTTCAATTCAATAAAAAATGAATACAATTTATATCAATACACTTTACAGCAATTCAATATGATGACCGCTCGCTCGTAAGCCTCTGGTCAGAATACCCAAATTCTCAATTATCCCTCCTCTCCAAACCATAGTCCAAAAGTTCCCAAATCCTTCAACCATTCACTTGACAATCATTACAGTTACATATTTTGACATGAGAAAGTTTATTTATTTATTACGAAAGTTACTGACTTTTGAACTTAACATTACAATAGCTTCACGCCTGTATCCCTTAGGGTGGGCAGAACACCAGTGGCTATCAAACCATCTGATGTCACGGTAGACAAAATTTAGAGGTATTATAATGATGGATAGAGACTATTACAGTAACAGGGGATCAGCCTATCGCCAGAAAAAACGCTAACAAAACCTCTGTCTCTTAACTGACTATTATAGTATACCCGGGGTGAGAAGCAGCTGGCACATTCTATGTTTTTCTTTCGCCACTAGTCCAGCATGGAAGTTATCTATATCCCTTAATCTATATCATAAAGTAAATCTCAGAAACCAACCTAATACTAAAAAAAATCACCTTATATTGAGTAAGATTGTGTCATATTTCATAAAAAAAAATCTACGGTATCAATCATGCCAGTGAGACCGCGCGAAACTATTCATATATTATCCCTTAATCAACAATGTGTTAACCTTGTTACCGCTACCACGTGTTTCTTTCATTAGAATAAATAACATATTATTCTAAATAGGTCTCACCTCACATAGAATAGAGTTCACCAAGCCTTGACAAGATGTGGCCCTGTACAGGTCCCAAAGGTATATGCTGGAACATGGCATGCTTTTTGTTGTTATAAAACGCATATTCAGAGGCATTATGTTTTACTGGACCAGAGACTAAAGTTTAGTGAACAAATTAAATCTCTTGCAGCCCGTGTCCGTAAAGTGATCCACATAATGAAACTTTTAAGGAATGGAGCAAATAAAGACACTCTTTTACTGGTATATGGTGGTCTGTGCCAGCCAATTCTTTCGTATTGTATATCCGCCTGGGGCAGTGCATCTAAAACTATTTTAATAAGAGCCCAAAGATCAGTCCTTGAGGTGATGTTCTTCGTTTTTCTACTACTATATTATACTAGCTGTGACCCGCGACTTCGACCGCGTGGATACCGTTTATTAGAGTTGGATAAATACTATTATTATATCCTCCTTGAAGTTAAAACTTACCTTATTCTAAATTTCGTTAAAATCGACTCAGTAGTTTAGCTGTGAAAGCGTTACTGATAGATAAACAGACAGAATTACTTCAAAAACTGTTACAACAAAGCAGTGATCCGCAGTTTCACCTAGGTTTTGTGAAAAAGTATAGGTAGGTAGGTATATTACATAGATTATGCCCGCGACTTCGTCTGTATTGAATTAGTATTTCGAGTAGGTTATTTTCTTTTCCAAGGTCCTAACTATCTTTAATAACAAAAATAAAAATGAAGAATCTTCGCCCATATAATATATATAACTCCTAACCACAAACATAGGTAGGTAACTATCTATTAGGTACATTACAAAGGCACATAGCGTTATAAACAAATCGGGTGTCAATGTGCCTTAAATTTTAATATTGTCTTAAGTTTTCGCAATAACTATTATGTATGACCATTAAATAAAACACTTTTTAACCGGATTTATCGCGTATATTTACATTTAAAATTTTAACAGTCGCTAGTGACCACGGGGTTTGCAAAGACAGCGAAACGTCGAGTTAAAATATAAATTATACGCCATTAATCCGGTTAAAAAGTGATTTATTTAATGCCTTCAATTTTACTTAATTCATGCAATATCTTCATTAATTATACTTAGCTTATTGTTATTCTAGGTAAAGCTAAGTAGTTTTTGCGTGAAAGAATAGCAAAAATCCATCCATCCAGCCATTATCAGTGCACATACAATACTACCTATAGTTATGTATGGCTGCTTTTCACTGCCAATAATCCCTAAGCCAATATTAATGTAATTTGGTATAGTAGTTAACACATACGTTACTTTTTATTCCGAAGAAATCTACGGTTTCTGACTTCCAAGAGGCAGAAGCGATCATGAAATAAACAAAACCTTGATTTCCATTTTATCTCTGTATGTACAGAAGGCAGTACATCAAGCGTTACAAATCTGTCAATTTTTTTTACTTGAATTTGAACTCTATGCCCTCGATAATAAGTTAAAATTGGTTGGGGAAATTTGACAGGTAATGTAACGCTTGTTCCTTCTGTACCTACCTATATTAAATCGCGCAAAAGCTTGCGCTCGCCTCCCGCCTTTTTATACCCTACCGCCGCGACTTGCGTCGAGCGCGGCAACCGTTACGCAAAAATAATCCCTATATCATTCAATATTCACGCGCGATGGGTTATTAGCGTATTTCATGTATGAGTTTGGTGTTTCTATACCGATTTCTATGATTCTTTTTTTATTGAATAGGTAATAATGTTATTTTTTTTAAATTAGGGATGAGTGAGAGTATTATAAACGTAAGAGTAAACAAATATAATCAGAAAGCTCCGAACTGCTAAGCTATCGGGATTTACACGTGTTATTGTGAGTCAACCATAAAATATAGACATATACTGTTGTGGGATATTTTTTATATAATTTTATGAAGAATATTTCTGTCATACATGATTTCTATGTAGCTTTAACTATTAAGGCTGCACACGCGACGGAAGCTTAAAAAATGAAGTAACTTCTCCCGTTTTTCCAACATTTCCCTTCACTGCTCTGCTCCTATTGATGGTAGCGTGATAATAAGTATACTATAACCTGCCCAGGAGTATGAAGAATAATTTTACCAAGTTTCGTTAAAATCCGTCGAGTAGTTTTTGTTTCTATAAGGAACATACAGACAGACAGACAAAAATTTTATTGATTGCATTTTTGGCATCAGTATCGATCACTAATCACCCCCTGATAGTTATTTTGAAAAAATATTTCATGTACAGAATTGACCTCTCTACAGATTTATTATAAGTATAGATAGATAGATAGATAGATAAAGAAGCACAAGTACTTACCGTTAGGGAACTATATACACAAAAGGCAATATTACCGTATCATAAAATCTACAGATCCACATATTCCCACTCAAATATACCTCATAAACGAAGAAGGCTTAATATACAAAGTGTAATCAAAACTACATTTGCTAAACGTTTTTCGGCATACTGTTTTCCTCACTTATATAAAAGTTTTCACAAACATCAAGATATCACCTATCTTTCAAGATATCACCTAGAACTGTTGCTTAGAAATTCCTATTAATTTAAACAAAGGTGGCAATATTATGATAGGTTAGTGACCTAAATATCACATACATGCTCTCACACACATACACTTATACACACAATCAAAACACACACACGCACACATACACTCACTCTCTCTCTCTTACTTTTGTTTAACTAATTTTATTTAAATGGTAATTTTGTTAAGGTTTCCCGCGATACAGGCTTGCTTAGTGCGGGGAACAAAGTTACTGTATAATTTAGAAGATCTTTTTTTGTTAATAAAGAATTTTTAATTTTAATTCGAAATAAATCTGTATTATAATGAGAAATAGTTGTGTATAATTTGTTAATTTTCAACAAATACGAGTACCATTAAGTTGATGCCAGCATGGCGAATCATGGCTGAACATTGACTTAGAATTTTTCTTACGTTATGACTTAGTATTGTCTGAACTATTTAGGCTGCAATCCACATATGTAAGCACAATTTTTGACTACGTAAATAATATGTTTTGGAATAGGGCTTTTTATTTAGGTGGATCATAATGTTAGTGAAAACAAGCCTAAGTGAAATTCCAGCGTCTACGTCCTTAATCCTGAACCGTATTTTTGAGTTTAATTTGGTAACACTTGACTCGCAGTAGTCAAATTCTTTTCCTGAACGTTTTTTGAAGTGTTTGTATTCGTGAGTGATTCTAATTTAAACATTTCACTGCTATATTAAGACCGATGTTATTCTGAGAATCTGAAACCTATTTTAAAAAAGATTTCTGGATACCTGGCGTGTGCTATTACGGTAAAAACCAAAGGTGCGTATGCATTGTTTTAGTTTACTGTCGTTCAAATTAACCGTTAGGTATTGAATGATGTTTAAATGGTTTCAAAACTTCAAAAATATAGTAAGAAACAGTTCTGTATTTTATATATTATGGTTATTGCTTGAGTTTAAAGTTAATTCTTATGTAGCAAAACAAGTGATCACGATTCCAGAACCAATTTTGTTTAAACCTGATTTTTTTAAATAATGTACATTCTAAGCTACTTTCAAATGTATGTCCCGGCAGACTTATGAACATAAAATGAAGTAGAAAAATATAAAAATTGACCATATCTAAATCTGTATAAATTAAGATTTGTTTTCGTAGACAATTTAAAAAATATCACTTCTTGTGGAGACTTGTAAATGGTTATCACATAACTAATTCGTGTTCTATTCTATTGTAATTTACTGATAGTCTTCCTAAAATAAATAAATAATAAACTTCTGGTGATTAAAATGCTTTCACTGTCATTTTCAACCTCATTTTCCATTACCATCAGGTGAGATTTAGCTAAGTCATCGGACTAAGTCTCCAATCAAAAAAAAATTTGCTGTATTCAAATCCGAATGGCAGATTCATTGGTCACTGCGTTAAAGAAACAACAAGTAAACTCTTCAGCGTAGAAAGTGAAAATAAAAAAAAACTTTTTCACTGTAAGACGCATTATTAGTCCTGCCATATAAAATTAGTGATGTGAGATGTCCTTCTAATTATTACTACTTTGGCGATGGGATAAACCTGTCTGCCTCAGACGCCAGTGTTTGCGGGTACGATTCCCGCACGGAACAAGAAAAAAATGTTCCGTGTCTGGGTGTTTATCTATTTATGTATTTATATTCTAGGTTCCCCCCTAGTTCGCTACATGGTATCCCCTAACACAATCTATGTTACTTTGGGGCCATGTAGTTGGTGTGATTTCCTTTGGATTTAATTATTTATTTATTTATTTTATTAGTGATTTGTGATGAGCCTGCATGCCACTTAAAATATTTTTGATATTCACCCAACATTATCTAGCCCAAATTAGCGACGTGGAGAACCTTGGGGAAGGCCTATGTCCAGCAGTGGACATCTACAGGCTGTTGTCGATGATGAAGAACTTGTGTTACGGATAACTTTTAATAAACTTATGAAATACACAAGGTGTTCCTGTTGATTTCCCATAACTTTAAGGTTTTTTTCCTTACTTTTTGCCAAAGAATATGTGGTTCAAAAGTGCATAATTTTTATTAGGAAATAAGCTTAAATAATCAACGAATGTAAAAAACCGACTTCACGTAAAAACTTTGGCTGAAGTAGAAGGTCATCAAGGTAAACAATCTCCGACCGAATTCATACATATTTGAAAAAAAATTCATGAAGTGCTCAATCGATTTCGATGAAATTTATATGAAATCAAATGGAAAGTATCCTCAATAAAGTTATGAGGTAACAAACATAAAAAAATATACAGGCGAGTACCTCGTTCTTTTTTTAAAAGTCGGTTGAATAAACAATATAAACATCCATGATCAGACATCAGACAAATATCCGCCACGCGCGGCCGCCGGGATTCGAACTGAGGACCTCTGTCGTAGAAAGCAACGTATGTTACAACCACACCAGCTGCAGCCACTCGTAAAATATTCGGTCGTACTACATTCAGCTGGACCTAGTGCCAGTTTGAAAGCTTTCTTAACATTAAAAACCTTAACAGACACGATATTACTAGGTCAAACTTGTCATATTTTAAGTAACTCATCTACATATTTCACTTTCCTTGCTGAACAAGTTATGCTTTAAGTAGTAAATATTAGCTTTGTGTCATAAAGTGTCCTTTGTGAACGGAGCTAGCAAGGTCCTCGGGAATTCCTTCCTACTTACTTGTATACTTTAAAAATACTTTGCTGCTTCATAGTGTCGAGTAATGCAGAGAGATGCGACGGTTTCATGATCCCGTAGGATCGAAGCAGGAAGAGCTTTTAAAGGTTAATATTTTTAATATTCACTTTAAAATAAATCTTGCTGGTAGCATTTTTTTGTTTCATGTTTTTATTTAGTAATTTTAACGTTGCAATAAATTTTAAACCATCGATTAATAGCGATTCGGATTCGCACGGTTCCCACACCTACGTTTACTACCCAAGCCGTAATATAAATACTCACATTTTAAAAAGAGTAGTCCAGACCCCCAGCTGGCGAGTCAATCGTGGTCTGTAAAGACACCAAAAGGGCGAGTTAAAATGTACATTGTTAAAATAAAATGTATTGAAGAACCTTCATAAGTATCAAATCCGTGCACTCAAGGAATAAGATTTTAGATATAAACTAAACAGTTCTTTACGTCCCGTTCGCGTGGGAATTCCTTCCATAATACAACCGGACACCCGATTAAAAACCTATATACAAAGTTTTACACCCGTGCTCTCAATGAATACGATTTTTCAAACAAATTAAGATGTTTATATTTCCCGTTCCAGTAAGAACTTTCGGAACTTTCTTCTGTAATACTAACAGACACCCATTGAAATCGTCGCGGCGCCGTGGTTACTGTGTGTATCAAACGATATCACAGGTCAAGCAACGTTCGGCGCGGCCGGTACTTGGATGGGTGACAGCCCAACATTCATTTCTCACGGCGACTTCCGTGCTTCGGAGGGCACGTTAAGCAGTCGGTCCCGGGTGCTGTATACTTGTATACAATAGTCGTTAGGGTTTGGCAGAAGCCATTTTCGGCGCCCTGAAAATTCTGACATCTACCACCCAGCACTAGGCCAGCTTGGATTATGGCCTATACCTCCTCTTCACTCAGGGGAGAGACTCATAGCCCTGCAGTGGGCTCTTTACAAAAGAGTCGTGATAATGATGGTGATGACCCATTGAAAAACCTTTATACCAAGTTTCACATCCGTGCACTTATTGGTAAAGTAAATTCTCACATTTTAAAAAAGAGTACCTAGTCAAGGCCCCTAGCTGGCGAGTCAATCGTGACCACGGCGTCTGTAAATACACCAAAACGGAGAGTTAAAATGTACGCGATAAAATGTATTAATCAATTAAGAGCCATTACCTTCCTGACCGTGTTTTATTTACGATTTCTCATCGCCACTTACAACCAAGTGAGGTTTATATCAAAAGAGTTAAGTCACGGACACAGAAATACTCGAACATGTTTTTATAAACTAATAATCAACGAATGCATAGCATTAAAAAACCGACTTCACGTCAAAACTTTGGCTAAGTTATAATGTCATCAACATAAACATTCTCCGAAATCATACATATTTTTTTTTAAATTTGATACTTTCAATGAAGTACGAAACCGATTTCGATGAGATTTATATGGGACCAACCAAAGATGTATCTATGAAGTATCCTCCCTCTATCATATGAATTTTCAAAATCGATTCATAATTGTCCGAAATATCGTGTAACAAAGACACAAAAAAAAACATACAGACGAATTGAGACCTCCTCCTTTTTTGGAATTCGGTTAAAAACGCTCAGTTCTAACCTACGATTAACTATGTGCACTCCATGAATGAAATAAGGTTTACTACTTGTTTGCTAAAGCATCACAACGGTCAAGCAAACAGTGAAATAAGGTTGTATGTTCACCCCTCATGCTGATCCTAACTCAACAACAACACAGCAGATAACAATGACACACGATATTATGAATTAGTCATAGGGATGGGAATAACATCGATAACGTTAAAAGCAAAAAACATATTATCATTTTTATAGACAAGTGTTTGTATTTACAGACCGCATAATTTACTTATAGTAGGTATGCCGAAGCAACATAAAATACTTTTTAAGTTTGTCATTTATTTATTTATTTATTTATTTATTGCTTTCCATAATAATACAGGTGGTAGGTACAGAGTTACAATGATTGGAGTTTATACAATAGTAACATGTAAAATTATGAACCTAGTTTAGGTATGGCAATGAAAGAGTAGGATTCCCATGGTTTTTACTTAATCTTGGATTTTAAATAAAAATCAAAACCTTTAATTCGCGATTAAACAAAAGTACAAGTGATAGTTGTTAATTAAATATTGTGGCTAGATTAATTTAATAAATGTATTATTTTTACTGATTTTATTATTAAGTCAATAATATATTTGTAGTATTTACTTTTTTATATATATAATTATTAAGATTTCACTATTTATATTTAATTAACCTTTAATTTGATAGTCTTGTAGTAATGTTATTTTTATTATTTATATGTAGTCATATGAGGTATTATTTATTATTTTTATTTAAATATTAATGTTTAGCTTTATATTGTATTATGTCAATGTTTGTTTATCGTTAAAAAATTCGTTTAGATTATAATATGATTTATTTACTAAGAATAATTTCAGTGAATTTACAATTTTTTTATATATTTGTTCATTTTTTATGTAAGGTGGAATATGATTATATATTTTTATAGTCATTATAAATGGGCTTGTACTATGCATTGTCAATTTTGAGGGTGGACACACTAGTCTTGCTGCTCTACTAGGTCTTAGTGAATACTGTCTAGGTGTTTCTTTCAATATAGAATATAGGGAGGGATGTTTTCGTACGAATTTGCACATTTCCAATATGTAAATACCGGCGTTCAAAAGTCATTCATCGTTGTATGAATGACTTTTGAAGCAATATTTTTTTATACTCGATTTAATTTGATAGTTTCGTGTATGTTTTTGATTATTTTTGTGTAAAATATGAATAGGTAATAACGCAATTTTAAAATATTAGTTACTGAATAAATGTATTTGGATTTATAAACAAAAAACTTATTGGTTAATTTTGTGGACAGATCATAAAGGATTGGTTGTCATTTTTTTTTGTATAGATAGACAATTACATAATTACCTTTTATCTATTTTAATGTTTACATTATAAATGGTGTCACAAGAGTTATTTAAATATTTCATACAGGTATAAGTGGCAGGTACTTACCAGTTCAGATCTGTTTTTAAATTTTGTCAAGTAATCCGATAGGTCAAATCCATCAACCCAGTTACGTTTGTAAGACGACAAAATTATGCTTTTGAGTTCAGAAAGAATACATTCCTTTCTTTCTTCATGTAAAGTTCCCTATAAAGTTAGTTTTTAAATGAAATAATAATAAAGTAGGTTGCAAATATTTTTTTTAGCATCTTTGATAATGTAATAAGTTTTCAGTTAAATTCAATGATCGATATCGATATTATTTATAGTCTCTTAAGGTAATTACATCCCTAAACATTACGTCGCAGTTTAGTTAAACGCTAGCAGGGTGTTGCTACATCAAGTTACCCTACATTGGTTATGATCAACAATAAACATATTATTTGTTCAAGCTTGGTTGGAGCTGGTTATTTTGATAAAAGCATAAATTATACAAAGGTGTAAACAACCTTGTCTTGAGATAAACAAGTTGAGACATTTTCAGCACACTTGAATATTCATAACACCTACTTCGATTTGAAAAAAACGTACGAACGAACCTACGAACTTTTAAAATGGATAGCTGTTTTGCCAAAATCAACAGTAAAATCAACTTTGTTCTAGTAGGAACTTGTGTTGGATATCCGCAAAGAAATGCCTTTTTTTCTTGTGAGGAACTCATGGATATATGACGGTCGCAAGAGGAGAGCCGCGCTCTTTCGTATTCTTACTAACTATTAGCCCCAAGATATACTTCGTCCTCCTTATATGGTTTATTGTCGGTCTCCATGGTGCAGTAGTCTAGACGCTATTTCACCAATCGTGAGGTCGCGGGTTCAATTCCCGCAAGGATTTTGTTTTTTTTTTATATTGTAAGGATAGGACGTTTGTCTTCCATGCCACCTGATGGAAAGTGCGCATGAAGACTAAGGTGTTACACGTCCATCCACGAGAAACCTATTCACTCGACACTTAAAAGTTCCAGGACTGTAGTGGTCAGGAAAAACAGACGCAGGCAGATTGTTCCACACTTTGGCAATCCGTACCAAAAAGGAACTATCGAAGCGTTTTGTTCGACTTCTTGGCAAATCCACTATATAGAGATGGAAGTTCTGTCTGCGTCTGGTAGTCCGGTGGTAAAAACGAGTGGGTTCAATTTGGTCTAAAAGAGCACTCGCACACTCACCAAAATGTAGCCGATAAAATACTGTCAAACAAGCAACCTTACGCCGATGCTCGTACAGGAACAATGCAGGAACAAGAAAAATAATGTTCTAAGCCAGGGCATTTATCTATATTTATTATTTATTCTAGGTTCCCCCCCTTATTTTCCTACATGTTATCTCATAACACAAGCTTTGCTTACTTTGAAGCCATGTAGTTAGTGTGATGGTCTGGGTTTGATTCTTAAGATTCAATCAATAATAACAAACCTTTTTCTTTTACAGGTAGTTCATCATCCCCAGGCAGTCAATCAGCCAGCCTTCTTCGTCTGCTGATGGAGAGACCCTGGCTGCTGGAGCGCATTAGCCGCGACCGACCGCCGCTTTCGCCGCTGGACGCTGCTCCCAACTACCAGCAGCCCAGGGTGGCCAAAGACGAGGATTATCAGAGCAGTTATGTGGATGATGGTTTGAGGTAAGTTGTCTTACAGAAGAGTATTAAACATACATAACTTCACGCCTGTATCCCGTAAGGGTTAGGCAGAACACCAGAGGTAATAAAACCATCTGATGTCACGTTCGACAAATTTGGAGGCATTATAATAGTGGAGAGAGCCCATTTCAGTGACAGGGGATCAGCCTGTCGCCCACAAAAATGCCTCCCATAACACCTCGGTCCCTTAACTGACTTTTACAGTATCCCCGGGAAGAGAAGCAGGTGGTACATTCTATGTTTTTCTTTCGCTCCCAGTCCAGCATAGAAGCTTCCCCATTGTACTCATTTAGTATTAAACAATTTTGATAACAATGTTATACTCAGGTACAGAGCACAATAGGCGGCCTTATCATCTAAATATGATCTCTTCCAGGCAACCTTGTAGGCCTTAAAGATGATCTCTTCCAGGCAACCTTACAGTAGTGCCACGTCTCGCTATTCTAGACCAGTGTTTCACAAAGTGGTTTATATTGACCCCCAGGGTTCTATAACAATCTGCGAGGGGTCTATTTGGTGAAAAATAATTTGGATGGTCCATGACATGACAATGGGGGTCCACGATAGTGGATCGCAGCATACATTGCACAGCATATTACCAACATTATCTCATAAGGCAAAGCCATCTATTTATAAAAGTACCTATTAAAATTGTGTAAGTTGTAGGATGTAGGCTAATCAAAAAATCAATATCAGGTATGTAGGGGGTCTACCCAAAACCGTAAAACTTGGCAGAGGGTCTACGACTCGAAAAAGTTTGGGAACCTCTGTCCTACACACACGATATTAATTATTTTATTGATACTATTCTAAATACTTTAAATTACCTTTTAAATAAAATGTTAAATGTTATTTTTTTTATTTATCACATCTTTTCATTTATTTAAATGAACAAAGGTCTGACAATTAAAGGGGAAAAAAACTGGTAAAACTCACTTTTTATCAATGAAAACTTACCAAAAAATATTTACGTTCATTTTCAAAGACATAAAATCAAGAATTTGGCAATATTCGTACAGCCGAACTGTTCTACCACCGGTGTCACTAACTTAAGACACAACGCTTTTGTTTTTCCATTCCTCCTAGTGAGATAGTTTGACGATATAGGTGGTCAGATACCTATCTTGTTTGTACTTCTAAATCCAAACCGAAAACAAAATTAATTTACAAGGAATCCGTTTCTCAAGGACTTTTGTTACCATTTTCTTTTCAAAAGGTGCCGCAGTAAAACAAAATGATCGTCTTTAATAATAACATAAATACATACATACATAACTTCACGCCTGTATCCCTTATGGGATAGGCAGAACACCACAGATTATAAGACTATCTGATGTCACGTTTGACAAAGGAGGTATTATAATGATGGAGAGAGGCTATTGCAGTGACAGGGGGTCAGCCTATCGCCCACAAAAACGCCAATAAAACCTCTGTCCCTTAAATGACTTTTACAGTATGCCCGGGATGAGAAGCAGCGGGTACATTCTACGTTTTTCTTTCGCTCCCAGTCCAGCATGGAAGATATTATATCTTTAATAATTATTAATATTAATATCGGAAGATGCAGAGAATATTCGTGCCAACTAAAAAAGATCTACGTTATAAAAGTGATAGTGCTGTAGGTATATCTATCGCAAATGCCATAGTTAAAAAAACATAAACCATTTTTATTTTAATTTAAATATTAATCTGCACAAAAAGTATAGTACTTCATGTTAAGTACCTATAGTTAGTCATTAAACCAATTTATTAATTTAAGTAATTTTTGTTATCAATCATAATCATTTTAATACAACGTTTTTAGGTTAAGTCACTTCCGTTTTTGTAATATAATTAGTAAATCAATATAAACGATAGTTTGATTGACAAAGCTTTTACCGGAAATTGGAAACTTTCAATAAAAAATAAACATATTAATGTTTATTTAGAAAGGAAAACAAACGGCAATAAAAATGTCGAATGAAACTGATTTTTGAACCAAAAGTTAACTGATTTGATTCAAATTTCTGGCGCGTCCAATTCTCCAAAATTAAATTGCACGCTTTTTTCAAGTGAAGCGCTAACACAATTATCTAAAATATACATTATTTTTTTATCTGTGACTAAACGCGCGTGTAACCTCAGTCTTCCTGATGGTAAAAGAGAGTTCGAATATGACAAAACATGGGTTTAAGAAGGAACTGGCTCAACATTAATGCTACCGGAACACATCACCGCTAGAGTGGTGATATTTAGCGGCTGATTTTAGGTATATGAAAGTTTGGCAGTTGGAGACTGAAGGTGTCCTGCTGCCAAGCATCGGCCTCTCGATTTAGTTGGCTTCTTCAACACGGAGATTCTAAGCGGACACGTCCTAAAAGTATTTTTATTCAATTCAATTCAATCATTTTATTTCGGGGTCATGTCCATATGTGTTAGTAACAAAAACCTTACTATGTTAGTGTCACATGAGATTAAAGAACTAGAGAAAATTATTGAAATAATTAAATTAAAATGAAATTAATTAAATAGTTCTAGGTTACACGGATACAAGTTAGACAATTGTTAATAATTAAATTAAGATTTCAAATAAATTAAATTAATGTCGGCAAACTGATGTCACGTTTGAACTTAGAGGTATTGTAATGATGGAATGAGACTATTGCAGTGACAGGGGGTCAGCCTATCGCCCGCAAAAACGCGAATAAAACCTCTATCCCTAAACTGACTTTTACAGTATGGACAGATAGGTTTACCCCCCATCGCCAAAGTGATCGTCGAATACGAACATAACTTCACGCCCTATCCTATGGGGTGGGCAGAACGCCAGAGGCTTGACCATCTGATTTCACGTTTGACAATTTTTTTAGGTTTTTAGGTGATGGAGAGTGACTATTGCAGTGAACCCCTGTCAGCCTTTCGCCCGCAAAAACGCCTATATAGCCTCTGTCCTGTAGATTTTTACAGTTTGCCTGGGAAGAGAAGCAGTACATTCTATGTTTTCATTCGCTCCCATTCCAGCATGGAAGAAGACTACAAATAAATTATAAATATTTTTTCATAATAACAACACATATATTATCATCAGTCGGAAATTGATTACATTTGATATTACTACGACGTAGTACGTACTGCAAGATGTTTTGTATTAGCGAGTAAGTAGTTGTCTGTATTCGTAGGACCCCATAGGATAGGGCGTGAAGTTATTTTCGTATTCGACGATCACTTTGGCGATGGGGTAAACCTATCTGTCCAGACGCCGCGCCGGTGGTTGCGGGTTCAATTCCCGCACATAACAAAAAAAAAGTGCCGGTTCTAGGCGTTTATGTATTTTACATTCTAGGTTCCCCCTAGTTCGCTACATGGTATCTCATAACACAAGCTCTGCTTACTGCGTAGTTGGTGTGATTGTCTGGGGATTTTATTTTATTTTTATTTATTTATTGTCCACAGGGCAATCTCGAAGAAGCGTTCGGCCGTGGCGACGGCGCTGAACGGTCGACGACGCCGGCAGCCGGCGCCAGCGCTCGGTAAGGCCGTGACGCCGTACGTCGGCGTTGGTAAGCTGCGTGCGAATTCATACACAATTCCACATATTTCATCCTTTTCTTTTTTATTTTACGTTACTTAGAAAATCAACAGCGTTACCTAATTCAATAGTACACTTTTTTATATATACTGAATACTAAATGAATAAATATAATCCCGATAATAATCACACCAACTTCATGCCGCCATACCAAGCAAAGCTGATATGGGATACAATATGGCGAACTAGAGGGTAACTAGAATATAAATGCATCTATACTTTCCATCTTATTTGTCTTAAGTTTTTACAGTCCGCATTATTAAATTAAAACACTTTTCTACCGCATCCTCACAAATCCGCCCCTGCCAGGATTGTACATTATGAAAAGTAGCATTCTTAACTCTACACCCAGAAGATCGCCAAATATCTATAATGATCCTTATTTGTTTCCTAAAAAGTTGTGATAGGTATATTTTTAATAGAGATTCAAATTAAAAGTTCGTTTTATTTAAATTTTTTAAATAAAACGAACTTTTAATTTGAAATTAATAATGGTTAATTAAACTCTATAATTCAATGAAAAAACATTCAGTTTAAAATATTTTTTTCCGTTTTGACGCGTCTCTATCGACTTTCATTAGAATCCGTCAAGGTCCCTAAGTCCTTGAAGCTTGCTAACGTACAGCCAGTACCGAAGAACGGAAGCCGTGCCGATCCTGTCAACTATCGAACAATTTCAATCACCTCCATACTTTGCAAAGTCATGGAACGTGTATTGAACATTCGACTTCTGGCATACCACGACACCAACGAGCTCCTAAGCGATAGCCAATATGGTTTCCGCAACGGACGCTTGACCGGCGATCTTCTCGTGTATGCCCTCACTTATGGAGCTAGGCCTTGGAGCGAGGTCTTAAGGTCAGTGTGAAGCAGTAGCTGTATCCTTAGACATTTCCAAGGCCTTTGACAGGGTCTGGCATGATGGTCTCATAAATAAGCTTCCAGTATATAGCATACCCATTGGGCTCTGCGACTGGATATCTGATTTTCTGAGGGAACGGTCAATTCGAGTAGTCTTAGATGGCTACTCCTCGACCAAATGGCAATTAATGCCGGGGTACCTCAGGGATCTGTTCTCTCTGCAACATTATCCTTGCTGCACATTAATGACCTTTTAACACCGGGCATTATTGGTTATGCTGATGACAGCAGTGTTGTAGACAGATACGTATCCAATGCGCGAGCGAGCCCCCGTGAAATCCAGAGTTTAAGAAAGTTAATGATTGAGCGCATTGTTTTGACCTTACGGAAAGTATCGAAGTAGCTTCGAAAAAGTTGAGAATCATTTCGAAGGTATGGCGGTACTTCGACCCTGCACAGCTTCTTAACTTATACACAGCTCAAGTGCGATTATGCATGGAGTACTGCAGTCATCTTTGGTATGGTTCAGCCAAATACCAACTAGGAACGCTGGACTCCGTTGACCGGATAGCCCGTAAGCTAATAAACAACGTCGACCTTACAACCAAAAAACTGCAGACCTTAGAGCATCGTCGTAAAGTTGCTTGTTTAACCGTGTACTACAGAATATATTTTGGTGAGTGAGCAAGTGCTCTATTTAAACAAATTGACAAACGTCCCATCCATATTTTATAAAACAAAAAGCTTATAAAGGAAAGCTTCTTAAATAAATTTTATTGATAGAATTAATTAAAATAAACATAAAGGATGTTAATTAACTTTATTAGTATTGGTAAATTATTGCACAGATAAGCAAAATAATGATGATTATAGAGGTGGGATAAATATAGAATCCTGTTGTTTTTTTATATTGTTGGCCGCACCTTCTTTGTTGTGCCTTGGACCTGCGGGACTAGCATCATGATAGGATAAAATAACTCGGTAATATTTATCTTGGCGGTTCGAGTCTTTATCGATGGTCGCATGCTAGCCAACGTTGCTGACCAACATGCTGATCTTCGAAATAAATATTAAAAAAAGCTTGATTGCACAGGTCCAAAGTCAGTGTCATTTGGATTTTATAAAAAGGAGTTTAGACAAAACCCATTAACGACACCTTAGAACTTTATTTTGCTATTTTACGTCAATACTTTCATAAGACAAAAAAAAAACAAAATATTTTTTTTTTAAAAACCCACGACGCGACGTTTAAAAAGTAATTGAAAAAGAATAAAATAATTTAAAATCCCCCGACTGAAATGATTTATGTGACGAGAGATAATTAACGTGAAAAGCTTTTTTAAAAGTTCACTTGATCTCACACAGAGTCGGTCATATTATGAACAACATACTATTCGTTTTCATAGCACTTCCCTACGCTTACCTATTCGGTTCTCGAAGATGTAGATGTCGTAGGTGTACATAGGTACAGGTGTACATAGGTATTCAACTCCCTATGAACTTTAGAAGAAGAGCAAGAAAATCCGTCTGGGGCTGCCATTGAATGAATTCATTTTGTAGTTTTATATTGAAATTTAAAATATTGATGGCAGCCCTCGACGGATTTTCTTGCTCTTTCAAATGGTACCATTGGTTTGCACAAACACATAAACACCCTCTCACCCCAAACGCATATACCGCCTCCGTTCTGTCGTGGGTAAAAAGAGAGCAATAGACATACTTAATATAAGACATTAAAAAACCTTTCTGATTCTCCGTTTCTTTTCTATAACGCTTCCACCCAGAATTTCCTACCTATGTAGAAGCAATTATATACTTAAACGTTCACCACCAAAGTATTCCTCGATTCTCTGAAGTGGGTATTTTAATATACCTTGTTTGTATAAAAGATTACGTTCCGCACAATACAATATTATGGACCGTTTAGTACGCATCATTGTATCATGATAGAATTCGTAAAGTAGCGTAAAAAATAATTTTCGCATCGACAATTTTGAAGCAAATGAAAATGGAGGTAGATCCTTGTTAAATTGGAAACCCTGGTGTAGAGCTGAGGTGCAGTATTTGGAGACTATTTTTGCTTCTTGATTATAAACTTTTATAATTGTACCTAATGTTAAAAAAGAGGAGGTAATTAAGAACTGTGTTCTACAATTTTTGTGATCGCTCCATTTTGTATATCTAATAGCTGAAGCTGAGCAGATAAACAACGATTGAGTTTCAAAGCGTTGTAAATTACTTCCTCGTTGAAACGTTCAAAATGTTGTAAAATAACAATTTCACACCTAAAACTCAGACACACGTGTTACGGTATAAATCATTAGGAGAGGGGCGTAAGGCTTAACCAAGCGAGTCGGAACCAAAAAGACCGCGTAAAAGCAAGTTAAAATTCAAAGCATTTTGACGTGTTTCTTTCTTCGGCCTTGTATGTCGGGCATGACAATCATCTAGATGTATTTACCTAAATATCAGGCTTTGGCGCGATGCTTTTCGTTACACATTTATGGTATCAAAACTTATAGAAGCTTTATTATTGCACCACCGTCTTGCTAAGCCATGACGTTTTGTATTTTTTGACCAAAGAGCACTCCGCACCGCACCCACCTTATTGCCCTGATATACCTAATAATACATTTTTAATTGGAATTTATATGGCAGCGCAGGACAATTTCCTGTTTCTTATTCTTATTTTCTTTATTGTTTATTATTCTAACTTATTGCGCTTCGCGAAAAGTATTCCGAAACCATATATACTAAGGTACTGGAAATTAACGACGAGGACGCTGAGACCCATTATAATTTCAGCTATGACAAAGCTAAGAGCTCTTTCAGTTGATAACTCTGTTAAAAATTAAGTAGATAATATCAGAAAAAGTACTATCCAATATGGTATGACGTGTACTATTACGTCATTTGCTTACCTGTAACTCCTTTGATTACTTTCTGTGCGTTTTTTGTGTATAGACTCTGAAATTTTCTTCACTATTTTCTGCTTCCATGCTGGACTGGGACCGAAAGAAAAACATAGAGTGTGCGAGCTGCTTCTCTTCCCAGGCAAACTGTAAAATTTAGTTAAGGGACGGAGGATTTATTGACGATTTTGCGGGCGACAGGCTGACTCCCTGTCACTGCTATAGTCTCTCTCCATCATAATAATACCTCCAAATTTATCAAACGTGACATCAGATGATTTTTATAGCCTCTGGTGTTCTGCCTACCCCATTAGGGATACAGGCGTGAAGTTATGTATGTATGTATTTTCCCCTTCTATGCCAGACTATTAATCCCTGGTTGAATCCCTGGTTGGCGTGGATATTTATTACTTTAGTTTATTTATATATTCAATAATCCGGTTCATATAATTCTCATCTGTTTACTCTTATCCGTAGCACAAGCTCTTATATACGTAATTTGAAATAGATAATGGTGTGTAAATGTTTGAGATATTCATTTCTTTAATTAACTTTTTGCGTGTATGTAAATATCAACATCAGACAGATGTAATAAATAACGTACAAAGATGCTTCCTATGTCGTTTTAGAATTTTTTTCTTCATATATTTCCTGTAGACATTTTCATTACACCCTGTGTTAGAAACAAATTACAGTGAGTAGCTACACGACACGACGGAAAATAGTTTCATATGTTATTGTCGATGAAAATAGTCCCTAATTTACCTTATTGCCGTAAACACTTATTGAATAATAAAATTATGTGAAAGAAGAAGACATATTACTAATAGCACTATCTATTTATAGCTTAAGACAAAGGTAATTTCTGTTGTTTTGTTATGAATAACTGATTACAGAAGGATGTTGACAACAGTCCAGATATAAAGTTGCAAAAATAAATAAATAAAATATGCAATTATGTTGCTAAACCATAAAAAAAAATATGATGGCCTTCTGGTTAAGTGGTCTTGAATTCGAATCAAGACTGGAGTAAATATCCCTGTTACGATCACAAAGAACCTCCTTTTTGGAAGTCAGTTAAAAAGTCTCTGATTTACTATAATGTGATATCGTCAGTGGAAAGGATAAAATGCTAAACCGCCAAAATGACATTTGTGGAAAATCGAGTTTAAAATTATTTTTTTCAAAAAAAAAATTATACCTCTGATTTTTCTAGAGTTAGAAAGATGTTATAAAGAGATGAAATATAATTCGAATTTTTGCCTAAATATTCAGCATAACTGTGAGGTTCTATCTCTTTCCGTTACCAAAATAAGTGTCGCTTTAGCAAAAAAATGCTGAAAAGTAAGAAAAAACTGTTCAGGAAAAAAATGCTAAACTCTATCAACTTTGAAAAACCAACTCATCAATAAATGCTAACATACGGCAATAATCTCGAATCCATTCAACGGAAAATACTAATCTACTTGAGGTTGTCAAATTATAATGACGAAACTTTTGGTAATCTAATACTTGTACTGGTAATGTAATTCATAGAAACATTGCTAAGCATTTCCATATCCTCTTAAATAGCTTGCAGTATGATGTATTTTTCACTCAACATACTATCCTGATTAACCCGTATATAGCATTGAGAAATGATAGTAGGAATAGCTAGTGAAATTCTGCTAAAGCGACATCCATACTTATAATATTACTAACTGTTGCGCGTGGTTTTCGAATCCAGCAAGAATTTTGGGATACAAAATAGCCTATGTGCTTTTCCAGACTGTATACTATCACTATGTCAAATTCCATTGAAATCCGTTGAGCCGTTCTTCCGTGATTGAGGAACAAACATCTTTACATCAAAACTTTCACATTTATAGTATTGGTAAGATTCAGCGAACTTTTGCTAAAGCGCCAAAGTATATAGAAACATGAAAGGCATTTATCGCTAAACCTGTCTCAACTATCAAAATTAAAATCAACGAAAAAATTCTAACGTCACAGTTACCAAAGAAAAGCGTAACAGAAAAAGATCTTAAGCGACTTTTGTTAAAAAAGCCCGAAAAAACGCCGCTTTAGTCATTTTGCTGGCGATGTTTTAAGGCAACCTGTCGAAAATTTGGACTGCTAAAGCGCCAAAAAAGTGCTCGGATCGCTATGAAACCTAGCCAGATCGACGCAGAAAAAAAAATGCTGTCGAACTGTATATAAAACTCAATATGGCCAAATTGGCGCTTTAGCATTTTATCCTTTCCACTGACGATATACGAAATGTGAAAACTTATACACAGATTTTATCATGTTTTTTTACAAAAACACTTACTAAGTTTACGTTTGACCTCAATATCATCTGATGGTAAATAAAAATGAGGTCGAAGGCAAAATCACACGGGCATTGGAAAGAACTTACTCTTGATGAAAAAATGCCGTAACACGTGACCGCGCCGGGGGGCGGGCGGTATATATTAAAAAAAAATCAAAATTCAAAAAGTTTTATTCATCTTAGGAATTTCACAAAACACTTGATGAAGTCAGTCATAACATACTTCGGCTTTAACTAGTTGTTGATAGTTGTTAAATAAGATATTACAATAGACCAAGAGACAAAAAAAGCCGACGGAAAAAACTCTTGGCACTCTTTTTGAGTTAGAATTATCAAATTAATACAAATAGGTACAATACAAATTGACCGTGAAATGAAAAAACAACAAACACAAGACAGCTAATTATGAGAGCCAATGACATGCCACAACCAAATTGCTTACATAGCAGGTGCAATGAGCTATGGATGCACAATACGAACATGACAGACTGGGACCAGAGTATTTGAACAAGAGTGGAATAAAATAGTCATAGTATCATTAGCAAAACGACCTGGCACCGCTAGTAGCACCCGTTCACGAGTATAACGCAAGCACCAGCCATCATCCTCCTCAACCATATTTTAGGGAAGAGGGTGACCCGACACCCGACGCTACCACTAGCCATGCCATGGTAATATTTGGAGGCAGATTTTATATGAAGGTTGCCAGCATATAAAATCTGCCTCCAGTTGGACCCTAAGTGGCTCCTACAACCAGGCACCAGATAGCGAGAGGACTATTTAAAGACGTCACGACGCGGATAATCTCACGTTCAATTTACATTTACCTTTAACTCTACGTTTAGGTATCTTTGCGGATACCTTAGGCAAGACCAACTGAGGGGACAGGCATTACATGAAGAAATTATCATTTAATATTTTTTCAGACTTCAAGCATTAAAAGTAAGATAAAAGTATACGTAATAAAATCAGGCTAAAATCGGTCAACGAATCTTGAAACCATAAAAGACAGAACGATAACTTATTCTAACCTATAAGTGACAACTGGCTGGTGTAGCGACATACTTAATTGTTTATTTCCTTATGATCAACGAATGCAGATCATTAAAAAACCGTCAAAACTTTGGCTGAAGTAAAAGTTCGTCAAGGTTACCGATCTCCGACTTCATATATTTAAAAAAAAAGGGTCCATATCGGCTCACATAAAATTCTAATTCATATTTTTTGTCTTACTACCGATTTTTGTTCATAATAATCACTCTTCATAATTTTATTTTTCATACTTTTTTTATTCATACATTTTTATTCCTACCAACGGTTGGCATAACAGTTAGTGATCATATTTTTTTTATTAATAATGTTACTACCAAGAACCAGTTTAAAATCATAATTTTCTTTTTCAGATCTTTTTTCTTCATAACATTCAATGATCATATCGCTCTTATTAATAATTTTGTTACTAAGAAAATACTTCAACTCATAACGTCGTTGTTCAGAATTTCTTATTTCATAAAAGACAATTATCATAATTTTTATTTTAATAAAGGCAATACTAAGAAAAGATTTTAACTCATAATGTCATTTTTCATAAAAGTTAATATTGAAAATAATTGAAATTCATTTGTTAGTAGCAGGTAGTTTAGGAAAGTACCTAGTAGATATTAAACTTGCAGTCTTTGCGGTAGCTATTTAGATGTGGAACGTCTCCGGCGCTACGGGAAATGCAGCCCCAACGCCCTCGCGTAACAAAGCGCAAACATGCATTTTTTTCACGGCGGGCGAGGGCTGCTCTCCCTCCGCGCCTCCGGCTTTACAAAAACACTCTAGGGTCGATCCAATAAGACTACGTGGTTAAGGGGTCGACAAATAAGGTTTTGAACAAATTTGAAACTAAGTATGAGTTGTATGATAAAAATATTTTAGTTACATATATCTACAGGTACACGCGTCATTTTTATAATTATGAATAAAAATAAATCTAAATAAAAAATGTATGAATTTTTATAATAGTGATAAAGACGATTGATTATATTGAGAAAATATACAAAACAAATAGATGTTTATCAATTCCAGTATTATGAATTTGAGTGATTCGCAACGATGAACATTAGGAACTTAGTATTTAGGAATAAAGATAGTTAGAATGAAAAATGTTATGATTTTCAATAATATGGATAAAAACACTTAAGATTAAGAAATTTATAAAAACAAATATTAGAATAAAACACATTTATGAATATTAAAGTTATTTATTCGAATGATTATGAGTTTCGATCATTAGTATAAGCAAATATATTAAAACAAATATTAGTAAAAACAAAGTGTATAATTAGTGATATTATGAATTTCAATGATTATATCTTTTAATATTTAGTTTTTAAAATTATTATGAAGAATGATCATTATGACTTTAAACGGTATGAGAAAAATTTTCGGACCTCCGATGATAGGAATAGAAAAGTTATGTGAGAAAATGCGCACCCAAAAAAAAACATTAAGTTCCTACTTAATCGATTTCGATAAAATCTATAAGGGACCAAAAGGAAGTATCCTCTATTATATTATCTAAAACAAGAATCATCAAAATCGGTTCACCCAGTCAAAATTTATGAGGTAACAAACATAAAAAAAAACATACAGATGAATTGAGTATCTTTTTTTTGTAGTCGGTTGAAAATACATTAAATCCTATACCACAAAGTCCTGTGTTTGAATCCCGATGGAGGAAGATATTTTTGTGATGAACACAGACCAGTCAAGTCATGGCTGTTTCATATTTTTGATTATATTTCGTTGCTTCATTCTTCAGATATATTCATTTACCAAGTAGTCCCTTTGACTCACACAGTAGCACGCACGAATTTAAGAGTTATGAAATGACTAAAAAGGTCAAAACACGTGTTTTCGATCGTTTTAGTTAAAATTTTTCACACCAGTCTGGATCCATAGGATGCGCCTCTGTCGAGCTCATTCCTTTTTCGTGCTCGGTAGCAAGTACACCTGTCATAAAAATGCCGAAGAAGACGGCCGAAGAAAAGAAGAATATTATAAACGCAAGCTTAGAAGGTTGGAGCGGAAAAAATCATGGACGAGTGATTTCATACACACAATATTCAAGAAAAGCATCTACTGTCTCCAGGATCTTAACCTAGCGTTAACGCGAAGAATAAAACACCCGGGTGTTGATTTTTTAAATCGACACGGAGGTGGTACCCGGATGTTGATTTTATAAATCGACACGGAGGTATTCAAATACAACGATATTCAAGGAAACTGTTTAATATCTTCAGGAACTTTAACTAGCGTTAACACGAAGGATAAAATACCCAGGATGTTGATTTTTTAAATCGACACGGAGGTAGTACCCAGGATGTTGATTTTATAAATCGACACGGAGGTCAAATAAAAATCAATACGCATGCATGCATGCATAATGTCACGCCTGTATCCCTTATGGGGTAGGCAGAACACCAGAGGTTACAAGACCATCTGATGTCACTTTTGACAAATTTGGAGGTATTATAAAGATGGAGAGACTATTGTAGTGATAGGTGGTCCGCCTATCGCCCACAAAAACACCTTTAAAACCCAATTATTCAAGCGGAAATACAAACGCTTCCAATTTAAATCTTAACGGTTCTGGTAGTTCCCGTTAACAAAGGCCCTAAACATGGCGAATGTATTCACCAAGATTTAGCTCAAAGATGGCTACCCAGAGAGGTTTAAGATCAACCAGATTATTGAAAACCCTTAGTCTGAAACCAAAAATTTGAAGGTAAGCACTTGGGCTCGGAACAACAAGCCATAAGCCAAGCTATGACTATTCTTTGGTTGGATATTAAAGTAAACACAATAAAATTCCTAGTGGAGAATTGCAGAGTTCTGTCTGATTTACATTTTTTTTTTGAAACTGAAACAAGAACGAAACTGCCATGAAGGTCTAGATTTGTTAACATATTGGAAAATGAAGAAAGGGATAAAAAAAGCATGTTGACATGCTTAAAATATCCACATGTCAAGCGAACCCACGCCCGCGGTTTCAAGGTAACTGGACCGAATATCGGCTCGCAACTACGCAACAGTATTATTGTCAGCGCTACGCCCCCGAACTCGGTGGACGATATCAACGAGACAATGATCCCTAGCCCATCGTTAACGCAGGTACATGGCTTTATAGCGATAAGGCCGCCTATTGTACCTTTCAAAACTGTTTTTGTTCTAATGTATTCTTTTCCTTTTATTATTTTGTAAGTGTGCAATGAAGTATAAATAAATAAATATATCAATAAAATGGCATATTTTTATAATTCTGGTACAGCTATTACCAATGACTCTGTTGGTTTAAAGTGGATCTCCAAAGGCGTCTCATTACCAAAAATCTGTCAAGTTATACAAATCGTAACTCCTATAAACAATTTTGCTCCTAAATAAAATCAGGCTTTCGAGATAGGCTCTCTCCATAGATAAATCAATTAATCTAGGAGCAATAGTCTCCTGCTCTTCTCAGTTTGGTCCGAATATATTTTTTGCACCAAAATCAAATGGAGACAAAAGATTTATTTTAAATCTTATACAAATTTTATAAATTCCTTAATAACAAATCACATTTTAAAAGAACATTTTAGAACCTCCCTGAGCATAGTGACAAAAAAGTCCTTTTTAGCTTGCATTAATTTCAGAGAATCTTATCTTTTAGTTCCTATATTAAAGGAACATCGTAAATAATTACGATTTCAGTTTTTACCACAAACTTATGAATTCGAGGACTTCAACTCGGATCTGTCAAATTAATACAGTGTTTACGAGGTCTCTTAAAGATTTTTGGAAAAGTTATAACAAAGTCGCATATCAACATATTAAAATTAACTCAAAGTGAATTGCAAATATTAGTAAAGATAATTAATACTGCTCCGTGGAAATATAACCAGTGATTTTGCAAGAAAAAAGTGAAATACGAAGTAAACAATTTGTCATAAATAACAACACGTATAAAAACATATATCGAATCAACCAGTTTCAATCAGTGTTCAC
Organism: Stenoptilia bipunctidactyla; assembly: GCA_944452665.1. Lineage (NCBI taxonomy): Eukaryota > Metazoa > Arthropoda > Insecta > Lepidoptera > Pterophoridae > Stenoptilia > Stenoptilia bipunctidactyla. Next base: position 3,549,808 of record OX101735.1, on the reverse strand, counting down.
TATCTCAAATCTGTGTTGCCATCCTAAATTCAGTTTTAAAAAGTAAGGAACAAATTTTAAAAAGTAAGGTGTTGCATCATCAGAGAATTAGCACAATTCACAACTAACTAACCATTAACTTCAGCTTGTCCATCGGTTAAATATTAGTGATTATACTACCACTCAAACTTTCGAAAGGATAGATACAAAGCTCTCAAAAATAGCAATAATAACGATACAAAAATACAAATACATAGTAAGATTTTAGAAGATTTACAGTGGTGGAAAAACATGTGAAAGACATCTTGTCATAGAAATATTTAGCGAATATTTGCGTCACAGCCTGATGCGGGGGGGTAATTTGTAAAGATAATCATGCAAATGGAAACTGGAAAAATAGTGAGACATGTTTTCAGCTTTTAATGGGTTACAGTGTTTTGCAAAGGATTAACACGTTTGCGCTGTATGTAGGTACTATCTATATTAATTTAATGGGAGGAATTCGATTTCCTCATTTAAATGCATTAGCCTAAATTATTTGGTAATAGTTTGAGAAAATGAATATTTGACTATTTGCTCCGTATATCAACTCGGGAAAAAATACAGCACTACCCAATTATGCGTATCAAAGTTTTCAGTCAACCTCAAGTAAATCTGTTTGCTTCTCGCACCAATGTTAAATGCTCACAATAGGTTTCTTGGTAACGAGATCTTGAAGCTACGGTTATAGACGCGTTTACTCTCTCTCCAAATTGCTTTAAATTAAAACATTCAAGCCGTTTTGAAATTTTTGCATTTAATAATGCCCAATTATTCTTAAATAGGTAACGGGAAAAATAAATTAAAAAAAAAAAAAGACCCGATCAGTACACGAACCTGGGACCTCTCGCTTGCCGAACGAGTGCTCTTTTACTGAGCTAACGATTTTGAAAAGAAATTATTTATCTTTCCAGAACGAACCAGCGAGGCTTCCCGGCTCGGTCTCATTAAGAGAAGACGTGTAGGCGGTCACCACAGTACCTAGTCGTGGTCTCGTCGCTTTCTAACAAAACTTAAGCTCAGTACAACGTAGCATGGTACAACGTATCTGTCTGTACTAGAATTATTGTCACAATAACAGTGGAGATATTTTTAATCGTTCGATTTCACTGAATTTTATCATTTTTTAAGGAACAATTAAAGTAAAACTAATAAAAACAGTTAATAGATATAGTAAAGAGTCATAGGTTGGCCTTATTATTAGGAAACAATATAGGATCATATGAACTATTTAATCCATTACCTTAGGTTAAGGCCATTACCAACATAACACAATTACACTTGGTTTAAGATTAAGATCTTCAAGTCGTTTTAAGATTATATTTCAAAGTGGTATCCCAATAGTTATTTAACTCTTGAGCAAAGTACACACACAGTAACTGGTATTTTTACTGGCTTTTAGGCCACTAGCACACCGTGTGCAATTTCTCTTATAATTTTTGCAAATGAAATCAAAATAGGGAATTTGGATTTGATTATTATTTCAGCTACTGCTAGTAACCAACTCTAGTTTTGCCATATTTCCATGAACATGCCATTCCTGTATATGCCCTGCATTAGCTTTAGAAAATTAGTTATTTGTAACGAGTTAACTTAGGCCAGAGCGTGTAGATTGCCTTATAGTCAAACCAAAGCGACCTTACAAAACAACGATCTCACCGTCTATCAGTCGCCGGATAAAGCATGTCATGGGGTCTAGCGGCACGGGCGTGGCGGCGGCGCGCGGCGTTCAGCGCTCACAGCACGCGGCACGCGCAGAAACGTCCGCGGTCAGAGCGCGTGGCGGCCTATCGCTGCTAGCCATTCGCAGCAAACATTCGCTAAGTTTTATAACCGCCCCATGGTCGATCAATAAAAGTAATTTTGGAAGGGCAGCTTTTCAATCAAATGTAGAAGTAAACTCCTTTGTTGATCCATAATTATTAATTTACTTTAAGTAATTTTATTCAGAATGCATGTAAATAAAATGTTTCAAAGTTATACATTTACATTGAGTTGATTAAATAACTGTTGAATATTAGTTAATGAATTTTTATAAAGCAAAACTTTACCTTATGCTCTGAACATCTACTTGGTAAATTAATATATCTGAAGAATGAAGCAACGAAATATAATAGAAGATCAAACGAACTTCTTAACTTCTTAAGTGAAGAGCAACTCATATAATATCGATCGAACTTCACTTAAGAAGTTCGTTTGATCTTCTATTATATCTCATCATCATCATCACAACTCCGTGTAATGAGCCCACTGCAGGGCTATGAGTCTCTCCTGTGGGTGATGAGGAGGTTCAGGCCGTAACCCACCAAGCTGGCCCGGTGCTGGTTGGTGGATGTCAGATATTTCAGGGTGCTGAAATGGCTTCTGACAAACCCTAACGACTACTGTATACAAGTATACAGCACCCGGGACCGACTGCTTAACGTGCCCTCCGACGCACTAAATTCGTAGTGAGAAAAAAATGGTCGGCGGTCACCCATCTTAATACCGGCCGCACCGAGCGCGCTTAACCTTTTATTAAATAAGTAAGCGATATCGTTTGATATGCACAGTAACCACGGCGCCACGACGACTTCGTCTTGATTATATATAATAATTATAAATTTATGTTTGTTTATATGTTTTTATTCGTTATCTAAAATTCATATCACAAGTTCTTTAATGTGGGCTAGATAATGTATGCTTGTAAGAAAAAATTATTCATTTATATTTATTATAACCTTCTCATCTTACCTAATCCTTTTTAACCTCACCTAATTTAGGACTATTCCGGGTTCCGTATCCCTCAGTTCAAGAACCCTGAACGTATTGTGTCTCATAAGGAAGATTGATGGTTCCGCCAACGCCTTCCGCTCATTATACCTAACAACTTGTAAATAAATAGGGTTTTGTTCAGATCATCTCGAGATTTATACTGCTGCTTCAAATATAAATAAGCATGATTTAGCACCTTGTTGAGTCCCATTTATTTGCTTAAACCCGAAGCTGCTACTTTATAAGTAGCATTATTTAGGTTTAATTTATTTTAGAATCTCAAGTCGCATAATACTCAGTAGATTTTCATCTAATGGCGCCTTGTTTGACTTTGACTTTTTTAGACTTTTTTGGCGCAGTTTATTTTTGACTTTGACTAAAAAAACTACAGATCTTAATTATTTTGACTCTACTACATCACGTACACGTAATACTGGCTTTTCGCTTTACTTCGACGACTGGTTGCCACTTCATCAGGAAGACTTTCAAGGTCCCATTTTTTGCAAAATCATGGTATGAACATACCTAAATCATTGTATTATATTCTAGATAGTCACGATAGTAAATGAACATACAGTAAATCGCGTAATATACAAATAATGCTGATTAATACTAACAATTAAACATTATATAAAGAACACAAAATGTTTAAACATACGTTTGAAAGCTAGCCAGCCGGGTCGTAGAAATCTTACTTTCAATGATATCCATCGCCACTTATTGCGTTAGCAGTGTTCAATATTTTTATTTTATTATTATTATTATTTATTCATCCCAAGTTGAGAATACAAAGTATATTACATTTCATGCTTAAACAATTTAGGCTCAATTTCAAGTTATGTTACTGTTGCCCTAACAAGATAATCTGTATTGAGGGCCGCAGTCCTTGGCCGCAGTGCATTCGATATTAGATGGATAGATAACAGTTTTTTTAGTGGGTGAATTTACAATTGTTGAATAAGCATTTTAGATTCAATTTTCTAATTACAATAAGTATCAAAACTTTTGAAAAGATAATAATAATAAGATTTATAACAATCAGATTTAAAAAGGTAGTGATATCTATACATATAATAAAATGGTAGGAAAGTCAAAACTGTACATTGAATATTTTTTTAAAAGAATACTTGGGGTATGATCTACAATCGAAACAGAAACAAAAAATATAGTTTTTAGAATTTTTGTCTGTTTGTCTGTTTGTCTTTCCGGGATAAACTCAAAAAGTACTGCATGGATTTACTTCAAATTTGGCATGAAGATAGTTAAGAAGTCGGGTCAACATATAGGCTACATATTATCACGCTAGCAGTGTTATAATCGTAGGTGCGTTTGGTGCTGCATAGCGTTCACGCAGACGACGTCGCGGGCAGCAGCTAGTAAATAATAAAAATTTATCATTTGCTTCATGCCATGGGAGTCCAATTTTGTTTGTGTCTAATAAATTAACTTATTTGTACCTCTATATTAGCAGGATTGCATTGAGAAACAAAAAATATATAGAAAAAGTTTTAAATAAAAATGAATAAAGTTAAATTAACATAAAAATGTTATCGGTCGGTAAATTTTATTTTTTAATTGTGTCGATAACGAAACCGACCTTTGGCTTTAATTCCACCAGATAGAAAGTGTTGATAAGGTCAACGATGAAATCACCCAGATTTAGTAACAATTTTTTTTTTAAACAAATGCTGGAACTTATCATAGTGGTGTTTAGTAGTAAACTCTAAATTAAGGAAGTTCACCAGCCAAGCAGACTCCTTAGTAACTGATGGAAGATAAAATTAATCTTCAACTATATTCAATCCCTATGTATTTTTATAGTGCCATTTCTTTCACCAGGTGCAGTTTATTCAATGACTAAAAATCCTAATCAGAGCCATCTCTTCCACCAGGTGTCCTCAATGACGTTGGTTCCTTCTTCGACAGTCTTCGCGACAACCTGGAGACTCTTGCATCCTTGTCGCCGCAGCAGAGGTCGTCTCTCTTCCACGATACTCCCAGCGTTGTGTCGCCACCTATGTCTGGTGAGTTTGGATCACAAGTTCGATTCGTATTTATTTCTGAAGATTTAAAAAAAATTATAGAAAGGTCACTTTCTGATAAATTAATTTAATCCTTTCCTTAAAATTCAATTTTGAGATACTCAAAACAAAACAAGCTCACTTAGTATTCTTCAGGATCTTATTTCAACCTCACCTGATGTTCAATGACAACGAAGATGGAGCATGCTGTTTCTGAGATAAACTGGCTCTTCATTAAATACTACTAGAACCCATCACTGCCAAGGCCATGGTATTTGAACATATTTGAAGAGTGTTCACCAACTCACCAAAATCAGTAAGTAAAGTCCTCCTGACTTTACATTAATACATATTATATTAGCTTTTTATAACATCTGCAATATCAGTCCACCTATTCGGAAATACAATTTATTGTAATGACACTTAAGTAGATACTTAACTTCCATTTCTAATATCAATTCCGTTTTCCCTAAGTCACATCCTATAAGTACAGTTAACTACAGTTGTTGACACGGTAAATACAAACTATCAGCTGAACAGGATAACACGCGTTGGGTGTACATCATACTCTAGGTTCGTGCGTTCCTTCCTTGGGACGTATTGTGAACCTCTACACTAATTTGTAAGCAACACGAATGACGGCAAAACAAAAGATTGTTATCTTTAAAGGTCAAGAAAGATGAGTGACTGGAATTTATGGTGCATAGTTTTAGCTTTTTCCGTGAATTAGTCAACAAGGTTTAATATCGAAGACAAATGTAGCTTAGTGCTCAGATCATTCCACTTAGAGTTCTGACCTTATTGGGTCTGTGCTACTAGTGCTATCTATTTATCTTGAAGATATTCTTATTCTCTCAAGAAACTTGCTAATAAATAAGGACTTTATGTTACTTATGCTCAGAGACTTCCGGGTAGGATCTATCTTCCGTCCGGTTTTTAACGGCCTCTATTACCAGTTGAAGGCACATTTGTGTTGCGAATACATCGAACGTTCAGCTAAAAAAAACAGCATTCTTTTCTAGATTAAGCCTTGGGTTTGGAACACATTAACATCTACATATTACTTGTATAAGAACTTAAAAACACAGTCATTATCTTTTCATCAGAGCTATCAAATCCAAAAATCTTTCAGATCTGACTATTAAACTTATCAGTTTTATTACATTAGTATAGACGATATTCGTGAAGGCGAATGTTTACCTATTTTCATTGCAAACAAACTTTTCACCATCCTATAATATGTCAATGTTGTAACATTATAATTAATTATCAGCTTTCCTCGTATCCTCATCGTCATGTAAAGTTTCGTGACTCAAACACGTTTTCCCTTCTTATGTGGTTTGTTTACCGAAGATTTAATCATGGCGGCGAAGACTTCATATTCATTCATATTCAGTATAATTTCCGAAAATTTCGCCGAATTACGTAGGTTGTTTGTGACTTGGCCCATTTTTTGGTATACTGGTATCAGTTAATTGTTTGTTGATTTGAGCATTGTTTGTGTACGATCTTTTGATTAAGCTCTTACACGAGTATACGTATGAGTTTCTTTTTGGGCTTCATTTGGGATATCCCTCTATAATAAGATGGATCTGAACTGTTGCAAGCGTTGAATGTTGAAATTTACGATCGAAAATATACGTTACCAGTTATATGTTTGTTGGCGACCGGCTGGTGTCACTACACAACATACATTGCCTTCTATGCCAGAGGGCGTGGGTTCGAATCCCGGCGGCAGCGGATATTTGTGTGAACACAGATATTAGCCGTCAAGTCATGGATGTTTATAAGTTTATTTAAGTTTATTCTAATAAAAAAATATGTATTTATTCAATATGTTTGTTTATATATTTCTTAAGTATATCAGTTATCTAGTACCCATAACACAAGTTCTTTAAGAAACTTAAATTGGGCTAGATAATATTGTGTGAGTGTCAGAAATATTTATTTATTTATTTATATTTCTATATTTATAAGACACGGATTGTTTGTTGAGACGGGAACTGTTTTAAAAACAGGAATATTCGCGATAGTTCTGATTTAAGGGATTATATTAAGTTGCTTCATAGGAAACGAGCCTTTTCCCGAGGACGTAACTTCAAAGAATTAAATATCCTATTGTCACGCTTACGTCAATATTTAGGAAGGGGATCAAGACAAGCTGCGAAATTAACTCTATATGGGAAACCTTTCCCATTTAATACAACAGTTTTACGTTTTCGCTCGTATAGGAAATTCTTGTTTAAATATGTCAGTTGCTATGTTATACCTCAATGATGTAACAATTTGAAAAATACAATGTTCCTGATGATTTCCCATAACTCTAGGGTATTAATGAAACCATGTAATACAATCAAATAACATGTGAATCTTTTTTTAATTTTTTTTTTGTTTTTATTTTTCATACAAAATAATTCAATTAAGTCAAAACATCTTATGTAAAGCAGCTTTAATGCGAAGTTTCAATCGTGGCATTTTCTAACCCTTTATTTACAGGTACAGTTCGCAACACTTTGCGTTGTACATTGTATGCAACGTTTAAAATGTTTTTGTTGTTTATTGTATGGCTTCAGTGACACGCGTCTATTGAATTAAAAATTTTAAAGAAATGTTACAAGGGTGATAATTCATGAACCCATTATATTAACATTGATGTTATCTTGGAAATTATGCACTTAGAACCACATATTCTTTGACAAAAGTATTGTTTTTTAGTAAGGAACAAAACCTTAAAGTTATGGGAAATCAACAGGAACACCTTGTATATTTTTTAATCAAACAAGTAAACGCAAATATTTATAATTTTGATACTGATAATGGCCCCTGTACATATATACCCTGAAAAATTAAGGCAACATTTACTCGTTCACCCAAAACAAGGAAAACACTACCCATTAAATAACTGACTCACTTCCACTATGTCGGTAAATGGGTTTGGCGGGAATCAGTTTGCAACTTTTTAAAAGGATCTATCAAAGGCAACGGTTTTCTGCTAGATAATTAAGGCATCGTTAATAATCGGTTCCCTAAGCTGAGCTGTGAAAATAAACTTTTTAAAACCACCTCTTTGGTTGGATCTCTTTGGACCTAATATTTTTAAGAAAACAAATATTTCTGTCTGGCATTATACATAAGAATTAAAACGTGCTATAGAGGAATTATATGAAAAAATGCATTGAATATGAAACATTAATAAAAGTAAAATTTAAAATTTAAAAAACCCCCCGACACAAAAAAAGACCTTAAAAACTAACAAATAATATTTTAAACCTATTCTAATTATTATCGTCCCATATATAATTGACTGTAAGACTTGTACTTTAAAATATTTTTATTTTCCGAGCTTCGTCGCCGCGTCGGGGACCGCTCAAGTATATAAAGTATTAAGCCAACAACAGCTAATTTATTATTACATTTAGGTATGAGCGATCTTAAGTTTCATGCATAGTCTACGCTCTACTTAATGCCGCGCGCGGCGAGCTCGGTGTGCGGCTTGCCGCGCGGGGGTGGGCGTCACCAAGTGCGGCGACCCGAACGGGCAGACACGTGAGGGCAGACGACGTTGACGGTTGTGTCGATTTTACGAATTTTTCGGAGTGAATACTTTTGATGCAATCTGCAAATGACAACTGTTTTTCTCACTTAGCGGTCCCCCGACGCGGCGACGACGCTCGGAAAATAAAAATATTTTAAAGTACAAGTCTTACAGTCAATTATATATGGGACGATAATAATTAGAATAGGTTTAAAATATTATTTGTTAGTTTTTAAGGTCTTTTTTTGTGTCGGGGGGTTTTTAAAATTTTTAATTTTACTTTTATTTTGTACTTTTTAAAGTAGGTTTTAGGTAAGACAACTGTTTTTCTCACTTAGCGGTCCCCCGACGCGGCGACGACGCTCGGAAAATAAAAATATTTTAAAGTACTAGTCTTACAGTCAATTATATATGGGACGATAATAATTAGAATAGGTTTAAAATATTATTTGTTAGTTTTTAAGGTCTTTTTTTGTGTCGGGGGGTTTTTAAATTTTTAATTTTACTTTTATTTTGTACTTTTTAAAGTAGGTTTTAATATTAGGAAGATGGTAGTCAGATCCCCTCATCAACAATAAGAGAGCTGATGATCTTCAAACGGCTGATCAGGTCATTGCAACCTTACCATACACTTTCAATTTCATTGAAGTAATACGGTACCAAATTTCGAATCGATAGGATATATGGAAGGTAGTCAGATCCTCTCATCAACTATTAAAGAGCTGATGATCTTCAAACGGCTGATCAGGTCATGGTTCCCTTACCATATACTTTCAATGTAATTGTAGTAATACGGCACCAAATTTCGAATCAATACGACATATGGAAGCTATTCAGATCCCCTCATCAACTATTAGAGAGCTGATGATCTTCAATTGGCTGATCAGGTCATGGTTAACTTACCATATACTTTTAATATCATTGTTGTAATACGGCACCAAATTTCGAATCAACACGACATATGGAAGTTAATCAGATCCCCTCATCAACTATTAGAGAGCTGATGACCTTCAAACGGCTGATCAGGTCATGGTTACCTTACCATATACTTTTAATATCATTGTTGTAATACGGCACCAAATTTCGAATCGACACGACATATGGAAGTTAATCAGATCCCCTCATCAACTATTAGAGAGCTGATGACCTTCAAACGGCTGATCAGGTCATGGTTACCTTACCATATACTATCAATATCATTGTTGTAATACGGCACCAAATTTCGAATCGATACGACATATGGAATTTAGTCAGATCCCCCCATCAACTGTTAGAGAGCTGATGACCTTCAAACGGCTGATCAGGTCATGGTTACCTTACCATATACTTTCAATATAATTGAAGCAATATGGTACCAAATTTCGCATCAAAAAGACATATGGAAGGTAGTCAGATCCCCTCATCAACTAGAAAAGAGCTGATGATCTTCAAACGGCCGAACAGATTTTCATGAAACATGGCTAAGAACACTCGGGATAAAATTAGCTATAACACAAAAAAAACTAAACGAAAATTGGTTCATCCGTTTGGGCGCTACGATACCACAGACAGATACACAGACACGTTAAACTTATAACACCCCTCTCGTTTTGCGTCGGGGGTTAAAAATATAACTAACAATTATTCAATGAACATTTTTGAGCGATTTACAAAAGTCCGTACGTGAAAGGTTAAAAAGATTTAAATGTGATCAGAAAACGTGTTCAGCATTTTAAGTTGAAACTTGACGTTGAAGTTGACGTCAATGAATCGTTCAAGTTTAGAACGAGCCTAGGTAAGTCCCCACAGGCCTTGTTTTAGGCAAAAAAAAAAGATTTTGAAGAATTTTCCGAAGTGACCCTTTCCTAAGAATTTTTTTAGGGGAATGAATATTATATACGGAACTATGAAAATAGTTTTAATGGTTGTGACTGAAAAGCGCTTATAATAATTAAATATAGCGCTTCTTTAACTACAGCTACAAAGCACTGAATGTTTTTTTTCTGTCTCTTCTGTGCTAATATGTGCATTAAACAGTGATTAATGACTAAATCCACAATTGACTAAAAGTCAACATGTTGTAAAAATAACGCATTTTCTATGCATTTTAAGAAGAATTAGATTTGTCGGCGATATGCTATTTTTATTTTTTTAGCTTATATTTGCGCTGACCTAACTCATTTATCATAAAAAAGTTTGTATCGTTCCGAAAATTTTTAAATGTATTATACTTGTCGTAATAACTTGTTATTATCAGTCACCAAATCAAATGTGCAACCTCTGCTTTTACCTATGTTTGCTTACATTCTTATTTTGAATAAGTTTCGAAACTCAATTGTCAAATCAAATTCAAATTACCCGCCACAGAACACAGAACAACTTATATGTGAACTTTTAGCCATAAGGTATTCCAAGTTTAATTGGTTGGCAGGTCAAAGTTGGCCAATAGGGAGTGGTCCAGCAGTAGTACCAACCACATGTAAATTGATGTCCTTGTGTCCGCCGGCTCTTGTTTCTGTCAAGTTCATGGAAGTTCTGCAGCAGACGAAATTATGATTTGATAGATGTACCGTCGGTTAAGAATAGAATTGTTTTAAAATATTACAAAATAAGAAACATTTAGCGGATAAAGAGGTCACGACATTATTTTTATTTAGAAAGGATAGTTAATTTAAAACAACTAGATTGAGCTGCTTATATGTATTTTCTAAATACGAAAATAATTTTGAGAAAGGATACGCGGATGAATGTTTTTTTCGCGATGCAATGGCTTTACAAATTGACCTTTAACGTTAGGAACAGCTCATGCGATACTTTTATCCTGATATGTATAAGTTCTTGGAGAATAATTTACTTCTTCAATGTGATTTGACGGTAAGTAACGATGAGGCCAAAGTAGACAGCTCTCGGGTTTAGGAAAGAACTGGCTCTTCATGAAATACTGTCAGAATACGTAAGGCTTTGCATTAAGGGTGGTCCCTACCCAGCCAAACCTTGAAGAATTCCAACACCAATTGGGCATTGTTTATTTTTTTTTGCCTATTATTTTTATTGTGTTATATTAATCTTTAACCTATTTTGAGAGACTAATTTGAACAGTTTTATTTTTAAGTGTGTCTATAAATTTATATTAATTTTATTAAAATAGTACGTAATGACGTCATCAGTGACATTAACTTTATGAATATGTTTCAGTTAGTAAAAAAAACATTAACTGTGTCTGTGTGCTAAAGTCATGTAATGTCACAATTTGATCCAATCAAGGTTAAATAAAGGGCAAATGTATTTTGTTAAAAATCTATAAAACCCCAATGTTTTTAAATGTTTTAAATCGACTAAATTAATCAGAAACCTTATTCCTCAAAACAGTTTTTCGTATGAAGGAAATAAAAAAAAATCAACAATGCCCATTACCAGCTATTGAGCATCTAAAGTCATTCTTCTTTTTTTTTTTAATTTCTTTCATCATCATCATTAAAACTCCGTGTAATCAGGGACCGGAACCGCTTACCCTTAAAGAGGTTTTTGATTGGGTTTTTCATAGACTTGTTTTAAAAAACCCTATCAATTTGGTAACCGTATCGAAGACTTACCCTAATTTAAGGCTTACCATATCAATAGAGTTAGCTTCATGTAAGCAGTAAGCCTATCGAAAACCCTATTGAAGGTTACCGATTCAATAGGGTTTTAAAACCTGCAGGCAAATTTAATCTCTAAGAATATCAAATTATCAAAAATATCACCATCTATTCAATCTCGCACTTCGAATTATACTTCCGAATTCAACAGCATGCGCGGAAAAGAGATAGAAATAGGCAACCCTATCACAGGGTAAGCGCATCCGAAAGTAGTTAACTTTATTCAAAGTGTTACCACGTCGATAGGCTTACCATATCAATAGGGTTACACTTCCATATGGTAAGATTTTGATAGGGTTACCCTATCAATAAGCTTAATCAAATAAAGGGGTTTTCCGGTCCCTGCGTGTAATGAGCCCACTGCAGGGCTGAGTATCTTCCCTGGGTGACGAGGAGGTTTAGGACATAATCCACCAAGTTGGCTCAGTGCTGGTGTATTTCCTAAATACGAAAATATTTGTAAGAATGGATAGGCGGATAAATGTTTTTTACTCTATCACGATGTAATGGCTTTATAAATTGAGCTTCAACGTTAGGAACAGCTCATGCGATACTTTTATCCTGATATGTATAAATTCTTGGAGAATAATTGACTTCTTCAATATGATTTGTGGATATCAGAATTTTCAGGGTGCCGAAATGGCTTCTAACATACCCTAAAGACCACTGTATACAAGTATACAGCACCCGGGACCAACTGCTTAACGTGCCCTCTAAGCACGGAAGTCGTCGTGAGAAATGATCGGCGATCACCCATCTTAATACCGGCCGCGGCGAGCCCGCTTAGTGCTTACCCTGCGATATCGTTTGATATGCACAGTAACCACGGCGCCACAACTACTTCATAAATTCGACTTCAAAAATTTCTTTATCTTCTCTATAATCAAACCTTCTTGCACCTGCAGGTAGTGGCGGCGGTGGCTCAGGCATCAGGCGGCTCCATGCTCTGCGGCCGTTGCGACCAACTAGCAACATCAGGTAAACTCTTTAAAAACCTTTTACTTATCATTTCCAAGGTAAAATAAGTGGCCAAGGCAAGTAATGGCGCGCTGATACCCGTGTTCTTCAAAACACCGCGCATGATTGATCCAATGAGTCCAAATTTTCTAAAGATAAAACCATACATTTTACGATACTCAAAAGGAAAAATATGGGTATGAGGGGTTGATTTCCCCTTTGACTTTTTGAACTTACTTATTTTCGTGCCCATTTACATGTCATTTTCCAGTAAATTGTACCCTTATTATGCTTAACAGATCGCCTAACTCGAATAACTCAAGAGAAAGTTAACCACTGTCGATGAGTTCCATGATAGATTATCGTATGATGGATTATTTGTGAAAATACTGCGAACAAAATCATGTATTTATCGCCCACTTACATACACATCAATATAGCTGACTCGCTTGAACGCTCTTTGAAAGACGCCTACAAACACACGATTTTCTTTTGTTTTTTTTTTGTTTGTAAACAGAATTTTCTAGGGTCAATTATCTGTGGCTATGTTTAATGGAATATATCCAGGAAAACACGTAGATTTTCAAATAAATTTATGGAGGTCCTAGTGTTAAAAGGGACAAAAGAGTATGCGTTATTAACACCGGTGGACACCTGTGAATTCAGAGGTTGAGTTTTTGACCTTTTTTTGCTACAAGAGACACTACTTTAATATTATGGTAATGTGCTGCGTAAAAAGTAGTGCTGCAATTTATTGATGCATACCGAAGATAACATGTGTCTTTTTAAGACAAGCAGGCTAACTTAAGGAATGTATTGTATCCTGCAGTTGGATACCCTGAAAGGGTGCAGTTATTCAACGCCAAACTTTGCTAAAGCAGTTTCTAGACTTCATTATATTTATTTTATTATTTTCCTAGTTATTCGTCTTTTACTTCTCACAATATTATTTCCGCAACACACAGTTGCAATAATATTATTTTAATAATACGTTCACATCTGATTTTATTCAACAATTAACAATGTTTTCATAGAATGCAACTTACGTTTATCAAATATGAATAATACAAAATATGCATCGAGTTTACGAGGCACTCAGTGAAATAAATTAGTTTTCTAGTAAAAATTATTTTATGGAGTTTAATAAATATTATATACTAACAGGCTAAAGCTTTGCTACTGGGGTAATTTTTGAAATAGTTTCATGATAAAATGCTGTTTATTGAACAAAATAATTTATTGAATTCCCAGACGATCAGAAGCCACACGGGTATAACATTATTTATCTCAGTCTCAGTAGCAAAAACATTCTTAACCTTTTAAATGTTAAAACCTTACGTTGGAGGCCGTTTATCTACTCATGTATTGGAGGGGCATACTAAATATTTAAACATAATTTACCATTCATCCCCGATCCTTAGGGATTTCCAGGATACACAGAAGCAAGCAGAAACAGGCTTTTTATTTATGCTTAAAAATATTACCTCACAAATCCACCATTTCACTAAAATTTCCTCTGCGGATAAATCTTGACAATTTTAATCTTATATCACTTACCCTGGGTGACCTCGGTGAAAGTACAATACCATCTTGCTTATTTTACCGGAAAACCGCAAATCCGATTTTTCAGTGCCAGGTCGTTTTGCTCATGATACTATGACTATTTTATTCCATTCTTGTTCAAATAGTCTGGTCCCAGTTTGTCGTGTTCGTTTTTGTCTCTTGGTCTACTGTAATATCTTATTTAACAACTATCAACAACTAGTTAAAGCCGAAGTATGTGATGACTGACTTCATAAAATGTTTTGTGAAATTCCTAAGATGAACAAAACTTTTTGAATTTTGAATTTTAAAGAAAAATTGATGTTTTTCACAAAACCCGTTTCATCAATCAGCACACCACCACTCACTAAGTATCTATTACATTAGGCTTATGTTACCATGCGTGAACAAAATGTTGTTGGGATTGATGTGGAGAGGCTGCCTGCAAGAGGTGATGCGCTACTTAAAATGAACCCTACATATTATTATACAGGGTGAATGGTGACAAATTTAAAATATTGAAGGAGAGCACTCTGTACTCGTTTCTAATCATAATTATGTGATAAAAGTAGTTACTTAATTTTTCACCAGAATTCCCTTTAAATAAATAAAGGGACATTACTACACTTTTCCTGACGCGCCCGCGTCGGTCAACACGCACACAGTAGTATTCTCACCAAACGCACAACACCACCCGATTTGTATCTATTGTATTACGCCTACGAAACCAAGCGCTGCGTAATGAATTCTTTAACTTTCGGTTAAGTTTACTCAGCAAATAGTGACCCACCAGTCACCCTGTATATATTTGTAACCTTACATTTATATTTGCACGTAGATCCTACAACCGCAGATCGTTCATCGACCCTGATGGAGGGTACCCCGGGGCCAACCACCACGACCCCGGGTTGCTGTGGACCGGACTCGGAAGACGGTAGGCTTCACCACCGATGGTCACCATTAAGTACCAGCAGAAACACTTCCTGGAAGATTTACATCTATTTGGTTTTCCCTGATGAATTTATTTATTGCGAATGAAGTAAACAGTTAAAGGGTGTACTTTTTTTTCAAGTCAACTGTACTTAGTTAAATAGTTTTGTTTTGAATATCTTGTAATTAGGTTTTACTGTACAGGATTTTGTTGCTGTTGTTGTTTTTGTTTACTAAGTATTCAAACAATGTCTATCTTGAGGTTATGAACTTGAGTTTTCAAATTCACAGTCTCAATAAGGATGGCTTGCATTATATTATTTTTAAATACAAGAAAATTGCATTTAGCCGAAAGTGATAAATGGCTAAACACTTTTAAAGATATTAACGTACATTTTTGATTATACCTAGAGATTTAGGCCAAAGTAGGAGTTTCTATAAAAGCGTTTCGTATCTGCGATTTCTTGTTACAAATTTATCTTTGTCAATATTTAAAAAAAGTTTCAATTATAAAATCACAGACTTTAAAATAGAAACTGTAAAAACACTTTGTATTTTTTGCAGTTTTTAGTTTATTTACTCAATTAATTTCCTAATTTGATACATATATCCTTCCCCTGGTGGCCAATCAAAGAAAAGGTACTGTAGGCATATCATTTATGTATGTATGTATGTATATATGGCATAATGGGCAATGCGATTTATATAATATGACCCAGAGGACTTAAGCTGATTCCATTTAATGTAAAATAGCATGAAAACTCTGTTTGTGTGCATTAACTATAAATACATAATATACAAATATCCAAAAGTCACTCAAAAAGAGTAAAAAAAATATATCTCTAGTGTTAATTAATAAATTTTTAATAGTAAATAAAATATAGCCTAAATCTATTGTTTGAACGAATACCTTATATGAATATCTATCAAATATTAAATATTAATCAAATAAATATAAATTATGAAAATATTTTGTTTTAGTCTTTTGAAAAACGAAAAGAAGTCATAAAATACCTATAATTAGTATTAAAAATATGAATCAATCAAAAATTATTGGATTTTCAAAGTTTCAAACTTTAAGATACATATTATATCGTTGTATTGTCACACCCTGTATAGTATGGTGTAAAGGCAATAACAAACTGTTGCATGTTTGCAAAATTTTGATTTGATTGATTTTCTTTCTTCTATATTCTGTTCGAATAAATTAGAAGTTTCTTTATTGGTAAGATACGCCGAGTTCTTTTAAGGTTTATTTACTATTTTATTCTGTAGGTACCAATTATAAAGTGAATTATATGTATAATATTTTTATATGAGTATTTATACATGTATTATATCATAGTTATTTCTTTGGAATTTTCGTGAAAGAATACCGTCCCTTAGGACAGAAAATAAATTTTATATATCACGGCACCTTACCTAATAGTTAAGCTATTTAAATTATATTTTTTTTTACTTAGAGGTAACTCTAAAGTCTGTTTTATTATGAAATGTATTTATTACTCACTATGTTTCGAAACATTTTTATTTGTTATTTTGATTCCAAAATTATTATAAATTAGATTTAAATTTTATAATGTTTAGTAAATATGTAAATAGTAAAGTATGAATTATTCCCCGAACATAAATTTAACCGAAATTGTCAATCAAAAGATAGAATATAATCTTAGCTTATCTTAATAAGTGTCTTTAATATTTGTCGCAAGTACTTGTGAAAATATATTAATAAAGTATTAATTATTGTATTGCTGCAAGTGTTTTATTTTATATCTCCATTTTTATATAGTTATAGACCTGCGTTACCGGATCTAGCCGCTTCCAGGGTGCGACGTGGAGAGGCTCCTTTCACTATGTGCCCTGAAACCTGCACTATAGAAGACCTCGTACTGGCCACCGATAACGCATTAAAGGTGGCTAGTTTCTGGGCGGGCAAAATACAATTATATTCAAGACTACTCATCGACACCATAAAAAGAAGAATAAATGCGTGGGAACTGGGACTTCCATCTAACCAAGCCCCAGATTATTTTTTTCATGACTGATAGTAAGTTTATGTATAAAATATAGAAACTCTTCAGTTGTCTTATAGAAAATGATAATTATCTAATTTCTTTAGAAACATATATTTTTTTATTAAAATGAAAAAGTAGAGTATCTACCTGTAGTATAATATCGCATATGATGACGACCTTTTTTAAAAATTTTAGGTTCATTTTATCAGAACACAGTTTCCTCCAAGAACTCTATTTTATGTCTCATGAATTATTGGAGCATGGTTTGCTCATGTCTATTGACTGGGCTATTGACTACATCATCATCATCATCACAACTCTTTTTGTAATGAGCCCACTGCAGGGCATGAGTCTCTCTGCTGGGTGACGAGGAGGTATAGGCCATAATCCACCAAGCTGGCCCAGTGCTGGGTGGTGGATTTCAGAATTTTCAGGGCGCCAAAGTGGCTTCTGACAAACCCTAACGACTACTGTATACAAGTATACAGCACCCGGGACCGACTGCTTAACATGCCCTTCGAAGCACGGAAGAAATGAATGGTCGGCGGTTACCCATCCAAGCAGCGACCGCACCAAACGTTGCTTAATCTATGATATCGTATGATACACACAGTAATCACGCGCGGCGTCGCGACGACTTCGCATTCACATTGACCACATTTCACATAAAATCTGCTTCAAATATCATTGCTCCAGCGCAGCGGTGATGTTATGGAGAGCCCGTCTCCTAAGCCCATGTGCTCTCTTCTTCGACCTCATCTTTACTTTATATCAGGTGAGATTGAGGTCAACCGCGGGTATAGTCACAGATAAAAAAGAAACGTGGGTTACCTACCTCATGTCAAGTATCTACACCACTCATATATTCGCTGTCGACCCTGGGATAAGATGGGCAACCCTGGTGCCCATGATAACACTTTTATAAGGCACCGGATACACCGCTGAAAACAATGCTTTAAACCTAGTTGGCTTTGCTAGTTTACAACAGCAAAGGTAATTAAGTTCTTTGAAAAAAAAAATCGTATAGGTAAGTCAGTCGGAGCAAGAGCAGCATACTTTTTTCAGAGATGATTTCGATGCGATATAAAAAATTTAACGGCTGTTGTATGAGTAAAAATTTATTATTTTGAAAATCTTTGGTATTTCGAAATTACAGTAAATGTAATGTATTCAGTGAATTCTATCGATAATTTCATGATATTTTAAAAGAAATTGGAAAAAGTAGACATAGACGCACTTACCCCTGGAAACGGGGCAAATGCGTCTATTTGAAAAAAATCGTTAAAATGTTACGTTATAAGATAAATATCTTTATTATTCTCATTATTACCATCTTAATGTATTTATCATGTCTTAGGTGAATTTAAAACTATTTAAGTAAGAATGTTCAGGTTTGTTTGCGTTTAATAAAATACATACATACATACATAACGTCACGCCTTTATCCCTTATGGGGTAGGCAGAACACTAGAGGTAGGTAACAAGACCATCTGATGTCACATTTGACAAATTTGGAGGTATTATAAAGATGAAGAGAGACTATTCTAGTGACAGGGGGTCAGCCTATTGCCCACAAAAACGCCTTTAAAACCTCTGTCCCTTAACTGGCTTTTACAGTATGCTCGGGAAGAGAAGCAGCTGGCACATTCTACGTTTTTCTTTCGCTCCCAGTCCAGCATGGAAGCAATTAATAAGTTTTTAAGATTAAACCAAATTAGACAGGCGTCTGTTTGTTGATAGAATATAAATATAACATAAATATATTAAAAGTAACCAAAAACAATTTCGTTTCACAATCCTTACCAGCTGCGATCATCCGTACATTGACAGTATGTTTATATTGAAACACCAAAGAGGACATTTTTCATACAAAATGTTTATTATTTATTCGATAATACTTCAAATATTGAATCGCTTTTTAGCCACGCTTTGTAGCTAATTCTACTGTTCGTAGTCATGCCGTAGTTTTATTTTTCAATATTGCTGCATTAAACTGCAAGGTCCTGCACGTAGACTGGCATCAATCCTTTAGCTAGTTATGTAATAAAACGAGCATGAAAGTATCTTTAAAAAAAAATTGGTTTGAAACCTAATGAAAGCGTACGAAGGCTTTTCACCTCGTTGACTCCAGAGAAAACGACTAAGAGAACGCGACGAAATGTGCCTACGCACCTATTTGTTGATAACCCAAATATGTCCACAATGTTGAACAAAAAAAAATTCTAATATTATCCCAAAAGAATGTTTCCTTTGTTCATACGTAACGATTTTCTGACGTTATGGATAACATTCCACAAAATTAATATGGATTTAAATTCAGTGACCACGTAGGAAAAGGGGTTATAAATGCTGAATTTACTAATCACGCACATTATCTCCTTAAGGGACGACCTAGTAGAAACATAAAGATATACCATGTAACGTACTGGACTAAAGTTTCAATCTGTAAGTGACCAATTTCCTTATCGCCAGGTCTGCGAGTAGGCATTCTGGTTAGATCTTTAGCACGGTACAAATATCTACTGGCGATATCTACAGGCGCCGGGATCCGTTCACATGTGCAAGGGCTGCTCGCCTTGAACATTTAAATTACATTTGCCTACTTTGTGTTTACTTTCATTCAGTTTTGTGACCGCAAATATACTTTTTTTATATAAAGAAATAAAATACTTTGTGAATTGAATAGGAAGTGTTCAACAAATGCCGTTTGCCGAGATCGAGCCGCGTTGGTATGGCTCGCGTTTCGTCCGTTTGTATGAAGTAGAACTACTGTAGATATCTGTACTGTGTCTTTAGTTTTGCAAAAGCTGTATATTTATTTTAATAGCAAATAAAAGGCGTATTATTTTGCGTTTAATTAATAATGTCGGTTAGCATCAGCATCAAACCACGAAACAATTATTTAAGACGGTTTGGAAAACTCTTTTGTTTAATCGCAAAAACTTCAGTCATTAATTTTTGTGTGATAATAAATTAATTTGCGACGTTTGTCTTTCATGTTACATACTAGGAAATGATCATGAAGATTTAGTTGATACACGTCTATCCTTGACATTTGAAATAAGACTACTATAACGACTTACTAGTCAGAAAAAATTACACTGAAAGTTTATTATAAGTACTCCTTGGCGATCCGTATCAAAAACGAATTACCTAAGCTTTTCGTTAAACTAGGAAAAGATATTTGACTCTTCCATACTGGACTGGTAGCGATAGAAAAACATAGAATGTACCAGCTGCTTCTCTTACCGGCCATGTGTAAAAGTCAGTTAAAGGACAGAGGTTTCATTGGCGTTTTTGTGGGCGATAGGCTGACCCCCTGTCTCTACAATTGTCTCTCTCCATCTTTATAATTACTCTAAACGTGACATCAGATGGTTTCTACCTCAAAAGCTCCTGGTGTTCTGCCTACCCCATACCTAATGGATACAGGCGTGCAGTTATCTATGTGTGTATGATTTTGATCTTTGATACAAAAAAATGTCTGTTAGGTAATGCTTGAGTACCTATAACTTCAATCTCACGTGAAGCAAACGGTTTCAGTATCAAACTTTTTAATAATCAAGATCACTGAAACTCATTATTGCCGAAACGATGGTATTACGCGGCGGGCTTTATGAGAAGGGTGGTCACTAGCAAGATATCCTGCACCAAGCAGGGATTAGGTACTCTAATTAGTGACCTTTTAATACAACTAATTTGGACTGAGTGACCTTTTAATAAGACTAATTTTGGGCTGCCCTTATAAATGCATTCGACATCAGTTCATTCATTAATCACTCCGTGTGATGAGCCCACTGCAGGGCTATGAGTCTCTCCTCTGGGTTACGAGGAGGTTTAGGCTATAATCCACCAAGCTGGCCCAGTGCTGGGTCGTGGATGTAAGAATTTCCAGGGTGCCCAAATAGCATTTGACAAACCCTAACGACTACTGTATACAAGAACAAGCACCCAGGACCGGCTGCTAAACGTGCCCTCCGAAGTATGGAAGTTGTCGTGAGAAGTAAATGATCGGCGGCCACCCGTCCTTTTACCGACCGCGCCGAACGTCGTCGCTTAACCTGCGATATTGTATGAATGCACAGTAATCACGGCGTCGTTGTCATTACCACAACCAACGACCAAGGACATCAATACGATGATGGTTATGGTTATAGTTCTCTGTACCTTTTTGGTTAATTTTATTTTTTTATGGATTAAAACATTAATTTGTAAAGTA
This sequence comes from Stenoptilia bipunctidactyla, assembly GCA_944452665.1. Taxonomy (NCBI): domain Eukaryota; kingdom Metazoa; phylum Arthropoda; class Insecta; order Lepidoptera; family Pterophoridae; genus Stenoptilia; species Stenoptilia bipunctidactyla. Next base: position 3,528,200 of record OX101735.1, on the reverse strand, counting down.
GGAACGTTGTTTGATTATAAAATAAGCAAGAACACGCAATAACCCATCGTTCCCGTAGGTCGTTGAATTAAACGAAAATATCACATACTAGACACCGCGCGCGGTTTAACCCGCGTAACTTTTGATCCCTTGGGAATTTCGGGATAAAAAGCCTATGACCTTCCTCAAGAGTTGGGCTATCAAATGCAAAAAGAATTTTTCAAATCCCACATGTAGTTTCTGAGATTAGCACGTTCAAACAAACAAACAAAAAAAACAAACTCTTCCGCTTTATATATTAGTATAGATAAGTTTTTAACTATCACGGAATATTAAATATTTGGCCTACTTTGGCTTCTTCTAGGCGCATGCAACAGTACCGAAATATAGAGAACTCAAAATAAATAAAAAATGTGGTAGTCAAAGTTAATATGAGCATCTCAAATGTGATAATTTTTTATCCTGTTATTTAATCGCGGGAACCTTTAATTGGCTCTCCATAGTTTATATTAAACTTTATATAATTTTGTAACAAAGCTGTTGGTTCTCCAAAAACATAAATAATATAAAAGATATTCTAAAATGATATCGTACATACACATGCATACATAACGTCACGCCTGTATCCTTTATGGGGTAGGCAGAACACCGGAGGTTACAAGGCCATCTGATGTCACGTTTGACAAATTTGGAGGTATTATAAAGATGGAAAGAGACTACTGTAGTGACAGGGGGTCAGCCTATCGCCCACAAAAACGCCTTTAAAACCTCTGTCCCTTAACTGACTTTTACAGTTTGCCTGTGTATAAACAGCTGGAGAAGCAGCTGGCACATTCTACGTTTTTCTTTTGCTCCCAGTCCAGCTTGGAAGCAAAATCTAAAATGATATCCTGGTTATCTAATATACCTAATTACTTTATGCTCGACTTATTTTCATAAAGTTTAAAGCTTAAACTATAAATACACTTTTGACGCTCGGAACAATCCAACTTTCGACTGTATTCTGACCTACTCACTAACTTATTTTAACTATAATAAAACTTTTGAAAAAAGGTTGCCGGCGTGTTTACAACTTTTATTTTCCTGGTAATTTACCTACGAAATACTTCAATTATAATCAAAATCTAATTTTAGCAATGACCAATAACTAAAATTTAAAGTCGTAAATAGTTGACGTAATTTATTGATTTTCATTGCTATTTTTATGTTTTAGTTCTTTATAGTTAACTTGGAACATTTTAATAAAGTACATACAGCGGCTGAATTTATGCCATAATGTAATTCTCTACTAGTGTACTACAAAATCGGAGAATACTTTCAAGCAAGCAATCAATAATTTATTACCTTCTCTTCTCTATACATTTCTCTAGTTTAATTACTGTACAAAGTAAAAATGAGATATATGTATACGTTAAAAATTATTACAATTAAAATATTTATTAGGTTAATATACAATTTATTTAACTATTCATCGAATAAGAGTGACCGATATAAAGCAATAGATATAGACGACCTTGTCTAGTATTTTTATTCCAAATAAAAATATCAAAGAATATTCTATTATGGCTCACTTACCATCAGGTGTCATGGAAGAGAAACGTCCCATCCTTTCATTATAAAAAAAATCTGTTACATATGAGCAGGTAGGCTAAACGCTAAGAAAAAAATTTGCTTTAAAACACAATGCTTTTTAGCATGGTCAAGCAGTGCGCATACAATATTTGTAGTACCTACATACTAGAATAATATTTCTTCTAAAGTTTTTTTTCTTGTTCCGTGCGGGAATCGAACCCGCAACCACTGGCGTCTGAGGCAGATAGGTTTACCCCATCGCCAATGTGGTCGTAGAAATGTGAATGTTTGGATGGATGGATGTTTGTTCCTCAATCACGGGCCACGGCAGAACGGCTCAACGGATTTCGATGAAATTTGGCATAATGATAGTGTAGAGTCTGGAATAGCACATAGACTTTTTATCCTAATATTCCCACGGGATTCGAAAGTATGCGGGTAAAACCACGCGAAACAGCTAGTATTATAATAAATAATAATAAATAAATTCATTTATTTCAGGCAATATTTACAATGAGATCTTAACAATTGAAAACAGAGGCCCATAGAATAAATACCTTACAGTCTAACATACATATAAGATAAACAGATACATACCTTAAACTAGAATATATAAAAATACTTAAAAACTACACTTGAGGCTGTCGTAAAGTCGGCGACGTGTGTCGTGAGTCATAAGACAGTCGTCCTCGAAATTTCCGGAAGACGACTCCCTGCGGCCAGAAATCCTCCTTCATGAAGGTTGGCAGATGTTGGGTCGGCACTCTCACCACAAAAGAGCTGAAACTCACTTTATGGCGAGGTTCCAAACGCTCAACCCTCAGAGTAAAGGAGGTTTTCTTTCGTACGTAATCTACGACCTCCTCGACCTTCGTAGACCAGTGTACTCTGGATACGTATAGCTGCGTCGACGGTACTTTAAATAAAGAGTTAATGCTGAACGTTGAGAACAGATTTTGGTGATGATTGATAGCCTCAGTCACTCGTGGCCACGTTGTCTGCGAAGACAACAAAACGCCGAGTTAAAATATGAAATATAATTTTTATAATTTACGCACTGAAATTCGGCTAAAAGTATTTATTTATTTATAATTTCATAGATTATGGACAAATTTACACCATTTGTTAAAAATATAGCTCATTTCGAACAATTAACTACGTGTGATCAAGTAAGTAGATCAAGTTTCTGTCACTGACTGTACGTAGACAAAGAGAAATAACTATAAGATAAATATCTGTTTCCGCTTGAAATATTTACATTCGCAATTACTATGAAACTAAAAATATTATATATTTTGTATAGAAATGTGTATAAAATGAAGCTATTATAAAAAACACATGTGAATACCTGTGTTTACAGTAGCGAGCTACATTACGGAGGTAATGAGGCGTACCCGCCATTTGAAATCAATCATACTTTTTTAATGAATGTCATAGTTGAAGCAAATGTTCCGCTTATTCGTGTTATTTATAAAAGCGACAAATTCAACTCATTATAGAATTATATGAAACGTTATCATCTGACATTGGTTCGGATTTGTTGCCTTGAAAAAAAGAAGATATATTTATTTTATGATCTTGCAAATACATACATAACCTCACGCCTGTCTCCCCTTGGGGTAGGCAGAGACAAGGGAACACCAATTGCTGCGATCCAGACATATCTCTTTCGCTTCTTCCACGTTCATCAATCTTTTCATACATGATCGTCGGTTACGGGTACTTTTGACTAGGCCCTTTTTCAAAATGTCGCCAATTTGATCTGCATACGCTCGCCTAGGCTGGCCCCTTCCAACAACACCATCCATTCTTGCTCTGTACACCTCTTTCGTAAATCTACTATCACTCATCCTTTCCAAATGCCCAAACCACCATAGCATACCCTTTTCAATCTTGCAAATATATTCTAAAAAAACAAGATAGCCTTAAATAGGATGTCTTAAATAGTTGCAAACATTAGATATCTAAATTACGTTTTAAGCGGATTTTTAGTATTCAGAATTGACACAAATTGATTGATTGTCACGAGAAATAAAACTAAACGCGACACAATCCTGTAAAAATCATCATCATCACAACTCTTTGTTATGAGCCCACTGCAGGGCTATGAATCTCTCCCCTGGGCTACCAAGCTGGCCCAGTGCTGGTTGGTGGATGTCAGATGTTTCAGTTTGCCGAAATGGCTTCTGACAAACCCTAACGACTACTGTATATAAGTATACAGCACCCGGGACCGAATGCTTAACGTGTTAACCCCGACAAAAGTACGAAATACATGGATTAAATAAACTTGATTAATAATTTATTTATAAAATTATCGTAAAAATAACAAAATTGGTAAGTACTGTCCTACTTTTTGAAACGACAGGCAACTCGTATCAATCCATTGAGTTTCTATGTACTAACTAATAATAAGTCAATTAATCAATCAGGTTTAAAAAATAAAACAACAAAAAACAATAATGATTTTTATGAAGTTTAATCAAAATATGAATCCAGCGATTCCACATGGAATGAATCGTCAGTCACTGGTATCGCTGTTTCCTACATTGATTACAAAACTATCTAAATTTTCAATTTTTTATTCATTTTTAAATACGAAAATTCCAAAATCTCGATTATCAAAATCACCAACAACCGTTCGATTGATAACAGTGACTGACTAGGACTGCAATATAAAAAGAATCAAAAAATCCAGTGTCAAAGTTTGCGAAAAAATCACTTTCGTTAGCCAGACTTTGCCATTTACTTTGTATTTTTTTATCAAACCTAGTCTTACATACAACACATCAAAAGCCGCAAGCAGATCTATTATTAAGATACGTGCTTGTTTTTTTTGATTAAAAATAGGTAATTAATACATTGTGTGGACACAAAAATACTTGAAGGTCACACTGTTACCATTGCGCCATAAAATAAATCTTAGTCAACATATTTCATTTTCATTTTATTCCTTTTACAATATTTCTGTTGTGTACGACACATGTTTATATTTCTATTAAGAAATTAATGAAAGAGACTGATTCTCAAAAAGCTTCGATGAAAAAAGTCGTAAAGCACCTTTCAATAAATATTATTGGATGTAAAGGACTTGCAAAAATATGTTAAATTTAGATGAAAAATACTTTAGTGCCCGTGACATCGTTTTTATGTCAAAACTGTCGTAACTTTTTACAGTAAGAGACATTTTTTAAGAAATAAAAATTGGTAGCGACTTATCAAGAAAATAAGGTTGAAATATAATATTAATACAGCGACAAAATCTGAATCTTATGATATACCTAAATACAACTCATTTTTGCCAAAATGTTGGTCTTGTTCATTGATACTTCCGCCTTCGTTATTATGGTTCAACCGCAACACCATCGACTGAGCCTATACTTCAAAAGGTAAGGATTATGAGGGACCAATTATTTGTCAAAGGCAACATTTAATTAAAATCTGTAAGTACCGGCTCCAAGCGGTTCACTTTGGCTTTAAGTTTACTACTTGCTTGGCAGTTGAAGTCTTTTCAAATCAATATTTTACCTACTAAAAATAAAAATTAAATAAAATAAAAATCCCCAGGCAATCACACCAACTACATGGCCCCAAACTAAGCAGAGATTGTGATATGGGATACCATGTAGCTAACTAGGGGGGAACCTAGAATATAAATACATATACATATAGATAAACGCCCAGATCCGGAACATTTTTTTTTTCTTGTTCTTTCTTCTTTCTTTCTTTCTACATATAGATAAACGCCCAGATCCGGAACATTTTTTTTTCTTGTTCCGTGCGGGAATTGAACCTGCGACCACTGGCGTCTGAGGCAGACAGTGTTGCCCCATCGCCAAAGTAATCGTCAGGCTTTGTTGACAAAGCTATAAGTTTTTGATTTGACTTATGGTCCTGTGTCCCCGGAATAGAGCAGAGAGCTTCCACAGTGCTGCGCCATCCCGTTCGGTCTTGAGCTTCTCGATTCAGTTCGCTCACATGTTCTTCGCCTCTGCAAAATAGAGATGAAATAATTTAGTCCACTTCCTGAATCGGAGCTGTACTTGCTTTCTTGAAAATTAACGTCAGCTTGTTTACATTAATTTTAAGATTGTGCTTGATTGTTCCACTATATGTTGTAGGTCAATTGTAGTGGATATAATCAAAACTGTACCATTAGTACTACAAAGGTTGTTTGTTTTGCGACCATTAACATCATTTTTATATAAAGCTTCCGTTACAGGTCATCGTACAAAACCATCGGTGACAAAATACATCCCTATCTCCTTTTTTGGACCTTTTAAATATTTCCTCAAGAAACAGAATTTACAATCGATAATGTGACGTCAGAATTTTTTATTTAATTTCAACTCCCACATTTCTTATCTCAGACTAGCCACCGCACGCGGTTTTACCCGCATAACTTTTGATCCCGTTAGAATTTCGAGATAAAATATAGCCTATAACCTTTCTCAAGAGTTGGGCTATCAAATGCAAAAATAATTTTTCAAATCCCACTTGTAGTTTCTGAGATTAGCGCGTTCAAACAAACAAACAAACTCTTCAGCTTTATATATTAGTAGGTATAGATGTCTTGTAAACAACCTATTCCGACGTCGCAGAGTCTGGGCAATAAGTAGGCCAATAAATGGCCAGAACGGCAGCAATTGCTGTCAATTGTTGTCAATTACGAACAAATATGTGAGAGATCTAACTATCGATTTCCTTATTAACACAATCAGTTATGATTGGTTTCGTTCCGAGGCTATTTATGGGATATCGGAACGAAACCTATTCACGAGAAACCTATTCACTCGGAATATCTCGTGGATGGACGTGTAACACCATAGTCTTCATGCGCACTTTCCATCAGGTGGCATGGAAGACAAACGTCCTATCCTTACAATATAAAAAAAAAAATTGGAAGTGTTGACAAACTAAGAGTTTTTATTTTAAAATTGTTTTAAGTTTTTGAGATTCATACTATTAAATAAAACTCTTTTTAAAGCTGATATATCGCATAAATTTTAATTCGCTTTGGTGTCTTTTCAGACCCTGTAGCCACTCCGAGGGACTTTCGTAATTATACGCGATAAATCCGGTTAAAAAGTGTTTTATTTAAAATTGTTATATTAACAATTCAGATCTCAGGTTTTAATATAAGCTGTAATAGATACCTTATGAGTTACATGATTCGAATCTAAAGTATAACAAAGTTTATTAAAACTTACTTCAGAGCTACAAAGGCAGTACCAAACTTACTTACTTACTGCATCTATATTTCTTTAGTAGAAACACTCGAAGTTCGTATACCTAGACGCGTCTGACTAAAGCGCTTCCATTCATAAAATCGTTTACGACAAGAAAAGATCAACACCCAAACTGTAGGTACAGAAGGCAGCAGGTCAAACGTCACAAACCTGTCACATTTCACCAACCAATTATTAACTTAATGTCGAGGGCATAGAGTTCAGATTCAATTACAATTTTTGTCAGATTTAGAAAAGTTGATCTGCGGTTTTCTGTACTACCTATCCTAAGTACACAAATACGTGAGTTTATGACATCGTAACTCGGTAATAATTTATTAACAGAGGACCCTATCGGCTTACAGTCTGCGATGGACCTTATTTAGTTAATCCACAGTTTGAGGTAAGACACTGTTTTATTAATACACTATTTATGCTCCTGGCTTTAGATACGGTTTATTTAGATGAAGATGATTGAATTTCATCATCATCATCATTACAACTCTTTGTAATGAGCCCACTGCAGGGCATGAGTCTCTCCCCTGGGTGACGAGGAGGTATAGGCCATAATCCACCAAGCTGGCCCAGTGCTGGGTGGTGGATGCCAGAATTTTCAGGGCGCCGAAATGGCTTCTGACAAACCCTAATGACTACTGTATACAAGTATACAGCACCCGGGACCGACTGCTTAACGTGCCCGCCGAAGCACGGAAGTCGTCGTGAGAAATTAATGGTCGGTGGTCATCCATCCAAGTACCGACCACGCCGAACGTTGCTTAACATGTGATATCGTATGATACACACATTAAGACGACACATCGAAATGTTTTTTCTTGAAATCTTAGCACCTTAACACGCCGACATAAGGTCGCGTATTGCATAGAAATCACCACCATCAACACCGCTCAGACACTGAAATCGTTTCAAAAATCGATAAAAAAATAACGGTAAATGCTATGTAAATTTTGAGCAACCAAAGTCCGAACAATAATGTGAAGATTGAATTTAAGTAAATTCTAAGGATATGGATTGCATAACTACGTAGTAATTTTAACAAAAGTATGTTTTTAGACGTGTTTTCGAAAAATAAAACTATCGAGTCAAAATCATCAAATCATGTTTTTGAGCAGGCAAAGTATAGATAAAGATATGAATTTACACATATCAAAATGTCAGATCCACTCGTCATGTCATATTCTCATAGTTTGCGATGAAAGTCAATGTATTTTTTCAATATGTCGCCTTAACCATGACGCCACGACGACTTCTTGACGCCACGAGGACTTCTTGATTGAATTTAATAAAATAATTATTTAATGAATTTTATTGTATTATAATTTACATTTTAACTTGAGGTTTCGATGTCGTTAAGGCGTGTTCAATGCAATGCAACAAATCTTATTGTAAGTGAAGGTGCGGTCCAAGATAAAAGCACTCAGGCCTAGGAAAGGACGGTGACTCTTTTTTTATTGAGAAAATATAATTTGCATTTATTTATTTCATTTATTTATTATTTATTAATGAGTTTACAAAAAAAATCTTATTTCTAAGAAAACAGTTCCACAAAACTGTTTAAAAAGTTTGATGTGAGATCCAGTCTCATTACAATTACTTACTTATAATATTTATCTACATTTATTTCTTATAATTTATTACTTATTTAAAAAGCTACATTAAAGAAGACAATAAATACTTTTTCAATTTGATTTTGAATTTATTTTTAACTATTTCTTGTCGAATGTCCGGCAGACTATTTAAAAGATATGGTAATCGTTTAGGTAAAGTTCTGCCGCCATATTTTTTTTTTAAGACAATCACACCAACTTCATGGCCCCAAGTAAGCATAGCTTGTGTTATGGGATACCATGTAGCGAACTAGAGGGGAACCTAGAATATAAATAGATAAACACCCAGCCACGGAACATTTTTTTTTCTTGTTCCGTGCGGGAATCGAACCCGCAACCACTGGCGTCTGAGGCAGACTGGTTTACCCTATCGCCAAAGTGGTCGTCACTTAATATAATACGCCATTACATTACACCAATCTGTACCCGCCATTACGAAATCGAAGCCTGAAGTTAAAATGTAAAATATAATGAAATTTTATAACTTTACAGACTCCGTAGTCACGGGTATGTACGCTATGAAATCTATTTAATAAGTATTCAGTATCTTGAATATAAGAAAACTTTGAACCGAAGAAAACAAGAACTTAAAATTATTGCAAAAGAAAAAGGCATTTTTTTTATTTCGGTTCCTGTACATACCGGGTTGCTATTAGGTCATCGGCCAAATTTTTTTTACACAATAATATAATTTATAGAAACAATTTTTGCAAAAAAAAGGTAGGTATGTATTTTTTACCAAGGAAATTAATATCTATATTCGCTAACACATTATACAAAACATGGTAACTTTAAATTACGAATGAAAATAATTAAAATAAAGATGACTACGCGCTACTACAAATAATCTTGTAGTACTACGTCGTAGTATTATCAGTGAAGTTCCGCGTCGTAATAGCTATGTATATCAACAGAGACTATTTACAAAAAAGTTTTTGATGTCATATCTTATTTTTTTCTACTGGGCGATAAAAAAATTAATATGCAGGTACGTTTTTATCGTATCAAAGAAAATAACATGTAAATGTAGCTGGTAACTAAAAAAACCCTGTAGAACATTATATGTAATTATAAAAATTGACAAAAATAAATGTTTGCTCTGTGCGTGTTCCTAGACCATTGCTCCAATAAGGATGAAATTAGTGTATTATTCCTCGTACTATCACGAAGTTATAATCTTTGTTCCGTGAATATTAGTTTAACGTACTCTATTCTTTGAACACAGCTCCTTTGAGCCATTGCTATAATTACCCTTGAAATTAAGCACAACTAGTAACCGTAATCACTCCAGACATACCTCTTTCGTGGAGAAAGCGAAAGAGTCTCGATCTAGCAATTGGAGTTCCCTTGTGTGACAGGCCTGATGATATGTATTTTATATTGTCACTCAAGCGCTTAACGCAAAACTAATTTAAGCTCACGTTGGTATTGTCCAAAATGGTGTTCAACTGAATATTTTCGACCGTATAATTCCGTTTGAACGCGTCACTAAATAATAGTCAAATTGCATAAACGCGACATGCAATACCTCAAGAGCGGTTCACCACAGCATACATGGACTACTGACTGCACTGCAATAATTAATTTAATGAATCTAAACTGTAATTGTCAAATACGTCTATGTTTAGAAATGAAGATGAAATGACGTGGCGTAGTGGTTACTGCGTATATAGCATATCATACGATATACAGGGTTGATTTTTGGTCACCAGCCAAATTTCAATGTTAGTTTCTTTGATACGATTTAAACGTACCTGCATATTTATTTTAGCGTCGCTCAGTACAAAAAAGCAGACATATGGAACAACGTAATAAATAAACGTTATAAACGTAAAAATAGTCGCTGTTGATGAACTTAGGTACTACGACGCGGCATTTCATTGATAATACTACTACGTAGTACTACGAGGTGTTTTGTAGTAGCTCGTAGTTGACTTTATTTTAATGGTAATTTAGAGTGACCATGCTTTGCTTAACATGTTAGCGGATATATTAATTTCCCTGCAAAATAAAACTACTTTTTTCTACAAAAATCGTTTCTATAAATGATACTTATTGTGTAAAAAAAATTGGCCGGTGACCACAAATCAACCCTGTATGTATAGAGCTGGTTAATTAAGCAACGGTCAGCCCAGTTGGTACAGAAGGCAGCAGATCAAGCGTTCCAAACCTGTCATTAAATTGAATCTGAAATCTATGCTCTCGACATTAAGTTAAAAATTGGTTGAAGAAGATTGACAAGTTTGTAACACCTGATATGCTGTTTTCTGTAGAAGGCCCTGACCGCTTACGCGAGTATACTTGTATACTGTAGTCGTTAAGGTTAGTCTGAAGTCATTCCAGCGCTCTGAAAAGTCTAACACTTACTAATGAGCAAATCACATCAAAAGAACACGACCAACCTTCATTTACAAATCTGCCGTCGAATATCTCCGCGCCACTACTGTTTCGACAGTATTTGATGAAGAGCCAGTTCCTTACTACTAACTAGCTATTAAGCCTGCTCGTTGTCATCTTCGACCTCATCATTACTTACCATCACTTGAGGTTGAGGTTGTGATTGAGGTTAAACGTGAATTTAGTTACCGACAAAAAAAAACAAAGAAAAAGAGCATAAATGTACGCGGAAAATTATTGTAAGGATTTTATTTTATTTTAAGTTGTTTAGCTATATTTAACTATTCATCGATCCAAACCATTGCTACCAACCTTTAGCATCCTAATTATGGTTAAAGCTGAAAATCAGCGCCATGGTGTAAAAGCCATGGTATTGTGCTGAGCTTCGACCATTTCAGCTTACTACTCGTTCTTTTTTTGTACTTTATGTTTCCTTATTTTTTACTTTTGCTGAATAAACTTTTTTTCTTTTCTTTCTTTCTTTCTTTCATGAATTGCATTAAGGTGACTACTTTAACAAAGTTACCTTGCTAATTCTGCGACTTGTACTTGCACTATTGATGCAGGATTTTCGTGCGTTGGTTCACCGCTCTCCCTCCCTCAATCAAGAAGCAAGAAATGCAATGAACACACACTTGGAAAACTGTCACCCACACCACAAGCTGCCACCGACACGTGTTTAGCTTCAACCGCTTCTTCAGGGTGCAACGACCACCACCGAACTGGTCGTTGCACCCTGAAGATGCTTCTGATTGTAACTGGTCTTCTGGTCTTCGCAAAGTAACGCCTGATTCAATCAATTGCATTAAGGTGAGTACAGAAAAAAGCGATAGAAAAAATAGTCTGGGAAAGCTGTTTAGTGTAAACACTGCAAGCATGATATTGTCGTTAGTACTGATTCACGCCTAAACCAATGTTTTTTTTTTAAATTTTCTTTGAATTTTATCGCGTACCTTTAACAATAATTTGCATTGAAGCATTAAGTTTGGTACACGTAGTTACGAGAGAAAAAATATCGGTTATTTTTTTTCTTTATGAATCGTAAAAACTTAAAACAATGTTATTACGTTCTCATTTTTTGCCTACCACGAATATTTTCTGTAATTACTTATACAGAATTTTATTAAATAATTATATTCAATTATGCATTCAGCTTTGGTAACTAAATTATAAATAATTAAAATTATCTTTAAAAGTTTTCAAATTAGAAGCTACAGAGCAATTTAGATTGTTATTGGAATAACAAACAAACACACTAACTTCATTATATTAATGAAGTTCATCTGAAGTTTGATGATGCTATATTTTATGATTATAATCAATAAAGTTAGATTATTGTGATTTGATTATAGTAGGGTACTTACGTATTAAGGAGACATTTCGGGTCACAGTGTATTACGTAAGTTTGAACAACTATTTGGAAATGAAAAGAGATTTCATTTCCTAATTCAAATTAAACTTAGGAGTTTTATACCCTGAAGGAAGTTATTTTAAGTGCATGTTGATGACACTTTAATATTGTAAATAATGCTCAAACTTATTAACCAAACTCGGTATCGTAACATTTGTTAGAAGATAAATGCATACATAACTTCACGTCTGTATCCCTTATGTATCCCTTATGGGGTAGGCAGAACAACAGAGGTTATAAAACCATATGCTGTTACGTTTGACAAATTTGCGGTGGTCAGCCTGTCGCCTACAAAAAAACCTCCAATAAAACCTCTATCTATCCGGGCATATTGACTTCTACAATATGCCCGGGAAGGGAAGCAGCTGACACATTCTACGTATTATTTTGCTCCCAAGCCAACATGGGACTGGGACTTCAAATCCAGTTATTAATAGTATATTATGTAACAAGTGAGTGAAGTTACATACGACGTTTTTCAACACACTTGTGAGTAAAAGACAGACATACGTGATCATAAAATAACAAACACACTTGATAACAAAGCTGTGAATTGTTATTGAAAAATGGCGCCGAACCTCGCGCATGCGCGTAGGTTTTTTTTTCCGTCAAATGTGTCAATGTCTGTATAGCATATACAGCCTATTTTAAGTGAAAATGTTTAATTTGGAGTGGTAAATGCAAATATTTTAATATTTTATGACAAATGATTGTAAATTGTGAATAATTTGTTTAATATACAAAGGACAGGATCATTTGCTCCCTACATTCTGGGCCCCGATAAAACGAGAAGTTAGGAGCATGAAACTTATATTTTTGGAAAGAGGATTTAATAGCGTATAATCACTGAAAATTTGGCCGAAATTGTCAGTGGGGGAGATGAGATATTGGGGGCAAAGGCAACGGCAAAGTCATATAAAAGTACTAAAAAAATCTGAATATCTAAACCGAAATATCATTATTTTGTCGAGTTCATTACTGTAATTATATCTATACATCTATTTTCCTTAGTGGTAGGACCCCCTGAGGGTCCTCATGGCTAGCGACCACCCTTTATATAGTTTGTAGCCATTTATCACCATTCTGGTGGTCATGTGTTCCGGAAATATTTTGTGAAGAACCAGTTTCTTACTAAGCCCGTGTGCTTTCATTTTCGACCTCATCGTCACTTACCATCAGGTGAGATTGAGGTCAAGGTCCAGATTTAAGTCGCCAATAAAAAAAAATTGAATAAAATGTCAGTTCAAATGACCTTCACAGTCTCACCCGCTGGACAATATATTTCCCAGGTGTTGTTTCTGTGTCTTCTCATGTGAACTTTAATAATAATATCAGTAAATGAGTTATTTTTAATATGATGTAAGTACCTATAGATCATAGTAACTCCAATCTACATTTCTTCTTAACTAAGGGAGTATAAAATAAAAACAAACCTTGAAATAATATCTTTATTAATCATTTTCAATTACTATAAGAACATCTTCTAGAAACTGTGCAGGAGGTAAAATATTTTCTTGGTACCTTGCCCAACTCAGGTACCAAATAATGGACATTATATGAGCGCAGCAACCTACTGTTCTTCTACCTACCAAGCAATTACAACAATATTGCAATATGGACTCACGTCCTGTAAGAGAGCTGTCAAATAAAATATAAACAAAGTATGTTTTTCTACTTATATGCCGCGATTGTATTCTACCTCTTAGCAGCCATGTGGTATTAGAATTTGACAGCTCTCGAAGTAAGTTGCTGCGCACCTCTCTGCACACTTCTATTACAAATCCATCATTGCCTCTTACATGTTCACCAAAATATGATCGTGCCTGCTTCAGCTGATAAGTTCCCAAACATATTAATATTAGTTGACTGTAAGTCAACTGGGGAAAATTATTTAAATTGTCACTATGCACAGTCATGGTTTCAAAATCTGCCCTTCGCCTATTGTATTGATATCTTTCAATAAAATCAGCTAAATCATTATTATTATTCATGTGCATATTTATTTGATTTATGATTTCCCCAGCATCAACACGGTCAACTATGGGAGGATGAAATCTATTAATGAGAGCAGCCGCCACTTCAAAATCTTTCATTAATGATTTTGCTGTTGTGTTAAAACCCGTCTGCCTAAATAATTTAAAATCCCTTTTAAATCTGCCATTGACAACTTCTACTACCCAACGGCATATGGTGACGGCTCTAGATTTATTGGCTTCCAGCGTTGATAGCTGGAATTCACCCTCCCTTAATGAAGCAGGCACGTAAGTTCTGAAACCACATTGCCCAAGCAAAGGCAATGCATCCCGGAAACCTCTATCTAAAATGAAAGCATCTCCATTTTCAAAATATTGCCGTATCTGTGAATTTATATTATTCAGTTCATTTTTCAAAATGTCTGAGTCCGAGGTTGTGGCTGGATATGGCCCTAAGACGTCAATAATATATCCATCTGTGCATACCATTAAAAATGGCTTTACTAGGTTCCTATATTTATGTAGGCTGTAGGTTTTTTTTTGATATAGGTAATTTGAACTCTTTTCAATGTAACAATAAGTTCCATCAAGTATCACTATGGGCCTATTTTCACCTTCATAATCTCCAAATAGTGCGTTTGGTATTGTGAGGTTTCTTTGAGTAACTTGTGTTCTGTTTATATGGTTAAATCCTAAATTATGAGGGACAAAATATTCTGTCATGAGTTCCCTAGCTTGGTTTAGCCATTTCTGTACCTGACTCTTGGATACTTTAAATAAAGTTGACAGTCTATCATTGCATTCTCCAGTTCTCAGTTTCACTAGGTAACATGCCAATATTTTGTTTCCTTTGGGTAGCTCTAAGAACTGAGGAACCTCATTCAGTATTTGACTAAAGTGCATTTTACTGAACCCCAGCCAGGTATACACAGTATGGTCTTCTAAATCATCTATTCTATCAAAATCAACAATAATAGTACTTGACGATTCTTTCAATGTAAACATATCTTGGATATGATTGGCCGTAAAGGACCGGACATAACTATTTTGCAGGCTATCTAAGAAATCCCAAGCTTCAAACACAACATGTCGATCACATAGGCGATTGTTGAGAGGAATGTAATAATTGAATCGGTTCAATAACATTTTTCGTGTTGTAAGAGGAACTCTGTACCTTTCAGATCCTTGGCACCCTTCGATGAAACATTTTTTTTCAGTACCAACTGAGCGCATGAAGTCTGGTAAAATAATAGTGGGTTCAGGTTGGCTATATATAACATCCTCCACCTCATGTGGAACTGATGTTTCGCCATGAAGAGCCTCGATAAATTCCTCTAAAGACGCTTCAGTAGGTTCTTCTTGAATAGTTGTGGGCGGTACAGGTACAGGTGGTATCTCCAGTTGAGCAGGAGGATCAGGCTGAGACGAAGTTGATGGGCCTGAGACCATGTGCACAGCAGCTCTTTTAGCCAAAACCCAACAAGAATGGCATATACGGCTGGCCGCACTTATCTGAAACAAAAGTGAATAAATGTAAAAAGAACATAGTTTTCTGAGATGAGACGAATGAAAAAATAACAATATTTTTTTAAATAGCCAAAATGTTCTAAACCTCTATAAGGATACTGATGATATATTAACTATTCTTCTATATGTTTAAAGTAAAAAATAATTGTTCGTATTTATAGTTATAAAATATAAAATAGGTTAAAATTATGTTCTGTATTTATATCACCGAATCATCAAAATGTCAACCTAATTGCTAATAGATTTGATTAAATTAAGAAAACTACCATACTCTTGGTATTTTTTCATCCCGGTATCCCTTTTGTTTACAATAAAACTCTTTATAAAAAACGGACTATAGTAATAGTAGTTTAACTTATGTAAGCAAACTATTAATATATGTTTTTTTTTTCTATTAATAAATAAGTAATGAAATTATTACAAAAATATTCTATGAAGAAAAATCCATACTATTTGTTATTATACTCACTGTTAGGGGCAAAATCCACTCTCGAATAACATTATATATCCTTGTTTCACTATCTGAAGCAGTGGAAAGTATATGTGTATTTTTTTTTCTTATAAGTGAACGCCTGCACCGGAGGCAAACACTAGAGTGGCCGAATTGTCTACTGGTACATGGTTGTCTTCCTAATACTACATCTTGAGCAAGGCTCCAACAAGCCTGACACAAATGGTCTTGGCTGTGCACCTGCAGAAGACAAAAAATAATAAGTTAAGTAATTTAAAATAAAATTATAAAAAAAGAATTCAGCAAGTAAATATAAATAAGGTTCAAGGGCACCACATAAAGAAAGGCTAGCTCATTTGTATTACCAAATACCTAGTCACAAATAAAAGTGAATAGTTGGTATGATTATAGATAAGTTATATTAAGTTTAGTGTAGAAATAAAAGTTACTTACAGGTTCTGGTGAAAGCCATTGCTGAATTACTGATAAGGTGGCTGCGTCATCTAAGATATGCCTTCCCAAAGCATTGCAACGGTTTGTAGTTAAGCCACAATTCACACAGGAATCCATGGTCAAAAGTATGTAAACGGTGTCCAATTGGTGAGCCAAAGTAATCGTATGAGCAGGAATCTCGGTGTCCGTGAATAAAGCCGGTGTGGTAAACGTAAAGCAGGGTCCAAGAAGTCCGTAAATGAAAGCGTTGGTCGTCGGGGGAATCCAGAAATACGCAGAGAAAATCACCAGTAAGTTAGGCATCGAACGAAACAAACAAGTGACATTTTTAGCGGTTTTAGTACCTATTTGACATTTGACAGATTGATAGAGCGAGTGCTGTCAATCTAACATTGTGAATACCCCAAAAAAAGAAACAAAAGGAACATAAAATACATAAAAATTCACTAATCTGGATTTTTCTCGGCTCTCCCACTGTAAAAAAGTGGCGTTTTTCAAATATGTTTTACATCGGGTACGACCAATTTTTTAAGATACTTTTCAACTTCCTAACCGACCGTTTTTCATCAATAAAAAGGGGCCCAGGTAAAATCCTGTCCTTTATTTTACTAATATAAGGCGCAAACATTTAAAAATGTATATGTATTTGAAGTGGTATAAAACCTCTTTGTTGTTTCTGAAAATATTTAGTGTATAACCCGGACCAATAAAATATGCTCTGTTTTCTCGCATGTTATTTGCACAAAGGTACAATTCAACTTTGTAGGATTCATTATATTATGCACTAGGGTATAATATATTATGCACGCGTGACTTATAGCCCAGCTTATAGTTCTAAATTCAATAGAATAACGCTCACTTTACGAGCAAGTGTGTTGAAAAAGATATAACTGAATTTTGGTTGTCATGGCAACGCTCACACATTTGTAGTATTCTATACTATAGAAATTCACAAAAATGAAATTTTACAATAATTTCTAGCATGAACGTTAGTTATTATACGATTCGATGGACTTGAAAGGGTAAATATTCAACGTCCTTTTGTCCTTAATTTTAACCGCAATAATCATTTGGTTTTTGGGCTTTTCCAGAGAGGAAATTATTTATTTTCTGGATTTTAGTCAGTCTTTTCTAAAATGTTTGATTTAAAACCCGTGTTTTATTCGATAAGATTAATGAACAGCTAAATACTTAGATAAAAAAAGTATTTCTAACATTGATTCTTTATGTTAGTTTCTTTTTTGATTTTCAAAGTCATACATATACGTATTTTTTTTTTTTTTTTTTTATAAGTGACTAAACCCGCGTTTGACCTCAATCTCACCTGATGGTAAGTGACGATGAGGTCGAAGATGAAAGCACACGGGTTTAGGAAGGAACTGGCTCTTTATACAATATTGCCGGAACACATTACCGCCGGAGCGGTAACATTTGGCGGCAGACTTTATATAAAGGGTGGTCGCTAGCCAGGCGGACCCAGAAGGGATCCTACCACCAAGCAAAAAGTATAGTAGGCATATTTATTATTTTATTTATTCTTCACTGAAAAACACGGACCAGGAAATATTTTATGGCAATTTTATAGGTACAGAGTACAACAGGCGACCTTATCAGCAAAGGACGATCTCTTCTGGGCAACCTCTACTTAAATAATAAATAAACTAGCTAACTTGTATTAAAAAAAAATCACAACAATTGTTCCGGATATCATATAACGGAACAAAATAGATCAATCTCACTTATATTATAAATGCTAAAAGTTTGGATGGATGTGTGAATGTTTGTTCTTTAATTGTCATCCCGATATTCCCTCGGGATTAGAAAATTAAGCGGGTAAAACCACGCGAAATACCACATATATAAGTACATATACAGGGTGTCCCGTCACTTGTACGACAAACTGAAATGAAAGAAAGACTGAGGTGTGCTCTACCAGATAAAAAAAAATTACCTCAGTAAAAGTGTCACCATTTTCGAGATATTCCCGACTTTAATTTTTTTTCGAAAAATGCGCTTTTGGTCAGTTTTTTTATTGCTGTGTGTACAAACAAACAGATATCTCTTTATTATTTTTTTGTAAATATTTGAGAATAGTAGATCTATCATATTCAAATATCATTTTGTTAAATTTCATTAGGTATCTTTGAGAAAAAAATATTATTCTCATTATGTTTTTCTACAAAAAATATTTCCCTGAGCTTAGGCATTCGGTGGTGAAAAAAAAATTTACATTTTTCGAAAAAAAATTAACGTCGGGAATATCTCGAAAACGGTGACACTTTTACTGAGGTAATTTTTTTTTATCTGGTAAAGCACACCTCAGTCTTTCTTTCATTTCAGTTTGTCGTGCAAGTTACGGGACACCCTGTATGTGCATATAGATATGCATGTACATATATAAGTAATCAAATAGGTATCTACATACAAACATATCTAGTTTGGTGAAACTGGAGTAAAGGTTCGTTACTCGTTACTTGGTTCCACCTCTGGAACTAAGTAACCAATGGTTGTCTGGTAGAAATCGCTCCTCAGCGATAAGACCGCCAAGTTTTTATGTTTAATGTAAGTGTTCTTTTTTCTTTTACTGTACCTGTATAAACTGAAGTGTAAATAAATAAAATAACTAAATTGTACCCAAGTAACTGTAATTAAATTTGCACTTAATAATTGCCTTAAGACACGCACAACTTTTTTAGTTCAACACTTTTTTGCTTGTATTTGAACAAATTCACAGAAAAAAGAAAGCTCTTGAAAAATCACAGAAGGGAAAAAAAAATCTCGAACACAAAAATTTCAACACATTTGAAAAAAAACAGCATGGTTTTGTTAATTTATTTTGCTTTAAAAAAATTATTTAGTTCATAGGCTATCCAAAACTTCTAAATTTAAAAGAAAAAAATCGTTTGTTTCAATGCAAAATTCTCTTAAGTGAATAACGAGACTCGTTTTCCATATGATTTATTGCTCATTACCTACAAAGTAAAGGTACATTTATGTAAAGGTTAGGAAATAGGCTTTAATGTTTTGTCTTTTTTACGCTAAGGTCAATCCTTTGCCACCCTTCAAGGACTTAATTATAGTAAAGTTAAATGGTTGTCTGTTTAAACGCGCTAATCTCTAAAGCTGCTAGCCAGACTATTCGGAATGAATAAAATCTTATGCATTTCATAGCCCAGTATTTTATCTCAAATTCGTTATGGGAGACTTCACGCATATGAACGCACGCTCAGACTATTCCTGCCACCACTGGATCAGCTTGCCGTAAAAGGCGACAAAGACAAGGATCCCATGCTTGGAGCAAGCCACTGAAGGGGTCCAGTGACCACCTGGGTAGCGACCACCCTCTATATAATATATGCTCCCAAATAAAACCACTACGCCAGTGACGTGTTCTAGATTCTAACTAACGATAACAGACAATAGGGGTTTTTGCAAACTTTTTATATGGTCACTTATTCTGGTGTCACTGTTATCAATCGAACGGTTTTGGTTATTGAGATTTTGGAATTTTCATATTTGAAAATGAATAAAAAAAAAATTGATAGTTTCATAACCAATGTAGGAAACAGCGATACCAGTGACTCTGACGATTCATTCCATATAGAATTGCTGGATTCAGATTTTGATGACAATTAATAACAATAACTATTGTATTTTATTGTTTTATTTTTATACCTGATTAATACTAGTTGCCTATAATTTTAATTATATACTTCTCATCAAAAAAAAAATATTCAAGTAGGTATCATGTTTGTTTAATCCATATGTATGTGTCGTACTATAGTCGGGGATACCATGATGGTATTTTTTTTAAATTCGCCAGACTACAGCAATAGTTTATGACGAGTCAGTTCATTTCTAAACTCGCGTGATGTCTTTGCTTACAATCAGGTGACAGCCAGACGTCAAAACGTGATAGTCACCATTGAAAAAATAAAAAAAAATCAACAAACTTATATTTGTCGCATGGTATGGCACCCACCACGGTGTTCAGACCCAATTTGCTGTTGATCGTTTTTTTTTCTTTATTTCTTGCTTTTTTATCTGTACCTTCTGTAAATTCTATCCACTATCTAAGAGCTTCATCACAGCACTCTCTACTGGGCTCTCGAACGTGGGTCGCTTTCTCAAGATGTCACAATTTGTGTATGAGTCGCCGGATGGGCAGTTAACGAGTCCTTCCTTCTTTACTTTGTGCATCATGTTACAAGCGAGAGCGTTGATGGAGTTAGCGACTCCATCAACACACGGGTGCCCTTGTGTTGAGCTACCGAATTCGGTATTTATAAGCCCATAAGTAAAGAATTATAGAGATAAACCAGAAAATAAAGTGATCTAATATATATTTCTTACGGCAAGGAGTCACATATCGACACAAAAGAGTTATCCTTAAAATCGTCTTTTAAATATCCTCATTTGGCAACCCAGATGTTACTGAATCCACCGAACCTATAATTTCCAGTAACTTACACCACACGTCCAAATCGCGTGTTACCAACCTTGCTGAGTTCATAATTTCTTCGAATCACAAACATTACTTTACAAGAAAACTTCGCTTTTGCCGAATAAACCAATTTAACACATATTAAGATTGTCTAGATAACAGTTAACGATCTGAAAAATATCATGAGTAGGCAAAGTGGGTAGTATGAATTCCAATAATGAAGGATATGGAAAAAGTAGGAGACGCCTACGCTAACTTACAACAAATGTTTCTGAAAATAGTATCTGTGCGAGTAAATTATGCGCTTGAATGAGCGTAATACTGGACGGCATAGAATAGGCCTACCGACCTATGAACATAGACCAAGAACCGCCTACGTAATCTATATCTATCTTAAAGCTGAAAGCCCCAAATTGATGGAAGTGAGCAGGAAGATGTTTGTCGCTACGAATTATAAATATATAAATATAAATATTTTAAAACGATTGCGTAGTCTTTTACCTATACCTACATGCCAAAATTTCTATTGCACAATCTCTCTTTTTCCCAATACTTGATTGTGCGGATGCCTGCTATCTGGATATCACGGGATTTAATGAACTTGTGTACCTCCAAAAATCTTTGTACCTTTAGGATGTATATTTGGAATGATGAAATATAATCGCATCACTGAGTATCGCAATAACCTCAAATGGCTTCGAATTCGTTTTCGCCGGAATATTCACGTTCATTATCTACTTTATTTATCTAAATTGCATTTTCTGGGAGCGAAAGAAAAACTTAGAATGTACCAGCTGCTTCTCTTCCCGGGCATTCTGTAGAAGTCAATTAAGGGACAGAGGCTTTAAAGGCATTTTAGTGGGCGATAGGCTGACCCCCTGTCACTACAATAGTCTCTTTCCATCTTTATAATACCTCCAAATATTTGTCAAACTTGACATCAGATGGTCTTGTAACCTCTGGTGTTCTGCCTACCCCATAAGGGATACAGACATCACGTTATGTATGTATGTATCTACTTTACGGAAAACTGTACAATCATACAGTCCCTGGCTATTTTCAATATGATTTAGCTATCGACATGACCAAAATACGATCTGACGATTTAATGTCCTAGCACGCCGGTTCATTCAACCGACCTATTTGGCGATGCATTAAAAATTCGCGTGGTAGGTATTCTTAAGGAATGAGTGAGCTGCCTCTCACCTCCCAGAATCAATTACTTTTTTTACATAATTTTTTTTCTTATAATGATTTTTTTTTTCTTAAACATTTATGTTAACGTGTAAAAATACAATTACAAAATTATCTAGTCAGTATTTCTCAAAAGTAATATTTAAAATAAAACTACATAGCCTCATATACGGGACACTCTTCACAATAAGTTGACGTCCGCTTTTAATTGTTTTATTTAACGATGAATGAGTTCCATTTTCAGTATGAATGTTCACTTCATAGAATTTTATAATTTATTCGTTTCACAAATACATATGGTTGGGCAATTTATTATCGTTAAAATATGTTATCTGTAACAAAACTAATGCGCAGATATTTACGCCCATTCCCTTATCTCCGTAACAATTCAGAATAATATTTTTAAGTTTTTGCATTTAAAATGCTCAATAATAAATATCAATATTCTTAAATAACTGAAAAATGTGCTAAATAAGAGCCCCGGTAGCTCAGTGGAAGAGCACTCGTCCGGCAAACGAGAGGTCCCAGATTAAATCAAAATCCATAAGTACACTCACATACGAGAAAGAGATATTTTTTCACGGATTTAGCGCGCGCCAATTTTTGATTATTTGCATTTTATCGTTGAACTCTTGAGAAAGATTTATTTACCTATATCGCCTATAATTTTAAGAAACGCCTTCGGGTTCAAAACGAACGCAGATAAAACCATGCGATGCTGCTAATAAAAAGTAAAATATGCCTTCGTTATGTCGATAATGTGTATATGTGATTGTATAAACCTATGCTTGTGTGTTTGGGTAATTCGACAATCATGCTTTAATGTTAAATTTATTTCCGCCATTCAATATCATCGTAGTTTCAATAATAAAAGCAATAGATAATTTTTATTTGTCACTGCCGTTCATTGAAAGTTTATAGATTTTATATTTTATTTAACTTGTTAAATAGACAATGTGTAAGATGTGATTCTATAACATGTAAAGATATGATTGATGACAGCGACGTGACGTCATAGGGTGTCACACCAATCGATCGACGTCGTCGATCGGATTTTTTGGCATAGTATAAACCATCGATCAACATCGACTGTTCAATTGGTGTGGTAACACCCTTACTAGTTCAATACGAAAGTTTTACCAAACTTTAATTTTGAAAATGTTAACATTTTTCACGCCACGTACGCGCGTAGGATAACTTGGTGGATAAACATGTGTCTGACTCTTTAGACAGCCGATTTCGCAGATATCCATATCATTTTATAGTGAGACATAATGAGCAAAACCATGTTTTTAAAGTTTAAAAGAAAAAATGACATTAACCTATTTTACAACTTCAGATTTCAGGAGTACAAGAAACAAAAAGTAAACAGAAATTATTACATCTATAAATGTTATTTCATAATCCACAATTTTTAATACTTCTACAGAATATATACAAATGCCCTCTCGAATACAATAAAGCACTATTTTGCTAAGAACTGCAGGCCTATTATGGTGCGTACAGATTGCTGTAATGGAAGATGTAATGTAACATTTTGCGCACTACACGTCCAAATACGCAACGTGCGCAGAATGTTACATTACTAGCTACATTACTAGCAATCTGTACGCACCATACGGTTCTTTCATGACATGACATGTTAACAAGATTTCTATATACTCAGTCTAAAGCTCTTGCAGCTTAACTAAGAGATTTTAGATACCGAATAATGATCGCAGGACATGTTTTACGTCAAAACTATTTCATGATATCATTGCATCGTTTTGAGATCCATAATAGGCCTGCCGCATGCCGGTCTGTTTTTTTATCCGTATGCAGACATCTTAAACCTCATCTATACTTAACATTAGGTGAGATTGAGGTCAAACGAGTGTGTAAACCAAAAAATCCTAAATATCTATTCATATTTATTTGGTGGCAGTTCAATACGTCACGGGACCAAGAAATTGTGTTCGTGGCGCAGCGTTTTGTAACAAACGTTTTGGTTTCTGAGAGGCATTCGAGACAAAAGACATCAACAAAGAGTTATTGAATTTAAGCTCTAAACGGTTGCTCTAAACTTTCAATTATACAGGTCTTAAGAATAATGAGAAGAGCAGCTGAAGCTCCTCACATGAGTTTACTTATATGAGAATTGGTAGGGATAGTACATATTTGTTTGACTTTACATTATACAAATCACTCGCTTACTCGTGAACTAAAAACCCACCAAAAACATAAATTTATAAAAGGAGAGCCAAGTTCAATATAAAAATTATGCTTGGCTGTCGGCTTCGCTGCAAAAAGAATGGAGATCTAAATGAGTGCCAAGTTCTATGCAAAATCGAAATGTGTATTATAGGAAAAAAATCACATAATGAACAAGTATTAAACTCTATTTCTTTGCTTCATTGAATACTTGTAACAATTGCATCTTATTTTAAAATGTGATATTTTAAAGTAGGTAAGATTTGATTTGGCCAGTTTTTATCAGAATTAAATGTTGAATAATTTTATAATATAACTGATGAAATAAAAACTGGCCAAGTTTTTATTCAAATCACGACTTCCGTGCTTCGGAGGGCACGTTAAGCGGTTGGTCCCCAGTGCTGTATACTTGTATACAGTAGTTGTTAGGGTTTGTCAGAAACCATTTCGGCGAACTGAAAATACCAACACTAGGCCAGCTTGGTGGATTACGGCTTAAACCTCCTCGTCGCCCAGGGCAGAGACTCATAGCTCAGCAGTGGGCTCATTATACGGAGTTGTGATGATGATGATATGCGGTATTTATTTTTTTTATTCATTTCAAATAAAATGAATAAAAATCTAAAAACATTTATACTTACCTCTTTTTTGCTTAATCTGCGAATGAAGATGATATCTACTATAAAAAGTTACTTTGCTAATTCCGCGACTTGTACTTGCACTAGTGATGCAGGATTTTCATGCGTAGGTTCACCGCCCTCCCTCCCTCAAGCAAGAAGCAAGACATGCAATGAACACACACCTGGAAACCCACACCACAAGCTATCACCGACACGTGATTCGCTTCAACCAGAAGCATCCTCAGGGCGCAACGACCACCACCGAACATGAGTTCGGAGAAACACGTGTCGATGATAGCTTGTGGTGTGGGTTTCCAGGTGTGTGTTCATTGCATGTCTTGCTTCTTGTTTGAGGGAGGGAGGGCGGTGAACCTACGCATGAAAATCCTGCATCACTAGTGCAAGTACAAGTCGCGGAATTAGCAAGGTAACTTTGTTAAAGTAGTTGTCATTGATTTCCGCAAAGTAACGCCTGATTCAATCAATTATATAAAGATGATATGATTACAGTTCATAGCAGAGAAGGGTCGCAAAAGGATGAAATGTATCTATTTTAATCACTGGGTCATCTCCTTAACCATCGTCAAAACCATTCCTTTGCAGGGAGCCCACTACAGGAACATGAGTCTCTACTGTAGGTGACGAGGAGGCTTCTAACAAATCAAGTTTACAGCAACCAGAATCGTCATGAAAAATTTATGATCAACGGTCACCCATTTTTGTAACGCCCGCGCCGAACGTTGCTTATTTTGCTATCTCGTATCATATGCACTCCCGTATATTGGAGAGCCGCGGCGCGCTACGACGACTAGGCCACGGTATATGTAGGTATCTATAGCAATAAGAATTCAACTCGGCCGCATCTTTGAAATAAATGCCTACAGCGCTGCGGTCCGTTCACATGTGATAGGGCTGCCCGCCTTCAGCATTTAAATTACATTTGCCTACTTCGTGTTTACTTCCTTTTAGTTTTGTGACTGCAAATATTTTTTTTATATAAACAAATAAAATAGTTTGTGAATTGTATAGGAAGTATTCAACAAAAATACTTTTTGTGTCAAAAATCATGTTTACTTTTGAATAACAAATCGGTCTTTTAAATTAGCGACCGAAAAATACTTGCCCCTCAACTAAGACCTACGAAGTGATGTACTTACCTATTATAAAATTTTAAAGTATAAACAATCCGCATATTAACGTAAAGCTCAATCAACAATTTTTTCGGTATGCTGACACTCGCGACTGGCCGCATGCCAAGAGCGAGCCGCGTAGGTGTACATTGCGTTTCGTCCGTTTATCTGAAGTTGAATTACTGCATATAGCATTACCGTGACTAGGCGTCCTATAAGTAAAATTAAAGTCCACATTTATTCTTGTATGTTTTTCTAATAGAACAAAAATCAAATATGCTTATTTAAACACATTGTTCTCGCCTACAACTCGGAATTAAGACCAAACATAGGTTATGGCGCCGCGTAATACTATCTACCTCAGTTGCCCTAGGTCGCCGTTTCAATCCCCCTAATGTAATCATTTGCGTGCATGACCGAAGCAAATCAATCAATCAGTGTTTAGAAATACAAACCAGAATCAATCAAGGTTCGTACTTACCTGTAGCCTTATATGGCTAAGTTTTTAATTACGTTTTAACTGTCTAGCGAGTAGAGGACGGCTAACTAGCCAATTGCGCAGTTTCGACCCTCAAAACATGACGGATATGCGGATTTTTGTCCGGGGCTTGCATTTTTTAAAACCACATTTACGAAAAGAAATGCAGTAAGTTATGTATTTTGCCATATTACAAGCTCTACTGTAAACTTTGGAATTAAAAATGGTTGCATAGATTTACAATATCACAAATCAAAGTATCGAATTCCGCCTTTAGATTTCATATGAGAAAATCACCTCACTTTAACGACACCTCTCTTAAACTAAAACGGCTATACATATATGTTTAAATGTAGAAATGTATTCAGCGAAAATATCTTTTCTGTTATGTTAAAATGAAATATCCCTACTACGTATCGTATGCTGTTGCTGTACAATAAAGTGATTTATTGTAATATTTTTACAATCGATATGAATCTATATTCGAAACAAATGTATACTTATAAATTAAAACAATGTATCTCAGTATGTTAAGTATTAATGTAGTAATGCGCTGGTTAGTATTTTGTTTTTCTTGTAATGCATCACAGCGTAGCATCGCACATTTCAAGCGGCAAAGATAAATTAAGTCGCAGAATGTGCACTGAGAAATCTGATTAGGTTTGTTAGCTGAAACATGACTTATTAATACAAATAATAACGCATTGATTAAGTTTTGAGCTGAGAGAGTCTACCTTTTCTGTGATTCGACTGACTAAGTGCCTACTTTAATACAATGTAACTGAAACGTTTTTACCATACGCAAGTTCGATACGGACATTCGGAATGCGCCCTACGCGCGATCGGTAGGGACGTGGCTGCGAACGCGCGTGCCAATTCAGTCGGCAATGCTCCGTGGAACGTGTCACACAATCGTATGAAAATGAGTTTTGATACAGTGCAACTGAATTTTAAAACAAATTCCCCGCACAGTAACCTCAATTCCACAAACGGACTTAGTGGATGTCTTATGGCGGGTTTCAATATTATGAAAACTGTTCGTTTTGCCTACGAACAATAGAATTCACTACCAAAATGCCTTTCTATATTCAAAATCTTGACATCTAAACCACTGCTTACGAACTGTTTGACTGTAATGGGTTGCTAGGTTACATTTGACCATTTACAAAATAAGTCATTATATCTAGCCAACGAAAACGTAACAAGTTATTAATTTAAACCAATGAGGTAAAGGTAGCATGGCAGTCTGCTGCGGCCAATAAGGAGTTATGTTTTCATTACGTATGACCAATTAAAGAATATGTCATTTTATCTAGCCAACGACGTAACAATTTATTCATTTAACGAAATGTCCTATCAAATATCTGTCAACATATCAATAATCCAGTTTTCTCTTTCTAACTTATCTATAACTGTTTTTGAAAAAAAGGACGAATATTATTGAATTACATAATTTTTCTTTTAAATATTTACTTTGACGTCATAAAAATGAGATTCAACCAATGGCAAAATTAGTCGAAGGATTGGCGTTTCGTTTTACGTAAGCAGTTAAACGCAATTATTAATAAAAAGCTCTAAAAACGTACTATAATATATTAATCGAATACTAAAACATAGCAAACATAAATTGAATAAGTTTATATATTTCTTTAGTTCAAATATCATACAAATAATTTGCGAATGCGTGATATTCTATAAATCACATATCACCTATTTTCTTGGAAGAACGTCACGCAAGAAGGGCCCATGCCAAATTTGAGAACTTACAGCCCGTAGCTAGTAGATATTGTGAAACGCTACTTTTTTCCTACCAGTTTTGTACCTGTACCGGTTACGCATAGCAGTCAGTTCAATATTGAAACCCGCCATTAGTGGATTATATTCCATTGACGACCGACTGGTGTAGTGGTAACATATATTGCCTTCTATGCCAGAGGTCCTGGGTTCGAATCCCGGCGGCGGCGGATATTTGTGTGATCAACACAGATATTAGTCGTCAAGTCAAGGATCTTTATATGTTTATTTAAGTTTATTCTAATAAAATATATGTATTTATTCAATAATAATGTATGTTCAAATATTTCTTAAGTATATCAGTTATCTAGTATCCATAACACAAGTTCTATAAGAAACTTAATTTGGGCTAGATCATGTGTCAAAAATATTTATTTATTATTTATTTATTTACACGACTGTACAAGCACATTTCTGAAATTGTACTAGCAACGCTACGTTCCGAGTTCGAACGCGCGTACCGTACGTTCGTTCGTACGTGCGTGTTTTACGGACGTACGGTATGCGCGTTCGAACGCGTAACGGAGCGTTGGCACTAATATGGAGCAGTCGTAGTTTTGTATGTAGTTGTGTATGAACATATCTAATACATATCTAGTAATTGTGAAAATGTTAATTATAGAAAATGGTATCCATTTTCTATAAATTAAATGACTACGCAATGATTCATTTGCAATATTTAGATGAAAACCTCTATAAAATTAACTTTTACCTATGGTATTTTACAGTTGTTATGGGTCAAGCTTAATCAGCGCCTCTAGTGGAATAGGTAGAAAGTTTTCTACCCCATTATACACATGCTAAATAATGGTTATGTAATGGACATATAATCACAGGGTTCCAGTTACTAACTGCGTGATGAATTAAAATCTAGTCACTGTCTGAAAATATTTCGTTATTAAATCCGAGGGCTAACTTACTCAATTACTCGTACTTTGGGTGTGTGTGGGGGTCGAAGGTTATTTATTTCTTCTGAACCCGCACTCTCTCTAAATCTGTTTACAAAGAAGTGACTTTTATATCAAAGCTAAATCTCATAAAAATTCGTTTATAAATCTAATATAAGAGATATAATATGAAAAGAAATGCGATCATTTATGAAAAGATCATTAGATCGTGGAGGAAGCGAAAGAGGTATGTCTGGATCGAAGCAATTGGTGTTCCCTTGTCTCTGCCTACCCCAAAGGGAGACAGGCGTGAGGTTATGTATGTATAGAGATATCTATAGCAGCATAACCCATTTTTGACCAAAATATCACTTAGAATCACGAAGAGGTCGACGATTAAGGAAGGAAATGGCTTGTCATTGATACAATGATGACAAATACATATCTACGTTCAACAATAATAACATATTCTTTGACATGCGCTTGCGCAGACAATTACTAAGGTCAGCGCACACACCAACTTCAACCACCTCCCACCGGTCAGTCCGTGTACAGAGCGCGAACCGAGCGGACCTGTCAGTGCGGTGTTTGTTCCACTGGAAATCTCTCACTCCGTCAAAATGTTGGTTTACCTAGTACTGTCAGCGCTCGTCTTCAGCACCGAAGCAAAATTCTACACAGATTGCGGTATTTATCCATTTTCCTTCTCTAAATTATATGTTTTTGTGTGACAGGAAGTCCTGTGTTGTGTACCAAATTGACCAGTTGTGATATTTACTTTGTTAATTCTCCTTAGTGACTATTATGCTATTGAAAACGGGAATTATTCAATTTGGGATGTTTTATTGTAGTAGGGTACCTACCAACCAACTCAATTTTATAAGGCGTATAAGTATGTTTGTTGTGTTAACTGTAATCGCTGTAAAAAGGAATAATAAGTCCTAATACCTTCTATCTAAATATACTGTAGGTACTTAAGTATAATTGTGTTGAAATTAAGTGCGTAGGTACCTATGTCTCTCATCGTATTAAAAAATATGCAATAAGAGCAAAATTTTCTAATTATTAATTAACAATAAGAATCACAATCTAGACATATGCAAAAGACCGATCGAATTGAAGGTAGCTACGATAGTGGCTATTAATGAGACCCTCGCGGTTTGCACAGTAAATTGGGATAATAACCAAAAATCATTTATGCCAAATAAACCTTTTGTAAACCAATCCACCAAAACACAAACAAGAGGAAACACATAAAAATAAATATTGTATTTGTAAAGGAGTAGAGGAAATAAATGACAAGCACTTTTTTCCTTGTATTTTTTACCTTAAAGTTCAATTATCTGTTTTATTTGCTCTTGATAAAAGTTTTAATTTTAACAAACGTGACGTTAAGATACTGTTGACATTTAACAGCACGATAAAAGTTGGCTATTATGCTTGTATGACTATCTTGGTACCTACCACAGATAGGTAGGAATTTTAAAAGCCGTTATTTCTTTATTGTTATAAACATCTTACGATCTGAAATAAATGAAAAATGTGATAACTAAAAATTACCCGACCAGGATTCGAACCTGGGACCTCTCGTTTGCCGGACGAGTGCTCTTCCAACTGAGCTACCGGGGCCTGGCGGTCCGCCTCGAAATTACTTAACACATTTTTGTTTTTACGTTATATTGCTAACGTAGCTCCATCTTATGGCATAGCTTTGCAGCTAAGACCACCCGAGACCAGTTTCTTTACAGAAATCGTGAATCCCAGTTAAAGATAAGCATTGCAATGTTTTAATAATGTTTTTGAGTTTTTGCATTTAAAATGCTCAATTATTCTGAAATAAATGAAAAATGTGATAACTAAAAATTACCCGACCAGGATTCGAACCTGGGACCTCTCGTTTGCCGGACGAGGGCTCTTCCAACTGAGCTACCGGGGCCTGGCTTATCTTACGATCTATTAAGATTTTTGCATCTAAATCGTGATATAGGTAGGTGTGCATAAACCAAATATCGAGATACTAGATAAAAGGGTTTCAGTATTCAATGTATGTTTGATTGTATAGATTTTTTCATGACCTAGGGGAAGGCATACGAGTATGTAATCATTTGACTCCACATTGTACCTTTTATCTGAAAGTACTTACAGAAAATTCATTTTTACTCCATTAAACATAACATGTTGAACTGGGAGCGAAAGAAAAACGTAGAATGTGCCAGCTGCTTCTCTTCCCGGGCATACTGTAAAAGTCGGTTAAGGGACAGAGGTTTTAAATGCGTTTTTGTGGGCGATAGGCTGACCCCCTGTCACTACAATAGTCTCTTTCCATCTTTATAATACCTACAAATTTGTCAAACGTGACATCAGATGGTCTTGTAACCTCTGGCGTTCTGCCTACCCCATAAGGGATACAGGCGTGACGTTATGTATTTATGTAAACATAGATTGTAAAAATCGAACAGGACTATTCGATTTTGTTTCACTGTTCAATAGATGTGTACCTACCTATGTATACAGTTGTTTATAAACAACAATAAAAAAACAAATTTATGTGCTTCCAAAAAGTAGCTACAGAATGTATCTGTATTGTATATATAGCTCCAGAAGTTCACCAACTCGTTCATGGGTCAATGTGTACGCTTTTATAATAAAATACCAAAACATTTAAGATTAACCCTTCGATAGATTTAAGGATAACTGTTATGTGAAAAGGTTTACTATAAGATATCCAGATGCAAAAAGATGAGATTCCCTGGCTGTAAATTGTTATTGTTTATTTTTTTATTATTATTATTAAAAGATGATTGCTGGTGAGTAGGGAATGCAATCTCGTTCCCGCGAGATCGAGATCTCGCGAGATCTCGGCCCTTTTCTGCGAGATTAATCTCGGCCTAAAAATGGGCGAGATCTCGCGAGATTAGCGAGATTGAATCGCTGGACCAATTGTTGAAGAAGTAAATGAATTTATACGAGTCCGGGGGGTCTAAAGGAGAATTTTTGCAGTTCGCTGATAACTGCCTCACAACTATAGTACCTACCAATAAGTGTGGAATCTGAAAGGGCATTCTCAGGTTAGGTGACGATGCCTTAAATACGTTGTGCTTTCTAAGAAGCTACTTCCAAAACAGTTTGTAAATAATTGTATAGCGAGATGTTGCTAATGTTCCTAATTTGATTGTTTTTATTTGGTTTTCACTTTATATTCTATTTCTCTTTTTAGTTTGGCGAAATGAGCCTTTGATTTGATTGATCTCAACTCAAATTCTATTATTTTTGTTAGTTAATCTTTTTGACTTCGTAAAAATAAAAGTTGATTTCAAAATATTTATGGTTCTTTTTCTTTCAATGTCTCGGGAGTTCTATATCTATTTTACTAGTGAAATTATTTGCAAAAATTGATACGTACTCTTAAATCTCGCGAGATCTCGAAATTGCCGAGATCTCGCGAGATTGATTTTCATAATCTCGCGAGATCTCGTCCGATCCTCAATCTCGCGAGATTGCATTCCCTACTGGTGAGTTTCTTGCCACTTCTTCTCAACAGATCGACTTTCCGAAGTGGTGGTAGATTCAGTTCAATTTGTTAATTATTTGACTTATTTCAAATGGATTTAAATACTTGCCAAAAAAAAAAAAAGACTTTGTCTTTACCAAAAAAATTAATTGCCAGTTTTTGGAGAAACGCTTATAAAATAATTTATTTGTGCTCATGAATTAAATCGGTATAACATGTAATTTAGAAATTATTAATGTTATAATTATAATACACTCATTTTGACGAGTTAGGTCTATTGCTCCTGATCAGAGTTAACAGCTAATGACGATGCAGGATTAACAAAATCAGAACCTTCGTAAACAAACACATGTTTCTTTTCTATCATTAATAACTACTGAGACAAGAAATAGCTTTAAGTATGATAAACTGAATTTATTGCCTGCGATTTCTTTTTAAAACAACAGTTTTCATAACTTCTGCTTCTTCGTATCAAACTGTCAATGCTCTATTCGAATTTGAAGTTATTGTATTGTATTGTGCAACCGAAGCGACAAACAACTCCTTTGTGCATGTGATCGGGAACGAATTTTTTATACATCAAGTAACTTTTTTCACTACAAATAAAAGTGTTGCAGATAGTTTGAAACCATAAGTTGATTTAATGATATTTTCGATTTACATGTTTATTTAACGCGAGGCAAAATTAATTTCTTTAGAAAAAAAAAAACACTGATGGCACAATAAATTAGCTTGGTAGATGAAACCGATTCTACAAAATCGTGCAATACATTATTATGCGAGTGTAGTTTGACATTATGTTAGTACGATTAACGCCTGCGAGATACCTTTGTGAAAAATGAATTAAGACGGTTCATGCATACCACGTTCTATGAACAACTTATTGGGAAATATTTTTAACAATATAAAATATAGATTAATTTAAAAAAGAGTTAGTACGTATAATCTAATATATAAAATTCTCGTGTCACAGTTTTCGTTGCCATACTCCTTCTCCTCCGAAACGGCTTGACCGATTTTGATGAAATTTTTTGTGCTTATCCGGTATCTATGAGAATCGGCCAACATCTATTTTTTTTTATTTATATGGCAAAACAACGTTTGCCGGGTCAGCTAGTTTACTATAATTGTGTCAAAATTCATCAAAATCTATTCATTTCTACTATTCATTGCAACGCTTTTCTTAACCCTTCAAGGGGTGTATTTCAAAAAATAGACACCCGTAGCCCATGTTTATTAACTATTTTGTACAAATCGGTCCGGCTATTTTGTACAACAAAGCCTTGAAAGCGTAACTGCTAAAAAGAGACATAGATAGACTTTCGCATTTAAAACATTATTTTGTACTGATTTTTTAAATATGCGTTATATTAAATTTAATATTTAATCATAAAACTACAGCATTAAATAAATTATTTACTGTCTTTTTGACTAATCTTTTTATTAAATTTTATATCAGACATTCGAAAGCATAACAAACTGATAGAGTTTCAAGAAAATAAGTGTCCTGTATTGAAAAATCCATAATTACTTACATACTACAGGGTGGTGCAGAGGAGACACATGTTTTTCGAACCGCTAGAACGCAGCGATGGCAGGGGGTAATATTTATTTATTAAGAATATTAGAATTTTGAAAGTGACCCACCAGTCACCCTGTAGAATATCACGCATTCGCAAATTATTTGTATGATATTTGAACTAAATAAATGTATAAACTTATTCAATTTATTTTACTATGTTTTGGTATTCGATAAATATATTAGAGAATGTTTTTAGTAAATAAATGCGTTTAATTGCTTACGTAAAACGAAACGTCATTTCTTTGACTTATTTTGCCATTGGTTAAATCACATTTTTTATTACGTCAAAGTAAATAATTAAAAGATAAATTATGTTATTCATGACGACTACTAGTGATTGCAATCTCGCGAGATTGATTTTCATAATCTCGCGAGATCTCGTCCGATCCTCAATCTCGCGAGATTGCATTCCCTACTGGTGAGTTTCTTGCCACTTCTTCTCAACAGATCGACTTTCCGAAGTGGTGGTAGATTCAGTTCAATTTGTTAATTATTTGACTTATTTCAAATGGATTTAAATACTTGCCAAAAAAAAAAAAGACTTTGTCTTTACCAAAAAAATTAATTGCCAGTTTTTGGAGAAACGCTTATAAAATAATTTATTTGTGCTCATGAATTAAATCGGTATAACATGTAATTTAGAAATTATTAATGTTATAATTATAATACACTCATTTTGACGAGTTAGGTCTATTGCTCCTGATCAGAGTTAACAGCTAATGACGATGCAGGATTAACAAAATCAGAACCTTCGTAAACAAACACATGTTTCTTTTCTATCATTAATAACTACTGAGACAAGAAATAGCTTTAAGTATGATAAACTGAATTTATTGCCTGCGATTTCTTTTTAAAACAACAGTTTTCATAACTTCTGCTTCTTCGTATCAAACTGTCAATGCTCTATTCGAATTTGAAGTTATTGTATTGTATTGTGCAACCGAAGCGACAAACAACTCCTTTGTGCATGTGATCGGGAACGAAGGACAGTGCTACGGTAATATTATCTGTAACAGTGCTATACGCTTAGAGTAATAATAAAAGTATAGAGCACGCATAACCTAGTGGGAACAGTAGGCACGGATGAGAACAACGCTGTGTTCCCTCCGCAATCACTAGTAGTCGTCATGAATAACATAATTTATCTTTTAATTATTTACTTTGACGTAATAAAAAATGTGATTTAACCAATGGCAAAATAAGTCAAAGAAATGACGTTTCGTTTTACGTAAGCAATTAAACGCAATTATTTACTAAAAACATTCTCTAATATATTTATCGAATACCAAAACATAGTAAAATAAATTGAATAAGTTTATACATTTATTTAGTTCAAATATCATACAAATAATTTGCGAATGCGTGATATTCTACAGGGTGACTGGTGGGTCACTTTCAAAATTCTAATATTCTTAATAAATAAATATTACCCCCTGCCATCGCTGCGTTCTAGCGGTTCGAAAAACATGTGTCTCCTCTGCACCACCCTGTAGTATGTAAGTAATTATGGATTTTTCAATACAGGACACTTATTTTCTTGAAACTCTATCAGTTTGTTATGCTTTCGAATGTCTGATATAAAATTTAATAAAAAGATTAGTCAAAAAGACAGTAAATAATTTATTTAATGTTGTAGTTTTATGATTAAATATTAAATTTAATATAACGCATATTTAAAAAATCAGTACAAAATAATGTTTTAAATGCGAAAGTCTATCTATGTCTCTTTTTAGCAGTTACGCTTTCAAGGCTTTGTTGTACAAAATAGCCGGACCGATTTGTACAAAATAGTTAATAAACATGGGCTACGGGTGTCTATTTTTTGAAATACACCCCTTGAAGGGTTAAGAAAAGCGTTGCAATGAATAGTAGAAATGAATAGATTTTGATGAATTTTGACACAATTATAGTAAACTAGCTGACCCGGCAAACGTTGTTTTGCCATATAAATAAAAAAAAATAGATGTTGGCCGATTCTCATAGATACCGGATAAGCACAAAAAATTTCATCAAAATCGGTCAAGCCGTTTCGGAGGAGAAGGAGTATGGCAACGAAAACTGTGACACGAGAATTTTATATATTAGATTATACGTACTAACTCTTTTTTAAATTAATCTATATTTTATATTGTTAAAAATATTTCCCAATAAGTTGTTCATAGAACGTGGTATGCATGAACCGTCTTAATTCATTTTTCACAAAGGTATCTCGCAGGCGTTAATCGTACTAACATAATGTCAAACTACACTCGCATAATAATGTATTGCACGATTTTGTAGAATCGGTTTCATCTACCAAGCTAATTTATTGTGCCATCAATATTTTTGTTGCTAAAGCCTCCCGTTAAATAAAAATGTTAATAGAAAATATCGTCAAATCAACTTATGGTTTCAAACTATCTGCAACACTTTTAGTTTATTTGTTGTGAAAAAAATTACTTGATGTAAAAAAATAAATAGTAAATTAATGATGATATTTATTACGATCGATAAAAGTCCTTTGAATAATTAAATAATTAATAACTTTTGTTTAATTATTTGAGATACTGCAGTTGAGTATCTCACATTTCTTCTCAATAGACTTTCTGAAGTATCAATATTAGGAATATGCGAGTAATGTAATAAATGTGTAGGTAATCTAGCTGCTATACACAATGGGAAACTGATGGTTTCACTATAAGAATGCTGCAGCCTCCAGTATTTATATTCTGTTTGTGAAAACTAGTTCACGATGTTATGGTTTAATTATAGTTTTAAAATAAAGTGAGTAATTACTTATATCGGTATGTAGTGCTACCACATCTCTTCCCATGGGTGTTCTGAGACGCGTATGGATAGCAAACACAAAGATAAATATAAAATAAGCTACTAAGCTGCAACAGACAATGTGTTATTTCTTTAAAGGGCAGAAGGTAGAAGGCAGACCTTCATAGACCAAAAAGACATACCTAATATCTCGCAGTAACTCAATCATTTTAAATATGTACTTTTGTTATTATTTTAATCTCTTCAGAATTTATTGATAATACGTAATCTTAATAATATTTTAAAGTTTTTGCATTTAAAATGCTTACCTAATTACTCTTAAATAAATGAAAAATGGTTTAAATAAAAATCACCCGACCGGGGCTCTAACAAAAAATTTGTGAATCTCAGTTAAAGTGAAGCATTGCAATGTTTTAATTACATTTTAAAGTTTAAGCATTTAAAATGCTTAATTACTCTTAAATAAATGAAAAAATGTGTTGAATAAAAGTAATAAAAAAGAAATATTTTTTCATTTATTTAAGAATACGTAACCTCTCTCAATAGCGCAAACTCTCCGTATCTAGTAATTAGTATAAATATTCAAAAAAGTATTATAGAACTTATCAATAATGACGTCAAGTTATCTCTAAATGAACCATTTAGATCAAGTGGACGTTTGGACTGCGTGGGGCCTGGTCCAGTCTGTTTTTTGTAACTGTAGAGTTTATACGGTCGTTATCAAGTTAATGAGGTTATCAGGGTTGTAAACGTTTGTATCGTATTAAAATATAATCACACACGGTTAATGGCACAGATGTTATAAGAAGCGTGGTCTTCCGCAATGCGGTTTCTAAGGTGACAAGGTTATCTATTTGTTAGTAATCGGAAAGCAGGTAAACAGGTAACTGGATTAACCTGATGATTATAAGTATTCGGGTTCATGAACATAATTAATTATAGATGTTAGGATTACTTATTGAAGGGTTGCTGACCCAAACTGGTACTTATACGGGTACTTTAACTAGGCCCTTTTTAAGAACGTCTTGCCAATTTGATCGGCATACGTTCGTCTTTTTTTTTATTGGGAAATCCTCCATGGATACGACGAAATTTGGAGGAGCGTCAAAGTTATGCCTGGACTTTAACCGACTAAAACCTCAATGTGTTCCTCCTCCGCACCTAGTGGCCGGATCACGGGCACGCCGAAGCATTCAACAGCGAAACCGCCAGCGCCATCCGCTTGCGCGGAACCCTCAACATGCAGCGTGCCGAGAACACCCCAGGCATGCCGCACCTCTGCGAACTCCCTTGAGCAGGGGCGGCAGATACCCCCGTATCCACCGCCCAGGGACTTCACTATGGCTATTCACTAAAGGGTTCGGGACCGGTGAAACCGCGTCGCGTTAGATCACCAGAATCTAACCCCCCAGCCGCGCCTCAATCTGGTGGAATCGCGTCGCGTTAGACCACCAACATCCGGCTATCTGGCCTGCCATCATCCGGGGAAATCGCTCACGCGTTAGATCCCCGAAATCCGGATGTCAGCAAAGGGGATTCGAAAAGGTAGACGGCCATTTCGCTTCCCCTCGGCAGGCGGACCTACGTCCATCCATCCCACAGATTAGGGGATTAGGGTATTTTTTTACAGAGGTTGTTTTCCTCGCAGCCGTTAGGTCCCCGCTCCTGTTTCTGCCCAGGATTACGGGTTGGCCGACAGCTCGGAAGCAAACCAGCGCTCCCCTCCCCATGCCCTCATCGGTTCCCCAAAGTGAGCCGCTGATACTCCTTTGAGGAACCGACGAGGGCCCCGCAGGAGATTGGTCCGCGCCGTCGAAACGGTACCCCCATTTCTGGGGGGTATTCCCCTATCCGCCACCTGGGGACGCGCCCGATCGGAGACCAGCAACTCTACACGGGGGGCATACGTTCGCCTAGGGCGGCCCCTTCCAACAACACCATCCATTCTTGCTCTGTACACTAGGTAGGTACTTTTAAAAATAAGATTCAATATAGATAGTTTGGTATTCAATTATGAATTACTATCATTAAATTATGATTCAATTATGGACTGTTATCCCGATTCGCTCCGATAATATCCCAAAAACGTCATACGTTATTAATTTAATAAAAACTATTATATCCCAAACTTGAGTACAAAATTCCGTTTAAATATGTCCAGTCGTTATCAATTTTTCACGTTTATATCATTAGTTGTACTATAGCTAATACATGGCCATTTATGTTATACATTCTTAGCAATAGACCTCTAACAACAATGCTGTAAGTCATAATTAGAAAATAACATGTCTAGCTACATACCCATTAATTTACTACCACTAGTTATGCTTAAGTTTAATAAAGTACTAGGTAATCATAAATAAACACAAGCAGATACAATTGTGTAGCTATTTATTTCAAGAAAAGTTATGTTTAAAACTCCATTAGCTAGAAAACGTACGCATTTACTACCAACATCCGTTTATAAAGGCGCTTTTTGATGTGTAGGTACCACTAGCCTTATGGAAAGTTCCTACTTTAACAGTTATAATGTTATCCAGGTTTAAGTTAAACAAAACACTTTTTAACTGGATTTATCGCGTATAATTCCTTTTTTATTTTTACTCTCGGTGTCTGCAGACCCCATGGTCCGGTTAAAAAGTGTTTTATTTAATAATTTAATAGTATGGATCCCGAAAACTTAAGACAATATAGGTAAGGTTTAAGTTAATTAGGGTTCTGGATAAAGATAAATATCGGCCTGTCAAATTGCAGGGCCTAATATAATAACAATATAATAAGATTTATCACCGATTTAAGACTTGCGTCGTGAAAGCTTCTTTTTCAACGGGCTTAGCAAAAGCGTCAAGCTAGAACTAAGATTTCCCCATTTTTCCCTACAATTGTTGTTTTTCAAATGGCGTTGTTTCAGTAAGCTCTTTCTAACATTCAGGATGAACCACAGGAGTCATCTTTTATCATTTCAGTGTAGGTTTAGACTTAGATATATTTAGAGTCCATATTGGGAAGATCTGGTAAAGCGATGGGATCATCAGGATTAACTGAAAATATTGAATCTACATACAGACCAATAGTGGATGGTGTTGTTGGAAGGGGCCGCCCTTTTTTTGTACTGGAGGAAAACGTGCAATCACGTCCCCTACCGCCAAGGGGGGACGGCGGGGTATGTGGGGATGATCCGGCAGAAGGCCAGACCTAGCCACTGAAAACCTCTAGGTGTACCTCATCCGCCATAGATGGAGCTCACGGTACCGCCATTGGCATTAAGGCCGAAATAGACTGTTGGAAACAAAACATCAAACCAAGGTGACCTTGCTAGTTTACAACGTGTTTCCAACAGTGAAGATGGCTGTTGACAACCAAATTACATGACCTTGGCGGGTTGGAAACGGCGGTGTTTAGAATCACAGACATACATCTACATAGACAACGCAAGTGCCACGATTTGCGTTGTCTATGTACCAAGCGTGCCGACTTTTTAAGACCTATTGTGACGTCACAGCTGATATTTATTACTGGAAAATACAAAAAGATTCAGAGACACCGATACCGCCGATGAAATCGATTATTGAGACCGATATTGATATTGTTGACTCGATTTTCTAACAGACATACATACACGCATATTACAATACATATTAAATCTAGAGGCGACCAACCTTGACGCTTGGTCGGGGTTCGGACACGCAAAGGACATGCATTTGCGTTATCTATGTAGATGTATGTCTGTGTTTAGGTCAGTGTGTACGCTTGTTATTGTATATTTTACTATGTAACTATAACTATAAATGACTCGAGTTTTGTAGCTTTTTATCCTACGTTTCAACCTTTCC
The DNA here is from genome assembly GCA_944452665.1 of Stenoptilia bipunctidactyla. Classification (NCBI taxonomy): domain Eukaryota; kingdom Metazoa; phylum Arthropoda; class Insecta; order Lepidoptera; family Pterophoridae; genus Stenoptilia; species Stenoptilia bipunctidactyla. The sequence goes on along the minus strand of OX101735.1, from coordinate 3,487,155 downwards.
TTCTTTGTATCCTCAATTGCATACAAAACTGCAATCGCGAAGATGTTGTCAACGCGAGAGATCAGAGCACACTGACAATTAAGGGGCGTGGCCTGGCGTGACCTTGGCTTGTGTTCTTGTTTGTCTCCTTGTTGGAAACCACCGTTTGTAACAGTGTGGATGACTCGGAATTGGTTGTCAACAAGTTAACCTTCCTTAACCTTGGTTGGAAGCATTGGTTTTCAACGTGTTTTCAACAGTCTGGCGGCCCTCTTACCCGCGAGCCCCGGCGGCGAATATACAAAGGCTATATACAAGTATATACAAGTCAGACTCTAATAGAGGAGCTTTTGTTTATGCATATTACTTGACAATACCTAATCGAACTCAGTAAAAAAATTGACTGAAATGGATTAGCTTTTGCTCTTGTAATTTTCAAAGAAATGCAAAGACAAAACCTAGTACTGTATAATACATATTCACTCAAATAGATAAGCTTTTGTCAAGATGAAAAGTAGGTATATCTTTGTTTGATATACATTGCGATGAAAGAGATAAGCTACGAGAAGGGCTCCCGCACCGGAAGGTGGAGTCGGTACGGCTAGGTGCGACGACGAGCGCAGCGAGGAGGAGCATGTTAGGTTGCATATAGTTATACATGTGCGCGAGCCGAGCGAGCGAAGCGAGCGGTGCCGCGGCAGCGGCCGGTGAAGCGCCATAAACCTGGTCAGCTATTATAGTCAACCCTGGACAATCCCGACATGGTCAAAAGTCAAACGCTAAGTCATCAAAATAACGATGGTCATCATCTCAGATCATACAAACACAGAGATATGCCTTGCGCGTTAATTTGTTCCGGTCCCGATGTCTCCAAGTTTCTCCCACTAATTATACTAACACAACAATAAAAGTAAACAGTATAGCACACATATGAATATTTCTCACGCACACTATTAATTTCGTTATAACACTAACAAATCAACTAATAGTCCACATGCAAAAAAAAGGCGGCGCCCGCGCTCGTAGCTACGAATGATATGCACACACACTAATGCAGCTAGGTTTGAAATTGGTTATCTATAAAATGTCGATGAAATTTAACTGAAGTAATTTTTTTAGAAGTTAACTTTTTTACCCGACTTATTCAAAGGAAGGCAATTTATTTAATGAGTATGTATGTGTTGTATGTAAAGCACACATACAATTAATAAAAGTCAAGTGAAGATAGTACTTCGCCTTTAAGTTGTACCTAGTCTTGCCATAAATATTGTAATAAAGAAAAAAACAATATTTTAACTGCAAATAACATTTTTTACTTTTACAGTGTGTTAGTTTAATACATAAATATACAACAATTAGAAATATAAAAAGCTTATTCGAAGTGGTCTCCATTGGCTGTAATACAGTCCTTTAAACGTTGAGGCCAGTTATCAATAGAAGCACGCACTCTTTCCATGGGAAAATTCTTCACTGCCAATCGTATAGATTGTTTTAGGGACTCCAAATTATCATGGCGGTTTTCCATTGGATATTTTTTAATTATTTATTTTTGCAGAAAGATCATAAAATAAGTAATTGTTATATTTATCAAGAACCAAACTAATTATAACAATGTAATGAATAGTATACATAAATAATATTGATTAAAAGTAATCAACAAATGATTTTATTTAACAAAATTATCATTTGATAATACGCCTTAATTTTATCGATAAAATGTAGACAATCACACATCCTTAAGTCACGAACGCAACCAGCGGCCGCACCACGAGTTACCGAATAAGTGAGTATTTTCATAGGTATACTAATCCATTGCGTAGTTAAAACAACGAATGCATAAATTTCCTGTGTTACGCAAGCAATAGTGTTTGCTCTTCACAAACGTAGTTAATTTACTATGTGATCCGATTTTACAACTAAAGTGTTATTTCCAGTGAATGTTTTACAAGTTTTAATAAAAAAATACGCATTATTTCAGTCAGATACGTCTGAAATGAGGTGCCGTCTTTACTATAAATAACTTTGGTACTAGTATTTTTACAAAAAACCACTGAATGAGCCGGCATTTTGAGAAAATCGCTAGAAGTGACGCCGTTGCGAGTTGACACACGACTATTAGCAAAACTCACAATGAGGTATGTTTTTTACCTGATTCGTTCGCACGTGACACGCCCACTTAGCACATCTCTTAGTTTTTATGATCTGAGGTCATAATGCATGCACATTTTATTTCTATCTTTGAAAATCAGAACAATTGCCATTTAAGTATCAAATTGAAGTTAACGATCGGTAAATATCGATATCAAATGGGATAGCTTTTGTTGCTACAATGTTCCATTGAAGTTATCTCACAAAGTCTACGCGACTTCGGTCAATTTCTGTACTAGAATCGATTAGGGTTACGGCAAGTTTTTGTTATACAAAAGCTAAGCCAGTTCAGTTTGCACTTTCACTCTAATGGGATAGCCTTTGTAAATACGCGCCCCGGCGGATTGCGCTCAGCTTTAGCCGGGCGCCCCCAACGTAGGAAATGGTCCAGTAAGAGGGGCCGCACTAGGCGAACGAATGCCGATCAAATTGGCGACGTTCATAAAAAAGGCCTAGTTTAAAGTACCCGTAACCGGCCATCATTGTATGAAAAGATTAATGAACGTGGAGGAAGCGAAAGAGGTATGTCTGGATCGTAGCAGTTAGTGTGCCCTTGACTCTGCCATCCCAAAGGGAGACAGGCGTGAAGTTATGTATTTATGTTTTAAAACTGATTAATTGAAAGAAACAGTGGTTGTTTCAGTCTTAAGTATTTAAAATAAATTGTTATTCAATCTGATATAGTCAATGAGTTGTTTTGAGAGAGAACGAACTATTCGTACATTCTACACACTCGGTCTAAGTGCATCAGTTAGAGATAAGTTTAAACAAATAAATGTTATGTGAAAAGGAATGTTTAAAAAATATAGTAAAAAGCACTTAAGAAAAAAAACATAAATGTAATTTTTTTATTTATTTACACTTCAGTTTACAGTACAGACCATAAATGAAAAAAAGAAAAAACAATATGTTTAGTAAGTGTATTTACTTGGCGGTGTTATCGCCCAAGAGCGATTTCTTCCAAACCTCAATGTTATGGGATATCAAAAAGAACATTTTGTATAATGTACTAATAAAATACTTAGGTACTATCAATATACGTTTATACCTGTCTCTATTAGGTACCTACCTACCATAATAATTAAAGAATTGCAGAGAAATATTGTGCTGGTAAAATATAATTTGATAAAGGAAATGAGATAAAACTAGAACGGAAAACGAGTGGGACGGTCCGGCCGGCCATTATATTTTTATTAGATACCTGCTGTTGTAATTCCGCTAATTTAATTTGTTGTTTCATCATCTCGATTGCCAATTGTTTTCTATTATTGAAATATTAACAGACGCTAATGCTTTGTTTGTATTTCATATAGACATAACATTAGTTGAGCACTATTATTCAAAAATAGATTTTTTTTATAACTCAATGGCTGATCAAACACGAAATGTCAAAAGATCGCCCTGGAGGTTGTTGGTAAAGTTTGTCAAGCTTATTTACGTGAAGGCAAATTATACAAGAAATATATTTAGAAAGGTAAAGGAAAGTTGCTATTTCTAGGCTTCCCATTAAAAAATAATATTGAAATAATCAACGAATGCAGAGCATTAAAAAACCGACTTCACGTCAAAACTTTGGCTGAAGTATAAGTTCGTCAAGGTAAACGTTCTCCGTATTCATACATATTTAAAAAAAAAACATGAAGTGCTTAATTGATTTCAATTACATTTATATGGGACCAAACTGTGAAGTATCCTCTATAATATGAAATCAAAATCGGTTCACCCAGTCAAAAGTTATGAGATGCCTACATAAAAAAATAAAAAACATACACACTAATTGAGAACCTCCTCCTTTTTGTGAAGTCGATTGAAAAATTGCTTGGATTTTATACTGATCGAAATTAAATACGATGTTGTTCAAATGAATAAGATCAACTAAATTCAGTATAGGTACCTACTTTATTTTATCTCATAAAAATACTTAATTTTAAAAGTTCATAAAATTCGCATACTGTTAAAGTCAGGTTTTTTTTGTGGGCGGTAGGCTGACCCCCTGTCACTATATGTATGTAGTTCAATCACCTCATTTTAGGGGGTGTAAACCCTTGAGTTAGGAACAGTGTATTAATTACTTACCAGTTGGTAGAATCGTTTAATTTTATTACATACAAGCATCACTAAACTAAGAAGTGATTTCCTCAGAACAGTGAAGTCGCGATAATCTCCTTTTTGAAATTTGTAGAATTAATTATCGCACGCAATTTTTCCTTCCGTACTTCGGAGGGCAAGTTAAGCAGACAGTCCCGGGTGCTGTATACTTGTAAACAGTAGTCGTTAGGGTTTGTCAGAATCCATTTCCATTTTGTCAGAAGCCCTGAAAATTCTCACATCCACCAACCAGCACTGGGCCAGCTTGGTGGATTATGGCCTGAACCTCCTCGTCACCCAGGGGAGAGACTCATAGGCCTGCAGTGCAGTGAGCTTATTAGATACATGGAATTTTGATGATGAAGAACTTTTCCTTAGATATTTCCATTTTTAAAACCAAATTTGGAATAGACGGTGTAATTAAACTACACTAGAGAGCAAAAAAATCGACTCACTTCATACTTTCGCACTCAAAAATTAAGACTTAAATAAAAAAATCAATTTTAAAATTAAGACCTAAATTTTAATTTAGGTCTTAAATTCTCTAAGTTGTAGATGTTAGCTTTAAAAAAAATAACAATTACTAGTAATTACAGTAACTCTATGATTTCGTTCTCGCTCACTCAGTTAGCATTACGTGACCTTAGGGCGTATAAAAGATGACGTACCCCTTTCATCCTTATCAGTTGACCGTGAAACGTCAACAAGTACACATCCCCTCAACCTCCAAGCAAGAAAATTTCCCGGAAATGGATACCACAGCAGAGGCAGCGGCTCAACCAGTTATCCTATTGCAACAGGCCCTGAGTCAACGTCAAGTGGCTCGTACTTTGCAGATGAGCCAGTCAGCAGTATCAAGAATATACCGAAGGCACCAGGAGACTGGTGGTTTTCACCGACGAAGAGGTTCCGGTAGAAAGCTGTCCACTTTGGTGGCAGACGATCGCTTTATCGTTCGTACTTCGCTGAGGAATCGTTCTCTCACCAGGGTCCAAGTTCAACGGGAGCTCCGAGAAACACGTGGGGTAGCTGTAGTTCTTGGACAGTGAGAATAAGACTCAAAGCAGCAACCCTCACTCCAAGAAGACCAGCAACGGGTCCCCAATTGACTGCAAGTCATCGAGCAGCCCGGCTACGTTTTGCAAGAGAACACGTCGATTGGACTGAGGATCAATGGCGCTCTGTTCTCTGCTCGGATGAAAGCAGAGTATGCCTACATGGTAGTGAGAGAAGGAAAAGGGTGTACAGAAGGCCGGAGGAGCGATACGCACAATGCTGCATGGCAGAAACTGTTGCGTACGGAGGAGGTTCCTGCATGGTGTGGGCTGGCAATGAAAGCAAAAACTGACTCGTAGACCGGACTTGAATCCTATTGAGCACTTATAGAAAGAAAAGAATCCGGGCTAGAGATCCTGCACCAGGTACAAGAGCTGACCTGCAAGCGGTTCTGACCGAGGAATGGGAGGGTATACCACAAGACAGAGTGGAGCACCTCATTGGATCAATGAAGAACCGTTTAGAGGCTGTCATCAGAGCAAGAGGGGGTAACATTCGTTATTAAAGTGGTCATCATTATGTAATAAAGTTTATTAAAAATGTTATGGAGTCTTTTATTTAAAAAAAATTACCCTTAACTTTTCAAGTTTTAGTACTCGCAAAGTTTAAAAACATTTATAAGGCCTTAGTTAAGATTTAGGTCTTAATTTTAAAACTAGACCACTTTGAGTGCGAAAGTATGAAGTGAGTCGATTTTTTTTGCTCTCCAGTGTATTTGACCAATGTGAAAACATTATTTTTCTTTTCAAATTCTTAATTCAAAAAGATGAAAATCCCTTTTTTAATAATCGTGGGAGTTTGGCGAATCTCAGAACTTCATGGGCAGCCCGCGTGGGTATATAAATGGGAACATCTTTCTGTCAGTATGTTCGATGTCGTCTTCGGAGCTACTGACCAGAATTTAATCTGATTTATACAAGGCTTAGATCAGTTCTCAGGAATCACTAGATATATCACGCACGGTACATTACCTACGAGCTGAATAATTATTACAGTTTTTGACTATTTTCACTTAAATCAAAGTGAAAATATAGATTTTCCAGATTTTCCGATTTGCCAGCGGCTTCTCTTCCCGGGCATACTGTAAAAGTCAGTTAAGGGACAGAGGTTTTAAAGGCGTTTTTGTGGGCGATAGGCTGACCCTCTGTCACTACAATAGTCTCTTTCCATCTTTATAATACCTCCGAATTTGTCAAACATGACATCAGATGGTTTTATAACCTCTGGTGCCCCTTAAGGATACAGGCGTGACGTTATGTATGTACATAATCTGTAAGGGCGTTACCACACCAATAGATTGATGTCGATTTGGCAAAGTAAAAAAAAGCTATAGATCGATTACTCTTAAAGTACTTATTAATATTTCTCAACATTAATGTGCGTAACACATACCTTTTAACATGTATGTAAGTATAAAACTTAGTATCTGCATTCGTTGTGCTAATTATTAGCAATAAATTGCGAATATTGCGATGCCTTGTATGTCAACTGGTGTGAAACTCATGGTCAAGCGTCGATAACATTCCATGATATAAAATGGTTCGCATAGATTTTATTTATGCTTCACTATAACGTAAGCTATTATTACGTGGGTATTCTATAATAACGATTATCTTACAATAAACGCGATTACAGTCTAATAGCAATGTGGTGGCAATAATACCTAAAACTATTCACTCATATTTATATAATATAGGTAGTGTCGCGAAGCGCCGATTCCCTGAAGGGGGTCCGTCGCTCGCAGTTCAATAGGGTGCTGAAGTGGAAGAAAACTATTAACTAACACTTAAAAAACTTTAATTTTAATTTACAAAACGAGAAAGGCACTTAAAGTCACTATAGCACTGTAGGGAAAATGTTAAATTTTAGACGTTTGGAGCTAGCGGCCCTCGGCCGCAGTTGACGCCGTAGGAGACCGCGGCTCACAGCCGCGGTAGTGGTGGAGGCAGCCACCAACAACCGCTAAGTTAGCGGCAGGGAGGCCGCTCACAGCGGTAGGAACCACCGCGAGGGTTGTAGCGCACGGCCGCAGCCGTGAAGAGCGCCGAGCAGAGCAGGGCGCCTCAGGTAGAGCCAGGACGTCGTCGCCGGGGAGGGCCGGCGGCTTTTCCCGGATCGGTCAGCCGTCCTCCAGCGTTCTCTCCCGATCTTTTTTTTCTCTTCAGAATCCTCACATCTCTCCTCAGCGGACCTTTTTTTTCTCCCCCCCACTGACGTTGTCAAAATGCTTCACATGTCATTTCTTTTTTTTATGACACATCGGCCAGTATTGAGTAAATTGAGTATTGCAGTAAGGAGTTCCAATATATTATATATTCTATTATATTATTATATATATTTCTATATTTACAAACTAAATATATAACTTAAGGAAAAATATAAAACGAATCTGCTAAAAAGTAATTACAGTAAGTAAGTATAACATTATATTTCCCCGTGACCCCATGAAAAAAAAAATTGCTCTTCAATTTTTTTTTTTGTGTGAAACTAGAATTTGGTGGTTAGGAACAGTCGTGCATCATTTCATACATCTCTTTCATACATCAGAATAACCATCAACTTACATACATAGAGGTGGAGCTCACATTCCATGGCTTCCACTCCAGCACCGACGGTTCGACTGCTGTGGCAGCTGGCATTAACGATGGCTTATTTAAGGAGTCGTCACCCGCTCCTGTTTAAGACCCTTATACGACGCTGAGGCTTTTTTATAGAGTAGTCAACCGCTCCATCTAGAGTCCCACATGTATGTAGTACAGTGTAGAAGAGTGTGAGAGAGGTGTAGATATGAGTTATTGTAGATAACTCATAATTGAGAAGAAGTGAGTTATTTTAGATAACTCGTGTTAAGATAAGGATGTGGTTATTGTAGATAACCCACGTTAGGGAAGTTTAGTAAATATTTACAATTATTGTCCATTTCAGGTTCCTCGTTACTACGAGAGATGATGGATAAAAAAGGTGAAAATATCAAGCTGAAGAACTGAGCATGTTTCACAGTTAGCATGTTTCACAGTTAGCAATTATTTTAGCTATATCTTTGAACATGCCTGGCCAGTAGTAGTGTAAAGATAGTTTTTTGTATGTTTTAAAGATTCCTAAGTGAGGTTCGCGTGGTGAAGCATGATTGCGTTTGATAAGGTTGTCCCTGAGTTCAGAACTGGGTACTTCCTTCCAGGCAAAGTCATCAGATAATGTAGTAGGACAGCTTGTATAGCGGAATAGTTTATTATTATGGATTGTGTAGTTTGGGTAGCTATCGGGTGTGTTGCGGCAACCAAGAAATATTTTATTATATTGTTCTTGTATTGGGTTAAGTGATGAGTTGTCAGTATTGATGGGGGCAATAGGAAATGTGTCTGAAGTAGGGTTTTTAGAACGGGAGAGTAGGTCCGGAACGACGTTGTCCTTTCCTTTTTTATGTTTTAGTGTAAAGTTGAAGCAAGAAAGGCGAATTGTCCATCGAGCAAGACGTCCTGTGGGGTTGGAGAGATTTAAGAACCATTTCAATGCAGCATGATCTGTGTAGACTGTAAAAGGGCTTCCGTTATCAAGGTAGCAGCGCCAGTGTTCAAGGGCTGTTAGTACAGCTAGTGTTTCTCTTTCAGTGGTGGAGTAATTTTGTTCGTTTTTATTTAGTGATTTACTCATGTAGGCGATTACCACTTCTTTGTTATCGTTGGTTTGTGTTAACATAGCACCAACACCAAAGTTAGAGGCATCGCAATGTACTGAAAAAGGTAATTTAAAATCGGGGCAGGCCAAGACAGGTGTAGTTATGAGAGCTTCTTTTAGTTTATTGAAGGCTTTGTCAGCTTCAGGGTTCCAATGGAATTTTGGAGCGTTTTTACCTGAAGCAGTGAGTTTATTTAGTGGTGCTGCTATGGTGCTAAAGTGTGGTATAAATCTGCGGAACCAGCTGCAAGTACCTATGAATTTCCTCATTTCTTTACGACAGGTTGGTGTAGGGAAGTCGAGGATTGCGTTAGTTTTGTTAGGATCTGCCCGCAGACCATGTTCATCTACGATGAAACCTAGATATTTTAGTTCTGGTCTGAAGAAATGACTTTTCTTGAAATTAATGGTAAGATTAGCGTAAGTTAGTTTTTCAAGGACTTTTAGTAATAAAGCTATGTGTTCTTCGAAGGTTTCGCTTATGATTATAATATCATCGAGGTAACAGAAGACTTTGTTATCAAATTCTGGTGTAAAGAGTTGGTCCATTATGCGTTGTTGGGTAGCTGGAGCATTGGTTAAGCCAAATGGCATAACTACGAACTTGAACATGCCTCGGCCGGGTACGTAGAAGGCTGTTTTCTCTTGATCTTCTTTATTCAGAGGAATTTCCCAAAATGCCTTTGCGATATCGATGCTGGATAGGAATTTAGCGTTCCTAAGGTTGTCTAGAATTTCGTTCATGAGAGGTAAGCTGTAGGCATCTCGACGAGTTAAAGAATTTAGTTTCCTACTGTCTACGCAGAATCTCCATTCACCATTCTTTTTAGGGGTGATTATCACAGAGGAAAGCCAAGGACTTTCGCATGGTTCAATCACCTTCCATTGCAGCATCTTGTCTACTTCAGCACCCAAAGCTTTTTGTTTCTCCGGAGAAAGTCTATAGCAACGTTGCTTAAAAGGTAACGCATCTCCGGTGTCGATTCTGTGACAAATGAGGTGAGTGCGTCCCAGACTACCTTTCTCTTCGAAAGAAATTCCCGAGAACCGTTTTATGATATCATCAGCGATAGGTTTTTGTGTTAGTGATAGGTTGGTATATTGTTGTATATTGTGAGATTTTTCTATTGTTAAGCATGAGTTTTTTAGTGCAGAGGATAGTATGTGTGGTAAGAGATTAAATGATTTCCAAAAATCTATTCCAAAGATGAGAGAAGGATATACTTCCGGAATAGCGTATGCTTTGATAAGGTTTGTGGAGTTGTTGAAGGTTATAGGAATAGTAAAGTATCCTAAGGATTTAATTTTTTGAGAACTTGCAGTTGCAATAGTTATAGCGTTTGATTTGTGCAATGTATAGCCTAATTTTATAAGTTCTAGATGAGAATTGTTACCTAATATAGTGACGGAACTTCCGCTGTCAAGAAGACCAGCGAAGGGCATATTATTAATAAAGATTTTTATAAAAGGACGTTCAGAGTCTGCTTCAGTAAGGTAAAGTGTAGCTGTAGTCTTATAAAAGAGGAAAAAGTTACGAATAGTATCAAGCCATGTTTGCCAGTCTTGGTTATCTGGTGGTGGTTTAGTAGAGTTCAGGTCGCTTATTAGTTTTTTGAACACTTAGGGCAATTAATAGTTTTGTAGTCTTTAAGGCCACATTTAAAACAAATTAAATATCTAGGTTTAGTACACGAAGTTAAGTTATGTCCGTGGATTCTACAACGAACGCAGAATAATTGTTCACTTGTGGACGCGTTTACTTGTTTAAAAGGGTGGAAATTTCTGTTAGGTATAAAGTTGTTAGATTTGTGTGGTGTAGTGTGGTGAAGTTGTTTAGAAGATGAAGGCAGTGATTTGTAATTAAATTCAGCTGCTACATTAGTAGTGTCCGGTTTAGGTTCTCTAAAATTTTTATCCTTGTCTAATATTTTTTCATATCGTTGACAAGAGATTATTAAGCTATCCAAAGTTGTAAATTCATGTACAGCGATAAAGTTAGAGTAAGAAGGTCTAATATTTTTCATTATGATCTGTAATTGTTCTTGTTCGCAAATTTTTTTGTTAAGTCGAGCAAACATTCCACACATTATCGCAACATAAACAGCCATGGATTCCGTTTCACCTTGCGTGCGGTGATGGATTGCTGCAAGTAGTTTAGCTTCGTAGTCAGGTGTGTCGAAGTCTCTTATCAGGAATGTACTTAAGTTATCCCAAGTGAGGTCTGGGTGGCGTGCTCTTTGATAGCGGAACCAATGGAGAGCATTACCGGTAAAAAGTTCGAGTGAAAAGTTAAGTACAGTTTCTTTGTCAATGTGTCTTGCCGTACAGAAGTCTTCAATCTTCAAGAGAAAAGAGCGAGGGCATGAAGTGCCGTCAAAGGTAAATTTCTTAATTTCTTTAATATAATGTTTAATATAATATAATGTAAGACTGAGGTTGGGGGTAGAGTGGTGGGGGTAGTGGAGGTGTTATTTGAGGTATAGTTGGTGATAGTTGAGGTGATGTTAGAGAAGGATTAGAATTTTGTGTAATAATGTTCGAAGCCGGGATGTTCTCTAAAGTGTCAGCGTTCACAAAAATAGTGTCTTCAAATTTTTTTAAGAATGATTGAAGCTTTTCTTGTATGGTAGTATATCTGTTTTGAAATTCGTCCGGGGCGATATCTATTTCCATTCGTTCTAACCGTAGGTGTAGATGTGAAAAATAGGCTTCGATTTTTGGTGCATATTTTAAATTGGTTTCAGAGAATGCCACCATTTTATTGTGTAAGTAGTCAATAGTGACTTCCGCTTCTAAAATATCTTGATCAATGGGTAAAGGTGAAGAAAATATTACAGGTTCATCTCTCATTAATCTACGTAGCTGGTTTTTTTGGCTGAGCACAGTTGAAGCTGGCTCTTCAAGACGAATTTTGATTTCATATTCGAGTTCTGGTTTATTAAGCAAGGTAAAATCAAATTGTTTATCCATGATAGAGTAGTAGTAGTATTAAGTAGTTTTAGTATAGTTAAATATTAAGTTACAAGCTTGAGTGCCTATAATGTAGGTATAGGATTATATTAGTGTAAGTGTATATAATAAAAATAAATAAGTGTTGAGAAAAGACAAGGGCTATTTATAGTCTTAAGGTAGAGTGTTATATAATCCGGAAAATCGTAAAATATATTTAAGTTGTCGAAATAACATTGGAAAAAGAATTGTTTATACTAGAGGTATAGTTGTTTTACATTTAAATATACGTAATTTGCCAAATTAATTTCAGGAAAAAGGAAAAATGTTTAAACTCAAGAGGTAGAGTTGTTTTAGAAGTTGGAAAATATCAGCAGGTGTAGTGTAGTAATAGTGTTGGGACTTTAGATAAAGCAAATGACTAACTATAAATACCTTGAGGGTCTTCTTTCGTTGGGCGCCAAACTGTCGCGAAGCGCCGATTCCCTGAAGGGGGTCCGTCGCTCGCAGTTCAATAGGGTGCTGAAGTGGAAGAAAACTATTAACTAACACTTAAAAAAACTTTAATTTTAATTTACAAAACGAGAAAGGCACTTAAAGTCACTATAGCACTGTAGGGAAAATGTTAAATTTTAGACGTTTGGAGCTAGCGGCCCTCGGCCGCAGTTGACGCCGTAGGAGACCGCGGCTCACAGCCGCGGTAGTGGTGGAGGCAGCCACCAACAACCGCTAAGTTAGCGGCAGGGAGGCCGCTCACAGCGGTAGGAACCACCGCGAGGGTTGTAGCGCACGGCCGCAGCCGTGAAGAGCGCCGAGCAGAGCAGGGCGCCTCAGGTAGAGCCAGGACGTCGTCGCCGGGGAGGGCCGGCGGCTTTTCCCGGATCGGTCAGCCGTCCTCCAGCGTTCTCTCCCGATCTTTTTTTTCTCTTCAGAATCCTCACATCTCTCCTCAGCGGACCTTTTTTTTCTCCCCCCCACTGACGTTGTCAAAATGCTTGACATGTCATTTCTTTTTTTTATGACACATCGGCCAGTATTGAGTAAATTGAGTATTGCAGTAAGGAGTTCCAATATATTATATATTCTATTATATTATTATATATATTTCTATATTTACAAACTAAATATATAACTTAAGGAAAAATATAAAACGAATCTGCTAAAAAGTAATTACAGTAAGTAAGTATAACATTATAGTAGGTAATGAATTGTAGGTATATGAATAAAAAACGTGTTTATTGTTATATATTTATATTTTATATATGTATATTTAATTATAAGTATAAAGGCACATCGGCCTTATCAGGGTTATGTGGTGCATTCATGTTTTACAGAAGCGTGGGTTGACGGGCGAGGAGGAATGATGGAACACAGCGGGTAGAATCACAGTTATATTTTGTCACAAAATAATTCACTTACAAATTTAGTTATTGAAATCAGTATCAAATTATGTAGTGATCACGTAATTAAAGTTAGATTATAAGACGTTCCACGGAACACGTGGTGCGCTCGCCGGATGCAATAGGATTATATTATCTTTATCGCACTCTTGGACATGCTACCAGTTTTCCAAGTTACGTCAAGCGAGTTGACACTTCCGGAGGCTGTCAGCGTCAATCGCTTCGCTAAATTATCATTGGGGCATTACAATTGTTCCTTAATCTATGAACGCGCCGTCAAGTATGTATTGTATGTATATGTATGTTTATGTATGTATTGTATGTAATATATCTTTTCTATGTTAGTATGTTGTACGCACTTAATTTGTTTTTTTTCTTTCTCATTTCCCAGCCTCAGGCTTGCTGGTAGAAATTTCTTTTAGAAATAAGCTTTGCCTTTGTACCTTGTTGTCAATTTAATTGTTTGTCTATTTAAGTTTCCTTGTGTGTACATAAATTATTAAATAAATAAATAAATGAAAAAATCGTTTTTATTATAACCGCAGCTGCAGCCATAAAGCGAAATCTCATAGACGGGTGGTCCAAGTAAGAAAGATTTCAATTAATCAGCAGAAGGTTGTTTAGTTCAAATATTTTATTTATTTATTTATTTATTATTATTTATTTTAATTCCAATCATTAAACGATGATTTCTCCGTAGTGTCTACCTAAAAAGTAGATACGTAGGTCACACTAAAAAGTTTGCCTTACTCAAAAAAAAAAACATATTAGAAACAAAATATTATGTTTATTGCTTTTCAAAATACTCTCCTTTACATTTTAAATATTATTTCATGCGATCATTTTTTTAAAACAGGAGGAATGACAGTACTGAAGGCATGTTTTCTACGCCTCTTTGCACTTGGTAAAAGTAAAACCTCTGATCCAATCTTAAATTTTTTTGCTCAAACAAGGTGCTTCTCTCCCAAAAGCATTTTGAAGACGAGCGGCGTAGTCTTGCGGAGAGAGAAAACTTTTAAAATCCTAAAAAATCGCAGCTCTAAAATCTTTTAGACTTAATTCCATTTTCGTTGCGTACGTAGATGTTTAATGTGTGATAATAAAAACAATTGACAAATGATTTCCCGCCATCTCTTTTAATACTAAGAAGGATACAAGTCGTTTCAAAAAATATAACATTCGAAATTCAAATAGTTCCCATAAGCTAGAAGTCCAAAACATTTATTAGGTATGTATTTAGTAATTTAGGTTATCATGGCAACGCTTATCCAAGATTAACCAAAGCATTCAATATTCAAATCCATTATGGTCAGGGGGTGTTCTCTTCATTGGTCTGTCCGACTATGAAGAAAAGGCACTCGGATAAGCGACCCCGGCCTCCCTAGCTACTATGTACACTACAAACGTCCCCTCCGTGTATGCAGTATCCTCAAAATACCTTTTTCCTTTCTCTCTTTCCTCATCCTCTTCAAAACGGACCTTATCCTTTCCTATCCGACGAAGTAGGAGCAGATACAATGAGGAAGGGAATTAAAAATATACTACCCCAGGAGGGTACCAGGTCACCTGGAGAATCCCTCCCTGAGGCCACCTCAGGCAGCCCCATCGTATCTGGGGGGGGCAAAATTCCCGACGGCGACGTGCATTGCCACACGTCACGTCTTGTCCCCCCAGCAGGCAAAAAGAGGGCAGGGGAATGCCTTTTTGCGACGATGAATGTTTGCGGAGGAATAGACGATAAGATTGACGAAGTATGCGAGGTGATGAATACCAGGAAAATTGATGTGCTAGGTGTGAGTGAGTCGAAAAAGAAAGGTTGTGGAATGTCCACGCATGGCCGACTCTCTGCTTACTGGACGGGAGTAGAAGAGTTTGAGAGAGGAAGCCAAGGTGTGGGCATTCTTTTGTCAGAAAGAATGAGTGATTGTGTGAAAGGTTATGAGTATGTGAGTCCCAGGCTCCTGTGGCTGAGACTGAAAGTAGGCTTGACCAGGATTTTTATCCTGTGTCTGTATGCGCCAGATATGTCCAAGCCACAGGCAGTCAGGGAAGAGTTTTGGGATAATGTTAGAGATGTGCTTGGAAAGTGTGAAGATAATGAAAGAATTGTTATGTTAGGCGATTGTAATGGCTGGGTGGGAGTAAAGCGTGATGGGTATGAAAGGGTGTTAGGTAATTTTGGTGATGAAAGGATAAATGATAATGGCACTAGTCTGTTAGATGTATGTTTGGAGAGAAAGCTTGTGGTGACTAACACTATGTTTAGTCACAAAATGATTCATATGTATACATGGCAGAGACAGTCTGAGAGAAGTATGATTGACTTTGTAATTGTGGATGAACGGTTGAGAACGAAAGTCAAGGATACGAGAGTGTACCGTGGAGTAAATGTCGGAAGCGACCATTTCCTTGTGGTGTCACGAATAGCAGGTCTGCTTGAAAAATGGCGACATCGCCCACGGGTACGTATGTCTGGAAGGAAAAGAGTGAAAGTCGAAAATTTGCAAGAAGAGACTGTCCGTGAGAAATATAAGTTAGAATTGAAAGAAAGGTTGGGACAGCTATTGAATGATGAAGACTGCGAGATAGAGGAATATTGGAGTAGATTTAAGAATGGTATGGTAGAAACGGCCACCCAAATTTGTGGGGTAAGTGTGAAGAAAAATGTGAGAAGAGATAAGAACGAGTGGTGGGATGATGAAGTGAAAGGTTTCGTTCTAGAAAAGAAGAAAGCGTGGCAAGATCTACTAGCAGTGAGGGGCAGAAATGGAATACGAGATGACTTGAATGATGATGAAAGAGTAGCAAAAGAAAAGTATGATAGATTAAGAAAGACTGTGAAAGATATTGTGAGCAAAAAGAAAGAAGAATGTAAGAACAAGCTTGATAGGAAATTCTCGGAAAACTTTCGAGCCAATTCCAAACTGTTCTGGCACTTAGTCAGAAGAGCCCGAGGGCAGGTTGGAGACTCGAAAGTGGGCGTGTTAAGAGATAAGGATGGGAATATTGTTAGTGAGCATGAAGATATTATGAATCAGTGGAAAGAATATTTCGAGAATTTATTTGAACGAAGTGCGAGTGATGTTTTGGAAAGTAGGCCCTCACCTTCGAGTGGTGTGGCCAATCGTGAAAGTGAGATAAGTATGGAAGAAGTTATGAAAGCAATGGCAGGTTTGAAATTGGGTAAAGCGGCAGGGTATGATCGAATAGATGCCGAAATGCTCCAGGCGGGTGAAAGTGTCACTGCAAACCTGTTGTACCAGCTTTTTAATAAGTGTTGGCGGTCCGGCCGTGTTCCGGGCGACTGGTGCAAGGCCGTTATTGTGCCACTTTATAAAGGAAAGGGGTCACAGCAGGAATGCAAAAACTTCCGTGGCATTAGCCTTTTGAGTATTGTAGGCAAAATGTATGCAAAGATATTAATCGAAAGAGTGATGGATGAAACAGAAAGCAAGATCTGGGATGTGCAAGCGGGATTCCGAAAGGGGATGGGATGCACGGATCAAGTCTTTGCCTTAAGATCAGTAACCGAGAAGGTTCTGGCTAAACACCGAAAGGTTTTCTGCTGCTTCATTGACTTGGAAAAGGCGTATGACAGTGTGATGAGGAATGAACTTTGGTCAACTCTATCCGAGATTGGGTTGGACAGTGACTTGATACGAGCACTCAAATCCTTATATAAGGACTCGAGTGCTTGTGTCAGGTTGAATGATGACTACACAGAATGGTTTAGCATCGATCGCGGTGTTAGACAAGGCTGTGTAGCGTCTCCATGGCTGTTCAACCTATTCATGGATAGCTGTTTGAAAGATCTGAAAGAGTGTGAATGGGGCTTAAAAATGAATGAGACAGTGATCAAAACTCTGCTTTACGCTGACGACCAGGTTCTACTTGCATCGTCAGCGTCGGAATTGCAGCAAATGGTCACTGTGATGCATGAGTCGTTTAAAAGAAAAGGTGTGAAAGTGAATGTTGGAAAGACGAAAGTTATGGTTATGGAGAGGAATGAAGATATGACGGAATGCAATATTATGATAGGGGATGAAAAAGTGGAACAAGTGAAAGAGTTTGTATACTTGGGGTCCTTGTTTACAAGAGATGGGAAGTGTGAAGGTGATATTGAAAGGAGAGTAAAAGCAGGAAATTGTATTAATGGCGCCATATACTCGATAATGGCAAGCAAAACTATACCAAATAAGGCTCGTCTTGCCGTACTTGAGGGAGTTTTGGCGCCAACGCTTATGTATGGAAGTGAATCTTGGGTGTGGCAGAAGAGACATGAAAGCAAGATTAATGCGGTGGAGATGAGAGCGTTGAGAAGCATGTGTGGAGTGAAATTGAGTGATAGGGTGCGCAATAGTGAAATAAGAAAGAGATGCGGATTGAAAGAAGATGTAGTGACTAAGATTGAAAAGGGTATGCTACGGTGGTTTGGACATTTGGAAAGGATGAGTGAAAGTAGATTTACGAAAGAGGTGTACAGAGGTGAATAGTTCTGAACATATATCTCATGGATGCTTATTGATTAATTTAATTTATCCATAATCTAGTAGCCATAGCACCAAGTTCTTTAAGAAGCTTATTCTTTAGGCAAGATAATATGGCGAGATGGTTAGAAATATTTATTTATGTTTTATCAAGATTCAGGTCCTTCCTCGGCCCGTGTGCTATCATCTTCGATCTCAAGTTGTTGTATTAAGTATTTACAAATTTATCATTTATGTTTTCAGGAACAAAACAGGCCCTCATAAACTTCGTGGGGGTGAGCGATTGTCCAGACACTGCCACCGAATGCGTCCTGAAGAGGAACAGCAATGCTACCATCAGCATTGAGTTTACACCGAGTAAGTGACACTCTTGTAATAATTCAATAATAAAGGGTAAATAAGATAAGAGAGGAGAAGAGTGCTTCACAAGGTACGTAAGGCAGGTCTCGGGTGGTGCGTACTTGTATCGTTCGGATTCGTCAAACGTCATTTCGGCGCCCCGAAAATTCTAACATCAACTACCCAGTTTCGTCGTTTATAGCCAAAATCTTCTCGTCGTCCATTGGAGCACAGCCTTGCAATGGGCTTATTTCAAAGAGTTGTGATGATGGTGATAATGAAGTAAAGTAAACAAATACCGACTACCAATAGTTACTTATGTTGACCTAAAAAGTTCTAAGACTTGGATTTGTTGAAATGAGAACCAAAATAATCTTGGATTAAGTAAGGATTAAATAATACGAGTTCTCAACAATAATAAATAAATAAAATCCCCAGACAATCACACTAACTACATGGCCCCAAAGTAAGAATAGCTTGTGTTATGATACCATGTAACGAACTAGGGGGAACCTAGAATAGGTATAAATACATAACATTTTTACGGAACTTTTTTTTTCTTTTTCCGTGCGGGAATCTAACCCGCAACCACTGGCGTCTGAGGCTGACAAGGTTACCCTATCGCCAAAGTGGTCGTTAATGAGCTCAAATCAACCTGTAAATTTTTCTTGATCCTTAAAATTTGATTAATGTTTTATTTTTATCCTGAACACAACCAATCTGA
Organism: Stenoptilia bipunctidactyla; assembly: GCA_944452665.1. Taxonomy (NCBI): domain Eukaryota; kingdom Metazoa; phylum Arthropoda; class Insecta; order Lepidoptera; family Pterophoridae; genus Stenoptilia; species Stenoptilia bipunctidactyla. The sequence goes on along the minus strand of OX101735.1, from coordinate 3,468,310 downwards.
CCCAACTCAATAGCCAAAGAAATCTCTGTGACAACTAATCAATCAATCATTTATTTATTTCTTCACAATAGGAAACAATTATAACTTATGGCTAAACACAGAATTTACAATATTTTCCCTATGTGTGAGAGTCTGGTGCCTATGATAGGTTTGTAAAACCTGTGTTACAGGTCACCAGGCCCCTAGAAAAATAGAGATGAAAAAAGAAAATTAAATGGAATTATAACAAAACACTTGGTGACAGATGGAAAGTGTGGTGTTGTGTTGTGTGCATGTGTATTTGTGAGCGTGAGCGTATTTATTTGTGATATGATGATAACTAAGTACCGAATGTCGCTCTGATGGACAGTTAGCTAAGAATTTAAATATATTTTTTTTTATTATTATTAATTTATTTTACTTTTGTACAAGAAGGAGATTTTCAGAGGAGCGGTAGTCCAATACATAGTGAGTAGATACATAGTGACCAAAGTTTTGCACCTGGTTCTTGGAAGTGGGCACATATTCAGATGTGTGTTTAACTTGTTATATGGGTAGTGACCCATAAAATAAAAAAAGTTGTGTGAAGTTGAATATTTCAGTGGTAACGCGGTAAAAACTACCCCTTTCTACGTTTCCCCTTAAGCAGGTCTGAGTCATAAGCTTGCGAGTGCATAGTTAAGATGGTTTGGAGAATATAACACTGTCTAATGAAACTGTCAAGAATATAAAATAGGCCTTCTTAAGCTTAAAAGGAGGCACCAACCTTGAACTTGTAACTAAATTGTGTTTTAAAGAAATAAAGAATATGTATTGTTATTATTGTCATCCTCGTCGTCATTTGGTATCAGGTTGCAACGCGGTTGTTCTTTAGGCCCAAAGATCTTGCGACATGCGTATCTTCTCCGTTCTTAAAAATGTTGCATAAACCTAGTCTTTGACCAAACTCAAGGTTTGCCAAAGAGCAATGGAGCACATTAGTTACTTATATTGGGGGTAAAGTTGATCTTGTAAGGAACACCACACTACGCTCCTAAACCATTGTCACAGATGTCGCCCTGTGTGTGCCAGACTTAAATGGAATTGGGGAACATTTAGGTGTAACAAGATCTTATTATATTTAGTTAGTTACTTTATATTAATGGAAATTTAATTTCATTCTTCTTTCCTTTCAGCGCACGATGTGAAGAGCTTAGAAACAGAGGTCCACGGTTTGATCATGAACCTGCCAATTCCGTTCCCTCTGCCGCAGTCAGATGCCTGCAAAGACAGCGGTCTCACTTGCCCATTAGAGGTAAATTATTACTTAGTTCAATATAGGTAGTAATTTGGTACTACATAGATACCACAAAATATCACCTTGGATCAAAATATAATCAGTTTTCGAACACACTGGATATTTAACATGTTGCAAATTCAGATAACAATGGTTATCTGAATTTGCAACTTTGGCTGTGAGAAAAAACCCTTAGCCCTCTAATCAAAGGTAATAATAGGGTTTGATTTTGGATACCGCACTTGAATAAGCGTGTCGTATATGGCGACTTATTCGAATGGTCCTCGCTCTGAATAAAATAATCAAGTTATCAAATATGGCAAGATTGAGCCATGATTGATATAGAAAGCGAAAAAATGCATTGACTTTCATCGCAAACTATGAGAATATGGCAAGTCAAGCGGATCTGAAATTTTGTTAGGTGTAAATTCATATTATATAAAAAATTTATATAATATAAAAAATTTTACCACTTCCATCACTTTACATATTTGAAATCTGTTGCTTTGTTAAAAACAATAAAAGCTTGTTTGCTGATGATAATCATATGATCGGACGTCGTGGTAAAGACAGGGATAAATTGTATGTTCCTTATCAGAAACTGAGCGTTTTTAGTAATAATGTGTATTGTATGGCCATACGCATTTACAATAAACTACCTTATAAGTACAAAGAGCTACCACAACATCAATTCAAAGCGGCATTATTTAATTTATTATTGAAAAATATGTATTATTCCATAAATGCTTATTTAATTGACAAACTCCATTGACTTTTGTTATTTTTTGCTATCTTTTATGTTATTTGTGTTATTAATTGTTATTTTTAAAATTTGAAGACCTGTAATTGTATGTACTAAGTATATTATTTGAATTCGATTGCTCAATTGATATATATTTTTAGCTCTCCATTTGTATTTGTATTGACTTTTTTTTTTTTTTGACTTGTTTATTTTCTTAATTCAAGGTTTTGATCATTCTCTGTTATACTATTTTACAAATGTTTTATGATAATTGTAATAAGTTTTATATGTTAATGATGTTGCCCAATATGTTTCTTCATAATCGTTTACCTTTGACTGAATTATATAATTGACAAATTTTCTAAATTTATGACTACATTTGCACGCTGAAATGTCAGCAGTATGTGACCGGACATTTATTATTTGTAACAACATTTATAACGCACTTACTGGCAAATAAAGATTTTATTATTATTATATTATTATTATCTTTATCTAAACCTTGCTTGCTCAAAAACATGATTTAATGATTTTGACTCGATAGTTTTTTTTTTTCGAAAACACGTCTAATAAAATACTTTTTCTTAAATTACTAAGTAATTATGAAATCCATATGCCTAGAAATAATTAAATACAATCTCCACACTATTGTTCGAACTTTGGTTGCTCAAAATTTACATAGCACTAACAATTATTTTTTTATCGATTTTTGAAACGATTTCAGTATCTGAGCGGTGTCGATGGTGGCGATTTCTATACAATACGCGACCTTATGTCGGCGTGTTAAGGTGCTAACATTTCAAGAAAAGACATTTCGATGTGCTGCCTTAAGTGCCTACTAGGAATCTATTTATTGTAACTCCTACAGACAATAGTCATGAATATGTTCACGCCTGGACTTATTTGAGTCAAAAACTAGTGTGACATCTCCGACAGATTTGCTTACCTAATTGATTATACTTAGTAGATATTGTGATACTTCGATTCTCGTGCGTTGGAACACAATAATAGATTTTTATCATTAGAATATGTTAAACATTTAAATGCAAGCATTGATTCTTCTAAAATCTTTAATTTAAGTATGAATAATCGCAAGCGTTTCGAAGACAAATGACTAGGTAGCTACGCTGCGCTCCAACTAGACTCTGCATGGACTTGGTATACTCTAAGACTGAACTGAATATAATAGGTTCAATTGACTAGGTATTGGTTATGTTGCAGTTATTATTTGGAGACGACTCGATTACATTGAACTACTTGGTTACGTATCCGTCACGCACTGGTTGCTAGCAGACGATTTATATAGGTACAGAAGACAGCACATGAGGCGTTACAAATCTGTCAAAAAAATTTACCTGAATCTAAACTCTATACCCTCGACATTAGGTTGAAATTGTTTGGGGAGCTACGTTAGCATATAACGTAAAAACAAAAATGTGGAAAGTAATTTCGAGGCGTACCGCCAGGCCCCGGTAGCTCAGTGGAAGAGCACTCGTCCGGCAAACGAGAGGTCCCAGGTTCGAATCCTGGTCGGGTAATGTTTATTTATCACATTTTTCATTTATTAAAGAATAATTGAGCATTTAAAATGCAAAAACTTAAAAACATTATTAAAAACATTGCAATGCTTCACTTTAACTGGGATTCACAATTTCTGTAAAGAAATTGGTCTCGGGTGGTCTTAGCTGCAAAGCTATACCATAAGATGGAGCTACGTTAGCATATAACGTAAAAACAAAAATGTGGTAAGTAATTTCAAGGCGTACCGCCAGGCCCCGGTAGCTCAATTTGAATTTGAATTTGAAGAGCACTCGTCCGGCAAACGAGAGTTTCCAGGTTCGAAGCCTGGTCGGGTAATTTTTATTTATCACATTTTTCATTTATTTGTTTGGGGAAATTTGACAGGTAATGTAACGCTTGATCTGCTGCCTTCTGTACCTCGATTTCGGTGTGGAAGGTATCTACCTACCTATCTTCAAGTCTATATTACTGTATTTCTTGTATGGCAGTATTTAGCAGCGTAGTACTATCATTTAACTATGAATAGGTATTAACATAAAGTTCTTGCTTTTTTTAGAAAGACGTTAAGGTGAGCTACAAGGCCACACTCCCAGTCCTGAAGTCATACCCTAAAGTGAAGGTCGACGTGAAATGGGAGCTCAGAACCAAAGACGTGGACCTCATCTGTATCATCATCCCAGCTAGAATAAACTAAGATTAACTTTTGGTACCTATACAATATTTAGATATTAAGGATCGTAAGGTTATATTTTGTAAAAGCTTATTGAAAAGACTCTTTAAGAGTTTTCCTTTTTCTTGAGGACAGCATCGCAGGAATTGAAATTAATAGCTATGTACCTATGTGTTATTTTAGGAACTTAAAATCTGAAGTTAAATAAATAAGAGCTGCGAAAAGTTTAGTTAAAACAGTTAAAATGAATATCTGCATGTGTTTAATTGGAGTTGATTGTACTTTTTTTTCCGGAAATTAAAATTTTCTTTTTCGTTCTCCAAATTGCAATATGGGGAGTGACGTCGGGAGGTTGAAATTGGAACACAGCGTAGAAAAGTTCAACAATTTGCTATGAATAAATCCAAAGACATTTTAGTTACATAATACGTATTAATGATAATGCCTATTGTCCCTATAGATTTTTTTTTGTAAGCAGGTGCAATCATTTTAATGTATCTATTTAAAAGTTACACTCGATTATAAATCTTGCCAAATGATTTGTGTGTAATCGGAGCCGTAACTTGATTTGTAATAAAAAAAACACCACGTGTGAGCAGTTGTTTTATTTCTTAAAACTCAATCACCTAGTTACTTTAGCTTAAGTACCTTTTGGAAGTGCGTCATTTTGATCTAACCAAAAAAAAAAAGATCTCTCATTATGCCCCTGGCAGATACCTACCTAGGTAGTAAGTATACCTATAATTTGGGAAAAACTCATACCTTCTTAATATGCCTAATTGATTGAATCAGGCGTTACTTTGCGGAAATCCATGACAACCACTATAGCTAAGTATAACCTTGCTAATTTCGCGACTCGAACTTGCACTAGTGATGCAGGATTTTCGTGTGTTGGTTCATCGCCCTCCCTCCCTCAAGCAAGAAGCAAGGAATGCAATCGATTATACTCCCGCTTGGTGGTAGAATTTCGTCAGGGTCCGACCGGTTAGCGACCATCCTTTTTCAGTGTACTCAATTTTCGATGAAATTTTTATATGGGGCCAGCTCTGACGTATGCTCTATCATACGAAAGAACAATATTCAACATCGATTCATAATTGTCCAAAAACAAAGATACAAAAAAAACATACACACGAATTGAGAACTTCCTTTTGAAAGTCGGTTGTAATAAGCTACTATTGTTCCACGCGCACGTAAGTAATCGTGTGAACCTGCCTTAGATAAGTCCCACCCAACCTGGTCGTTCTGCACCGGTGGTACAGAAAGCCGTAGGTCTAGTGTTCCAAACCTGTCAAAAAATTGTAATTGAATCTGAACTCTATGCTCTCGACATTAAGTTAAAAATAGGTTGGGGTTTGACAGGTTTGTAACGGTTGAAGTGCTGGAAACTATGCTACCGGGCGCGTTGGATAAAAGTGTGCCATCGGGAGCTCCAACAGCAGCGTTCACCGGGCTGGATGGCACAAATAATAATAATAATAAACTCTTTATTGTACACCAACATGGTTACATAGGAAAACTTAATTAAATTTTACAAAAGAACTATTGTACAAAGGTGGCCTTATCGCTGGTGAGCGATTTCTGCCAGGCAACCTACGCATTATGGGAAATTAAGGTGGATGGGGTACACGGCTTATAATAAATAAACTAATTACTAATAATTACATACATAAATAATGATAGCATAAATGTTAATAAATAAATATATACTTACATACATACATATATAATACAACCGATATAAAATAAATATACAGGGTGTAATCTAATTGCCCTATAAGGACGAAACATGTATGTGCTAACACATGCAAGTAAATATCTTGGTGAAGTCAGAATTTTAATATCATGATTTTTTTAATTTTTCACTTTCAAACAAACTAAATCAATATTATTTAAAAGCAATTTCACGTAGGTACATAGAAAATAAAAAAATAAAAATCGTGATATTCAAATTCTGACTTCACCATAGTATTTACATGCATGTGTTAGGACATACGTGGTTTGGCTCTATAGGGCAATTAGATTACACCCTGTATAGATATATATAGATAGTTAAGATTAACAGTGTTTCACCTGGTAATGTCGTTTAAGCAATCGTTTAAAACTTCGTGGCGTGCGTGCTAGACGGATTTCAATCGGCAATTCATTCCATAACGACACTGATCGGACAAAAAATTACTTACTTAAAAATGTGGAGGTTCGCTACATATAGCACAGTTTTGTTCATTCAGCATTTATCAAAAAACATGTGTTTTAAAGTTTAAATACTTACAACGTGTAACAAAATGGAGAGATAAAACTTAAGGGTTAGCTTCTATACCATACGTACAATATACAGTAGAAGAATTAGCATGATCAGTGCTGGTTTAGACTTTCATACAAATTTATTTAATTATTTTACATCAAAATATTTTGATAACCCTAGTCAACCTAATAAGCTAAAACAAGTCTTGTGCCGCATTCAGTGACCTTATGACTTTTCCCGCACCGGCTGAACTTTGAAGTATCTGTCTTAGTTACCCATCACTTTATTTTTACGTCATCTGTTATCGAATAGATTTCATCAAAAGCTAACAGCTGTTTTTAGGGTTGACACTTAGATATTTTGATCTAAACTTTGAACTTGTTTTTCGGCCGAACTGTAAAGATAACAAATTAACGTTACTGTTAATTATAAACTACATCACCAAATATACAATTCCCTTAAGTATTATCTCTTCAATATGTTACTTGTTGTATAATTTTAAAAATAATAAAAATACTGGCTGGTACTATTAAGTTGCTATTTATTATTTAAAAACCCTTTCTTATATTTATTAGATACTAGCTTTATCCCGCAACTTCGTATGCGCTTAACTAACCTTTTCTTGGAAATTTCAGAAACTATACAACCAGACACCCACTGAAAAACCTTTACACCAAGTTTCACATTGGTGCACTCAAGGAATAAGATTTTTCATACAAACTAAAAAGTCTTATATTTCCCGTTCCCGTACGAATTTCGGGAATTCCTTCCTTAGTGCACCTCTACATCCCCTAAAGAATGTATGTTCCAAATTTCAGCTCTCTACGCCCAGTAGTTACGGCTGTACGTCGTCTGTCAGTCACTCAGTACCTCAGTCACTCAGTCAGTAACGGAACAGTTTTATATATAGTGATTGAATTTGATAATGTTTATGTAGGTAATAAATTTAGGTACTTAATATCTGTACAGTCAATACAGTCAAAAGAACATAAAAATACAACTAAATGAACTTATGAATGAACATACTAAAATGAACTTATGAGTAAATAACAAAAAAAAATTCATTGGTTGCGGGGGTAACTAATTAAAAAGGCCCCTGGCAATATCCGGTGCAAAGGTGCCCATAACGCTCGCTGCATTACCACGCTGGATTGCTATAGCAATTCTTTGCCCCAGAAATGTCTCCGCCCTAGGATCGCATTCTTTTTCCCGTAGTCGACGACCGATTGCATTTATGAATTTTTTAGTGTCCCCGCCCCGGCACCCCATTGTTTCCACTGCTAGAGGAATATATGAGTAACTATCTGTGAGGGCTGAGTATTTTAACCGTTTTCTGTCGGCCGCCAACTCTGCCGCGGCACTTTCATAATACTTGCGATATGACTGGCCGCAAAGGTGTCGACGCAAGTAACGTCCCACAACAGACACCTTCCCCTCTCCCACGGTACCATGGTCAAACCATCAGTCTTTTTGCCATCGGTCCGAATAAGGTCTGGGGGCTCCAGAACACAAGGAACTTCTGCAGATACCAATGCTTATATCTATAAAAACACATTTGTTGTTCTGCTGAAATTAATAACCATAATAAAATTACCAATGATTTAGATATAGGATGCTATATTTTTTTGTATAAAAATATATAATGACATATAGTTAATAAAATCTTAAATCCTTTAGGGCTAAACCTAAATAAAATATAATGAGTATCTTATCAAGTTACTTCCTTATTAAAATAGGAACTTATGCTAGCATATATCATTAATCAAACACAATTTTTTGCCTGCATCCATAGGCAGGCACAGATACTATTTGTCATTGAGTTAGACTTTTGGTTGACAAACTCATTTAATTCCATACATAAACTTTAGTGTAACTGATCATAAATACTTTATTCTTTTTTAATAGGTCCCTTACATTTATAACAAAGCTGTTGACTTTTCGCTTTTTTAAAATGCAAATTAAAATCTTGTTTAAAAATCTTTCTATACATCGATTCTTTAACAGGTTCATATGGTCTATTTTCTTTACTACAATCCGCAACATACATCAAGTACATATTTTTGACACTTAAATTGGAATCTAAATATTGCCGCTTCCTAGAATGCTGTTTAATAGGCTTAGACTCAATGGTTTTAAATGTTAAAATATGTTTCCGAACCTGTTCTTTAACTTCATTTGGTAATGAATGTCTGCTTGCTGCCGACAAGCCTCTACCATCTGGCTTATGAATGTTCTTCTCTGACTTTCCTAAATGCACATTGTAAACAGGTTTTTGAGATATGGCTAGAGTACCTAAATAAAAGTTTTTACAAACAGTATGACGAATTGCTCTGACTAGAAAGAAGTACTTAAAGGAATATTTTCGTCGCTGTGTGTCAGTTGATACTCTTCTAACTAAATTACGTTCTGTGGTGTTTAGAAGGAAATGTCTTTTTTCATTAGCATTCAAGGAATAAAATGCTTTGAATATATGTTCCCGATCCATATCACTTATTCTTTCATTACATTTGAATTTACAAGTTGTAAGGCAGTCTTTTCTGTTTTGTACTTTTCTTTCAGGAACATATTTGCCACGCCTACTGATATAAGCTTCACCACTTTGATGTTTAAGTTTGCGAACATTACATGCCCATTTTTTGGGGTTGGGAACTTGACTACGCATTTTTTTATTCACATTGATGTATTCTACTTTGATTGTTTCTGTTTCTTGATCTGTCTGCAATTTTTGGCTGAAATTTTAAAGATTTTTATTATCATACTAGTTTTTACAATTAAAGCATAGTAAAATAATACTTTATTTTAGACCACTTACTCATTTGCAATTTCTACTGTATGTAATTCTGGCTCCATTTTGGTAACAGTTCGCTGATCTTCTATATAATGCTCTAAGTGTCCATAGTATTGCTGTTGGACACCATTTACAATGACATGCTGCTTAAACACAGAAGGCACAAGCATATGAGATGCAATTTGCAGCTGTGTCAAATCTGTCTGTAGAATTTGTGACTGAATACCAGTTTGCAATGGCTGTATGGCATGTAAATTTGTCTGTTGACATGAAACAACAATTTGATTGTGAGACATCTGAATTTGTTGATTTTGAACCTCAACATGCTGAGCTGTTAAAGGAATATGTAAGGATTCTGATGTGATACTCTGCTGGTAAGATAATTTTCCTTCAGAAGTTGTCAGTGATGATGGATGAGCAATGTGAATAATTTGCGGACTTTGCAACTTGGTATTTGTATTTGTAGGCTGGTAGACCTGGACTAAATGAGGTATACTCGGTGCTCTAGATTGCAAATGTTCCATGATTAAATGCTAGGAGCTGAAATTTGCGTAAATATTGCGTTACTTAGACTGTTATGGCGAACAAGTTATTGTATTTGATTGATATTTGTGTTTTGTCTACGGAATAATTTTATTTGCTGTATAGATAATTAATTTTATTTGGTTTATTACTCAGAAACGTTGACACCGAAATAAAATAAACAAAAACACTAAGCTGATAAACTCGGCAAGCTGGGCTGACATTGACAGTTAATGACATTGGTGGATTCATTGAGTAATGAGTATAATAGTGCATTCATAATTATTAAGTGAAACGTAAAGTACCCTAAAATACAATCGTCACATTACCTCATTCGGAACTCCATTATCTGAACAGGGATATATTATTTAACTTAATTGAAATATACTGACCAGCACGGAAACTTGGCTACCTATAATTTTTTTGGTAACTTCAGTTATAATTACTGGTACAACTATAATTATTTTTACTGAGTAATTATTTACTGAGTAAACTTAACCGAAAGGTAAAGAATTCATTACGGAACGCATGACTACAAAAGCATATAGCGGGAGGTGGTGTGCGTGTGGCGGGACAGAAGTATGAGCTTGTTGACTGAGGCAGAGTGGCGCGTTGGGAAAAGTATAGGGAATTCTGGTGAAAAAATAAAACCCACCTACTTTTATTACATAATTATGATCAGAATCGAGTACAGTGTTCCCTTCAATTTGTCACCCTATATAATTTACATTAAGACAGTCATTAATAATCACTTGCGCTGTATAATTTACATTATACAGCATTCCACAACACGTGAAAATAATAAAATTTAATTAAGATTAGGCTGACCCCCTGTCACTGCTACCTATAGTCTCTATCCATCATTGTAATACCTCTAAAGTCATAAATGAGATGAGATGGTCTTATAATTCTGGTGTTCTGCCTACCCCATAAGGAATACAGGCGTGAAGTTTTGTACCTATGTATGTATATAAAAAATGTACTCTGAAACAGTTGCCAACTGTGTTTCTGTAATTTTCATAAAAAAATCACCATCACCATCTAATGCATCCCGAGAAAGTCGCAGTTGGGTGTGAATTGTGTGCTAGCGGATATAATTGTTTGAAAACGACGTTGTTTAGGCTATCACTAACAACGGCAAGTGCTCCAGGTCGATAATAAATAATAACTGATTTTTCCGCCAGTCATGGAAAATTTGACACTTTAGAAGCGCTTTGGAAGTCATGGAAACACTTTGGACGGACATTTTGAAAACATAATATTCCATACACAATGGCCTCGACAGGTCTTCCAAATGAAAAAAAAATTTGATGATATCTCATACTCACTTTGGTAGGTTTGAATTTAAAGATAGAAAACTCTTAATGAAAGACCCTAAATAAAGGGAGGTTGCTAGCCAGGTGAACCCTGAGGGCCAACGCTGCGTCACGCGTTGAAACGAGCGTTTCATACAAAACTGCAACTTCCATACCATACGCGCGTTCGATACGGACGTTCGGAATGCGCTAAGCGCCGCGTATGATACGCGCGTACGGTACGGAAAATGTTGTGAAAGTTTGTAGTTTGAATCTCTCCTAGTAGGTGTTATATAAATCTATGGGTAGGTGTGCCTATTTGAACGGACGTACGGTACGCGCGTTCGAACGCATAAGGCAGCGTTGACACTGAAGGGTTTTATCATCAAGCTAAGATCCTACGAATTAGTTTCCTTTCAGGACAGACTTATCCATATATTATAAGGTTATTCTATGCTAACTTTACTTAGCTATACAACGTGTAACAAAATGGAGAGATAAAACTTAAGGGTTAACTTTTATACCATACGTAGAATATACAGTTAAAAAAATTAGCATGATCAGTGCTGGTATAAACTTTCATACAAATTTATTTAATTATTTTACAACAAAATATTTTGACAACCCTAGTCAACCTAATAAGCTAAAACAAGACTTGTGCCGCAGTCAGTGACCTTATGACCTTTCCCGCACCGGCTAAACTTTGTGGTATCTGTCTTAGTTACCCATTACCCATCACTTTATTTTTACGCCGTCTGTCATCGAATACATTTCATCAAAAGCTAACAGCTGTTTTTAGGGTTGACACTTAGATATTTTGATCTAAACTTTGAACTTGTTTTTCGGCCGAACCGTAAGGATAACAAATTTATTTTACTGTTACTTATAAACTACATCATCAAACATACAATCCCTTTAAGTATTATCTCTTCACTATGTTACACGTTGTATCCCTTCATTCAAGCACTGATTTTTTAATGACATAGCTTGGACAAGTCCACCCTTTTAAAATGTTCAAGTATGTTACAATGGGCAACATGCCATGTAGGTATTCACTACGGACTCACATTTATTAAAACACATACAAACAGACCAATACTTTAATATAAAATTAACTATACATTTGAATTGAATTAACATGTCATATACCTATAATAGATAACCTTATCAATACAATTCAGTCTTGCATTTGTATGATCAGTGAGAAAGGCTGCAAATTATTACTATTTACTCGGATAAATAATATTTAAGATGTATTGCGAGTTCAAATATCTGAAAAGAACAGCTAGAATAAAGAGTTCGTAGGTTCTTCATATATTCATCAAACATCTCCTACTGTGTGCCTTATACATAAAAATGCTATATTATAAAGAAATGTTTTATTAATTTAGCTATTAATGAAAATAGAACAGCGGCTTCACTTCATGTGCATTTCTATATAGTCTAAAATGATAACAACCATTAGTTACATTGATACTTCATTCGTCGAGATAAAATGTAAAGTATAATTCAACCTGATAAAATTCGGTTTACATTTTACCTATTTAAAATAGACAATATTACATTTATACAGTTAAACAGGGTGTTTAGAGGATGAGAAGCCAAATGAAAATCTGATTGACTTGCATTAGGCCTTAAGTTAAAGAGCTACCATTTTTTTCTGTATATTTCTAGGAAATACCCATCATCAATATTGTCGAATTCATTTATAGTCAAAACGGCAAACATGATCATGTCAGAAATATTTAATATTTAATTAATTTAATTTAATTATTTAATTTAATTAGTTTAAAAATTAATTTAATTAATTTAATTTAAGGACATTGCGAAAAATTCCTTAAATTGTAAATGCTAAATGATATTTAAATAGGCACAATAAATATCCAAAAGCCTTACCCATTGACCATTTCAATTTGGATACTCTCCCTCTTGACACCCTGTATAGTTAGTTATCGCAAGTCCTATTCATAAATCAGTTTCATTCATCAATTATCTAAATACATGGAAGACTTCATTTCGAAGGAAGTGTTGACGGGAGTTTTGTTGTGACCTAATGTTTTTCGTTCCTTTTTATATCAAATAATTGAATAGAATAATTGATGAAACAATGCTGTCTTCAAAACTAAACAAAGCTTACGATACGAAAATTACCCGGATAGAATACTAAGCCGGATTTCTTCGTCGTCGGATAAAAGTTATCTGAGTAATAGTGTATATATTACTCGGCGGAATAATGTTGTTTTATTTTTTATAAACTTCTCACGAGCTTGAAACTGACGGGTAATCCTTTATTATTTAGATAATTTTTATCTGATCATTAAGAAATCCGGCCCTAATGACATACATGTTAGACGAAGAAAAAACACCAAAGCCTCTGAGATGTAATCTGTTATACTGTGTCCATATAATTATTTATGCGTATTTGTCTCCATATAATTTAGAACAAACAAACCATTATAAAAGTTCACACTTCCGAAAAATACTACTAGGCCCATTTGGACTTAGTGTTTAAAGTCAAACTTAATACATAATAAAGTTCCTTAGCAACAAATGCATTAAAAATCTGAATATTTAAAACATGAATAATATATTTAAACGCCACCAAACTCGTTTCAAATGTTTTAAAAAATAATGCTTTATATCGATAGGATGAAGGAGTACCTTATTTTAGTTTGTAATTTTAACAATGTACTTTATATTCTTATTATTCTGTTTGATAGAGTAAAAATAACAAAATAAATAATTATTAATTATTGGTTTTTGGTTATATCCAATTTTTAAGCCTCTCGCCAAACAGTTGATTGTGTTCCAGATAGGAAAAAAAATATAATACTGGCACCGAGACTAACTATCGATAATAGTTCCAGCGCCAGCAACACTTATTATACATGGATTTACTTAACATGAGGGCCCCAATTCTGTAATTACAGCATGTTAACGCAATGCATTTTTTAGGTGCATTATGTGAACGCAGTGTTAACATGTTAACGCAATGGTCTTGTAGATGCATGATGTTAACATGCGATATTTTGTCAGTATTGACAATGCCACTAGGAGAACCATTGGTGTACTACATGCACATCAACGTACGTGTTAGGTTACAGAATTGAGACACTAGTAACCCAAAAGCTTGTTTATCCCTTAGGTATAGCATAAAAACGCAACTCTCGCAAGTTAACTTAATAAATCATTGTCCAATATATTATGCTAAATAAACAATTAATCATTGTCAGTAAAGTTTGTTAATTAACATGGACGTGTAATTAACGTATGAAGGTTAATCTTTGGTTGCTTATCAATAAGTTATTTACCAATACAGAGAATCTTTTGATGCAATCGCGGGTTCACTGTACCTGGTTTAGGTTATTAAATTGTGTATAAGCATGTACAGTCAGCTCCCGAGCTGCAAGAATTTAGTGATTTTTATTCATTCAGCTCTTCTTAATTATTTTGCAATTGAGAACACATAGTTTAAGTTAATTCTGCATATAAGTCAAATTTTAGGCAAATGAAGTTGGCAATTTCCAAAAAAACAATTTTATACGAGGACACAGTCTGGTTACACTCAAGCTTACTGTACATACAAAACAAAAGAGTAAATTATTAAAACCTGACCTTTTTACCTTAAAAACAAAACGCCATAACCTTTAAAAGCTAAAAATTCTTAAAAATACAAGTATTATGTTAATTTACCCGGGACTTAATATGTTAAAATTTGGCAGGTGAGTTGTACTTATTGTTTAAAAAGTCGTATACGTAGTCGTAAACGACCAACATGATGGCTCCTCCGGGGCCCAGTCGAAGTACTTTGGGAAGCAATCCTTTGTATAAGGCTCGGAACCTGTGAACAAAAATATAATTAGTATAAAATCCAAATGTATGAAATGTCCGTGTAGGGTTGACTTATAATAGCCCTACGGCCTGTGGGTAAGCGTGTCGTAAATAAAAAAAAATCCCCAGACAATCACACCAACTACATAGCCCCAAAGTAAGCATAGCTTGTGTTGTGGGATACCATATAGCGAACTAGGGGAAACCTAGAATATAAATACTAGAGATGCAACGGATAGTAGATACCGGATATTCGGCCAACCACGTGGCCGGATGGCCGAATTTCCGGCCGCCGGATATCTGGCGGAACTTAGCCGTTTGGTGCAGCGCACACAATCTTGCGTTGGCGGCGCGCGAACGATTTTTTTCTGTGAGTCTTTTTTTGAAGCTGACCTTATTTATTTAGAGAAGCGAAACCGCCTGCTACCTCTCAATGCAGAGAAATTAGTTTTTATTCACCATAATTTGCCCTTAGTGCAGTATTAGTACTATTTTATTCATTTTCTACTAACTACTTATATTTCTTAAGACTAACAAAATAAAGTAAATAATTACTTAAAATCATTTTTTTATACAGATCTTTTTTATAATTCGGCCGGATGCCTATCCGCCCGAATATGTAGTTATCCGGTATTCGGCCGGATCATATTAAGGCCGCCGGATAGGCCGGATACTGGATAGTTGCCGAATATCCGTTTCATCTCTAATAAATACATAAATAGATAAACACTCTGGGTGTCCAGACCATTTTTTTTTCTTGTTCCGGTCGGGAATCGAACCCGCAACCACTGGCGTCTGAGGCAGATAGAATTACCTCATCGCCTAAGCGGTCGTAAAAGGTGACAAATCCGAGTGACCCCCGCTTGGTGGTATCCCGTTAGGGTCCGACTGGCTAGAGGCCACCCTTCTTATAAAATCTGCCGCTAAATGTTCCCGCTCCGGCGGGGATGTGTTCCGGCAATATTTTATGAAGAGCCACTTCTTTCCTAGGCCCATGTGCTTATATCTTTGATCTCATCTTCACTAACTATCAGGAGAGTTTGATGTCAAAGGTCTTAAATAGTCTTAAATAAATAAAATGGTTAAAAAAAAATCGTGTGGCACTCGGAGACTGCCGCGGTAAAGCTATTGCATAGCATTTTTTATCAACTTATGCAATTATAATCTGTGCCGGTCAGAGTGGGGGGTGTTAGGTTTTCTTCGTTACGGAATTTCTGGATTCGGTCGGCGCTATAAAAGCCGACGACAGAGACAAAGAAATTGTCGTAAAAATGAATAAGCAATCACTCTTAAAATAGTCTTTTTTTTAACCTATCTTCAGATTTGCCAATCTACCGTTTTCATTTTTTTAATACCGTATTTTTATAATCACCACTTTCCATATCCGAAATTTTTGGTCACTTTTGTATTTCGTCAATAAATAAATCAGTATCGAAATGTTCGATCTCCATTTTCAGTTGATGTGTGTTTGCTATAAATACATGGAAGCGCGCGATTAAATGTAAAACAACATGTCGGCTCATACATCTCGAAGCGCGCGGCAGACGCCTGCGCAACGCGCGCTCGTTCGGAAAAATGCAAACGCCCATTTAACGCACTTTCATGTGTATGCATCAATAGAACTTCTGGTTCTCAAAGAGCGCGTCGGCAAAGTTGAAAGCTGCATAGTCATGATGCATTTCATTACGAAAATCAAACCATATGTTTTAATTGTTAAAGTGCTTTTTAACCTACTGTTGTAGTTTGTATCTAGACTGGGTCATGAATTGACTTTATTTTTCTTAAATTGTCTTCATTTTGACTACTGTGTGAATCCACTATGTTATCTATTTCAATTAGCAACAACATTAGACCAGAAGCAAGAGTATTTAAAGCCAGAGTAAAGGAAATATCTTATCAGTATCAAAGATAGGCATCATACATAGGGTTGTCAACTTTTTTTTCCAAGAAATAAAGTATATTTGAGGCTGAAAAGAACATCAAACCGTATTTTTGAAAAATAAACAGTATTCAATTTATAATTTTTTTAACACATATTTTTAGAGCTTCTTTCACAAATTATATTAATCACAGTCTAGCATATAAAGTGTGAAACTTTTTATGCTGAATACAGAATTTTGTATAAGTACTTTATTTTTGTTCAACAGTAAACAGTATAATATAGTGAAATACAGTATACTACTGTTAAAAACAGTATGGCTGGCAACCCTAATCATACATGTTTATTTGCATTGCCGGAGTTTGATAAGAATACATAATAATAATAAAAATAATGATCACAATTAACATACAAAGGGCGGCCTTATCGCCGAAGCGCGATTTCTGACAGGCAACCCAGGCATTGTTGGAAATTAATGTGGGCGAGGTGTACGGCTCGTAAAATAAACTACATACGAATAATTACATATACATACATAAACGTTTACATAAATAGGTACTTATGTACTATATAAATAAATACTATATCAATACACATATAAATAAATATAGATAGTTAAGATGGACAGTGTTTCACCTGGTAATGCCTTTTAAGCATTCGTTTAAAAATGCGCGGTGTGCGCGCCCAGCGAATTTCAATCGGGAGCTCGTTCCATAACGACACCGTTCGTATAAAAAAAGATTTTCCTACAAATGTGGTTGTGTGCGATGGTGTCGCCAGGAGTAAATTCGATGAAGAACGCAAGTTTCAGTCGTTATTGGTATACCGATAATTCAAGCGGTCTTTTAGGTACGCAGGTATCGCTTTATCGTACAGAATACGGTAGACTAGAGAAAGAATGTGAGTATTCCGGCGAAGGCGAATAGGAAGCCACTTGAGTTCAGTGCGGAATTCAGATATGTGGTCGTATATGCGTAATCCAAATACAAACCTTATGCAGAGATTTTGTAGCCGCTCAAGTCTATTTAGCAGTTCTTCAGATAAGTCTAGATAGCTGGCATCAGCATAGTCGAGAATAGGAAGTAAGAGAGATTGTGCAAGCGTAATTTTAGTGGCAGTAGGGAGGAAATTACGAAGACGCTTGAGCGAATTCGCCGCGGCAAACATTTTCCTGCTCAGCTCAGTGACTTGTGGTTTCCATGAAAGCGTTCGGTCAAAGATAATTGACAAAAATAGAATCATAAGAATGTAGGTATATCTATCTCATCTTTGACCTCAAAGTCACATACCAATAGGTGAGGTTGAGGTCTGACGTGTTTTTATTGAAAACATAAAAAACTTATTAGTAATTATACACTGTAGACGTGAGATAAGTAGGAAACATATATAAATAGGATAACAGAAACACCCTTGTAATGTTAGGAGAACAAATTAACGGACTACAATGTTGAAAATAGAATATGAGCAAAGTGTCTTATTTTAGCAAATCACTAACTTAAAGGATAACAATCTTTATTTTAGTAGTAGTCGGGTATAAATTTGCTTAAATACAAACCACTAGGTATTTTGTGTAAATTTCGTTGCATTGTGATAATAATTGACATGAACTGTTGGATTGTATCCAAATAACATAAATATGTGGTGAACTGTTTTAATTCAATATGAATTTTAGGAAAACGTGTAAAAACGAAATCTGTTTTCCAAATTTTTTATTTTGTATGAAAAGAAGCGTTTTTTTGTTTTATCTCACCTTTTCGTCGTCATCATGATCAGGGTGCAATACCCAATCAAAAACTTAATAGTGTGAGCACAGAACTTTGTCGACTCGTATGTTTACGAATGTTCGTATAATATGGAGACTTTTTGTTAGCAATAATTGAAATTTATCCATTGCCGCACGGCCAGCTTAAATAAATGTGTGCCTTGTTAATTTTGAATGTTTTTAAACATGTAGTACTCTTAAATAACTGTAAAATAAAATAATTCAATGTTACTAAAAACTTGCAACCGACTACATACTATACGAACATTCGTAAACATACGAGTCGACAAAGTTCTGTGCTCGCACCGCAGTTTCGCTCTGCTTGCTTTTCCACACAGATTAATCAATATATTAATGTCGCATGGGTCGCGCAAAAACCAATGATGAAATTTGTTTAAATCACACAACATTTTAGAATTATTATTTAAATGTCTATTTCCCCAGATCTCTAAACCTTCCATGTTGGTCTGGGAGCAAAGTAAAAACATAGAATGAGCCAGCTGCTTCTCTTCCCAGGTGTACTTTAAAAATCACTTAAGATACAGAGGTTTCATTGGAAGTTTTATTGGGGACGATATGCTGACCCCCTGTTACTGCAATAGGGACTAAGTATTCCATCATTATAATACCTCTAAATTTCTCAAACGTGATATCAGATGGTATATAACCTCTGGTGTTCTGCCTACCCCAAAAGGGATACATTCGTGAAGTTATGTATGTATGTATCGCTCACCCTTCTTCTCTATAGACGAGTAGTATAGCGCCGCTGGTGGAGTTATACTTGACAACCCCGGGGATCGGCTGAGGACCCTGGATCCTGCTCTTGGCCACGTCGAAGGGAGTATTGGCACAGGACCCCAGCACTCCTGATGTAAATCCGATCACCACCTTTCTACCCAACTCTAATACTGGATCCTGTAATGTTATTAAGTAATATTATTTTAGAGTAATCCCAGCAAAGTTTTCTTTGTATTTTATTGATAAAATCATATGGTATGGTTTTATTGATATATCTATTTTCCAAACATGAACTTAGATGAAAAAGTTATTTTTTTGGTGCGAGTTTTATCCTGAGTTTGTATCCTATTTCGATTTTATCGGAAAGTTAAAACACAAAGTTTAGGTACCTATAAAAAATAGACCACTTATAAAAAAAGACCGAGAGCTTTCACCCAGGCGGCTTATGTTAATATAATCAGAACACTGACGAAAAGATATTCCTTAAGTAAATCATGAAATTTATAAAAATGTGGATCACAGCAGCCCGACTAGCGGA
This sequence comes from Stenoptilia bipunctidactyla, assembly GCA_944452665.1. Lineage (NCBI taxonomy): Eukaryota > Metazoa > Arthropoda > Insecta > Lepidoptera > Pterophoridae > Stenoptilia > Stenoptilia bipunctidactyla. The sequence continues at coordinate 3,448,524 of OX101735.1, read as the reverse complement.
TAAACTATCCCTAGAAATATCACGAAATTTTATACAGCTCATTAATTGTAACCCCACTGAGGTTTTCTAATGGACAAAGCTCATCTCCGGCCTGACAGTCGAAGACGTATATTCCCTGACTTTTGTAGATGGGGAAACATTTATAACAGCAATTGTTTTAGATAAAAGGTTACATTTTAGTTAGGATAGTTATAGTTCTACCCTATTTCTCCCCTACTGTGTAAGAAGATTCAGAGAATTAGCAACAACGATTTTTTGCAGGGTTACGGTAGCGACTTCACCTTTTGTATAACGATATTTTATGTAACTAACAACATAATAGATATTATAAAAAATCCGGTAACAGTATGATATCTGACAGAAAGTGCCTATCTAAAACCACGATAAAATATTGTATTTAATGACAGAGACATAAACTTCTGATAAAACTAAACAAACAAGAAACTATTATCTTAAATGTTATCTCAAATTTTCTGCAAGCTATAAATGAAAATAAACTCTATTGGAGCCGGTTATGTTTACTGAATCAATGAGTTGAGTAATTAGCAGGTACGTATGTAACTAGTAGCTTCTTCACACGGTTTTTCTTGCGTAACTGTCGAGCTCTTGTGAAGTTATTGACAAAATATAAATAGTACATAATAAATGTGAGAAAGATTAAAAAAAAATCAATTATTGTTTCTGGGATAAGGGCGATCTTTTACCTCAATCTCACCTGATCGTAAGTGAAGCACACAGGTTTGGAAAGACCTGTCTCTCCATAAAATATTGCCGGAATATAGAAGGGGTGATATTTGGCTGTCGATTTTATATGAAGGGTTGTTGCTACCCAGACGGACCCTGAAGAGTTCCTACCTTTAAAATACCAGTATTGAATGTATTTTTTCACATTGGTGGATGTTATACATCTGCAAGATTATGTTATTGTACAAAGTTCCCGCGGTAACCCGCAGCTATCTTTATCCAAACCCCATAAACTCAAATACTATGATTTTATACAAACAGGGTGTTCTGTGGAACATTGAACATACAAAAATGGGAGGTAGGTGGGGTCTGCTAATGACTCAGTCCCAAAGATTTGACCTAAGTCCAAAGAATACTATGGTTTTATTTGAAAAGCCTAAAACACTATGATAGTTAAAAAAAATTGGCAAAAATGATCCAACCAGGAATGGCAGAGACATTTGCTTCTAGTGGATAGTAAAAATAAAAAAGTATTCACTATAAAAACCAACACATATTTAAATTTTTAAATAACTTGTTAAAGAGAACACTGTGTGGAATACATGAATTTATTTATGCAAAGGTATGCAAAAGTTTACCAAAGTCTGAATCAAATCCAAGAACTCTCCATTGTCCCACAAATCCTGTTTAAAAAAATAATAACAATAAAAGTTTACTCACATCATATTCAGGAATGACACCTTTAACACTGTGATAGAATCCAAAATAAACCATATTAAACACTCCGTTCCTTGCAATAGTTGCTGTCAGTCCTTTGTTTAACCCTTTTGATCCATAACCATGCTCTAACACAATCTGCCTTGTCACTGACCAAGTGGTGGGGCTTTTTGATGCTAATGCCCTGTTGGACTGTAGAGTAACTTTGACAACTTCAAATGGGTTAACCAGTATGGCCTCTGTGATACCCGCACCGAGACCCGCTAAAGAGAATGTCTGAAAATAATTACAGTTTAAGCTGATAAACGCAAAAGTTAGAGTGAAGGTTTTTTTTTGCTAGCAGTTGATTATTATATTCATTCATTTTTCATATAAAATCAAAATCTGGAATTTGGTTGTCATCACTGTTGTGTTTTAAAAGTAGGCTTGAGTATTGAGAATTAATTTTGATATCTGCATTACTAACATAACAATAAATGGATAAGCTTTTACTGGACAGACTGTACATAAATACTATAATTTTTCAAAATAAGCACCAAGAGAGATTTGTAAAAAATATTATTTGAAACTTATCTGCCCATAATTGTATGACTTAAATAAATACATGAAATTAATTAACTTATTTAATTCCTGTAATGAGGATCACATCATTGAAATTTGTGTATGACAATAAAAGTAGAAAAATTATACATAAAATGCAAATATACTTTTTTCCACCTTTTTTCAGGATATAAAAGTCCGAATGGAATTATAACTAAAATAACACTCACCAGTGGTGTAGGAGTACTGGATCCAAACATAAAGAACCTTTTATACTGTTCAAATGTAACAAACTTTACAGCTCTCTTCGGAGTTTCAGCCAATATAGGTGGGAGAATTCCTTTCCAATACGACGCCAATCCTTCGAATTTGTACATTTTGCGAATGCAATCTACAATACCATTATAATGATGAGGATCAAGAGGTATCCTCGATTTTAGTGAAGACTGCAATTGCAATCTTGTCTTCACCAGGTCTAAAGGATGCATTATACAGACTTCTATAAATCCAGCACTTCCACCGGCGCCAATTTGCATGGCTGCCTGTTTAAAAAGCTTATCAAAGTCGGACATTTTAAAAATAATATAACTTTTTCTAATTTGCTAAATAATTCAATGCGTCCATCTATTTCAAGAATACGCGTCTACTGATTGAGATAATTTTTGTTATCGTAAAACACAACATTCCATCAAACCAAAATAAACAAAACATAGAGTAAACCGGAGACAGGATAGAGTGAGTGAGTAAGCAAATGGGAAGAAACCATCAAACCACCATAGAGTAACTTTTAATGAAACCACGATCATTGCGCTCACCACACTTGATAGCATCGCACCTGACTGTCATTCTCAATAATTCCGAAGTTCACAATAATAATGCCTCGTTGGTCTATTTTGGAATGCAAAAATGATAGCACAAAGCAATATCTATCCAATGGAGGTATTTCGCACCATCGGTTACCTAGTAAAATTTTGATATATTTTTCAATAAAATCATAAATCATATAAATCTATAAACTTCAACGTTTACATAAAAACATTAAATGAAAGTGTACTTTGTTCTATTAGAATAAAGTCCATTTTACATTAACATAATTTATCTAGTTATTCAATTAGTGGCGAGGGTTCAGTGGTTTTAGATTTGTCGATATCGATTAAGTAAGCTATGGATATATTCATATTTCACTTCACGAAGTTAGGAATTTAAAAAATATAGCATAGAGTAACTTATATACTGGTATAGAGTCGTCACTAACAAATTTGGTACTAGCGCGATCTAGCGGAAAACAACCGTACCTCGACAACCAAAACCCAGCTGCGCTGCTCTAGCTTGTTTTCTCAAGAAGGGTAATTTTAAACAATAACTTAAGACTTTGGAATAGCTAGATTCATAAAATTACGGGTTAATCAGGTTTGGGTATGATGAATCCAGCAGTTCAATCAAAGTCTATGTATTGAAATAAATAAAAGACAATTTAGCAGTTGCGTGATTTATTAGGTTTTCTTTTTCGGTGTCCTTGTAACGTGCGTAAGTCCAAGGTGCTATGCGAAGAATTCAGAGTCTGGGAGCTTGCCACAGTTTTAGATTTATAAAACACAAACCAGAGCACATTCACGAGTCACGGGAGGAAACGGAATGAAAAAATTCATTCTTCACTCATATCAGTCTCTCAATCACTTTCGTTTTGACATTTTGTGCATCAACATAGTAGAGCTGTCAATGTTTTGACAACTAGTATTATATAGTAGTATTACAAAAAACTTCAAGATTTTCCTAACTTTAAATCATTGCATAAAATCTATTTCATGTCACTATCCACTGTGGATTAAATAATGTATTGGGTATTTTTTGCAGTCATAAAAAGAAATTTTCATATGCTTGGAACGCACCCAATTAGTTACTTTAACTGCGTAGAACGCACCAAATTAGAAAAATCTACGATTTTTTTGTATTTATGATTCAATTTAAATATTAAATATATCATCTTATATAGCGGATAAAATAATATTAATTTTGTATCAACTACTGACAGCACAATATATTTTTTCAGGAACCGTTGAGCAAAAGTGACATCTATTGGTTTAAAATGGAACATAATCTTTACCGTGTTGAGAATAATGCCATCTATCGGAAAGCATCAATACTTTTACCTCAAGAGCGAATTCTAAGGAAAGGGAAGTAATACTAAGTGAAAAAACACTGAAATATAGTATAAGCAGAAAACAACTTAGTTATGTTGTGAGTCGCAGCGACCGCCCGACAACCTGCACAAATAGCGCGCGTGCACCGCGCCACGGGTATTTTGTTCGTTGTCTCTCGAGCTGTAAGGTTGTTGGTGGTCGGTGCGATTTGCAGTAAGTCCTTTACTTGTAATTTCAAAGTGATTCATAATGTGTTTGATGATATGTGATTTAAATTAATGGTTGTTTGTGAATTATTGTATTTTAGAGGTTATTTGATTATTTTTGAAGTAAATAATTTAAGTTTGTAAAAGTTGTTCTTTTTTTATTTTATTCCTGCTTCTGATGCTAAAACCAGAAGTGGGATTCGTAATTCATTGCCCACACGTGATAAAAAGCCGAAAAACAGCCGTTAATTTAAACCATGCCGCGACAGTCTCGTTCGCGTAGCAGAACAAAGGAGTCGCACCGCCGAGAGGCTAGGCGATCTCGTAACAGAAGCAAATCGCGCCGATCCCATCATACACCTCGCTCGCGATACCGTCGTCGTACCCACAAATCAGGATCTCGGTCTCGCGAAGGTTCCGTCAAGAACGCGTAAGGCTCTATAGTGGCGCGATTAAACGCTATCGAGGGTAGTATCAATAGTGGTCGGAGTGGCGTACACTCACCGTCACGACCTCCTCCCTCACAGCACCGCCAAGTACGCCGCAAAAAGAAGAGGAGTCCTTGGTTACAAACGCTGCAGAGCGCCTGCTGGCAGCCATAAATTGTGTCCCGGTGCGATCAAACCAATATTTTGTGTCTGATTTTGATCCCAGTGTTCATGACGTCGATACGTAGCTTAGTGAAGTGGATAAAGGGCGAAGTGTAAACCTTTGGGACGATATGGAGTGTCTTGCTCGCGTTGGAAACTATCTAAAAGGCGAAGCTCGCACCTGGCTGAGCCAATGGACAAGTACCCTCCGTACTTGGTCTGCGTTCAAGTTAGAACTCAAGGCATTGTGCCCACGCAATATCGACGTCGCGAACATTCTATATGATGTGATGCATACGGAATCTGACAAATACTCCACTTATGCGGAGTACGCGCGTAAATCTCTTTTAAGGCTCAGAATAGTGACTGGGCTCAGTAACGAATTACTAACAATTATCATTATAAGAGGCATTACTGATCCTCAAATTCGCGCTATTGCCATGAATTCTAAAATGACGCCTGACAATTGTGGAGTTTTTGTCAAATTTTGTTAAACCGAATTTGAATCTTACAAAAATAATAGTTCCTTATGCTAATAGTCAATTTAATTATTATCCTTACAACAAACGAAATTTTGATTCAAGTAGCTCAAAAGTTAAATGCTATCAGTGTAGTCAGTTCGGGCATAAAAGCGTCGATTGTCCGAAGCGTTCGCGGACACAATATAGCGATAAAAACTTGTCATCGTCGGGACCGCAAATAAAAAGTTGTGCCTTTTGTAAAAAAAAAGTAGGTCATTTAGAAACTGATTGTTTTGCTAAAGAACGTTCGAATTCTAGGAATACTACAGGTGTTAATTTTTGTCGTGAAATTATGAACCTTAGAAACAGTGACGTAATAACAGGTGTTATTTCTGGAATTCCTGTCGATGTTTTGATAGATAGCGGATCTTGTATTTCGTTATTGTCTTCCGATTTATTAAAACACTGTCCTTGTAAATTAAAACCTACGCACCTATTGTTGCGTGGATTAGGCGGCATGGAAGTACAAAGTAAATTCTTCGTTACGTTGCATATTGAATTATGTGATATCACTTTAGAAGTTGACTTTTTTATTGCGGACGGTAAATATTTAAATACCCCAATGATTATAGGTACCGATGTTTTAAACAGAAAAGGATTCTGTTCAGAGGGTGAATCTGTGCAACGAGCTCACGGCGGAAACTTTTTGAATGTGAGTTTAATGTTTTGCTTGTGTTTCAGAAGATAGTTACTGGCTTTGCGTAACTGTGTGTGCGAGTATGCAGGTCTATATGTGAGTTATCCGATGCGCACGCACTGCGACTGAGAGACCTGCCTCGCAGACGTGTCTCTGACGTGCGGAGGCTCTGCTTCGTGACGTGTCTTTGACGCGTGGAGGCCCTACCTCGTAACGTGTCTCTGATGCGTGGAGGCCCTGCCTCGTGACGCTTTTAGCGTGATAGAGCTCTCGGGGCCCTAGCTCCGTAGGAAGGGGCCCTCACCCCATAGACGCGTTCCTAACGTGTGTAGTAAATCGTTAGGGCATAAGTCAGGTAGGACGAGCGAGTGGTGGCCCGAGAGTTGCGCAGCATTTTTCGAAAGTAAGTTACTCTCGAAAGTTTTTAATGTTATTTATGTTTCAGTGGAACGTTTGGTTCTTGCGTGCGTATGAGCGCGAGACGGGCGTTTGGTTTGCTGTTCAACAATGGAGAACTGTGAGAACCAATGGCAATGCCCTTCAAGACCAGCAACCTAGTGTTCCTGGCTTGGCAGACGTGTGTTGTATACACGTATCAGGTGTTGTCCTGGCAGACGTATCTGTTAGATGCGTATCAGGTGTTGTCCTGGGAGACGTGTCTTGTGTACACGTATCAGGTGTTGTCCTGGCAGACGTATCTGTTAGATGCGTATCAGGTGTTGTCCTGGGAGACGTGTCTTGTGTACACGTTTCAGGTGTTGTCCTGGCAGACGTATCTTTCAGATGCGTATCAGGTGTTGTCCTGGCAGGTGCTGTCCTGGTTTTTTTTAACGGGTTCAAAACCTGTAGAGCTCGTATACGAGCTCGATTATGAGCATGTTGGAGATGTCAGTTTAAAGACGTATGAATTCATCTGAAAGCGAAGTGAATTATCTCATGTTGTGAAAGTGTGATTTTGTTTGAGGGCCTTGACTGTGAGATGAATGACAGAATAGGCAACGGTGTCTGTTGATTTGATTAATTAACTGTCTATTTTCATTTAAGGTTGCGACGAAAACATCTCCGATGATGCTGATGAGCTCTCAGGTGTTTCCGCTGGCCCTGCTAATGCTTCTATTAGAGGCAAAAGTGACTCGGATGACAGTTGCGATAAGGACGCCTCTGTCGCGACAGCTCAAGTTGGAGGAGAAGACATCTTGGGTGCAGCCGAGGACGGTGCACATTCAGGAGTGGCCGTATAAGCAGAAAACAACTTAGTTATGTTGTGAGTCGCAGCGACCGCCCGACAACCTGCATAAATAGCGCGCGTGCACCGCGCCACGGGTATTTTGTTCGGTGTCTCTCGAGCTGTAAGGTTGTTGGTGGTCGGTGCGATTTGCAGTAAGTCCTTTACTTGTAATTTCAAAGTGATTCATAATGTGTTTGATGATATGTGATTTAAATTAATGGTTGTTTGTGAATTATTGTATTTTAGAGGTTATTTGATTATTTTTGAAGTAAATAATTTAAGTTTGTAAAAGTTGTTCTTTTTTTTATTTTATTCCTGCTTCTGATGCTAAAAATAGCATATATACAGGGTGACCTGTGGGTCACTTTTGTAATTCAAGGACGTCACCTTATCACGAATTCCCCATAAAATTTGACACTAGAATTCTTAGAATTTATATTTTGTCAATAAATTCACAAGAGCTCAACAGTTACGCAAGAAAACCCGTGTGAAGAAGCTACTAGTTACATACGTACCTGCTAATAACTCAACTCATTAATTCAGTGAACGTAACCAGCTCCAACAGAGTTTATTTTCATTTATAGCTTGTAGAAAATTTGATATAATAATAATAATATAACAATATAAAAATAATAATATAATAATAATATAACAATAATCGTCTTGCCGTACTTGAGGGAGTTTTGGCGCCAACGCTTATGTATGGAAGTGAATCTTGGGTGTGGCAGAAGAGACATGAAAGCAAGATTAATGCTGTGGAGATGAGAGCGTTGAGAAGCATGTGTGGAGTGAAATTGAGTGATAGGGTGCGCAATAGTGAAATAAGAAAGAGATGCGGATTGAAAGAAGATGTAGTGACTAAGATTGAAAAGGGTATGCTACGGTGGTTTGGACATTTGGAAAGGATGAGTGAAAGTAGATTTACGAAAGAGGTGTACAGAGCAAGAATGGATGGTGTTGTCGGAAGGGGCCGCCCTAGGCGAACGTACGCCGATCAAATTGGCGACGTTCTTAAAAAGGGCCTAGTTAAAAGTACCCGTAACCGGCGATCATGTATGAAAAGATTAATGAACGTGGAGGAAGCGAAAGAGATATGTATGGATCGAAGCAATTGGTGTTCCCTTGTCTCTGCCTACCCCAAAGGGAGACAGGCGTGAGGTTATGTATGTATGTATGTAATAATAATAATAAAAAAATAATAAATATTTCTGACACTCACACAACATTATCTAGCCCAAATTAAGTTTCTTAAAGAACTTGTGTTATGGATACTAGATAACTGATATACTTAAGAAATATATAAACATACATATTGAATAAATACATATTTTTTTATTCAAATAAACTTAAATAAACATATAAACATCCATGACTTTACGACTAATATCTGTGTTCATCACACAAATATCTGCCGCCGCCGGGATTCGAACCCAGAACCTCTGGCATAGAAGGCAATGTATGTTACCGCTACACCAGCCGGTCGTCAATTTAAGATAATAACATTTAAGATAATAGTTTCTTGTTTGTTTAGTTTTATCAGAAGTTGAAGTCTCTGTCATTAAAAACAATAGTTTATCTTGGTTTTAGATAGGCACTTTCAGTCTGATATCATACTGTTACCTGATTTTTTATAATATCTATTATGTCGTTAAGTAGATAAAATATCAATATACAGCATGACTGAGCCCCTGTACACTTTACTCGTGAAGTGAGAGATTTTTTAACACGTTCCAGCGCGGTACTTCTCTCCACAATGACACTAACAATCTTCATACAAATTTTTCGTACACCTATACCCGTACTGTTATATACATTATTATTCACCAATAACTCTGTGTCAGTGACTGCTATAGCCGTATACCGCGTTTAGCCGTAGTGCCTATTTTCATAATAACTAGACTATAAGACGCGCCCGTACGGTCATCGCAATCAAAATAAGCAAACCTTACAGAACTGACACATATGGTATTTCACCTAACAAGTTTGTAAATATTTGCTTATTTTTATTCAGTTTCGAGATTTCAACTTGTCGTTTCGAAGTCGTTTGAACTGTTTGAAATTCCCGCCATATTAGCTATGTGAACCGTTTTCAGATGGCGTCTAGTCTTAACTTTTAATGTATGAAGTTGTACTTCTTCTCTTGAGTATATGTGTTCTAAGGGCGAAGCACTGAATTACGCGTTGAAGTAAACTTCATACATATACACCGGTTACCACCGTACTGTCAATGTGCGTAGCCCCTGTGTATGTGTGTGTATGATACCTAAAACAATCTTATTGAGCATGTATTTTTGACACTAGGAATTTAAGCCTCCTGTACAGAATAACAGTAAGACTGCTCTCTATGAAACTCCAATGTAAATTTGCCGGCTTTTGCCGTAGTGATTTTTAGATTGAGTTTTGTGAAAACGGCGATACCCGTACTGCCATTACATGAATTCCATATTAACTGTCTATGCCGTTACCGCGGTGGAACGTGTTAAATACAGAGTATGGCGGTCGCTGGATCGGTCGAAGCGGACCAGTACACTGGCTGGCAAGGTCGCCAGACCTAACGGCGCTAGATTTTTATCAAATCAAAAATTGAGTGTGCCTTCGAAATTGTAAAAAACAATCAATGAGGAGTTTTCTAATTGATTTTAAAAAGAAAAAAAACATATCTTTTTCTCTCAAAAGATGGCGTTGGTAAAAAGCTAGCTGTCAAAATTCTATACGAAAAGACATTTGACATTGCATTTTTGTAAGAAAAGCATGTGGCGCCATCTAAAATTAAATATAGTAACTATTTTTTTTATAGTTTTAAATGTCAGTTTGAAAACCTCTCATTGGTTTTACAAAATCTAAAAAAAACTTAAGAAAACGAACCCGTTTGTGTAATAACTTAAATGGTGGACATTTTGAGCAATTATTACCTTATTTGTGATTTAGTGATACTTCGCATAAGTACCTACTTAATTATCTGTAAATATAGATCGTTGATAACATTTCCTAATTATTGTAAATAATTATGAATAAACTTTTAAACACGCCAAGGTGGTAAATTGTTGATTTGAAACTAATTTTAGTACCTAATAATTACCATGATGTGAATTTTAAATCTTTAAAGTCAACGTAAGATATTAAAAATGGTTTATCAAGTATTTTTATTAAAGAAACATTTCTTCAAGTTACCACCGTGACAGCCTGCAAGTGTGATGGAAAATTACTACGTCATTAGCGCGTTATCTATCACTTATTAAATGATAATATTATGACATTTGTGTACCTATACCGATTCTTTGCACGAGAATATTAGACCCGTGTGCTAGGTTTCACATGAATAAAAAATTACGTTGTATATTTCAAGGGATTATAGTCCTAAATATTATTTTCTGTAATAATAAAATCAACAGTCAAAAAACTGCAAAAACAATCGAGTCGAAATAATGGAGTATGTTACGTACGCTAATGCTACTCCGGTTTCCTATAGCTCTAGCCGGTCATATCCATTCGGTTTTTTAGGTACCTTTTGCTGCTACACAACAATGACATTTTGACAACGACAGCTGTCGATTTGTCAAATGAATGGATTGGAAAGTGTATGAGTTTGTGTGTGTGATTTCCCAGGTTTTATTACAAGTTATGTTCATAGAACAAAGTTCCTGAATTGATTCGTATATTATAATTTCTATTTAAGGTTAAGTTTTGTAAATAAGATGCGCATAATAATATACTCTTAGTTATCCATGTCAGTTGAGTTTGTTGTCGTGAGTGTATTTGCAACCAAAATGGCAGGAAAAATTAACAATGTACATCGGAACGCGAGCTGATGTGAAATATTGTGTTTTGATTATTGTACGTGCGAGTAGTCAGTGAACTGTTTACGGAGATGTGGACATAGTGCAAAAAATGGGTTCTCAGACATTAGAAATACTGCGCCAAGGTGTCTGGGCATCTCTAACAGGAGGCTGGTTTTATGATCCACACCAGAATTTGTTCTGTAATACTGTACATTTGTACATCTGGCTGTTTTTACTATGCTTGCCATTCTCTGTATACCTGGTAAGTAATTATGGTCGTTTAATTCCTTCTAGGTTATTTACAAGTAGGTCAGTCATTCTGCTGTTATTGTGTGTATTGTGCATGTCAACAGCATGTGATTACCTATTTGAAATGGCCAATGACCTCTTTCTTAGAGCTATAGTTAATACAAAACATTCAAATAGATGCCTTATATTTGTTAAAAAATTGCTTTTAAAAGTCATTTTACTAAAATTCTGTGACTCATTTGAGTATTTAAGTATGATTAGGTACTAATTTATAAAGTGATTATTGCAATTTACTTTTTCTCTAAATAATATCTGTATTAAGTATATGCTTTGTATTTTCTTTTTATTGTTTCCTAGTTATTTATTTTGATCAAAACAATAAAATCTTCTTTCAAAATCATATTGGATTATTTTATTTTAAATAATGTTATAACCTTGCTTTGAATATATTAGTGATGAAAGGATTTTAAATCTGGGACAAAAATATAGTTATTTAATTATTACTACCTTCAAAATTTGTATAGTAAAAATATTTAAATTTCCCAGAACATTATTAAATTTGTTGAATTATAATTTCTACTAACATTATTCCTGTATTGTTATTCACATTTTGTTTTTGTTTACTTTTAATTAAGTGTCCCTGGCCCTATACTCTAGCAAATAATTCAATGCAGTAAATTGACAGTTCCAGTGTGCTCACTTTAGGGAAGAAAAAAAATAGTGATGTGGTTTATGTGAATGAATGTAATTATTTTTTAAATAATAATATCGTAATGTATGGAAAAAAAATATTGTGGCTTATAAGTTTATGGTGCTGTTAGCAAAGGGAAATACAAACGTTATTAAGTTGATTTTACTTCAACTTTAACAGTTTGAAAGCACTAGGAATGTTTGGAAATTAATTAGTTTCATTAAAGATAAAGTAGACAACTGAAGTCAATTATTTTTATATTTCATTAAAACTCATTCCTTTTCAATCATTCTCATTCAGTACTCACACTACAAAGTTTTTAACTAGTATAATTACTTTTGTATTTCGAACACATTCACACAGACATTTCAAACTGTGAGTTTGCTGCATTGAGTTATTTGCCAGAGTATAGAATCTTCCTACCAAAATCAATAACTTACAAGTTTTGTTATATTTCCCAGTACTACCCACCTGCCAGCCTCGGTTGGATAGTTTACTGCCTTCTGGTAGCAACACTGTTCTTCTGCCTGAAGCTACTGAACCACAGCCTGCATCATATGTATGACACAACCGAATGCATTGTGGTGCAACCATCCGGGGATGCTAGCAACTCTAATGAAAACACTGTGTAAGTATTTACTGGTACTTACTTTAGTACTTTTTTTACTAAGCAACCAGTCTTAGTTTACGTGCTATAAATAACATATAACATATTTGGAATAGCATGTTTTTCATGTTGTGTGTTGATTGTATGATACTCATAAAAAAATATTATATTGATATCAAAGTTAGTTATAACAACTCTTTGGTGGTAGGGTTCGGTTAGGTCCGGGCTCTCTTCGGGGTTCACCCGGGCTCACCGGGTTCATCAGGTTCACCAGGTTCACCGGGGCTAGTGACCGCCCTTCATTTAAAGTTGCAGCTGAATATCCATATGTGACCAGAACAATTTTATGAAGAGCAATTTCATTCTTTTTTGTTCATTTTTGACGACCACTATGGCGATATGCTAAACCTATCTGCCTCAGACGCCAGTGGTTATGGGTTTAATTCCCGCCTGGAACAAGAAAAAATAAATGTTCCTGGTCTGGGCGTTTATCCGTATATGTATTTATATTCTAGGGTCCCTCCTAGTTCACTACATGGTATCCCATAACTAGTGTTGCCAACTTTTTTTTCTAGAAATAAATTATATTAGAGTCTGAAAAGAACATCAAACAGTATTTTGGAAAAATATACAGTATTTAATTTATTTGATATGTTAAACACATATTTTTATTACTTCTTGCACAAATGATGAATTAAAGTCTAGCATATAAAGTGTTTAGCTTTTTATGCTGAAAACAGTATTTTGTATACTTTATTTTTGTTCAACAGTAAACAGTATAATGTAGTGAAGAACAGTATGGTTGGCAATCCTACCCATAACACAAGTTTCGCCTACTTTGAGGCCATGTAGTTGGTGTGATTGTCTGGGGATTTTATTTATTTACTAGCTGCTGCCCGCGACGTCGTCTGCGTGAACGCTATGCCAAACGCACCTACGATTATAACACTGCTAGCGTGATAATATGTAGCCTATATGTTGACCCGACTTCTTAACTATCTTCATGCCAAATTTGAAGTAAATCCATGCAGTACTTTTTGAGTTTATCCCGGAAAGACAAACAGACAAACAGACAAAAATTCTAAAAACTATATTTTTTGTTTCTGTTTCGATTGTAGATCATACCCCAAGTATTCTTTTAAAAAAATATTCAATGTACAGTTTTGACTTTCCTACCATTTTATTATATGTATAGATTTTTAATCCTGATAGTCACTTACAATCTTGTGAGACTGAGATCAAACACGGATTAGTTATTATTAATAAATGCAGCTAATTTTAAGTAAGAAAAAAGCTGGCTACATTTTAATACATATACAATATGCACAATAAATAGGGTACACTTATGGTCTCTCACAGCTTGTAAACGAGCCTACGCGCATCCCCGACGTTGCTGGCCACACTGCGTATTGCTTGGACCTTCTGCTGACAACCGATCCTGACAGATACTCGGTGTCCGTCACTGCACCTTTAGGGACATCCGATCACTGTATGGTGAAATCTGTATCGCTGTACTCGCCACTTGACACCCGCCCTAAAGGCTCCAGGCGAGTATGGCGTTACAAGTCAGCAGATTGGGATGAAATGCGACATTTCTTCGCATCTTATCCGTGGCGGCAAACCTGTTTTACTTCAACCGATCCATCGTGCTGCGCTGATGCTGTCTCAAGTGTGATAGTTCAAGCAATGGAGTACTTCATTCCCCACGCTGATCTATCCCTTGAAACCAAAGCTCGCCCATGGTTTAATACTGCTTGCCTCGCCGCTGAAAAGCGAAAGCGGGAAGCATACAAAGCCTGGGCAAATGCTCGCAGAAGCAAAGCCCTGGATTCGCATGAACTTAAGAAAAGATACAATGCTGCCGCCAAGTCCTGCAAAAAGGTAATCAAAAGAGCTCGTTTTGCCCACATAGGCTGTATAGGAGACAGAATAGCAGCATACCCTTCGGGAAGTAAAGCTTTCTGGTCCCTTGCCAAGTCGGTCGAAACGAACTTTTGTCGCTCGTCGCTGCCACCACTGAGGAAACCCGATGGTTCTCTGGCCCACACTGCTAAGGAGAAAGCAGATTTATTTGCTAGTATCTTCGCGGAAAATTCTCGTCTAGATTGCCAAGGAAAAATCCCACCCCAATTACCTCAGTTCGGACCTACAATGGGTACCGTTCACATTCGCCAAAAGGAGGTTCTTAAATGCCTGCTGCACCTAGACGAGAACAAAGCTAGTGGTCCAGACGGTATTCCTGCAGTGGTCTTAAAACGCTGCGCAGCTGAGTTGTCTCCCGTTTTGACGCGTCTTTATCGACTTTCATTGGAATCCGGTAAGGTTCCCAAGTCCTGGAAGCTTGCTAACGTACAGCCAGTACCGAAGAAGGGAAGCCGTGCCGATCCTGTCAACTATCGACCAATTTCAATCACCTCCATACTTTGCAAAGTCATGGAACGTGTATTGAACAATCGACTCCTGGCATACCTCGAGACCAACGAGCTCCTAAGCGATAGCCAATATGGTTTCCGCAACGGGCGCTCGACCGGAGATCTTCTCGTGTATGCCACTCACTTATGGAGCGAGGCCTTGGAGAGTCATGGTGAAGCAATAGCTGTATCCTTAGACATTTCCAAGGCCTTTGACAGGGTCTGGCATGATGGTCTCTTAAGTAAGCTTCCAGCTTATGGCATACCGATTGGGCTCTGCGACTGGATATCTGATTTTCTGAGGGAACGGTCACTTCGAGTAGTCTTAGATGGCTACTTCTCCGACCAAATGGCAATTAATGCCGGGGTACCTCAAGGATCTGTTCTCTCTGCAACATTATTCTTGCTGCACATTAATGACCTTTTAACACCAGGCATTATTAGTTATGCTGATGACAGCACTGTTGTAGAGAGATACGTATCCAATGCGCGAGCGAGCCCCCGTGAAATCCAGAGTTTAAGAAAGTCAATGATTGAGCGCGTTGATTTGACCTTACGGAAAGTATCCGATTGGGGTGAGTCGAATTTGGTCAAATTCAACGCGTCCAAAACTCAGGCGTGTCTATTCTCCGCAAAAAAGAGCACCTTCACATTAACGCCCACTTTCCAAAATGTATCTGTCCCCATCACTGACCATCTAGGGCTTTTAGGTGTAACTATAACATCCAGTTTAAACTTCGGTCAACAAATTGTGTCCATGGCTCAAGTAGCTTCGAAAAAGTTGGGAATCATCTCGAAGGTACGGCGGTACTTCGGCCCTGCACAGCTTCTTAACTTATATACAGCTCAAGTGCGATCATGCATGGAGTACTGCAGTCATCTTTGGGATGGTTCAGCCAAATATCAACTAGAAGCGCTGGACTCCGTTGACCGAAGAGCCCGTAATCTAATCAACAACGTCGACCTTACGACCAAAAAACTGCAGACCCTAGAGCATCGTCGTAAGGTTGCGTGTCTAACCGTGTACTACAGGATACATTTTGGTGAGTGCGCGAGTGCTCTGTTTGAGCAAATTGAACCCTCACCCTTTTACCATCGGAGTACTAGACGCAGACAGAACTTCCATCCGTATGTGGTTGATATTCCAAAAAGTCGAACTAAGCGCTTTGACAGTTCCTTTTTGATACGGGTCGCCATGGTTTGGAATGAACTGCCTGCGTCTATTTTTCCTGACCAGTATAGTTTTAGTACTTTTAAGCGTCGAGTGAATAGGTTTCTCGTGGATGGACGTGTACCATCTTAGTCTTCATGTTCACTTAACATCAGGTGGCATGGAAGACAAACGTCCCATCCATATTTTATAAAAAAAAAAAAAAACACATGAAATTATTAATGTACTTTGTATAAGTACAGAATTTCCTAAACTTGTTTGTTTAAATATTGAACAAAAAAAGGCAGACATAGTGGCCAAAATCTGGTTATGCTATATATTCCAAATTTAGAATGAGGTATTCTTGCTGTGAAAACTATAAACTTCAATTTGCTTTGCAGTGTGCAAATTGCCTACTGTTCCCTCTCTTTTTGTAGTGTAGCTACCTTCTTCAGACATTAGGTTAGTCTACTTTAGAATAGGTAATAATTTAATATTTTGTAATGAAATGATTTTTTTAATAAACTGCTGCAAAGTTGTTGACATAGCATATAGGTAGATTTCTTACAACTTCAGGATCATTAACAGTACTCTGTAACCTAAGAAGAAAGCCTTATAAAACTAAGCATCTTGTATTTTAAGACATACGACGCTATATTCAGGATATTCCAGTATTTAAGAAAACCGAAAAAATACAATCTTGGTTCTCAACTAATATAATATTATATTTGTTGGGAACTAGGTATATGTATCATATTATTTTACTGCTGGACTGGAAGCGAGTGAAAAACGTAGAATGTACCAGCTGCTTCTTCGTTTTATTGGCATTTTTGTGGGCGATAGGCTGACCCCCCGTCACTGCAATAGCCTCTCTCCATCATTATAATACCTCATTTTGTCAAACGTGACATCAGATGGTCTTATAACGACTGGTGTTCTGCCTACCCCATAAGGGATACAGGCGTGAAGTTATGTATGTATGTATGTATTATTTTACGATCGCAACCCGGGTTTAAACCGTAAAGCTACCTACTGTTACACATGCTCATTTCAAGCATGAAAGCATGCTTCAATTGAGCACCTGCTACATACATAGTAGCATGTGGTCAAAATTATGAATGTTGCTCAAAATTAGCATACTCATTTCGAGCACGCTTTGTGAATCGACGGGCTTGCGATTTTTGAGCATACTAAACAGCACGCTTTTTAGTATGCTATTTAAGAGCATGTGTAACTCTGCTCAGTATGTTTTTGCCGTTTTTATGTTCCTACATTTTAAAAACATCGGTCCGTCACTGCTCGGTGTTGAGTTTCTACTACATTAGCCACTCTGTCGTGGCCACCGCACGTGCTTCCGTTTTCGATACCTATACAGGGAGTGACGCAGGCAAACATTTAGAAAAAACCATGGAGCTCGAAATAGTTTCAATATCTTTGGATAACGAAAACACCAAGGCGGAACTAGGGCCCGGGCGCATCCTTGTAGATGATAAAAAAAAAAGATTAAAAAAAAATCCTTAATAACGCAATTCGCCTGCAGTTCCTACTAAATCTAGCAGTTTCCGTGGTTACTCGGTCATACGTGCAGGTTGATCGGTGCCGTTCGAAATCACGCTGTCTTGTATCACTCCGCCAAGCAAAAGTTCAAGAGGTAACCTTTAAATAGACAGATAGATCGATTCAGCCGTAGTATCACACCTGAACACATATTTTCAGGTGATCTTTATCAATTTAGTTCATCAACTCTATCCTCTGCTTTTTTAATCCTTAAACTTACTATTTTTTTAAACAGTTTATTGGAATTGACTATTCTATTCATAGGAAAACTTGCGCTATTCAATGAGCAAACCACACGCCAATCTCTTAATACCGTGGCAGTGAAATCACAAAACCTAAATTACCTAATTATTTTCTTATTTTGCCGTTGCTTGCTATACCTACCCGGGTTTGACCTCAAGTTCACCGATATCAGTGAGGTTGTTGTCGAAGATGATTATCTACAGTATTTCAACTCGTCCGTATCTTTGAAATAAATGCTTACAGCTCCGCGGTCCGTTCACATGCGAAAGGGCTGCCCGCCTTCAGCATTCAAATGACATTTGCCTACTTTGTTTTTACTTCCATTTAGTTTTGTGACTGTAAATATACTTTTTTATATAAACAAATAAAATACTTTGTCAATTAACTAAATGCGTTTTGTGTCAAAAAAACCATGTCCTTACGTTTGAATAACAAATCGGTCTTATATATTAGCTACCGTAAAATAATTGCGCCTCGACTGAGACGTACAAAATGATTTATTATTAAGCTTTAAAGTATAAAAAATCCGCATTTTAACGTAAAGCTAAATCAAAAAGTTTGTATGAAGTTGAAATTCTACATATAGGTACCTAGTACGTATTACCGTTACACAGGTTTATGAGGGTACTAACAAAACATTGCTGTAACACCTTACTGATACTTATCGGCAGTTTTCACATGGTGAAACCTGGCCAGGGGAAAATAAACGGTTTCTATCACCAAAACGGAGATAGGATCGGTCGGATTATTCGCCTTTTACGGCATGCCTATACAGAGGCTATTTTAAGCCAACACGGCTTAGACACGGCAATAACATCGAATTTAATTAGAAATGGAACACACAGGTTTCGAAAGAATCTTGTCACAAAATATTGCAGGAAAGATGATATTTGAACCCGACTTTATGTAACAGCTGGTTGCTAGATAAAATATCTAGAAGGTATTCAGGGGCCCGGGCGGTTACACAAAGTATCTTCCTTATTGAAAATATGTTGTTGTTACTTTCGCACACAAATTTCGGAGACAAACCATTTTTGTTATGGTTGACTTGCAATGTCATTGACCTGCATGAACCTTTCATCAAGACCCTTTTTAATGTCTAGCGGAGTGTTGTTTCAAGAGTTTGTATACGATCAATAGCACTTTTTATAGCACCTACTTATGTTTAATCTTCATGAACTAAATCATGTTTTACCAAATACTAATCAACAAACAACTTTATGTATAGTGAAAGTTTACGACACTATAAATTAAAATTGGACTAATTTATTTATGACAGATATTTCATAGTCTAGAAAAAATATACTTTCTTTCAGACCTGAGGAAGGGATGGAGATGCAGATGCTTCGAATGGGAGCTGCTGCAACCGGTAGTGATAACGAATCTGTGACGTCATTGGAGTACCACAAGCCTAATAATAGTACAATAGGTATGTCTTTCTGAGTTAAATCCACTCCCCTAAATTACTAATAATTACTCATTATTTTAATGCAAGAATTAAACGTAAATTCCTAGTAATGTATATTGAAATTTAAACCTTTCTGTATTGACAACATAAATGAAAATCAGTTATCATAAGACAAATAAATTCAAACTGGAATTTAAGTGATACTATAGGTAATTAATTTGTGTGATTGTTACAGATTTAAAAGTGGATGTTCATAGGAAGAACAGTTCCGAATCGAGTGTTGAAGACAGCGCCATATCTACACAGAAAACAGAACCTGTGGCTACCACCAAATCAGATTTATGTATCGCTCAAGCATCTGAAGCTCCTGGTACATCGAAAACCCGTCCAGCTTCTAGGAGCAGATCCAAATCCGGTCACAAACGACTCGCTAAAACGAGGCGGAATCACGGCGCGAGGATAGAGGAAATCGTAGAGGAATCCAGCAAAAATCAAAGAGAAAATCTACCTACCCACATGCTAGTGGATGAAGGCCCTTTCGCCAAAGTCAGTCGCCGATACCACGAGTGCTCTCATCGACGCGGGACGAGCAGGCGAGATTTTTTCAAAGAGTGGCTATATTTAGATGGCAGTGAAGCTACAGGTGAACCGTACCAATCGAAATTTGCACGCCAACTCAGCTCAGATTCAAGAGATAACTCAGAACCAAACGTAGGTCCCCCTTCCCCAAAAAAACGCTCTGCACATAGACGGAGATATACTAACTATCCAGATGAAAGCTGCACAAAGTCTGCTATGGCGCTCGCTACAGCACAATCATCTGTCATGAGAAGAAACTCAAATTCAACCATGTCCACTATCCAGTTGCCATTACTCAACTCAACTGCACAACTAGTGTCTCACATGAGAAGACATTCCAACAATGCCGACACTGGTTTCTTTGCTAGTGTCGAGTTAGGAGAATATATGATGGTTAAGGCCGAAGCACCAACTGGAGAAGCCGATAAAAATAAAGGCAAAAGTCCGGGAGTGAGACGCATCAAAAGTGCGGCACTTGAAATTGGATGCCCTCCCCCTAGTGTTTCGAATTTATCTCCTCATCCCAATAGTGCCGAGACTATCGGTGGCCAAATGCTAAAGAATCCTAAAAGTGCTGTGATCCCACCTCCTAGTAAAAGCCTAACGCGAGGTCCGCACCTGAACCTTTACCCTAAAAATGGTTCTGGAGAAGGTTGCAGCTATCCTTACCTCGCATATGGGTCTGAAATAGTATACCCCATTGCCGAGATATCTGACGAAATGCAGACCTCGCAAAAAGAGACTGATTTAGATTCAAGCTGTGAGAGCTACTGTGACTACGAAGACGAAAAACAGTTTCGTGGTTTTGACTGGGATGCAGAACAATCATCAGCAATGAGATCTAGTGATTCCGATTATGAAAATAATGGTTCAAGGTCACCGTTACTGGAAAGATCTGCGGACATCAGGGTAGTGCGAACAAAGACGCAAGCAGACTGTAAAAGGCATTGTTGCGAGAGGCATTCTTGTTCAAAGCCTGTAGATAGCTCGCATGACAAATTGAAACCTATAAGACTGAAAAAAGTAGCAAAAAACGATAATGTTATCGAAGTTAAACGCCAAAGTAATGCTTGTGAGTGCAAATATAATCTGTGTGGGGATTTCTTCGACAAAGCTAGTGCCAGTTCCAAAGACTTGTTAATAGAAAAATCTAGTTTGGAATCCAACGAAAATGGCGAAGTGACGGAAATTAAAGTTAATGAGAAACCTTTAGAGAAAAAAGTCTGGGACCATGATATTTCTAATTCTAGCAGTAGTACTGAAACAAACTTAGATAGAACACAAGGCGTTGATAAAGATATAAATAATCCACTTGAAGTTGAAGAGGCACAGTTGACATGTGATAGTAAAAGTGCGGACGAAAGTAGTGTTTACAGTTTAGATTGGTTATTTGAAGAGAGTCCAGAGACTGACAGTTGTTCAAAAGATGAAGCATCATGTTCAGGGCCATCTGAAGAGCAAATATGCCAAAAGTTAGCCACAGCATTAGGAGAAACATCTGCGAATGTTCCGAAAAATTTGGGCGCAATACCAAAGCAGATAAAGAACTTAGCGCGTTCCAGAGCTTCCTCGCAGAAGGAGAACAAGAAGAGGGATTCTAAAAAAGAGAAAGATGAAAATCAAAAGAACGATCGCATACTTCTCGACGCGGTAGAAGCTCAAGCTGCTTTAGTACAAGGTCTAGAGTGTCTATTTGCTGCAACAAATGCCAGTACAGTTGTAATGCCGCCTCCTAACAGAGAAGATAGGCCGAGAAGTCATAGACAAAGCTTACGAGACCGCGAAAGAGAAAGAGACAACTCGCACAAAGCCCGAAAACGATCGATAGAAGAAGTAGCACAAACCTCCACCAACACATTACTTCCCACGTCTATGCCTTTACTTGCTGCGTTCCTTAACTCTCGGGTAGAATTTTCGAGCTCTCAACCCGATAACGCGACCACGGAACAGGCGCAAGGTTCAGAAGATAGTCAACGCCTGAGGCCATTGATGGACAGAAACCACAGAAACCGAGTACGCAAGATTCGACGTTCGACTAGACAACGTAACAATCCTGCAGCACAAAACTCCGCGGAAAAAAGAGATAAACCGCCTAACGTAGAGAACGTAAATTCTACGCATTTCGCAACGTCCTTTGATGACACCACGGATGGTGCTGTGCATTGCTTCATGGACGAGTATGGCAATTGGATGTCGTACACATTCGATAAGAATAACCCTGGCATAGTCCAGCCGGTTCCGATGGCTGCACCAGAGAAAGAAGATGGTTCGCGATCAAATAAAGTTAATCCTGTAGATAACGATTCTCAAGAAACTGCCGGAGAGGGCAGCTGCGGGTCGCTCGAGTCCGAGGCGGGCAACAGTGAAAGTATGCCCAAACCGAAACGTAACGACAGTATCGATCAAAGCTCTTCCAACCAAGGCAGTAATAATCCACTACTTGCAAGCAATAACAATATACCTGGAACAGTAGTTCCAATTAACACTAACACAACGAATAAACGCTTTTACGTATTCGACGGTGGAACCGGTTCTCATACGGATCAACCGAGATCTCCTGTGGCTTATGTCACGGATAGTTTATTGGAACAAATTGAAGCTGAGAGACATTCAAGGATGGGGTTGCCGAGCATGCATATAAACTTCCTCATGAGTCAACAGAGGGCGCAGCAGCAGCAGCAACAAGCTCAACAACAAGCTGAAAACACCTCCGCCAACGTTCCCAGCCTAATGCCCTCAATTGGAGAGGAAAGTGACATCAGAAATGACATGAGGAATAACTTCTCAAAGTTTACCAAACTCTTTGTAGAGATCGAAAAGGCTAATCAACCTAAACCAAAGAGCTATTATAAGTATCAACTGTCGAAGTGCTTCCAAGTCAAAGTAACGATGGATAGGTTGCAGCTGATGGCTCTTTTCGACCGGAACCTGACGTTCAAAGAGACTTTCATATCTATAATTTTAGCGATATCCGTAGCGGTACTAGGCTCGATGGTCTTGAACTATGGATTCTACAGAGATATTTATGCATTTTGGTTTTGTTTCATCATGGCGGGAAGTCAGTACTCGCTATTAAAGAGTGTTCAACCGGATTCAGCGTCGCCGGTGCACGGGTTTAACAAAATGGTTGTGTTTTCGCGACCTGTTTACTTCTGTATGTGCACGGCGATATTGTGCTTAGTTCACAGTCGCTTGGGACAGATCACCGGCCCAGATGAAGTGTTTCGAAGTAAACGGAGTATCGAAGATTCAACGCCACTCACGATATACGGCTTCGCAGTCAACGAACGCGATTTTTTATACGTCGTTCAAGAAGTTATCTCGAAGTTCCTATTATTTTTTCCTCTAGCCTTTAGTTTGGGATTGTTTCCGCAAGTTAATACGTTTCTCATGTATTTATTGGAGCAGATAGACATACACGTATTTGGTGGAAACGCTATGTGCAGTTTAAGTGCTGCTGTGTATTGCGTATTCCGATCTATCGCTGCAGTTGGCTTACTGTATGGATTTGCGTACAGCGGTTTGGTTGAAGGCAAAAAGACTCAGCACCAGAAACACAACATACTCTTTTCGATATTCTGTGCACTTCTAGTGCCCACAGCTTATCATTTAAGCAGAAGTACGAGTGACTATACTCATATATGGAATCTAATTAAGAAGCATTTACTACCGCTTGATATTTACGCGTTGCATACTCCGGAGTGTGCGCCTGATAATGAGAAAGTGGAGCCTGATACGTTGACGGAAGATAAGAAGAATAATTCTGAGAGTAATATATCGAAGCAGAATTCGATAGGGAGTTCGGCTTCTAAGATAAATTTCAGTTCAGAGACGAATATAGCGAGGACGCGGCGGTCGCAGAACTCAAGTGTGAGCTCATTGAAATTGGACCCTAAAGGGGATATGAATTCGAGTAACTCTTTAAAGAACGAACAAGCTGAAGGGGATGAGAAGAGTCGTGATTCGAATACTCTGAACAGTAATAAGCAGGATCTAGGTGACAAGGGAGATGATGACATGGAAGACCCTTTGCCGCGGAAGTTACAAGAGACTGTCAACGCGCGGTTGAAGAACGATATGATTGTCTGCACGTTTCTTGGTCTATTGGTGTTTGGATTGCATTGTACAACTGTTTTCACTACACTGCGGCCACAGCTTAATACCGTAAGTTGTTTTATATTAAATATGAATTAAGAATTTCCGTAAGTTAATTTAGACGTAATAAAAGTCCTAAATAAATAATGTTGGACAGTATGATAGTTAGATATTAGATATATTACTTATTAAATTATGCCTCTTAAGTTTATCTTATCTGGACGTATGCGGCACCTTAGCTACCCGTTTGTCCATTGCGCCAACGAGGCTAACCTACTTTTATCATAAATTAATTACTTACTATCTATTCGAAAATAACACAGGTGAAGTGTTTGTTAGTTTAAACAGCCTTTAAACTTTTTTGCAATTAATAGGCCATCCAGACCATTAATAGACCATCCAATTTTATCCAGAAACTCCTAAGGGATCGAAAGATACGTGGGTGAATCTTCATAAGTTGAAATGCTTAGTCGATTTTATTAACAAATTCTGTTATAACAGTAATCCTTTTTATTCCTAGGTTCTATGGACAATTTCGATTTTATTACCAGATTCTGTTTTAAACCCTCAGGCTCTATGGATAATCTCAGGCATCCTGGGCTGGGTGCTGCACTACATCTTCCCACAGCTACGTAAGCAGCAGCCCTGGCTGTGTCTGTCCGGGCCCGTGCTCCGGCCCGCCGAACATAAGCACTTCGAGGTCACGGAGCCGGCGAAGCTCATGTGTTTTGAGAAGGTACGTTGGTTAATTGTGGCCAGTTTTTGTAGTTTAAGCAAATGTAAGTTTGTTTTGTTATTGAAAGTCACTGCAGATGACTATAAATAAATATTTCTGACACTCACACAACATTATCTAGCCCAAATTCAGTTTCTTAAAGAACTTGTGTTATGGATACTAGTTAACTGATATACTTAAGAAATATATAAACATACATTTTGAATAAATACATATTTTTTATTAGACTCAAATAAACATAAAAACGTCCATGACTTGACGACTAATATCAGTGTTCATCACACAAATATCCGTCGCCGACGGGATTCAAACCCAGGATCTCTGGCATAGAAGGCAATGTACGTTACCCCTACACCAGCCGGTCGTCAAAGAGTCTTTAAGAGGAGCTAAGACAAAGTGATTCGGCAATTTTTTTTATAAATTTAGTAATTTTATCACACATTCCAAAAGCTTTTAGAAAAATTGAGAGTCCCGATTTCTTTAATTATACACCGTGCGTTTGCTGAGCAAACATGTCAAACTGCTCGGAAAATGGAGTAAAATAGCAAGATTTTACAAGTATACTTTTTCGGCGGTTTATTGAGTTGTGGTCAAGACAACTTTAAGAAAGCTTTCTCAAAGGTTTCTTTCTTTTCTCATGACTAAAAAATAGATTCGCTCTCAAATCTTCATAGAGAACTGTAAAAAATCTACAACTAAGAAGAGGTTTTATCTGAAGAAGATTCATAATACAAGCCTAAGGGCACGTTCAGCACGGGCGGGCGTTTTCTCTACATCGCCGGCTTTATTGTGGAACTATCCGCTAGGATTAGAGTAAAGCCGGCGATGAAACGAAAACGCCCCGCCTGTGCTAAACGTGACCTTAGCCTGTACTAATCTTAATAATATTATAAATGTGAAAGTTTGGATGTATGGATGTTTGTTCCTCAACCACGGGAGAACGGCTCAACGAATTTGGATGAAATTTTGTATAGTAAAAATGTTAATTAATTTCAGAAAAGCATAAATTACAAATATTGGCTTAAATATACAAGTAAGGATAGAACATTGGTGCCTGAACTAGGATAATCCTGTTTCTCAGGCTTGAGCGTGCTAAAACAACATTTAAAAATCATTCAAATTATAACTTCTATAAAATAAAATATGGATCTTAAATACAATTATAGTGGAATCTATTTAACTATTCTTAAGAATTAAAAATAAAATAGGAAATTGTGACAATTTTAAATTTAAGAGATTTACCTACATAATTATTTCAGTTATTAAATCTAATTACACATTTATGCTAACATTATTAAAAATTAACTTATAACAGTCAGTAGCATCTCGGTTTCATCGTACGATAATTCCTGGAGAACTGTTTTTCAAGCCTTTTTACAATTTCTTACGTTTAAGGGATATATATACACTTTAGCGTTTATTTTGTTATACAATAATGGCCCTAGCAATTTATAAAATCGTGTAGTCAAATAGTGATAGCGTACTGTCCCGAAATTCCCGCGGGATTCGAATTGCGAACACAGCTAGTTTATTATAATGCTCATGAAAGCTTGTATAACACTTTGAACCCTCTCTCCCCAGATATTCGTGTACCTATGTTTCCTGGAACGCAACGTGATCCTCCCTGGAGTGGTGGTTTCTGCGGTGAGCACGTGCGCGCCCGTGCTGGCTGAGCGGTATAGTGATGGAGTAGCTGCATTGATCATCACTGTTACAGCACTTAAATGTAAGCACAATTTTTTTAATGGGCTTTTCATCATCATCATCGTCATCACAACTTAGTGTAACTGCAGGGCTATGAGTCTCTCCTCTGGGTGACGAGGAGGTTTAGGCCGTTATCTACTAAGCTGGGCCAGTGCTAGGTGGTGGATGTCAGATATTTCAGGGTGCCGAAATGGCTTCTGACAAACCCAAACGATTACTGTATACAAGTATAAAGCTCCCGGGCTTTTAATATAAGTGAAATCTCATCTAAATTTTATACAAGATGTTCCTTCTAATTTCCCATTACTCTAGGGTAGTAATTGGACCATGTATAATATAACATGTGAATAATTTTTCAATAATTTTTTTCCTTTTTTATTTTTCATACAAAATAATTCAATTAAGTCAAAACACCTTTATGCGAAGTATGACACCTTGGCATTTTCTATCGCTATGCACAGGTGCAGTTCGCAACGTTTTGCGTTGTACATTGTATGCAACGTTCCTCAACATATGAAATGTTTTTAAGTTGTTTATTGTATGGCTTCAGTGACACGCGTCTATTGAATGAATGTAAAAGAGATTTTACAAGGGTGATAATTTATGAACTCATTATTTCTAAGATTGATGATATCTTGGAAAGTATGCACTTTTGAACCACATATTCTTTGGCAAAAAGTATTATTTTTTTAGCAAGGAACAAAACCTCGAAGTTACGGGATATCAAAAAGAACACCTTGTATAATGTCGTGAGTGATGATGGGTCTAATATATAGTTTAAGAGTTAAAAAGGAACCGATTTTTTTGCTGCGAAGGCTCGGCTTAAAATAGTTTGAATCATTAGCATATTTATTTATTTATTCATAAGGTACACCAACAGCATAACATATAATAAAATTTACAAGTAAAATTGTTCCGGTACATTTCTTATATGTATACCTATTATAGGCGTACACAACTTTGGTAAGAAAAGGAGTAAACAATTGTAATGAGTTCCCAAATACAATAAGATTAAATTAAATAACAATCATGATTAAAAATAAGAATTAAAAATTAAACTAAGAATAAAAATTTAAGATTTATGAATACAACAATTTCAATAATAAGATTAAAATTAAAAATTAATAACAATAATTACAATGTGATGCAAAATTATACAGCGATATTCTGGGATAAAAAATAATAATAAATAGAAAAAGTCAAACATTGAATTTTTACTGAAAACTTATAGATTTAGGATTTAAATTTAAAGTCTATTTTTAAATGCATACAAATTATCATTAAAGATATCCAGCTCAGGTAGTTCAGCAGAAATGAAATTGTATTGGGATAGCATTCTGGAGATTGGGTGATGAATGCCCATGTTTGAACGACACTTAGGAATGCTGAAGATTTTGGTAATTGGAAAAAAACGCAAGACTTCTTGTAAAGGCCCGTTGAATGCTTTCGAGACGTTGAGAATTGGCATTGTACACAGGGTTCCATGCGACACAAGCAAATTCAAGATGTAAACGAACAAGGCTATTGTATAAAATTAGTTTACTAGAAGCTTTGAAGTTGCGAGTGTTCCTTTTAATAAAGCCTAGAATACGAGAGGCTTTACTTGTAATGTAGCTAACGTGAGAATCAAATTTAAGTTTGCTGTCGATGAGAACTCCAAGATCACGAACCTCACTAACCTTGGCTAGTAACCTACCATCTAACTGATATGATGTCTCGACGTGTTTAATTTTTCTCGTAAATGATATATGAAAACATTTAGAATAGTTTAGGACCATTGAATTAGAAAAGCACCAGTTGCTTACTTTATTTAAATCCGATTGTAGTAAGTGCACGTCATGTGGGCTATTAATGGTTCTGTAAATCTTGAAATCATCGGCGAAAAGTGAAATTTGGCTATGTTCTACCTGTGAGACAATGTTATTTATGAACACCAAGAATAAGATAGGGCCTAAGTGGGAACCCTGTGGGACGCCGCTCTTTGCATAGTACGTAGTAGATTCACATCCATTAAGTACAACAGCTTGTGGTCTATCATTGAGATACGTTCTAAACCAATTCAATAGAATGCCGCTTACACCGTATGATTTTAGTTTGGACAGTAAGATGCTATGGTTGACTTTGTCGAATGCACTTGACATATCAGTGTAGATAGCATCCACCTGGCCCCCTCTATCAAGTTCAGCAGCAATTTCAGACACAAAAGGAACAAGATTACTCTCTACAGACCGCCCAGTTCTAAATCCATGTTGGAAGTCGCATAGTGATATATTGTCTTGTTGATACAAAAATGGATATACTAAGGATTCAAATAGCTTGGCTAAACAGGATAATATAGCTATAGGTCTGTAACTTTTAATGTCGGCTTGATCGCCCTTTTTGAAGACAGGTACGATACGAGTTTTTTTCCATTCTTCTGGGAAAATGCCAGTTTTTATGGATAAGTTTAGTATTAAGCTTAAGGGCAGGGTTAAAACTGTTCCACACCGTTTAATGAAAAGAGGTGGTATGTTATCTGGACCAGCAGCTTTTTGTGTATTAAGCTTGTTAATTTTCTTTTTAATTTCTTCTTCACTAAAAACTATGTTACTGATAACTCTTGAAGAAAGATTGTGTGATTTAAAAAAAAGAAGAATTTGGAAACGTTGTTGTTGATTGAGATGAGTAAACGGAAGAAAAGTGCGTGGCAAATAAATCAGCTATTTTGGACCGTTTGAGACAGTATTGTCGTTCAATGTCATTGAAGAAGGAAAGGAAGATGATTTCTCGCGTCGACTTTTAATATAGTGCCAGAACATTTTAGGATTTCGACTAATGTTGGATTCTATAGTTTGCTTGTGTATGGAATGGCATATGTCATAAAGCTTGTGACATCGGTCTCGTAACAATTCGAATTCATATTTATCCCTTGGGTTTCTATACTTTTGATACTGTTTTCGAGCTTTAGCTTTATCTTGGAAAAGTTTAATTAAATTTCTGCTGAACCATACCGGATACTTTTGCGACTTAATTTTTCGTTTAGGAACAAATTTCTCTATTACATCATATATCTTTAAATAAAAAATCGATAACATATTATTTACATCGTCAACACCATCGAAAACCCTCAACCAATCAACACCTCTCAAGTACGATTTAATTGAGTCATAATCGGCCTTAAAGAAGTTAAAATCGTTGCGCTTCTTAGAAGAGTAGTATTTATCGTGATGGGATAAGCAGGGAGGCAAAGAGCAAACAATACAAGGATGATGAGGATCTAGTTTGCTTATTGGACTTGAGGCGGAAGACACTTGAACACATTCAACGTTTGTGATTATTAGATCCAAAATCTTGTGATTGTCGTTACAAATATTGTTGATTTGGCTAAGAGCATTTAAGGATAAAAAGTCTACTAAGTTGTAACCAACACTATTATTAAAATTGGACGCTATCATATGTGAGTTTGCGTTATTAGAATGCCAGTCGATAAAATTCAAATTAAAGTCACCTAGGATAATGACATTATTAGCCTGATTCAAGACATTATCAACATTGTTCAAGAATGTCTGTTGACTTTCAAGTTTGGCTGGCGGAGGCAGATAGACAGCACAGATTGATATTGATTTAGCTATACCTTTTATATTTATCGTTATATTGACCCATAGATCCTCACATGTCGTTTCCCACTCTTTAACGCGCGCTGAAGGTATGGCTCGAGAAACAGCTATCATCACGCCACCGCCATCCATCTTGGTGCTCCTAGAGCAAAGTCGGTCTCTACGATAAATTACGTAACGTTGGTCGCTAGTTACGTAATCACATCGCCGCTTGGGCTGTGTCTGCTGTGTTTAGGCAATGTTTTATCGAAAATTCAGTTTCTTGGTGAGAATGAGATAACAAATAAAAAGTTTTGATTGGTGCTTGAGCTCACTGCTTACTTTGTTAAAAACTTTCCTATATAAGTGTGATACATTTGTATGATACATAACCAATTTAAGAAAGGTGACGAACAAGATGACTAAATTGAGTCTTTTGAATATTGTTTTAGACTAACTAATAATGTCAATATTACATTTCTCAGGTCTACGAAACGCATACTCGAACCCGGACTGCCAGTACCTAGTGATCGTGTTTGCTGTGCTGGTGTTCCAAAACGACATGGGCACCAGGCGGGTTTCCGAAACCTTCCTCGTGGACTACTTCGTCATGGGGATTATATTCAGCAAGGTCTACGAGTTTTTGTTGAAGGTAAGCTTTTTATGAGGGTTTACGACCCCTTAAAGTGGCGTAGTTGAATGAGGTTCGTGGAGATTTTTTTAGGCCCGAACCTTGAAATATCAAAATAGACCTTCATAGCATCATTTTTTCTCTGTCCTTCTCAAAAACTTATGGAGGTATCAAACTGTAACTAACATTAAAACTCAAGTAACAATGAGATATTACTACTATGTATAGAGAGGACAACCCATAGATTTTTTTTGAGCCACGAGTTAGGGCTTTCTGCCCTAACTACTCGGATAAATTCGTGTGTGACAAACGCCCGTATGTCACAACAATTAAATACGTTTGTGTCTTCTGTTGAATATTTTTCAAATTCATGTGTGCTGAGGCACTGTTTGAACAGTACACGACATATAAATAAATACCAAAGAGTCACTTGTTTTTTTAAATTTAACAAGCATTTTGTACTTATTTCACTAAGTCACTAAGTTTTTTAGAATTTCAAAGAGTAAAAAAAATATTAAGTTTGGGCAGAAGGGACACTGTTAACGGATTTTGATTTTGGGTACAGTTTGATTGAAGATTTCGTAAGACAAGATTCGTTTGACAAAATGCTTAAAAAATACCTGACATTGTGGTTCACAAATAGGTTTCAAAAATTTCTAGCTTACATAAATTAACTTAAATTTTTTTCCCAAAAATTGATTTTCATCATTTTGTTTTTTAAACAATAAAATGTTTGTAAAAAATACCAAATTCCTATTTATTTAATATGGCTATTTTTAGTTCAATAGTTTTATGATACTTGATGATATGATACCTTCACTATTCCTTCGGTTTATTACAGGTTTTGAAAAATAAGCTGATTATTTTTTTCTTTTATGACACATTTGCATCTTTATCATTACTTACAAGTTCAGTGCAATGCAACGAATAACTTAAAAAATTAAAAAATCCTATGTCCATATTAAATAAATCGAAGTTAAATTTATTAAGTAGAAGACGAGAAGAATATTGTGTGGGTATTCTTTCTGGCAAATATACAGGGCTGATTTGTAGTCACCGGCCAAATTTTTTTACACAATGAGTATTATTTATAGAAGCAATGTTTTGCAAAAAAAGCTTTTTCTTTTTTTACAAAGAAATAAATATATCTGCTAACATATTAAGCAAACCATGGTCACTCTTACCATTAAATAAAGACAACTACGAATATGAATTCATTAAAATAATAATAAAATGTTATATGCTTTCAAATAAAGTAGGTAAAACATCTAATTGTTCACTTCTGCAATATTCAATTCAATTCTTTGGTTATAATGGCAACCAGCCGTCGTTACTAGGCGAAGTACTACTACTGCCTTCTGCAATATTAATCTATGAGGATGATACTTTAGTTTCAACACCATGTCATTCCCGACTGTTGACATTTTGACAGCTACAAAATTGTTCTTTTAAAGCGATCTAGCGCTGTGTTTTAAATGTTTTGATTAGACGTAATCGCTGGATTTAGCGCTGCAGCCGCTGCAAGGGCCGAATTCAGTCTATGCCGCGCATGCTCCATGCTCTTGTCATAAAAATGCAACACATTTTTTATTCGAGATAGCTTCTCTATACAGACAACATAGTCATCCCATATAAAGAGACCGCTTTCTTTACTGCCCTTAAAAATGGAGTATAGTTATAATTTTCTCTGTTTAAATATGTTTTAATTTAATATGGATAAGCTTATCATTAAAGTCAAATGTCCTACCTGTAGCTAACCTTCTTCACTCCAAAAACTAATATTCAAATCTGAACACTATTCCATTGATTGTAGGTGCAATTCGTAGTGACGTACATAGCTCCATGGCAGATAACTTGGGGCAGTGCGTTCTATGTAACTTTGTCTAACCTTCATCTAAACACAAACTTATTAAAATCTGAACACTATCCCATTGGTGCATTTCGTAGTGACCTATATAGCCGAACTACCCTATTTTACACAAAAACTAATTTCATTCAAATTTAAATTCTTTGTCATTAGCTCTAGGTGCAATTCATAGGGACGTACATAGCCGAGCTACCCTCCTTTATACCAAAACTGATTATAATCAAATTTGAACTCTATTCCATTGTTTGTAGGTGCAATTCGTAGTGACGTACATAGCTCAATGACAGATAACTTGGGGCAGTGAGTTCCATGTCCCTTTGTCTAACCTTTATCTGTCCAAAAACTATTACATTCAAATCTGAACACTATATCATTGGTTGTAGGTACAAATCGTAGTGATGTACATAGCCGAGATACCCTCATCTATACAATAGCTTTTTTCAAATTTGAACCCTTTTTCCTTGGTTGTAGGTGCAATTCGTAGTGACGTACATAGCTCCATGGCAGATAACTTGGGGCAGTGCGTTCCATGTACTTTTGTCTCACCTTTATCTGTCCAAAAACTATTAAATTCAAATCTGAACACTATATCATTGGTTGTAGGTGCAAATCGTAGTGATGTACATAGCCGAGATACCCTCATCTATACAATAGCTTTATTCAAATTTGAACTCTTTTTCCTTGGTTGTAGGTGCAATTCGTAGTGACGTACATAGCTCCATGGCAGATAACTTGGGGCAGTGCGTTCCATGCGTTTGCTCAGCCGTTCTCAGTGCCGCATTCGGCGATGTTATTCGCTCAGGCGGCTATTTCGGCATTATTGAGTTCTCCATTCACACCTGCTTTGGGTAAGTAGAGTTTATTTTTGTTATAGTCTGTTCCTAGACACATTAAAAAGAATCTTTGATCTGTTAGGGTATACAGAATTTTTAAACATGTTTTTCTCAAGATATAATCAAATCTTCCGAAAAAATATGTTTAGATTTATGAACTGTAATAAAAGCTACACTCGATTGTTTTTTTTAAAGACTACTGTTTGAATAAATGAAATTTTTGTCATATATTTACACTGCAGTTAATCATATTCTTAGGATCGTTTTCTCAAAAGTCAACTAAGCGTTGATCCATTCAAGCTTAGATTTGATGAGAATTCTTAATAGAGACTTGTCAAAAAACCAATATATTGTGTTCCAATCTGTGAAAGGAATCTATGGATCGTATCCTTAGACAATGCATATAAACTAACATCAAGCCCATTAAATAATTTCACTTAAGTTTGTAACAGTTTTCTGAGTCAATAAATTCTTATTATCTTATCTATTTAATACGCATATTTGATCTTCGCCTATTACTGTAATTTGAATTCTTCGAATTGATATTTACATTATGAATTAAATCGAAGCATTTGTTTAAATGTCAATTATAATTCATCTCACACTGTTATTACTATTTTTATCTTTGCGACGATTAAAATTAAACTAATGAAATATGATTTTTTACATTTCATGTGTGGGTTTCTAGTATCTTTTCAATTTCAGGTAGCGCCATCTTTATGACGTCATACGTGCGTCCGGTGAAGTTTTGGGAGCGGGATTACAACACGAAACGGGTCGACCAGAGCAACACACGACTTTCCTCGCAACTTGAAAGGAATTTGGGAGCAGGTATGACAATTGTTTGGATAAATGCGGTGCTTAGGTCAATATGGTCAGGGTCAGTTCGTATGTTAAAATAATTTACATAAGATACAGAGTTTTTTTATTACATTTTATCGCGTACAATTATATTTTGGCACCGTTAAATAAAAGACATATATTTTTTTAATTAAAATGTTGTTCTCTTATTTTTTTCTAAATTAGTAGTTCATGCAACTGTCATATAATAGAGGGTATTAAAACATGAGTGTAGTTTCAAAATAAGATAACACGAGTGTTTTAATACCTAATTATATGCAGTTGCATACACTACTTTATTTAATATCATGGTATGGTTATTTAATATCATCGGTATTGCTAGACATTTTTGCTACTAAAGTTTTATTCAACAAAATATTACTCAAATTCGTATGTACGAAATGGCGTCAAAATGGAAAACGCCTGTTATTGGTTTATGGCTCGGAACCAGCACGCATGCGCGTTGCGCGCGCTCTCACCACATATAATGTGTACTTAAATTGAATTGAAACCTCCTTGGTCGGGGCACATTGTACTTTAACAATAAAAAAAATGTTTTAAAGCATTGTTTTGTTAAGAGAATTATCCTGCCTTCGTTGTTCGAGATTTATAACTTGTAGTAGGTTTCCTACGCTTCGACTTTTCGCACAAAGTTAATCGCCAAAAGAAAGAAAGAGACAAATAGATATAGCTTAGCACCTAGTTGCATCTACCTGGCCTATCAGAACTCATTCGTTTTCGTGCGCGCGCGGCTTATGCACGTAATACTTATTGTTTATTATAATATTTTTTTCAATCGCCATATTGTTATACAATCATGCCTAAGCGGAAGCATGAGTGTTCTAAGTAAGATAAGTGGAAGAAAAAGATTTATAAGTATGAAAAGAAATTACGACAAAGGAGATATCAATCACGCAGTTCTTCAAGTGAAGGTACCTATTCCTTATTTTATTATCCCCCAGACTAAAGGATATGTCTTAGATCTAACCCGTGAGGTTAGGCGTTACAATTTCTTTTTTCTTGCCCCCTTATTTCAAGTCTTAGACCTAACCCGTGAGGTTAGGCATGACATTTTTGTTTTTTTGTTTTTGCTCGAGTCAATACGAGATATTGACCAAAGCATATTTTGCATTAGAGTTAATACGTGATATTAACCGGCAAATTCACATGGGCGCGAGGATAGCGATATGTATTCGCCATCGCCCTCCGCGAAACTGGGCCCCGGTCTCCATTCTACTGTAAGCTGGGTGCAGCCCACGCGAAGTGAACAGCGCTCGAGGACCCCTTCACCATCACGATCTTTGCCGATGATGAAAACTGTGCCGCCTGACCCGCCGGGTGTTGTTTTTTCTGAAAAGTCAAGTAATCTGGCAGATCCTGAGCTGCTGCTAGCTTTGGGTGAATGTGAGAAAGCGACCGAGGAATGGGGCGAAGACGTCCTCAAGGAGTTCTCAGATAGATTGAACCCTATTTTATGAGAAGGGCTCAGTAAAGAAATCAAAGATACACTCTTGAAAAAAAAAAAAAAACTGTATCCGAAGAATATGATTTATATGAAGGCACCTGTGCGCAACCCCGAGATTTCTGCAATCCTTACCGAACCAGCAAGGAATCGCGATTCGAGGGTACTTAGTAAACAATCCCAAATTGGTTGCGTTTTAACAACGTTAGTTAGAACCATGCATATGATGTTAAACCATACGATAAATACTGCTGATGTAGTACGTAATTTGAATGATGCCAGCAAATTGCTTGCTGACTCGCATTACCGCGAGACAGAAACTTGGCGTTCACTTATAACTCCCATGTTGGAAAACCCCTTTTTGGACCCGATCAAAGATCGAAAGCTAGACATCTTTTTATTCGGGGAGATCCTCGGCGAATTCATTAAAAACTCCCGTGGTTTTCAATAAACTGGAGATTTAAAAAAATCAACCAATCCTTTAAACTGGAAGGGGCCGCCGCCTCAACATCAAGGTTGAACTTCATTGCAAACTCGTTACAACCGAGGCGGCGGTGGAGTCTCACGAACCCGGGCGCAGAGGACGGCGCCACAGCCACCGTCCCGGCGGGTTACGCCACAGCCGGCTGCAGCTCCGCGAGCTCCATACAACAATGCGCCCCCTCCCCCTCCGCCCCGCTATCGCCATCCACCGGCGACTCGCCAGCCCAGGCACAAATAATGCAGGTAACGGCAGGCCGTTTAAAATATTTTATATCCGAATGGCAAAAAATCACTACTGACCCTTCGGTACTTGAAATTGTTACTGGGTATAAAATTCCTTTCATAAAATACCCTGTTCAAAATATACATACTTATCCTATTTCTACTTTTTCAAAGGAAGATGAGCTTTTTATTACAAAAGAAATCAAAAGTTAGATTTATCGAACGTGATTCGTAAATGCTTACCAGAGGAAGGTCAATTCGTATCCAGAATATTTCTGGTACCTAAAAGTAATGGTCGCAAATGACTTATTTTGAATCTAAAAAAAAAAAAAAACTTAATCAATTTATTGAGGTTCAGCACTTTAAAATGGATCCTCCATTAGAACTGCATTAAAAATTACTCCCGATTGTTTTATGGTAAATATTGATAAAAAGACGCATATTATTTAATTACAATTTATAAAGACCATCGAAAGTATTTAAGATTTTATTTTAATAACAGTTTGTACGAGTTTTTAGTTTTACCGTTTGGTCTTTTTTCGGCTCCGTTTGCCGAACGGAGTTAAGAACCAAGTTAATGAAACCTGTAGCTTCTTATTTAAGATTTCGAGGTATCAAGTTTGTTTTCTATTTAGATGACAGCTGTTACTTTGCAGATAGTCTTAAGGAAAGTTTGAATAACCTCAATGTTACTATAACATTTTTTGAAAGACTGGGATTTATAATAAACTATGAAAAAAGTTCCATAACGCCTCAAAACAAATGTAAATTTTTAGGTTTCATTCTAAATTCAGATTCAATGACTCTTGAACTTCCTATACAGAAAAATGAGGGTATTCTAATGCGTACCAAAGAGATTCTGCGTACTGATAAGGTGCAGATTCGTGCGTTCGCGCGATATGTCGGTGTGTTGTCAGCTGCTTGCCCAGCGGTACGCTACGGCACTATGTATTTGAAATCGTTCGAACGCGCTAAATACTTGGCATTATTACATAATAATGATGACTATGATATAGTTATGGATATACGAAAAAGCTTACACGATGATTTAAACTGGTGGAGAACGACTGTTTTATCATCTTTTAATCCGATTAGAAAGGGCTCATATAATTTAGTAATATATACAGATGCGTCCTTAACGGGATGGGGCGCGTCTTGTTATGATAAGCGTATTGGCGGATCGTGGAATCCTGACGAATGTCGCTATCATATTTATTATTTGGTGCTGTTAGCGGTCTTATTTCTTTTGCACGGGATCACATTAATAGTAATATTTTGTTGCGGGTTGACAATACAACTGCCATTGCTTGTATCAACAAAATGGGGGGAGTGCAATTTCCATATTTAGATTCTATAACTCGAAAAATATTGCAGTCGTGTGAGGAGCGGCAGATTTTTATCGTAGCGTCCTATGTCAGATCAGCTCAAAATGTTGATGTGGATTGGAAATCCAGGAATGCTGACATAGAATGGGTATTGAACCCAACAGTATATGAAAAAGTTATTATTGAGTTCGGACGGCCTCAAATAGACCTCTTTGCCTCAAGGTTAAATGCTAAAAGTGATAAATATATTTCGTGGAAGCCCGACCCATTCGCTTTTAACATAGATGCATTTACTGTCACTTGGAATACGTTTTTTTTAAGCATTCCCCCCATTCTCTCTGATATTAAAAACTCTTAATAAGATTATGGAAGATAAGGCATCTGGAATAGTTA
This sequence comes from Stenoptilia bipunctidactyla, assembly GCA_944452665.1. Classification (NCBI taxonomy): domain Eukaryota; kingdom Metazoa; phylum Arthropoda; class Insecta; order Lepidoptera; family Pterophoridae; genus Stenoptilia; species Stenoptilia bipunctidactyla. Next base: position 3,410,420 of record OX101735.1, on the reverse strand, counting down.
TAGTTTCTAATTAGCCGACTCAAGCTTGGCATCCTCTTTATAAATCATTAACCATAGGTACTAGTTTAATTTTCGGTCCCGGAAAATACTTGCTTTATTCTAATTTCAGAGAATTTCACCCACTCCACAAACGCCTTTCCCTGGCGGCGAGTGTATTATCAGGAAAGCTTTTTCAAAGAGTAAAGTCCTTGCTTCAGTAATAGAGATAATGATGTTATCCCTGTACAGTAATACGATCAATCAGTACTCTTCAAGCTTTAAACTGTGGTGGCAACATTGTCGTGAAAATGGGCTCGACTCACAAAGCATTGCGAGATGGATAAAGAAAACGCTCTCTGCTACTGGTGTCGATACTTCAGTGTTTAGTGCACACAGCACGCGTCACGCGAGCACTTCTGCCGCCCACCGGGCAGGTGTAAGTATTGACATAATTAGAAAGACATTAGGTTGGTCGGAAAGCTCTTCAGTGTTCGCAAAGTTTTATAAAAGGCCACTCAATGAGCCCAACAATGATTTTTGTCATGGAGTGTTTATGCCATAGTAATGCCATAGTAATGTTATAATTATGTTGTTTTATCGTGCCATGATAGCAATCAGGAAGATGATTATTATTTACTATTTTGATAAGCTTGTTTACATACAAATATGTATGTAATAAAAATTTTAATATTTAATGTATGGAAAAACTTTATGAATGAGCACATTATTACTTTAAAAATACATGGTTGATTATTGAAAAGAAAATATGACTTATATTCAATTTCTTACAACATCATCTCTAAACATCCTACAAGTTATAAATCTCGAACAACGAAGGCAGGATAATTCAAGGATCAAACGAACTTACCTGTAAGTGAAGTTCGATCTTGATTATGCTGCCTTCGTTGGAGAGATTTAGGGTCCCACCCATACCTTTATTTATTTTATTTTTTCGTTACTCTCATTCCCTTAATTGAATGTTGTAAGTATAAAGGGTAACCCTTTTTATCTATTTTACTCTAAACTTAATGAGTTCTGATAGGCCAGGTAGATGCAACTAGGTGCTAAGCTATATCTATTTGTCTCTTTCTTTCTTTTGGCGATTAACTTTGTGCGAAAAGTCGAAGCGTAGGAAACCTACTACAAGTTATAAATCTCTCCAACGAAGGCAGCATAATCAAGATCGAACTTCACTTACAGGTAAGTTCGTTTGATCCTTGAATAATGCTTCAATTTACTTTTTTAATTTTCTTATAGAAGTATGTAAATAAAATATGCCAATAAAAGTTTGTATTTCATTTCATAATTAGAACATTACTGAATGAGATTATACAACGTGTAACATAATGAAGAGATAATACTTAAGGTAAGGTGATGTATACGTAACAGTAACATACATTTGTAATCCTTACGGTTCGGGCGAAAAACAAGTTCAAAGTTTAGATCAAAATATCTAAGTGTCAACCCTAAGAACAGCTGTTAGCTTTTGATGAAATCTATTCGATAACGTATGGCGTAAAAATAAAGTGATGGGTATCTAAGACAGATACAAAGTTCAGCCGGTGCGGGAAAGGTCATAAGGTCACTGACTGCGGTACAAGTCTTGTTTTAGCTTATTAGGTTGACTAGGGTTGTCAAAATATTTTGTTGTAAAATATTTAAATAAATTTGTATGAAAGTCTATACCAGCACTGATCATGCTAATTCTTTTACTGTATATTCTACGTAGTGTATAGAAGCTAACCCTTAAATTCCATCTCTCCATTTTGTTACACGTTGTATAAATGTATTTTAGTATCTTATACTTAATCGATGTTTGTTCTCGCCAACAGACGACAACAACTTGAACTCCATATTCTATGAGCACCTCACTCGGTCATTGCAACACTATCTCTGCGGAGACCTTATGCTTGGGAGATGGGGGCAGGTCCAACAAGGGGACTGTTTCGGTAAGTGCGAAAGACAAATAACTGGGAAATTTGCTAAATAAAATAAAAATAATTTAGAATAATTAAAATAATTGAGCATTATTAAAATGCAAAAACTTAAAATAAAGTATTGTGAGAAAAAAATTTCAATGTTTTTATATTTTACATTTGGATCACAACTCACAAACTGGAAAGTTTGTAAGAATATATAGGTTTTCATAGTCCAGAATAACACTAAGAATACTTTTTAACCTAATAGTAGAGGAGAATCCGACCAGAACAACAAGTTTGTTTTTTAAATCTTTATTATTAAGGGTTTTTGTTCCAAAAAGTATATAGTGAATGCTGAATAAATAAGGACCAACTTTTCATAATCCATATCTACATTTCAACATCCGACTATTTAATTTGCCAAATGCACATCATAGAGAACTTGTGATATTCCTTAACCTGTCCTACTTGATATGCAACAATTTGTTACAATTCATATTCATCATCATTATCACAACTCTTTGTAATGAGCCCACTGCAGGGCTATGAGTCTCTCCTCTGGGCGACGAGAAGGTATAGGCCATAATCCACCAAGTTGGCCCAGTGCTGGTTGGTGAAAGTCGGAATTTTCAGAGCGTTGAAATGGCTTCTGACAAACCCTAACGACTACTGTATACAGCACCCGGGACAGACTGCTTAATGTGCCCTCCGAAGCACGGATAAACATATTAAACTTGAACTATTTTCGTCCACAGTGCTAGCATCAGACTACTTAAACTGCCTCGTGCACATAATAGAAATGGGAAACGGTCTGGTGTCGTTTCAAGTTCGCGGGTTGGAGTTCCGCGGTACTTACTGCCAGCAGAGAGAAGTGGAGGCCATTTCGGAGGCTCCCGGGGAAGCTGGTAAGTGGAAGAAGTATTTCTAAAACTACCAATAATTTAGGCCAAATTAAAAGTAAAAAAAATGTGGTTCAGAATTTCTGTTGAAATAAATAAGTATTAACGAAACTCACAATTGACTTTGTCAAAATTAAGTTTTATTAATTATTTTGTCAAAATACGTTATAGAAAATCCCCTAAAATTCACAACAAATTAATGACATGGTGTACTTACATTACTTAACATTGAGTTGAATTAGGTATTTATGTTTTTGAAACTAGAAAGCGGATAAATAAACACAAAATATATATTAACGTCCAATATGTGTGTTCAGCACCGAAAAATAAAATAAATAATTAACCAAACTGTGTGTTAGTATTCAGGGTCAAAGAAGGCTTGTATTATGGAGATTACATCATTAATTAAATTAGAAAAGTTACTTTCCTAAACTGGCCTAGCTAGGACTTCGAACTTAGGACCTCTCTCACACCGCAAAAGAATCCTTGACACGCACCAGGAAGGTCCATATACACCAGGATTCGAACCCAGGATACGCGTGGTATACAAAAGTTATCTTAATACCTCTTCATCAAGAAGGGTGTCTATTTACAAGTGGACTTATTTACTTGGTTTTTATCACTAAATTAGTTCATTTCCACATACTATCTAAGTGGTCTCGTGGCTGCTTCCTCTATTCAAATGTTCGGGGCTTAGAACCTGTTCTAGCGATTACGGTAGCGATTACGCGTCGGAATTGTTGTCTTCTTTTGTTTCTCTTTATTGTAATTGAGTAGGCATCGTCGCGTGGTGTAATTGAGATTGATTTATCATCATGTTATGAATAGACTTGTAGAGTTTAGAGAGCAGTGCGAGGGTTTTGGTGACCTGTAACACAGGTTTTACAAACCTATCATAGGCACCAGACTCTCACATATAGGGAAAAATTGTAAATTCTATATTTAGTCATAAGTTGTAATTGTTTCCTATTGTGTTGGAGTTAAATAAATGATTGATTGATTGATTGATTGATTGATGGAAATTCTCGGGAAGAGTGGGTTCCGCTGATCCTCTACATTTATTATCTAGCTGTTATCTACTTGGTCAGAGCGTGAGTCCGAGGCTGCTTCTTCAGTAGTATTATAATGCTGCATCAATCTAAGCAGTCATAAGTTTATATTTTTTCGCTTGGCAAGCGGCGACGTAGCTAGCTGCGTTGTTGTTGAGTCGTAGGGTGCAGCAATAAGGTCGCTATTCCCGCAGAGGGCTGCGCGCTGGCGTGGCAGCTGGCGGCGCGCTACGTTGTTGTTGAGTCGTAGGGTGCAGCAATAAGGTCGCTATTCCCGCAGAGGGCTGCGCGCTGGCGTGGCAGCTGGCGGCGCGCTACGTTGTTGTTGAGTCGTAGGGTGCAGCAATAAGGTCGCTATTCCCGCAGAGGGCTGCGCGCTGGGCGTGCTGGGCGCGGGCGGCTGCTGGGCGCTGCGCTGGCTGGCGTGGCAGCTGGCGGCGCGCTACGTTGTTGTTGAGTCGTAGGGTGCAGCAATAAGGTCGCTATTCCCGCAGAGGGCTGCGCGCTGGGCGTGCTGGGCGCGGGCGGCTGCTGGGCGCTGCGCTGGCTGGCGTGGCAGCTGGCGGCGCGCTACGTTGTTGTTGAGTCGTAGGGTGCAGCAATAAGGTCGCTATTCCCGCAGAGGGCTGCGCGCTGGCGTGGCAGCTGGCGGCGCGCTACGTTGTTGTTGAGTCGTAGGGTGCAGCAATAAGGTCGCTATTCCCGCAGAGGGCTGCGCGCTGGGCGTGCTGGGCGCGGGCGGCTGCTGGGCGCTGCGCTGGCTGGCGTGGCTGCTGGCGGCGCGCTACGTTGTTGTTGAGTCGTAGGGTGCAGCAATAAGGTCGCTATTCCCGCAGAGGGCTGCGCGCTGGGCGTGCTGGGCGCGGGCGGCTGCTGGGCGCTGCGCTGGCTGGCGTGGCAGCTGGCGGCGCGCTACGTTGTTGTTGAGTCGTAGGGTGCAGCAATAAGGTCGCTATTCCCGCAGAGGGCTGCGCGCTGGCGTGGCAGCTGGCGGCGCGCTACGTTGTTGTTGAGTCGTAGGGTGCAGCAATAAGGTCGCTATTCCCGCAGAGGGCTGCGCGCTGGGCGTGCTGGGCGCGGGCGGCTGCTGGGCGCTGCGCTGGCTGGCGTGGCAGCTGGCGGCGCGCTACGTTGTTGTTGAGTCGTAGGGTGCAGCAATAAGGTCGCTATTCCCGCAGAGGGCTGCGCGCTGGGCGTGCTGGGCGCGGGCGGCTGCTGGGCGCTGCGCTGGCTGGCGTGGCAGCTGGCGGCGCGCTACGTTGTTGTTGAGTCGTAGGGTGCAGCAATAAGGTCGCTATTCCCGCAGAGGGCTGCGCGCTGGGCGTGCTGGGCGCGGGCGGCTGCTGGGCGCTGCGCTGGCTGGCGTGGCAGCTGGCGGCGCGCTACGTTGTTGTTGAGTCGTAGGGTGCAGCAATAAGGTCGCTATTCCCGCAGAGGGCTGCGCGCTGGGCGTGCTGGGCGCGGGCGGCTGCTGGGCGCTGCGCTGGCTGGCGTGGCAGCTGGCGGCGCGCTACGTTGTTGTTGAGTCGTAGGGTGCAGCAATAAGGTCGCTATTCCCGCAGAGGGCTGCGCGCTGGGCGTGCTGGGCGCGGGCGGCTGCTGGGCGCTGCGCTGGCTGGCGTGGCAGCTGGCGGCGCGCTACGTTGTTGTTGAGTCGTAGGGTGCAGCAATAAGGTCGCTATTCCCGCAGAGGGCTGCGCGCTGGGCGTGCTGGGCGCGGGCGGCTGCTGGGCGCTGCGCTGGCTGGCGTGGCAGCTGGCGGCGCGCTACGTTGTTGTTGAGTCGTAGGGTGCAGCAATAAGGTCGCTATTCCCGCAGAGGGCTGCGCGCTGGGCGTGCTGGGCGCGGGCGGCTGCTGGGCGCTGCGCTGGCTGGCGTGGCAGCTGGCGGCGGCGCGCTACGTGCTGGAGACCTACTCTGTGAGCGACAACAGCGCCGCGGGAACTCTGCAAGTCTTTGATTTTCGGAAGCTCCTGCTGCATTACTATGTGAAGGTAAGACCATAAACTACGTCACGGTGTGTCCAAACAAACCGCGGCAATGCATCGCGGCTGCCGCGCGTGGCATGCCGAGCTACTATTGGCTGGCGGCCACCGCTCGCTAACTGCCGAAAAGGCCTTAACTATTGTACAATTGGTTTCGAAGTTTTTTCGTGACAGTTCTCATTTTCCATTACGCGCAAACTACTAATAAAATATTAATTGGCAAGTTAAAAAAACGCTAAAGTTATAGTAACGCCCGCGGCAAATTTGTGTCTCGCGAATGCCGCCCCCGGGTGCCGCGTACGTTCCACGTTGTGTTTGGACACACCTTAAGGCTATGAGATGACATGCGTCACAGTTCTCATACTACACGTAACGCAAAAAACTTTCGAAAATAAGTCTGTATTTCAAACTGTGTATCCGATTATTATAGAGTAAACTATTACTGATTCTTATTTCTAAATAATCGATTCGGAGATCAAAAAAAAACACTAGAACAACATCACTACAATTGTCAATTATGAACTGTCACGCATATCATTAACGAATGAAGATATTTTGCATATTATTTATTACGCAACTTCTTATAATAGATTGTAACAAAAGTTGTAACTTGCTAGTGATGATACTCTTACGTAACAATCTTTTGCATTAGCTTAATGTCTTCAAATCAACTAAAATTATAAACCGAAATTATAACAAATAACGCGGTAATGTATTCCAGAAATATGATATAAATGGACAGTTCTATACTCAGTCAGTGTGTTGCCATTTTAAATTCAAGTTTTGTTACAATTTTTGTTTACATGATTTGGAAATCAGCTGTTAACTTTAGTCGAAAACATTTTTCAAAAATATAAAAATAGAAGTTACATAAATAAGTGCGATTCATAAATAGCGTATTTAATTCCACACTAGGCATGGTATTTGTAAGCTGAGCTTACAAGATATTTTGTAAGCTGAACTTATGAAGCCTCAATGACATAAATGTATAGCATCTCCTGTCGCACTTGACGTAAAAAAGTCAAAAAAATATTTATTTCGTACGTTACACTTAAAATATGTTAAATTATTTACAAATTGCACTAAATCTGGCAAGGTGGCAAGAAATTCAACAGCAATCATCTTTAAAAAATACACAATAACAGTTTACAGCCAGGGAATCCCATCTTCTTGCATCCGGATATGTTATAGTAGTCCTTTTCACACAAAAAAGGATTATTTCCCCCACTCCTGACACTAAAGAAAAAGCTATTTGAACACAACTATAATTTAATTAATCACATCCACAGAGTATAATCTACTACGCCATGCAGTCAAATAAGTTAGAAGAATGGCTCGCATCGACCGCCATAGCCGAAGCGTTGAAACCGATGAGCGAGCGCAATTTTGTCGACCTGGACCCCATCTTCAATGTTAACTTGGACGAGGATTACGACTTTAGAGCTTCGGGGATTACGAGGTATGTTTAACTCATGGTTTTAGGTTTATTTAATGAGTAATGTTGTGATTTGTGAAAAGAGGTTTTATTTTTTATTTGGGTCTATAATGGCTTCTTTTATTTTTACGTATTTTTTTATTACAAGTTATCTGCTTAATCTAGTGTTTCAAAATATAAAGGAGCACAAGTACTTACCATTAGGCAACTATATATACAAAAGGCAATATTATCGTATCATAAAATCTACAGATCCACATATTCCCACTCAAATATACCTCATAAACGAAGAAGGCTTAATATTAAACAAAGTGTAATCAAAACTACATTTGCTATACGTTTTACGGCATACTGTTTTCCTCACTTATATAAAACTTTTCACAAACATCAAGATATCACCTATCTTTCCAAAAAAGAATTGAAAAAGGTAACAAGATCTTTTCTACTTTCAATGGATTACGAAACAACAGAACTGTTGCTTAGAAATTCCTATTAATTTAAACAAACGTGGCAATATAATGATAGGGTAGTGACCCAAATATCACATACATGCTCTCACACACATACACTTATACACACAATCAAAACACACACACGCACACATACACTCACTCTCTCTCTCTTACTTTTGTTTAACTAATTTTATTTAAATGGTAATTTGTTAAGGTTTCCCGCGATACAGGCTTGCTTAGTGCGGGGAACAAAGTTACTGTATAATTTAGAAGATCTTTTTTGTTTAATAAAGAATTTTTAATTTAAATTTAAATTTAGATTTAAGCATATTTTTTTAAATTTTGAGTCCATCTAAATTATTAAATAGATATTTTATGAATATCCTCGTCATGCCTCTAAACAAACATTTGTAAAGTTTGCATGTGACAATCTATGATCGAATTCCAAAGTTGAGGCATAATGGCACATAGCAACAAGGGTTATAATTTCCTACACGACTATTTATTGAATCGCACACACTTTCATCTCAATCTCAATCACACTTTACGTTTACGTTGTGCAAAAGTTACTTCGTAAGGTACCATTCAATAAATACCCTACGAAGTAACTTTTGCACAACGTAAACGTAAAGTGTGATTGAGATAATTTCTTGCAAATGTTATGAATTGTTATAATTCCAACGGAATATCATTTTATTGGAATATAGCTACGTAAAATAAATAAATGCCATTTTTAAAAGCCTCCAATACGATTCTAATGTAACGGTGACGGCACTACAAGGTTATGTTGTGGAAATTACTGTAAGTGTCATAGGGATCAAGGTTCGCCGCGCCGACTATAGCTCATGAAACTGACAGACATCAGAAACGTTTAAAATACAAGTCGTTTTTATTATCTTATAGCGACCTTTCTGTCTAAAAACTTAGCTTCGAACTTTGCGTAAGCGATGCAAAAAAAGAAAGAATTATTTTAATTACCTACTTTAAAAATGTAAATTCAAACATGGTTACAATAACTTCTTTATTTCCTCGTTTACAGAAGTCGTTTCTGCTCGATCTACCAGGAATGGATCGTCCACTGCGCGTTGCGTCGTTCGCCAAAATGGCGGCGTATTGCGTCCACGCCGCACTCCGCGCTGGTTACATTATGTTTCGCGCTTAGCCTTGTCGGTAGAAGGGCTTTGGCGCATGCGCAACATCTATCTGCTTCGAGGTATGTGGAGGATTTTATGTTCTTAGGTACTTTGCAGGAACTGATATTTGTGTAAGAAAAATAATTGAAAGTGCATTTTGTTGATCACAAAATGGCTAGTACATGGACATTGTCGCACACAAAACTTCTATCCGCTTCAGGTATGACCGTGAAATAGTTTAATATTCAAGTTTTTTGTAGTACCTGACATTTTATTAAGATAGTATTTAAAATGTGCATTGTGCTTTATGACGCTCTCCAAAATGGAGTCGTATTGCGTCTGTAGGGTTCTACTTATTGTTTGGGAGATGATTAAAACAGTAATTATTATTGCGTTATCTTATATTATTATACCAGCGATATTTGTACAATTTAGCAACTTCATAACATAACACGATACAAGAGCGAGTAAGCCAGGTCAGAGTTAGTCAGCATCCGCGGCTCTCGTGACGGTATTGCTGTCTGTTAGTTCTACCACGCTGTGTGAGCGAGATCAGAGCGAGACAGCATCTGCCGCACTCAGCGCTTGTGACATTACGTTTCGTGCTTAGCCTTGTGGGCAGAAGTATGTGGATTTATGAATCTTCTTAGATACTTTGGCAGGAACTGGTACTTATTTAATAAAAATATTTGAAACTGCATTCTTGTCTGATTAAATCTTAATCTTTTCGAGGATGTGTATTCATTGGAAAGTAGGTATTGCATAATTCAGTCATATTGTATCAGCAAGAGCAACATCTACTTCAACTGAAAACTCTTTTTTTCACTCATTTTGGCTTCAATTTCACCTGATAGTATGTGAAAGATGTGGCCGAATGATATTTAGCCGTAGACTCTATATGAGGGGTTTTCGCTTGCCAGGCGATCCTTCAATCAGACCGACCAACAAACGGAAGTGCGGAAGGCGGCAAATGGAATACGCGCGCTCTATACCTAATATTATTACTCTAAGGTTTTAAAATTTTGTCAAATGTGACATCAGATGGTTTTATAGTCTCTGGTGATATACAGGCGTGAACTTATGTATGTATTTATGTAAAACAAACAAACCCTTTAGGTATCAAAATAACATATTGTACATTACATTGCAGCGTGGAGTTCTTCCTGTACGGTCTACACTCGCTGTTCAAGGGCGACTTCCGCATCACGTGCGCGCGCGACGAGTGGGTGTTTACAGACATGGCCTTGTTGCAGGCTGTACTCGCGCCCGCCATACGGATGGCGCTTAAGTTGCATCAGGTATACTTGTTTGAAATTTTTATAACACCTCTTTATTCTCGTCTAAAATATTTTATCTATACTAATACAGGGTCAATTTATAATAGTCTGTGATATTTTAAAATTGGGTTAACAATGATGTGTTGGTTTAAATTATGAAGTAATTTTATTTTTTTATTTTTCATAAATTAAAATTTCAAAATTATTTTTAGTGAATAAAATTTAAGTTTAATCTACACTTCTTGACTAGGTACATAGCAAAAAATAAAAATATTTCCGTCTATTTCTTTTAAGAAAATCACTTCACCAAAACAATAATCTTACGCGAATAGTAGATACCTACGCATCCGAGCGAAGGTCGTTGACGCGCGCCCGTGTGTTTGCGTGACCTAGTTACCTACTTAGCGCGGTATCAGCTGTAATTACGTCATACATCAGGATAAAAGGTGATTCTAATGTCCCATCACACTACTGTTACAGGTTTTTGACTATCAATTTCACGTTAAACTAATTGTATCTAAATACTGTTTTAGTTTTGATCTTCATTAAATTAAAAATGAACTTAAAATAAAGCATTCGTGCTTAAATTCTTTGTTAAAACAAATAAATTGATTTTACAATTAATTTAATGTTAGAATGACGTGTTTAGTAACTGGAATAACCTTATTTATAACTATGTACAGTGTAGGTATAACGTACAAAAATAACTTACATTTTTACCTTGCGTCCTGTCGCTGATGTTAAATACCGTGCTAGGTATTAGTCACTGATAACTTATCACATTCACAATAACTGCTGTACATGGAGTCCCATTAGCCCATATACTGAACCCAAAACCTGTCATGTTTAGCTTATTAATTTTGACTATCCATAAAGTATCCTTATCACTTTTGATAACAGCGATAGGTGGACTCGTCAGTCCATAGAATGTGCTTCAGCAACCAACCATAGACTACACACGCGGAGCATAGGTAGTTGCTTCAGTTCTTGCACTTTCGTAAAGTGGTAAGACTTGAGCCCTCTCGTCGCAGCAAGCGCCGCACCCACGAGCTGCTGACTTCGAAAACCTGAGCCGCATCGTTTGTGCTGGCTATCGGATGCTGTTCAAAACACTCCAGCACGTCTTCTTCGAGTGAATCAGAAATCGAGGTCTGCCGGCGTCTGTGACTGGATTAAACGTGCCATAATCGCGTGATTCGACATTTTTGTTAGTTATCGATTTAGTGTTCACGCACGCGAATCTCTGGACAGACTGACGAGCGGGGGGCGTGGCGTGCTTTCAATCAAACATAGTAGGCGCGGGCGCGGCGGCTCGAATTTGACTTTCGGCTCGTTTGCTTGGCGCAATAACGTATAGGTATTGTTTGGTAATGTAACTAATATTTTATTGTTTAATAGAAATAGATGGAAACGTTGTCTCATCTTGCTATGTAGTCGTAAATTAGAGATTAAACTAAAATTTTATGCACTTAGAAGTATTTTGAAATTTTAATTTATGAAAAATGTTGAAAAAAAATTTTTTTTTTTGAAACTCAGACCCACTCCTCATTCTGAATCTGCTATTAAAATATTATTGACTATTATGTGGCGACCCTATATTATAAAGAGGAAACCTTTGTATTTTTGTATTGAATAGGCTCAAAAACTACTGGACCGATTACAATTTTTTTTTACCATTAGAGGGATTCTTCTGAATCCGTATAGGCTACTTTTTATCCCGAAAATCCCGCGGGAATCGAAATCGCGCGGGTAAAACCGATTATTTCACTCAAAGATTTAGCTATGAAAAGAGTTTGATTTCTTTGGAGATACAACAACGCTTTAGGCTATGTTGAGCCCTTAGATTATTTATTTCTCAAAGCAAAAATTAAAATTTTCATTAAAATATAAAAACTGTGCTAATTAATTAATTATTAAAAAAGTATTAAGTGTAATATTCACTTGTGATTATTATTGTAAACCGAAAATGAATTAAGTAAATATTATAAAAATATTCGTCTTAAATTGATCGAAGAAACGAAACGTCGTCAGTCTATAGAGATTGACACTATTGAATCGAGATCTCATCATGAGCGGCCATCTTGTAATCTTTATAAAAGCCGATGCATCAAAAAAAGGAATCATAAATAGCGGCTTGTACAGGTATTGACAGACAGTACAGTTAGCAAACAAAGTTTCAAAATATATTTTTGAATTAAATTTAATAAAATCAAGACCGGGTTTTCAAACTAGCTTCTGATTGCGGCTTCGTTTGCGTGAAAGTTTAAAAAAAAAACGTAATGCTAAAACGTTATTATCATTAGCACTTTTTCATCGGAAGAAGTAATAATAATAAAACACTTTTTAACTAGAGTTGTCGCGTATTATTTATATTTTAACTCGACGTTTTGGTGTCTTAGCAGACCTTTTGGTCACGACGGTTAAAAAGTGTGATATTTATCAAATATTTAAAACCTAATTATTTACTTACCGTACGCGCGAGAGTGGGTATAGACGGCATTATTGTGCGAGCGAGAAAACACGACAAGCGCTGCCATTTTAATGATCCAAGTTATACATATTTTACCACCTAATTCAATAATTCTAGATGAATTAAAGATCGCTTAATTTTCATTAGGGCAACATCAATATCATTTTTTTACTATAATGCATATCACCCGAAAATTTTACACTATAGTTATGAGAAGTTTTTACGTTATGGAATATGAGGACTATTATGTCTTATGGCGAAAATTGTGTGACTGTTACTGCTACTAACTTTTGTCTAATTTGTCTGCAGGACCACTTCATGTTCCCCGAAGAGTATTGCAGTAGTAGCGCCCTCTACACCGCCATCGCGACACACGCGAGTCGTTTAGTGATCTGTCACGAGGCGGCGCCACAGTGGCGACAAGCTGTTCTGAGGGGGGCGCCGCATTTACTGGCTTTGAGGTAAGTCTAAATAGAAAGAAATTTACGATAAAAACTGAATTTGAAATTTGACCAGCAGAAATAAAGAAATAAAAAGATTTTTTTTAATTTAGAACAATAATTTAGATTAGAACAATAATTATGAAAATCGGCATTATAATAATTAAGCAACATTATATCAAAAATCGAACATAAGGAATTAACAATCAATTTTTTAACAGAAACAATCTTAAGGTTCCGTTGCATTCCTGGCCGCAACCTGTGCCAAATTTTAGGATCGTGGAAATTATTCACGATTCAAACAAAAATAACACAAGTAATTTAGGTGTACAAATGAAAAAATGGCCATAAGTACTATTACCTGTCTTCCCCAACCAATTTTAACTTAATGTCGACGGCATAGAATTCAGATTCAAGTAATTTTTTTTGACAGATTTGTAACGCTTGATGTGCTGCCTTCTGTACGTACAATCAATAAAATGTGTTCCAAACCTATATAGATTTTTAAACAAAAAGTTATAATGTACAGAAGTGACATTTCACCACTACTTCTATCTATCCAAAATATACAATATTATATGAATTCAGATTGTTTTTTTTTTTATTATCTTTTACGTCCAGGCAGAAATCAAAAATATAGAAATTTCAGTGAAAATATTACTTAAATATGGCGTCGTCAGTCACCTGTGGTCGTTGTCGATTCAAGTAGTTTTTCTTTATTTACACGAAAAGTAACTAACAATTAAATTTACAGTTATTTTAAGTGTTTTCATAATGGTATTCCACAACTATTTTATTTGGCACAGGTGCTGGCTAGGCGTCTATACTAAAGTGAAACGTGTTATTTAGATTTAGAAAAGTAACTATACAAATAAGATTAAGAAACACCAAACATAAAAAAAAACAGTGTTATCTTTTTAGGGTAACAAACCTCTTAAAACTATCTGCTACAAACGTTTCAAAGACAAAACTAATGTGCTTTAAATATATGAGTTCGTGATCCCGTGACGTGATCTGCTACGAGGCGACGAATTTACTATAGGGTTGAGGTTAATAAGCGGGAGTAACTGAATTTAGAACAGGTTGAATCATAATTTGAACAGCGAAGATGTACCTTATTGTGGTGCTGTAGTTAGTGCCCGCATTGGAGACAGGCGGTGTTGCGGGGGGCGCCGCATTTACCGTCGCTTAGGTCAGTAACGCTTGAGAACCATTCAAAAGAAGACAATATAAAATTAAGTTAAATTAAGAATAGCAACATTCAAAGCAAAATAAGTATTAGAACAGCTCAAAGCAAAATCGTAATTCGAACGGTCAAAGTCCAACTACGGAAATTAAAATAAAATTAAGATTTGCAAAAATGGCATTACGAACAGTTAATTCAGAATGTTAATTTGAGGAGCAGTAATCAAATGAGAACAAAATATGACCAAATGTATATAAAATGAACAAAAAAAAAACAATCTAGGTAGGTAAATCAAATTCGAATCGCCGAAACTAGAATAAAATCAAATTGATAAATTAAAATTCAAACAACAACAAACAAAATCAGCATTAAAACAGTTCAAAGCGATATAAAAAAAAATATGGCTGAAATAAAAGTCAAAATTAAACTTAGAACAGCAACAATCTTAACCAATTTTAAAACAAAAACCATCGAAGTTAAATGAAGCGAGGTTTTTAATAGAGGACCCCTGAATTCCTTCCACCAAGTGAACGCCACTCGTATTAATCGCCTTTTACGACATGTTCATCCAGGAAAAGTAGGACTATTCTAAGCTGTACATTCCTTTTATTCCAAAATCAAGTATCCGCTCCAATGCAGTATTGTCACCTCCTATTTGTAGAACTAATAATTCCAAAAATAGATTTTTGTTCAGAGCTTGCACCATTCACAATCAGCATTACTGTAACGTAGACGTATTTAATTGCAATCTTAAAGATTTCATTAAATTTATAAAAAAAAATTGCGAAACATAATTGACATTGTTTAATTTATTTAATTTGATTGTTTCTTTTTATTTCTTATATAACACTGTTGATAAGTAATTATTTATATATCTATAATCTATAACGTCACGCATGTATACTTAATGGGGTAGGCAGAACACCAGACGCTATAAAATCATCTGATGTCATGTTTGACAAATTTGGAGGTATTGTGATGGTGTAGAGAGTTGCAGCGATATGGGGTCAGCCTATCGCCCAAGAAAACGTCAATAAAACCTCCGTACCTTACGTCAATAAAATTATTTATAATTTTTAAAATATATATTATCTTAAATTTGTATTGTATAAATATCTCGTTTTTTTTCCGCAATTATGTATAGTTTACCAGAGGAAACTGTTGTGGCTTAGGTATTAACTAATGTTCTTTAATTATAAGCTGTTTGTTTTCCATAGAATAAATAAATAAATAATAATTTATACCATACCTACTCTAAAAAGCTTATTTTATTTACGCAAAACAGTGAATAAAAAGGCCTTTTATTCACTGTTTTGGTGTTTGATAACGATAATAATAAGAAAATTACGCTTAATTTCAGTCATTGCTCTAATTTTAATGTCCATTTCAATCAATGTAACATTTCTTATTTTTGGTTAAATTTCTATTTTCGCTTAAATTATGTCTTTTTCTCGTAGTCATGGTATAAAGTATAGTATACAACTCCTGAATAAAGTACGAATTTATATCGAGGGCCATGAATCACTCGCGTCGGCCTCTACGGCCCTCGCTTTAAATCCGTCCTTTATTCACTAGTTGCATAATATAGTATTGTTCGTCCGGCAGACACGTGATGGACGAGGGCAACGACGACTACAAGATAATAATGCTGAACAAGCGGCACCTCGGGTTCCGCGTCATCAAGCTCAACCGCGAGTGCGTGCGCGGGCTGTGGGCGGGCCAGCAGCAGGAGCTCGTGTACCTGCGCAACCGCAACCCCGAGCGCGGCAGCATACAGAACGCTAAACAGGTGAGACTGATTCTACTGTATTTTCAACGCACTTGCTCGTAAAGTGAGCCTTATTCTATTGAATTTACTACTATAAACTGGGCTATAAGTCACGTGTGCATAATATATTATACCCTAGTGCATAATATAATGAATCCTACAAAGTTGAATTGTACCTTAGTGCGAGTAAACAGAGCATATTTTATTGATCCGGGTTATACATTAAATATTTTCAGAAACAACAAAGAGATTTTATACCACTTCAAATCCATATACATTTTTAAATGTTTGCGCCTTATATTAGTAAAACAAATTTGTATATCAAATAAATTATTCACAATTCACAATAATTTGTTATAAAATATGATGACTTTTTTTTTTTTATATTGTAAGGATAGGACGTTTGTCTTCCATGCCACCTGATGGAAAGTGCCCATGAAGACTATGGTGTTACACGTCCGTCCAAGAGAAACTTATTCACTCGACACTTAAAAGTTCCAGGACTGTAGTGGTCAGAAAAAACAGACGCAGGCAGATTAAAAAACCGGTGACTAAAAAACAACCCCGCTTTCCCGTGGTTGTAGTCCATTTCACCTGATTGTTTGTTATATAATGAGTTCGAAGATTACAAAACGCAGGAACTGGCTCTTCGCAAAACACATCTTCAGAGAGGTGAAGCTTTTATATGAGGTGTGGTTGCTAGCGAGGCAAACCTAGATAGCAACATTACAAGGCGCCTAAAGCTTGATCAATCGGAGTCTCGTATGAAGAAGTCTTGAGTCCAAGCCAACGTCTGCTTAACGCAACGTCGGTATGTTCACGCGTATACCGTTGGAAGTTCGTCCGTTTCGTGGTATGAAACCTAAACTTAAAAAACCTAGACCCACACTTGCGTCAGTCTATATCTAGCAGCGGTCGTCTCCCGGTATGCAATGAAGATGGGGTAGGCAAAACACCTGTACAGGACGCGGTGTCCTATAAGTACTGTCAAGATGTCAAGGAGGTAAAGAAAGGACGCGAGTGATCGTAACGGCGTTTATTGTCAGACTGAATGTACTTAACTAATATAAAACTGTAAACTAAATATGCTGAGTGCATCAAAATTATTATTATGCATGTGTGAATACACAGATGTATGAGTGTAGCTCATACACACCAGAGGTTATAAAACCTTGATGGTTTTATTCACGTTTGACAAATTTCGATGTATTTTAATGATGATGTGAGACTATTTTAGTGACAGAGAGTCAGCTTATCGCCCAAAAAAAAACCTCCCATAAAACCTCTGTCTCTTAACTGACTTTTACAGTATGCCCGGAATGAGAAACAGCTGGCACATTCTACGTTTTTCCTTTGCTCCTAGTCCAGTATGGAAGAAATGAAGATGATGTTGATATTAATAGTATACTTTTCCGTATTCAGGCACTACGCAACATAATCAACTCTTCCTGCGACCAGCCCATAGGGTATCCGATCTACGTGTCCCCGCTGAGCACTTCGTACGCGGACTCGAGTCCCCCGCTGACGGCTCTGCTGGGCGGGCCCGTGTCCATACCCGCCATCAAGCGGGCCATAGTCCAACTGTGGACCAGGTAAGCAAGTAGTTGCTTGTTTAGGAGAAAATATCTGAAACTATAGTTGAATTGCTTTCGAATGATTTTCGTGACAGTTCTCATTTTCCATTACGCGCAAACTATTTACAACTAATAATATATAAATTGGCGCGTTAAGAAAATAAAAACTATGTCAATAAAAATTTTTATTTTAAAATTATAAATTGAACCATAAAGAAAGTGTAATTGTTATTATTTACTGTAAATAAATTAAGTAAATGTCATAAAAATATTCATCTTAAATAGATAGATTCAAAGAAACGGAACGTTCAGTTGATTGTGATTGACACAACTGAATCGACATTGAATCGATAAATATGAGCGGCCATCTTGTAATCGGAAGTTTGTATACATTTTTTTCGCTCGCTCAGTCGCTCGTGACCACGGGGTCTGAAAAGACACCGAAACGTCGAGTCAAAATTTAAAATGTAAATATACGCGATAAATCCGGTTAAAAAGTGTTTTATTTAACTTTTGTAGCTAATTGTACATATTGGTACCCATATAACTATTAACATAAAATTGACGTAATATTGTTCCAATTACAGATAAAATAACTAAATAAGTTAAACTTAACGCATATATCTGCAAGGTAGTGGAGTTCTTTAGTGCGGCTGTTGGTTTTTTGGTGCGATCTGTGGGTCATCGGTGCGGGTGCTTATGGCTGGCTGTAGTAGTGGTCACAGACTGGGCTTGTTTATGAAACGAACTTTTCTGAACTGCTTCAGCGGTGTGAGCATAGAACTTTATCGACTAGTATGTTTACGAATGTTTGTATAGTATGGAGTCGGTTGCAAGTTTTCAGTAAAATTGTAATTTTTTATTTTACAGTTATTTAAGAGTACAACAT
Source organism: Stenoptilia bipunctidactyla (assembly GCA_944452665.1). Lineage (NCBI taxonomy): Eukaryota > Metazoa > Arthropoda > Insecta > Lepidoptera > Pterophoridae > Stenoptilia > Stenoptilia bipunctidactyla. Next base: position 3,391,965 of record OX101735.1, on the reverse strand, counting down.
GTTTACAAACATTCAAAATAAACAAGGCACACATTTATTTAAGCTGGCCATGCGGCAATAGATAGATTGACGATTAACGAACATTTGTAAACATACGAGTCGATAAAGTTCTGTGCTCGCAGTGTAGGTTTAGATGTATTTTAAGATACCCTTAGTTTCGTTGTTCTACATAACACAAGCTTATCATATAATAGCTCACTTTAGGGGGCCATAGTTGGAGTGTCAGTTTGTGTTGTCACATAGTGTTGGTGTGTCACATGGTTTGTTTGTAAGTTGACTTGTGATGTGTCGGGTGAAATTGCCGACTGAAATTTGAGAGGTGTCACTAAAACAAAAATATGTCAAGTGACATTATACAAATATACAGGTTTATGGAATCCGAGGACTCTTTCCTTGCTACTACTCTTTTCCATGGGCCAGTTTTTCTTCGATTTTTTTACATTTTAACATTTATGATTTGGGGAGAGGGGTGACAACACGTGGTGTCGGGGGTGTGTATTCCCCCCGGGAGTGTAGTATTGCGGAAGCTAATGTTGGTGTCCCGTAGGGCGCGGCGCCGCTGCGGCGAGGGCTGCTCGAGCGGCGCGGACGCCGAGGCCGCGGCGCCGCGCGACAGCCTGCCCAGCAACGCGCACCTCAGCAGGACCTCGCTGGGTAAGCTTGTTGCCACGACCATCTATACCACGTTTTCTATTTTAAGATATTTAAATAGTAGTTTATGAAACTGTCACATAATACCTAGTTATGTGCAGTTTCATACACTACTTTATCTAATCTCATACACTGAAGATATTTATTCCCGCCATTATCGCGCATGCGCCAAAACGCGCCGCGCGGCCACAGAATGTAACGTAGCGCGGCGCTCGCAGGACACAGATAAAAAAATGAAATCTATGGTCTGTTATCTAGTTCGAAATGAAAAAAAAATTTATTATAACATTGTATTGTTCGAGGTAGTGTGTTATAATTTAATTTTTTAATTTCATTTCGTTATACTATTTTAAAAAGTATGTCAATATAAATTCGTTCTGAGTTTTATATTTTGAATATTATGATATGAGAGTAGATAAAATAGTTTAAAACACTATATCTGTAATACGTAACTCCTGCTAACATTACATTATATTTTAATTTAACTTTGAATTTGCAATTTCTCTTCTTTTTAATGGTTTTAATTTTTTCTTAATATGTATTTAATGTGTTTTTTTTTTTAAATATTGTAAGCTCATTGTGTGATTCTGATGTTCTCAGTGAGACTGTTCAAGTAAGCAAATGTAATTGTAAAGTTATGCAATTGTTAATACCTATTATATCGTTTGTTTCTGTTTTGTCTCCATGTAATAAACAAATAAATAAATATTTTGTGAACAAAGAAATGTCTTTGTCAAATGACAACAACAAAACTAACCGTAAACGTATTTAAAACAAAACGAATTGATGGATGCGACACATAACAATGCTTCAAACATAAAAGAGAAAGAATATTAATCGTATAAGACATTTTATATTATAACATACTCTTATGAACATTGAATCAATTGTGCATTATCATCATCATGACAACTCCGTGTAATGAGCCCACTGCAGGCCATGAGCCTCTCCCTTGGATGATAAGACCATAATCCACCGAGCTGGCCCAGTGCTGGTTGGTAGATGAAATTTTTTTAGGGTGCCGAAAAGGCTTCTCATAAACCTTAACGACTACTGTATAGAACTATACAACACTTGGGACCGACTGCTTAACGTGCCCTCCGAAGCAATTGTGCATATGTCAACTGTAATTAACAAACTCTTATATTTAATGATGTCTCTTAAAATTTTGTTTCTAGTTTTTGAACTCCAATTTGAAGATTATTTTTATGATAAAACAGGAAAGAAATTTTTAATTTTTTTAATTGCTTGTTTTAAATCAACCACCAAGCCAGTTCAAAGTGCACCTTAACGCTACTCAACTAAGTAGTAGTGTTAAAGTGCACTCTACGTTAGCATCATTAGCCGGGCTAATTATTTCATTCAACATTAAGATTTTTAAACCAGCCACCTACCCGTTGTTGCAAAGTGAATTTTAAATCATGTTTAACAAGGCTGTTTTTCCACGTCCTCACTAGCTAACATCACTGGCCTGTCTACTTATTTCGAGTCAGAGAAAAGTGACCTTTAACACATAGGTAACAAGGTTGTATTTGCAGCGGGCACGCGCGGCAGCCTGGCGAGCGCGGGCAAGCCTGCGGCGTCTACTCTAGCGTCACTGGCGGGGCTTCTACACGCGCGGGACCTCGCGCCCTCGCGGGAACCCCCGCACGACGACCCGGGTAAGCAAATAAATAAATAATAAAATCCCCAGACAATCACACCCACTACATGGCCCCAAAGTAAGCATAGCTTGTGATATGGGATACCATGTAGCGAACTAGAGGGAACCTAGAATATAAATACATAAATAGATAAACACCCAGACACGGAACTTTTTTTTTTCATGTTATGTACGGGAATCGAACCCGCAACCACTGGCAGACAGGTTTATCCCATCGCCAAAGTGGTAGTCAAAGAAAAAAAAATACATCACGTTACTCTTCTTTATTTATAAATAATTAATAATAACCATTTATGTTTGCAATATTCACAAACTACCTGAAAAGTCTTTTTCTCGTGCAAATATTAATGATTAACTACGTACTATCAGTACAAATTAATTTCACTTTAAAATAAAATAATAAAGAGGTAAAGAGAGGAGTTACATCAGTAATTCTAGTGAGTCAGCATTAGGCAAATAAGGTGTTTGTCATTCAAGTATTCATCTAGTCTATAGTAACATTTATCTAATATAGTCTTAAATTTTCACGATTCATAATTTAAATAAAACTACTTTTTAACCGGATTAATCGCATATAATTTACGACAGTCGCTCGTGACGTCTGCAAAGACACCGAAACGTCGAGTTAAAATGTAAAATATAAATTTTACGGGATTAATGCGGTTAAAAAGTAGTTTTATTTAAACATTTATCTATTAATAATCTGAATAGCTTATAGGACAGGGAGAGAAAGTATCATAAACGACCCCAGCTGAGCCTCGGACCGAGACTTTTTATCTCGGGTGGTTAAAAGCTGCAAAGCATTAGGTACCACGAGATGTAGCTACGTTAGCATAAGACGGAAAAATCAAAATATACTAAATGATTTGGATGAGCAGCAACAAGAACTCGATTGTTACAGACCGTTCACACATGCTCCGTTTGACTGGATACGTTTTTTTTTTCATCGATGGCTTATGGAGCTTTATGAGCAACTTCACATCATCATCATCATCACAACTCTTTGTAATGAGCCCACTGCAGGGCTATGAGTCTCTTCTCTGGGTGATGAGGAGGTTTAGGCCGTAATCCACCAAGCTGGCCCAGTGCTGGGTGGTGGATGTCAGATATTTCAGGGTGCCGAAATGGCTTCTGACAAACCTTAACGACTACTGTATACAAGTATACAGCACCCGGGACCGACGGCTTAACGTGCCCTCCGAAGCACGGAAGTCGTCGTGAGAAATTAATGGTCGGCCGGTCACCCATCCTAATACCGGCCGCACCGAGTGCGCTTAACCTGCGATATCATTTGATATGCACAGTAACCACGGCGCCACGACGACTTATGGCACATTATTCAATATACGTATTTACCATACAAAAATGTATCCAGTAAAACGTATCCTGTAAAACGGACCATGTGTGAACGGGCTGTTAAAGTGCCCGCCCAAAATGCGGGATATCTGAGTTCGAGTCCCAGTCGGGATCGTTTTTATTTAATATTCACATACAAATATAACTTAATTTATAACAGAGGTTATAAAACCATCTGATGTCACGCTTGACAAATTTGGAGGTATTATTATGATAGAGAGAGACTATTGCAGTGACAGGGGGTCAGCCTATCGCCTGCAAAACCCTAAAAACGCGTCCCTTGTTTAATATTTTTATCTATAAAATGGTGTTCACACTTTCAAAAAATGTATAAGTTAATAAGTAAGACGCTATTGGTAGCCCACCCTATTAATCTGATTTCAATGACTTCCCAGCGTACAACACTCAAGAAGCTGCGGAAACTCGTCGACGGGACGACCGAAGTCAGAACACAAGTCGACGCGAGCGAAACATGCGAGCTCGAACCAAAGGGAAGGATAACCCGCCCGCTGTAAGTATATTCATTATTTTGCTATGGTTACTAGGTATAATGGTAATAGTGCGAGTTTATCTTTCAGATACCATATCCATTTCTTAAAAGGTTTATACTATCGATTTGACCGTTAGGATAGTTAATAACTAGTGAATAAAGGACGGATTTAAAGCGAAGGCCGTAGATGAGTCACGAGCAAGTGAAGGATTCTAAAGATAGAATCACGAGCGTAGCGAGTGATTCATGGCCCTCGATATATATTCGTACTCTATTCAGGAGTTGCATACTATACTTTATACCATGACTACGAGAAAAAGACATAACTAAGCGAAAATAGAAATTTAATCAAGAAATAAGAAATGTTACATTAATTGAAATGGACATTAAAATTAGAGCAAGGACTGAAATTAAACGTAATTTGCTTATTATTATCATTAGGGTAGCACCTTGTGAAACAATAGTATATTAATCTAATGCCAAACTCCTTGTTGCAAATATCGACCAATCAAATCTCGAGAATTTACACCAAAGAGTTTGAATTTCGAATCTTAGCGCAAGTAGTTTGTGTAAGCATTGAAATGGAGATCGGATATATTTTTGTGTTCCAAATTCAAACACCTTTTCAACTACTCCTTTTCAATAAACTTAGTTGTTAGGTTCAAGAAACGGAAGCTAATCAAAAACTCTATTTTAGAAAGAACGGCGTCTTTACTAGCACTTGGCCAATTTGTTTTTTATATGATGAAACTGAAAACACATAATATTTTATGGAAACACACACATTAATGTTTTATAAAACTAAAGAGTTCAGACAGGGCCCGAGCTACATAACTGATCTTGAGTGAGGATTTCCATAAATAAAATAAGGAACATATCATGGCCCTTAAGTGAAATTGCTCAATGAATAGATGAACGACACGTTTATTTGCACCTAAAATATAGAAATACAATTGTGTATACCAATCTAAAAACTACTAACCAAGACTAAGTAAAAAGTAATAATTGGTAGCAAATGGTAGTTGGTTATTTTATTAAGAACCCGTTTAGAGATAATTTTACCAATTGTCCTAATTCCGAACGTAGTTCGTAGTTAGTAGAAGTTCAAGCTCAAGTTTAACTGCTAGAACAGGCAGTAACAATTCAATTAATGATATCCCTAAGCGCGGATGCTACTTTCCATCACATAACGAGTCTTTTTGACTTGGAGAATTTAAAAAGTGATACCACTCGTCACTGTCTAGTAATAAATAAATAAATATTTCTGACACTCACACAACATTATCTAGCCCAAATTAAGTTACTTAAAGAACTTGTGTTATGGATACTAGATAATTGATATACTTAAGAAATATATGAACAAATGTAATGTAATGTAGCTTGCGACTACGTTTACATGTGTTTATAACCCAATAGCGAAGCATATCGAGTGAAAGACACTTTTGGAAATCATTTTTACGTTGTAATGTAATATATACATGTATTTTTAGAAATATTTTCGACTAACAGTTCACTCGCCATCACGCACGTTTTTCTGATTGAAGTTATCAGACTTATTCTTTGTTATGCTTTTCTTGTGTGTAACAGTTGAGATCCGCTGAAAATCCATGATTAATCCATGGGGTCATATCAGCTTGAAATAATAAAAAAACATTAATTAACCCCTTCATCCTCACTATCAAACAAAGCATTTATAGCATATATAATATCTCAGAAATTATTCTGCAGTTATTTATTTAAATTTAAAATTTAACCGTCAGTAACAAAAATTAACGGCTTGCTTTTAAAAACTCCAAGTTAACATAGGTATTTTGTAGCATCGTGATTAATACTTTTCTTATTAACGACAAAAATGTCACACCGAATTCTCACTTTAAAAAATGTACTCGTACTAACTATTTGGCTTATTTGTTAATGTTTACAGCTCTTTACTCGCTTTAATTACGAAAGCTTCCTCAGATTTGACCTGTACTTATGAAGTCGTCGTGGCGCCGTGGTTACTGTGCATATCAAACGATTTCGCAGGTTAAGCGCGCTCGGTGCGGCCGGTATTAGGATGGGTGACCGCCGGCCATTCATTTCTCACAACGACTTCCGTACTTCGGAGGGCACGTTAAGCAGTCTATCCCGTATACTTGTATATAGTAGTCGTTAGGCTTTGTCAGAAGCCATTTTGGCACCCTGAAATATCCGACATCCACCAACCAGCACCGAGCCAACTTGTTGGATTACGGCCTAAACCTCCTCGTCACCCAGAGGAGAGACTCATAGCCCTGCAGTGGGCTCATTACATGGAGTTGTGATGATGATGAACTGCCGGTTTCAATAACTTATCAAAATGTTTTAGTAAAATTAAAAATTTCTTTGTACTACCTTGAGCTTAATTGACAGATTTGACATAAGAGAGTACATTCACGAACCAATTGAATCATGACCCACTATAAGCTCATTTTGCCAAACCGTCTAAATGCTAGTAGGTAGAAATTCGCTTGAAGATAGGTTTCCTTGGTGACGAACTTGTTACCATTTCATTCAACACTGACATTTACTAAATGCTCTGTTGGATCTTACAGTATCTAAAATGTCCTAAGTGCATTATACGCGATAGACTTTACAAGTTTAAAAGTTTCAAACGAATTATCAGCAAAGTGAATCTTGCTTCAGTTGGTTTGATAGTGAGTACATGTAGAAATTTCTATTTTCACTTTTATTTTAACTTTTTGATAAGTGTCTATGTTACCATTACTGACAGTTACTTGCAATCAAAGGCCTCTCTTTTCCAGGTGACAAGTAGGAGGTTGCGTAGAGAGCGAGTAGCCATGCCGGCGTCCTTCCGGTCGATCGCAGCCGACACCGCGCGGGAATCGAACCGCCGCGACCCACAGGTGCGTGCTTAGATTATATTGTTAACTTGTGTCAACAGAAAAAAACTACAGTAGTTAGAAACGAAAAAAAAATCACTTATGAACGTCTGAATATACAATCTTTCGGCACTCTTTTATCAAAAATATTCATTATACAAATTGGTAGAAATAGACATGTAAGACAGCTGTTCGTGTTTGAAACTGGTAACGCCTGATATTACGAATTAAATTAATGGACGAATTTGGAATCCAGACAAGCCTATTCCCTTATAAAATCTGAGCTTGAATCTTATACAGTAATAGGCCAGTTTTTTGCCTTTGTTTTCTAGTCGCATATTGAGAGCGCAATAGCTAGCCTTCGTAAAGTCACAAATCAATCAAAACATATCTAATAAAACATAATTGTAATTGAGGAAGTATTTTTTCTTTTTAATCAGATAGATCACCCATCATACATGGGCATATGTTATTATAAACCATAATATCGAAGCCTTAATTTTGTTATAATATGTTTTAAATAGCCTCGCGACATATAACATAGCTTGAAATAAGGAATGGCCGTCCAAATTCTAATTCAGTAATTGCTCATTAAAGGTAAAAATAGTTAAAATAATTTTTTCAAATAATACAACAATTTTGCAACCATAATACAATAATATCTTACATACAAAACTGTTAAACAGAATATAATATTATTGTTATTAAAAAGTCAATAGGTAGGTACAAAATCTTTTAAATTAATGTTCTTTGGAGAGCACGTTAAGCAGTCGGTCCCGTGTGCTATATACTTATATATAGAAGTCGTTAGAATTTGTCAGAAGCCATTTCTGCGCGCTGAAAATATTTATTACCAAGCAAAATGGATAACCTTAGAGGAGGCTTATGTCCAGCTGTGGGTGTCTTCCGACGGATGATGATATTGATGATGTATTAAATACGAAACGTCACCACTTTTAGGGTCCCATGGACTGCGAGTGGCCTTGGAAACCGCGGCGCGCCGTCAGTGCGAAGGTAATGCTGAGTTTTGTGTAGCGGACATACAGACATCGTTATAGGCTATTTGACTGTGTAATAAACTAGTGTTCATTGGAGTTATCAATATAGATTATGAGGTTGTAAAGTCGTTTTTTAGTAAGTTAAAGATAATTGCTTCCATGCTGGACTGGGAGCAAAAGAAAAACATAGAATGTGCCAGCTGCTTCTTTTCCCGGGCATACTGTAAAACTCAGTTAAGGGACAGAGGATTTATTGGCGTTTTTGTGGGCGATAGGCCTACCTCCTGTCACTGCAATAGTCTCAATCCATAATTGTAATACCTCCAAAGTCAAAGTTCTGCCTACCCTCTGAGGGATATAGACTCAATTCAAAAATCAGTTACCATTATAGAAGTAATTTTTTTTTTGCTGTTATTTCACGAAAGATAAACTTAACTTTATATAGAAACCAAATAACTAACATGGTTCATACATTATTAATAAATTAAATCAGTTCAAAGTTGAAAGTTTGCAGTTTTAAAACTTAATTCTTGATTTGCCGAAAACACGTATTTTTTTAATACGTCACTACTATTCTGAAGGTGCGGCATGTGTTTACAAGAATGTGACGTCATCGATACCCTTGCAGCGCCATATTGTCGTAGCATTTAAACACGCTATTTAAATAATGAACTTTTAGAAATATAAGAATTATTTAAGTGCTTAAAATAAAATAATTTAAAAATAAAACATCAAATAGCCTATGTGTAATTTATACAGAACTCAGAGTTTAATAAAGCACTGATGAAACGCATGAATATAATGTGGCATGTCGATGTTGTACCGTAGTAGATTTATTTGTTGTATTCTTGGATATTGTTCTGTGTTGCTTCAGTTTAAGGTATGTTTTAGAAGAGCTGTAAATAAAACGCAAAAAATATATTGTAAAATTTACCTATCTAGTTTAAATGGTACCCTATCATGTCTGTTTCTTAGTGAAAGTCATTGTACTTATAATACTGAAATCAAATCTTGTGGGCGGGGCTAAACTGTCATCAATTTTGACAACTGTGACAATTGTTTGGCTGGTGATTTCTGTGTCTAGATTTTTGTTAAAAACTGTATACCCATAGTGTTAAAGAACAAAGGCGGGTCCTTAGTTACGAAATTTAGAAATCTAATCATCACTTATCTTAATAACTAAGAATTTTCAACACATTGGTTTAAAGTGTGTAGTGTTTTTAAAATAAATAGAATTCGTCCAAAAATTGAATTGTAAGTGCCAAAAACATACAAAACATATAATATTCAAAATGCAATTCTTCAATATCCTTTCATGTAACGTTTGTCTACGAGTATTTTTTGCACTGAGTTACTCAGCAAACTTAAAATTAAACTTAGTTGCTATTTTGTGTATCTCGCAGATATAACATGTACTTTTTTGATACGATGACTGCTTCTATGCTGGACTGGGAGCGAAAGAAAAACATAGAATGTGCCAGCTGCTGCTCTTCCCGGGCATACTGTAAAAGTCAGATAAGGGACCGAGGTGTTATGGGAGGCTTCTTTTGTGGGCGATAGGCTGACCTCCTGTCACTGCAATAGTCTCTCTCCACTATTATTATGCCTCCAAATTTGTCAAACGTGACATCAGATGGTTTTAGTACCTCTGGTGTTCTGCCTACGAAGTTATGTATGTGTATGTACTTTTTTTATCTATCGGTGATTCAACCCCCTTTTGACCCCATCTCACCTGATGGCAACTAAAAATGTGATCGAAGACGACAGCACACGTGTTTAGGAAGGAACTCTCTATTCATCAAAGGTCGTAGAAAAGTCCCTTCAGATATATGTTAAAGGTTTTTTATTAACAGATTTTTATAAACTGCATAAACAAACTTCCAGTATCTATTTGCCTTCAAATACACAACACACACAACGTGCCAAATTCCATGCAAAAACTTAGTCTGAGATAAATTGCAGATACAAGACCATCTTTTTACTGTATTTTTGAGTGTTTTTGCTCTCGGTATTATTATTATTACAATTAAAAATTAATAAATATGAAGTATATAAGAAATTAAACCACAGAAGAAGCTTAAAGTAAAATCACATTTTAGTTAGTACAAAAAAATCGCTTAGACATCCAAAAACGTACTCATAAGTAATCTTTAAATATGTTTTTTTGATTCTTAGAGACCCGATTAAACGCAAACTCAGGTTTAGAATTGACGACCACTTTGGCGATGGGGTAAACCTATCTGCCTCAGACGCCAGTGGTTGCGGGTTTGATTCCCGCCCGGAACAAGAAAAAAAAATTATCCGTGTCTGGGTGTTTATCTATTTATGTATTTATATTCTAGGTTCCCCTCTAGTTCGCTACATGGTATCCCATAACACCAGCTATGCTTACTTTGAGGCCATGTAATTGGTGTGATTGTCTGGGGATGTTATTTTTTTATTTATTACTAGCTGTTGCGCGCGGTTTTACCCGCGCAATTTCGATTCCCGCGGGATTTTCGGGATAAAAAGTAGCCTATACGGATTCGGAAGAATCCCTCTAAGTAATGGTTAAAGAAATTTTGAAATCGGTCCAGTAGTTTTTGAGCCTATTCAATACAAACATACAAAAATACAAAGGTTTCCTCTTTATAATATTAGTATAGATAGAATTTGTTGCTATCTTGATACGTGACATACTGACATACATTTAAATCATGATGGAAACGATTCTTTAAAAACAACAACCACTTTTAACGTAGAACAAGTGCTTCATTTAACACCCCAGATCAATTACGACAAGTTATTGAAAACTAAGCTTTACATAAGACCTTTTCTTGCTGGTCTTACCCCCTCGGAACAACTACCACAATGTAATTAAAAACTTACCTACCTTTAAATAAGGATTATTCTTGCAGGTTTGCGGTCGGGATCCAAGCGCAGAGTCATCATTAGAAGATCTTACGTTAACTCCCAGCGGATTAGACCTGTCTCTACCGGACTGTAAGATTCTAGCCAACAGGAGCGCCAGGCAAGACAGAGAGTTTAGAAGGTAGCTTGCATTCATTCACGTTCATTGCGGTCTCTCGTTCATTCATTTCAGTTCGATTTTTATTATGACTTAATATTGTCTTGAGTTTACACGAATTTTTTAAATAAGACTCTTTTAATTGGATTTTGTGGAATTGATGATTGACCAAACGTCTTTTTAAATGCAAAATATAATAATGAGAATACGGTTTTTCTCGCATGTTTCTCGTATAGTATATTTAACATTTTAAATGGCTTGGGTGTTGCAGTCCTTTGTAGTATGAAAAGGTTTTTTATTTAAAATAATACTTCGTGAACACTTAAGACACTAATAATTGTCATCAAACTTATGTGTTTAAATTGAAAAATAATCTCAATTTCCATCTAACTGCACTCTTTTTCCAACAACCATTTACCATTTCATACGTCATTAGCACCAGCTATAGCTATGCTTCAACTTTTCGAAATACATAGAATTTTGTCTCTAAAAAAAGCTTCATATTTACAGATATTTCATAAACGAAGGCACATCAAAAGACCTATCAAAACCGAGTAAAGAAATCCGCCACGAGCGAGAAAGCTACCGCGAGCTAACCGGCCGATACATCGAGAAGAACGAAAGTATACCGCTCAAAGAAACGCACTTTAACGAAACTAACAAATCGGAAACAGTGAAAAGGGACGTTAGGCTTAAGGAAATAAAGACGAAGATTAAACGCTCGAGCAGTGATGTGAAGGGCAGTGTTAGTGTTGGGAGTAAGGTGTTGATAGTTGAACCGTTGGGCGTGTATGACTGTATCAATTTGGGGCGGAGGATAGATGTGCAGTGGCCGGATCATTTACCTAGAGAGAGGGGGGGCAGAAATTATTGGGACACTTGGGTGCCGCTAGCGGGGATGGATGGACTGGTAAGTAATTTATTTATCTATTCCTAAATGCATATGTGAATTTTTTTTTTTTTATAAGTGACTAAACCCGCGTTTGACCTCAATCTCACCTGAATTTATTTATACTAGCTGTAACCAGCTACAGTCGGGTACAGTTCGGCTTTAAGTTATTGCAGGGTTTGCAGAAAAAGTCTTTCAAATCGATATTTTAATAACCAATTCAATTGAACTGCTAACGTTTTACCATAGGAACATTTTTGGCTCTCTGCGTGGACATGTGCTTGCAACTAAAGTTATATAACTGGTGCCGAAATAACCATCCATTGTTATTTTTTGAAGGAGAAGCATATTTTTTCATAATTTAGGTAATTTTTTTATATTGTAAGGATAGGACGTTTTTCTTCAATGCCACCTGATGGAAAGTGCGCATGAAGAATATGGTGGTACACGTCTATCCACGAGATACCTATTCACTTCACACTTAAAAGTTCCAGGACTGTAGTGGTCAGGAAAAACAGACGCAGGCAGATTGTTCCACACCTTGGCAATCCGTACCAAACAGGAATTATCGAAGCGTTTATCCACTATATAGGGATGGAAGTTCTGTCTGCGTCTGGTAGTCCGGTGTTAAAAAGGAGTGGGTTTAATTTTGGTAAAAAGAGCACTCGCACACTCAACAAACTGTAGCCGATAAAATACTGTAAAACAATCAACCTTACGCCGATGCTCCAGCGTCTGCAATTTTTTATTTGTAAGGTTGTTGTTATTTATGAGTTTACGGGCTCTTCGGTAAACAGAGTCTAGCGCTTCGAGTTGGTATTTGGCAGAACCATCCCAAAGGTGACTTCAGTACTCCATGCACGACCTCACTTGGGCTGTGTATAAGTTGAGCAGCCGTTCAGGGCTGAAGTACCGCCGGGCCTTCGAGATGATACTCAATTTTTTGGAAGCCTTTTTAGCCATAGACTCAATTTGTTGTCCGAAGTTTAATTTGGACGTTATAGTAGACGTTACATTGCGACGTGGTCATAAAATTGAAACTCCTTTTCGCAAATAACAATTATTTTAGATATAGCTAAAAGCAATAAAAACTAAATTGACAGTATTGGTATGTTAAAAACCTCTGTTTAACTTCTTTCACATAATTCGTTCTTTATAAGAAACAGTACTTCCATGCTGGACTGGGAGTGAAAGAAAAACATAGAATGTGCCAGCTGCTTCTCTTCCCGGGCATACTGTAAAAGTCGGTTAAGGGACAGAGGTTTTATTGGCATTTTCGTGGGCGATAGGCTGACCCCCTGTCACTGCAATAGCCTCTCGCAATCATTATACCTCATTAGTCAAACGTGACATCAGTTGGTCTTATAACCTCTGATGTTCTGCCTACCCCATAAGGGATACAGGCGTGAAGTTATGTATGTATGTTATGTGTAAGAAACAGCCATTACTTAGTAAATTATAGCATCCCAAGAATTCATATAATATATCATTCATTAGTGTTTCAAGAATTAAGAAGTTGTGTAAAAAAGCAACTTGCTTTAAAATCAATAACTTATAATTTATTGCTATGTAATCTTTCACTCTTTCCACAGGTGGTACACAAATGGACGCCAAATCACCGCGACCCGAAGCTCCGGTCGCACGTGGACAAATCCATTCTACTCATTCAGATCGACGACAAGTTCGTTCCGATCGCCGAAAACTGCGTGCAAGACCTCGGCGACGAAGTTTGAATCACAACGCCATGACATTAAGGCTCAATTTACCGTGGCACAAACAGTTCCATTGATAAGCCAAGATTCATCAGTCAAATATGATTGAGAATTTAGAGGCTTAAGTTATATCGACTGAATTTTAAAGGAAATACAAATATGTGTAGGGATATAGTTAAAATAAATTCAGAGAAAGAATATCATAAAATATTGGGGGGGGGGGGGCAATGAATTAGGTGTTCTTCGTAATCAGTGTAATATATGTATATCGTAAAGGTGTAGAACAGTAGACTTTATGTGTTCCTTTGCATATAGAACTCATGTTGGTGTATAAAATAAACAAAAGAATAAATGCTTTGTTGTGTGTGAATCTATTGAATAGACGTGTAGGTACCTATAGCGGTTAATGTATATAGAACATGTAAATAATGTATAAACTGTAAACATATTTGTATATTTAACTTCTTTATATCATTTAATGTGAAATAATGTTAAGTAGAGTGTGTAATTTTTTATTTTTGGTATTTTTTTTATTGTTATTATTTAAAATCTTGTTTACCACCCATATCGTCTATCCTGTACCAATGAATTGTAATCATATATAAAATGTGATGAATGTTGCATTAAAGGAATGATAATAAATGCAACATATAAAGTTAAAAAGGAATATTATAATATTCAGCCATAAAATGAGTGACAATTTGATGTTCGTCCATTTTTTCTACACTAAATTGATGCATATTTCTTGATTTTTATTTAATATTAATTTCAGGATAGTTTCTTTTCGGAATATACAGAAAATATTAATTCGTACAGTTTCTAGACATAAGCTCAATATAAATAGTTCAAGTTATTAAATCGTACATATTTAATCAGTACAATATGAAAAAAAAAAACTTAAAGTTAGAACTATAATTAAAAAACGAAAAAATATATAAACAATTTCGTTTAACAATAACAATAATACCTAAAACTATCTCTTTATTACCAGCAAAACACGAAATAGTAAAAAAACACGAATAGAAGGATATTGCCAGAATATCTACCTACTGATTACTACTTATTAAATCAAATAAACTGAGATGTAGGTCAATTAAATAATTACAATATTTCATTATTCTAAAATGATTATGAAACATTTGTGATTGAGCTTATTTTCTAGGAACTCTACTTTTTCAAAAATAACTGAAAAAATGTGATAAATAAAAATCACCCAACCAGTACTCGAACCTGGGACCTCTCTTTTGCCGGACGCTCTTCCACAGGGTCTGGCGGGTGATTTTTATTTATCACATTTTTTCAGTTATTTAAAAATAATTGATCATTTTAAATGCAAAAACTTAAAAATATTACTCTACTTTTTCCCCATAAAGCATTTGCTGTTCAATATTGATATTATTGTTTCATACTGTAGCGTCTTTTAAGTATGTGTTTCATTTTAAGTGGTGATAAAAATGTATTCGAACTAAAAAGGATTAATACAGTGGATTACAACTGACGGGTCTTCTTGCTAAATCAATAATAGAAATCAGTGAAAATTTTTTTCTAACAGTTATGAAACATATTTAAAGTACCTACTTCGATCGACACCAATTATAGTAGATTATTATGTAGGCCTGTTATTTGTTGTCACTATATTATAAATTTATGTGCATTTATTATACAAGTAATTTTATGTTGAATTTAACGAATTTAATGGTATGTTGGTCCTGTGATTTTGAGGAACTTGTGAAATCGACAGCACTAGTGGTTTTTTCGTGTTTATAAATCAAATTGCTGAGTACAAATAAATTGTATTACACGATTAATATCCTGATAAATATTGATTAATTATCAAGAAAACTGCATTCTCACGTTGCCTTAATACATTTTAGAC
Organism: Stenoptilia bipunctidactyla; assembly: GCA_944452665.1. Taxonomy (NCBI): domain Eukaryota; kingdom Metazoa; phylum Arthropoda; class Insecta; order Lepidoptera; family Pterophoridae; genus Stenoptilia; species Stenoptilia bipunctidactyla. The sequence continues at coordinate 3,376,462 of OX101735.1, read as the reverse complement.
AAATTTGCCGTTAATTTAGGAACAAAAATAACGTAAAACATAATATCAGAGCTAATTCTGAATTCTCGTTCGTTGAAATCTAATTATTTATTTAAAATGGTTTAACGCAAAATTATGAAATTCTATGAATTGTTAAGAATATTGAAAATCTTTCAAATGATTTACACAGTTAATCACTGTACTTATATTGTCGTGAAAGTGGTTTTTTCAAACTGAAAGGGATAAAGGGGCTAGGTAACTTTCGTTGGGAAACTTTTATTGGCATTTGTTTAAAATTTAAATAAATAAATAAATTTATATCCGTTATTGGTTTTTTCTAAACAATGTAAATTTTCAGTAAGTTACTAAATCGAAAGTGAGACAAAAGTCCAATACAGTGCTTATTGAATCGATACAATGAAATAAAATTAACTGTATTTATACTAAGTTGATATTATTAATAGAAGTCGAACAAGTGGTGGTCAATATTATTCGTGTGTAAAACAAAATACTTACGCGTTTTCTTTAACTTCTTGTCAATTTGATTTACGGAATAACAATCAAAAATTTATACGAAATTTTGCAGAACTCTTATATAGCTATTTAGTCTCAATCACTGTATTGGATACATTATAATTCACCATGTTCTTGAAAAAAATCACTACAATAAGACAAAAGCATAATATATTCGCAGTTAGAGATGTTAATAAAATGTTTTATGGACTTAATTCGTATGTAAAGAAAATTTAATTAGCAAAGGAATTCTGCTGATATTTACTCCGTCATGTTGGTAGTAAAGCACATTCCGTCCACTAAAGTGTATTTCACATTCTTCGCTGATCCATTAATATTTTACTCTTCGACCTGTTTCATAAAAGCTCTTTGGAAAAATAACTGATTTTAGTATTTTTAAACTTTTTGCCAAAAAAAAATAGATTAGGTACAATTTATTCAAAATCCAATCATTTAAACTCATTTAAATACGACGAATTAAATTAACTATTATTGTTTCTGAGAATGCATTATGAAACAGGCCAATAGTTTAAAATAAGTGTCAAAATGAAGTATAATAATATTCTTAAATTAATTCAATTCAACTTGTTGCCATGAACTAGACTTCTTGGTCTTAAGTTTTGATGTCATTACAGTAATAGTGATTACATAACAACTCTTTTCTGTAAGAATTAAAACCGCCGATTAGAACTGTTGAACTATGTTACATAATATGAATATCGAAATAAAAAACCTGAATAAAATTTTGTCTGTTTTTTTTGAAACCTCTTTTACATACATAAATTATGGCACAACCATAATAGTCTAAGCAGTGTGCCGCAAGCAGCATAAAATTGTGCTTTAGAGAAATGTGAGTAAAACAGATATTTAGCTCATCATCAAAATTTGCATTACCAAAATATTTAATGCGAAACAAAAGATATCTACTCGTGTATGAGGTATCTAGTGCTTACTTGATTTCAAATTGCAACAAGGCGTGAAGTTGTGTAACGTTTACCGAATAACTTAAAAACTGCACATTATTTTCTATTCATAAATAATTATTATACACCTCTCTAAAGCACAAACTTTTGCTGCGGTAATGCACAACTCTTGTATTGCAGACTCGATCACAGTGTGTGCGTTATACCTTAATTAAAGCTTACTCTGGGACTATACACGGTGTGTAGTATTATATTCGTAGTGTGCACAGACAATTATTTCTTACTATAAGAGACATCAATAACTCCGCCTCTCGTGTTTCTACGGGACAAGAGCCGCTGGACCGAGGTCTCAGCTCTCTGCGGTAGGCACCATAGTAGGCACAATCCCAAGATCCAATATGCTAAGGCATCCAACGTGGGTGACTCTATTAAGGTCGTAGTCTGTTCAATTTCCGATTTCAGGAATCTTACTCGGCTTCTTGCTGATCAAAAGCTCGAGTACCACACTTACGCCCTCCCTGAGGAGCGTAAGATTCGTGCCATCCTCAGGAACTGATATCGAAAGTGCCTACGTCACCTAATGAGTAAAAAGGCTATTTTTTTTTAAATAAAATAATAAGTAGGTACGTACCCCAAAGTTTAATATAAACCACTCTCATACATTTCAGTATGAGAATGGCAAGCAAACATCTGTGTTCATCGCTAATGTGACCTTTCCCGGATCCGAGGACCTCTGGTATAAAAAGAAACCAAGATTTCGCATCTAGTTGTGTACTAAGGGTCCAACCAATCGAACGACGAGCGGATTTTTAACATAGTAAAAACTATCGATCGACGTCGACTGTTCGGTTCGTCCGTCGATCGATTGGTGTGGTAACAGCCTCAGACTTATACAGGGTCCATTTTTAGTCACCGGCCAAATTTGAATGTTAGTTTTTTTGATATGATATAAACGTATCTGCGTACTGCAGTCATCTTTGGGATGGTTCTGCCAAATATCAACTAGAAGCGCTGGACTCCGTTTACCGAAGAGCCCGTAAACTAATAACCTAACGACGTCGACCTTACAACCAAAAAACTGCAGACCTTAGAGCATCGTCGTAAGGTTGCGTGTCTAACCGTGTACTACAGGATACATTTTGGTGAGTGCGCCAGTGCTCTGTTTGAACAAATTGACGCCCTTTTACCATCGGACTACTAGACGCAGACAGAACTTCCATCCGTATGTGGTAGATATTCCGAAAAGTCGAACTAAGCGCTTTGACAGTTCCTTTTTGATACGGGTCGCCAAGGTTTGGAATGGACTGCCTGCGTCAATTTTCCCTGACCAGTATATTCCTAGTACTTTTAAGCGTCGAGTGAATAGGTTTCTCGTGGATGGACGTGTACCACCTTAGTCTTCATGTTCACTTAACATCAGGTGGCATGGAAGACAAACGTCACATCCATAATTTACAAAAAAAAAAAAAAAAATTTTAGCGTCGCTCAGTACAAAAAAGTAGAATTATAGAACCACAAACTTTAAAAAAAATAGTCGCTAATACTACGACGTAGTACTACAAGATGTTTTGTAGTAACGCATAATCATCTTTATTATAATGGCAATAGAGTGACCATGCCTTGGTTAATATGTTAGTGGAGTTATCGATTTCCTTGTAAAAAACATAAATACATTTTTTCTGCAAAAATCGTTTCTATAAATGATACTCATTGTTTAAAAAAATTTGGCCGGTGACTACAATTCGACCCTGTCGACTTATGTATATTTTCTAAGAGGATTCTCATGAGCATCTTTTTATATTTCTTAAGTCAATTTATCCGTCATGTAGTTGCCATAACAAAAGTTCTCAGCGATTGTTAGTTCAGCAGAGGACAACTCCCGCGTTATGTATGGACAACCGGGCTCCGTGGCACGGTTGTCAAGTGTTCGGCTGCGGCGTGAGAGGTGCTGGGTTCTATACCCTGGAAAATAATTCAATGCAGTAAAATGACAGTTCCAGTGTGCCCACTTTAGGAAAGAAAAAAGTTTTGATGCGGTTTAAGTGAATCAATGAATTTCTTAAATATATCTTAAAGATAGGTACTTACTTATAGGAAAAAATATATTTTGAGTCACAAAATATTTTATACTTTCATTTTCTCATTTCTAAAGTGGAGATGGTTTACGACACTTACTTTTGCAAAAAACTAATTTCACTTCTTATGTGACCGTTTTAAAGCACTAGGTATGTTTGGTAATTATTTGTTTTCGTTAAAGTTACTGTAAAGATAAAGTACACACCTCAAATACACGTATCTATTTATACATTTGTTTAAAATTTTATTCTAAACGAATATAAAAGGACCATTCAATTTCAATTATTCACATTCAGTACCTTACACTACGAAGATTATAACTGGTATCATTATTTTTCTTTTTGACATTTCGACCTGTCAGTTTACTGCATTGAATTATTTGCCAGGGTATACTCCCAGTCGGCCCGTTTAGGGATAATAAATATTTCTGACACACAACATTATCTAGCCCAAATTAAGTTTCTTAAAGAACTTGTGTTATGGATACTAGATAACTGATATACTTAAGAAATATATACACATACATATTGAATAAATACATATTTTTATTAGAATGAACTTAAATAAACATATAAACATCCATGACTTGAAAACTAATATCTGTGTTCATCACACAAATATCCGCCGCCGCCGGGATTCGAACCCAGGATTGAACCTCTGGCATAGAAGGCAATGTATGTTACCGCTACACCAGCCGGATATTTTTTTTATAAACTGGATCGAATCTGTAAAATAGCATGACCCCCGTGCTCATCCGCTCTGTGGTTTTTATAACAAGCAATTTATAACTTTAGGGGTTGGTTCATAAGTTTGGGTACTTTTTTTCTTTATTATAGGCTAAATCTCATCTGATGTTACGTGAAGGTGAGGTCGAAGAGCACTCGGGCTTAGGAAAGAAGTGACTCTTAATAAAATATTGTCGGAACACTTCACAGCTGGAGCGATCGGTAGCCAGGCGCCAGGATCCCTTATCCAGGTCCAGTCACTTATCCAGAGGCTGTAGGGCTATTCAAAGACAACCTAAGAAGGCCTTTAGTTTTTATTTATTCTAAAGTGACACACAAAAAGGTGCCACAATGTGTTGTTATTAGATGTAAAAGTCAATGAAATAAAAAGCAAATTCAAGAAAAATATGTATTCTAACAAGTTCAAGTAGGTATAGAAGTCAATTCCGATCGCTTAGAAAACGCTCACAGTAAAACATTATATTTTAACTACGTACAATTTTGGACGACAGGTGGTTCTCTACAAATATAATGACGCAAATGTGACAGTAATTTTCAAAAATGGCAAATTACTAGGACCAAACCATCGACAACGAGGCTCAATAGATAATTTAGTATGTAAAGTTGTTAATGAGCACACGATAGGGCCATGAGACTCTCCCCTGGATGACGAGGAGGTTTAGGTCATATATCCACCAAGCTGGCCCAATGCTAGTTGGTGGATGTTAGAATTTTACTTTTAATAAAGACCATCATCACGAACTATACGCGACACCATACAGGAGCTTAAACTTTTTCACATTTTATCATTATCTAATCAATATGGAATTACAATGTTCAATAACTTGCCTATTTTTCGCCACGGAACAGTGGCTCCCTCTAGTTTAGGTAGTACGTAAAAATAGAAGAACAACTCTACAAACTCACACGGAATGATTTTCACCCACACAGCACACATTTGCGTCATTTTCACAATAAAATGGACCCTAAAATGGTTAATGGTTTGGACATAACTCTAAGCTCGACTAAATGTTCCTATTAGAATGTTATCTAAGTTAACTAAAGTTTCTACTACATGATACAAATATATTTTATACATTTTCAGATCAATAACAGTGTTAAAAGTTTTTATTATTATGTAGACTAGTATTTCAGAATATCATCGAGGTACAAAAGGCATCAGATCAAACGTTACATTACCTGTCAAATTTCCCCAACCAATTTTAACTTAATGTCGAGGGCATAGAGTTCAGATTCATTTGTAACGCTTGATGTGCTGCCTTCTGTACATATAAAACATTAAAATAAGAAGAGGTACGTTTTAAAGAATTTTGTGGCTTGGTTTCTAGATCTTCAAACCAAGCCAAATATGTGTACAAAATAATTGTTGCCTGTTCAAATAAGCATTCTATTTTTTATAACAAAATTAAATTTAAAATCGGAACACACATACTATAACACATAATATGTTTACTAACTAAACTCAACTTATCCTAAAAAGACAACAGGTTAAAACTCAGTTACAATGACATAAGGCTCCTTCGAATATTTTACAATCATATAGATTTCTACATACAAATATACAGTATATGGGATTACAAAGGGCACAACACTTTTATTACGTTATACGTAAGGATGGAATTCCAAAGCACCTAAAAGCACGAGATAAGCTAGACAACTGCAGTATATAAAAAGCTTATATTAGAAAATATAGTATATTACATAATTAGGGTAGAAGCAAACGGCCGACATTCCTAGAAAGCTGTTTATCCACTATTAATTCTAAACATTAAATAGGAGAGTAAAAAATTGATCACACAAGATGGTTTACCACAGAGGACGTGAGTAAATATATTAGCGTAAGTATGTATGTTTAAGAAAAAACACACATAGAACCGTAAAATAAAAAAAATAGGGTCGTATATTCATACATTAAGGCATAAAGTAAGAGCATGGAGGCTGTGGATATATATTACATTACTCTTTGATTTTACGTATATTTTAATTACCAATATACTTGAATTCAACTTGTGTATAGATTTTTGACAATTCTCTATGGAAATATGTCAATGATTCTGTGCTTGAGCGTCTGTGCGTGATTAATGCTTTCAATTCAATTAAATTTTTGTCGACTTGGCAACTAGAAGTCGATACTAAGCGACTAGCTATTACTGCCAGTACACGGTATTGAGACTTAAGGTCTATATAATATTGAAAAAACAAGTGATGCTTTAAAAAAATGGGCCTCAGGCAGATAGTGCTCCTTACCATAGCAAATTTAAATTAAAACTTAAATAAATCAAATGTAGAACCATTTTAGGAATGTCGGTATCTCTTTTTTATCCAAAGTAGATGTTTGGAACTTATATTCGGGTTCGTTTGCCTAGTAAATGAATTTTATAAGAGTATCCGTTTATAATTGACTGTTTAAACATGAATACAATAAGCGACTACTAGCATTTATGGAAACGAGGTACAACTATGAAAGTGATTTAAATTTTAGTACCAAAAATTAGTCGCTAAAACATCCTTTTCTATCCTGCTTGTTTAAGGAAGGTATGACTGAGACAAGTAGTACTCCTCATATTAAATGTAATATTTATCTATCGAGACATATATAATAGCTTGCTACGATAAAAAATATCTTATGTATAATTTTACTAAAAGTTTAAAAGCAAATACGTACATACAGTGATTTTGTTATTTGTACATTAGATAGGTACTTCAGGACTTAAGGGCAATATTAGGCCGAAAATAACATTAAATACACAATTGATTCTTTTTGAATCATCATCATCACAACTCTTTGTAATGAGCCCACTGCAGGGCTATGAGTCTCTCCTCTGAGTGACGAGGAGGTATAGGCCGTAATCCACCAAGCTGGCCCAGTGCTCGTTTTGAATAATTACTATCTATGTATTTTACGTCAAAGATCTTAATATTTAAATTGCCCCCTTTTTTCCAATTTTTTTTTGATCGAAACAATGTAGACATACATTAATGCCTTAGGGGTGCAAGAAACCCTCCCCAACATACACCGAATTGTCGAGTTAAATTTTAATATACATTTTTTTATCTAAAATTCACAATCTTAGTTGTATGATTTCAAATAACGTTAATTTTTAATAACGAATCGTTAAAACGTAAGGAATTTCATTCTAGAATGTGAAGCTCATAATTCTGTCTTGTTGATTTATCGTTTTTTAAACAACTTTTTTCGCAAAAGTTCAAAACAACTTTTGTTCGATTTTTGATTCGAACAATATTATTCTATTAAGAAGACAATTGCCTAGTACGTCACAAACGGTCAAAGTCTCACTTCTAAACATTTAAATTATTCAATAATCTACTTTATGACCTTACGGGTATAAATCTGCAAAGAACTGTACGTCACTATAAGAATGCAGAGCATAAAAAAAACCGACTTCACGTCAACACTTTGGCTGAGTTGAGAGTGTCATCAACATAAACCTTCTCCGAAATCATAAACACTTTTTCAAAAGTTTGAAATTTTCAATGAAGTACTCAACCGATTTCGATGAAATATAAATGGAACCAACTATCTTCTATCATATGAAATTACATTTTTCAAAATCAATTCATAATTGTCCGAAATATCGTGAAACAAAAACACAAAAAAAAACTCCTTTTTTGAAAATTTTAAAAGGAAAAATAATTGGCCTTGTGGTCGCTCGTTTATATCGACCTTTAACATTTTTATTGATAATTAAATTTTTGAGCTATACGCTTTTTAACGTAGATATACTTAGCGTCAAAAATCTAGTAACATTATAAAATACTTTTGAAGTACCTATATGGAGCAATAATATTTAATACTTATTCTCTATTCTAACTAGATATTATTTTCCCGTTTAAATTTATTACTTATTAGTGCTAGCTAAGAATGAATTTGCTTTCGCTACAGTGGTCAAGAGAGTACCTAAATATTAACCCATGTACTGCAGTGTCAAATATATTTGAAATTCGATCAGAATCCACATAAGAATTTCTGAAATACCATAGACTTCAGTCTCAAACGTGTTCTCAAATTCTTACTCAAAAGGCAAACATTTATCGTTTTAAATTTTCCATATTAATCCATAGCTACGATTTTGTGTCTTTAAGAAAATTTTATGAATCCAAACTCAAAAAACTGGTCAGACAAGCAATGCTAAAGTCGCGTTTCAAAAAAAAGAAAACTGTTCGTTTTTCCTACGAACAGTAGAATTTGCTTTAGCTTATTCTACGGCGCGGCGTAGCTAAAATGCGTTTCAATAATCAACATCTTGTCATTTAAGTATTAATATTCTTTTAACTTTGACTTCTTTTACCTACTATTCGTTGGTCGTATCGGTACTCATAGCAGTACGGTGAATATTGAAACCAGATAAGTAAGCTTGTGTATTATTGTTCACAAATGTCGTCGTGTTTCCGTTGACCCACTGCAGTAAATGGTTTAATATTTGAAAATTGAGTCTGATTTAAGGCCGGCTTACAGTTAGAAGCCTAGATATGTTTAGGATGAGTAGTCCACATTATTAGATTATACATATATGTTTATTAATAGATTCAAGTTTAAATGATGCAGTATAGTTTTTGATAAAAGCAAGTATCAAATTGATTCGAAATCTGCCTCAGTTTTAATAACTTAAATTGATTCAAATTAATTAATTGGACTGAAATTGTCCATCCTCAAAACAGAAGCCAGTCTGTCTGTCCAGATCTGTTAAATTTTAAATATGCATAGTGCCCTATAGTACTGCAACCATTTTATGCTTTTTCTAATTTAATTATAAAAATATTACAGTTTAAAATTAATTATGCTTTTGTTTGAAAAAATACGAAATACGCAAATTAGAACTAACAAATAGATTTACTATCTCGGGCTGACTGATACTTCATTGCATAATATATTGTAATAACTATTTTAATTCCAAACATACACCTACCTTGTTTAGCAAAACTATTTTCTATTTGTTTATGTTTAGCAAAAACACAAACAAAACGAAACATAAGTCTTGCAAGACAGTGGCACTTTGTTAAATATACAACATAAAAACGACCCATTATATCTGCATTTCGTATAATAATAAAAAATATTATCTAGTAACTTAAACAATAGTTATTGCTTTAAATATTTTCTAGATATAACACAATTCCTTATTTACAATAGAAATGTTGATGTTAACATTGAACTTTGACTAAATGCTACAAAAATGACAAGAATTAAAAACATTAATGTATTCGATAGTGTGTTTCATGTTAAATTAGATTATATTTTACAGAATTAAATTCTTTAAAACTTAAGTAAATAATATGGCAAGAACGTAATAAAATCTTGTCTTATAGTAATCACAATTACTTGTACTTCAGCAATATACAAAATATTGGAAAACTACAAAGATAGCTTCCCTGGAGCAAAAGTTAAAATTGCTCACTTATACGAAAGGTTCTATGTAGATTCGGTTCTAAGCCTGGTCGAAAATATATTCCCCTGTTTTTTCAATATGGGCTACATATCACAAGCTATTGAAAGCTTACTTTGATGACACATATAAGAAGAACACCGGTTATTTAACATGTTTCTCATTCTATCTTCTATAGTTCGTCTCGTTGCCTCGTTAAGCCTCACTTTAAACTAAATATTATCAGCATCAACATCTCACATACCTACTTCTAAACAAAAACAAATAATAGCAACACTTGATTACGCTTCACCATCTTCTTTCTTCCCTGACATCCGTTCAATGAGCTTCGTAATCATGTCTGTGTCCACTAAACCGATAAACTTATCAATTATTAGACCGTTTTTGATGGCTATCACAGCTGGTACAGCTTTCACCTGGAAACAAGAATGATTTAATTGAATGGTTGTATGGTTACAAGTTATTGGCAAAAGGCAAGTTGGGCGTAGAAGGACGAAGAAGATGGTTACAAGAGAGAAGTTTGACTCAGAACCCGCAGCCCAAATTTATGAAACTAATATTAAATTATTAGATTACTTGGACTGGGACATGCTGTATTGGGAGTAAAGGAAAAACATAGAATGTGCCATCTACTTCTCTTCCCGGTCATACTGTAAAATTAAGTTAAGGGTTTATCGACGTTTTTGCGGGTGATAGGCTAACCCCCTGTCACTGCAATAATGCCTAATTACTCCAAATTTTGATAAACGTGACATCAGATGGTTTTGTAGCCTCTGGTGTTTTGCTTACCCCATAAGGGATACAGGTGTGAAATTATGTATGTTTACTACTTGACAGTGTTTGATGTGCAACGATTTCAGTATTTTTCCGCTGCGCTACCGAGTAAGAAAACAACCTTTTCAAAACCTCTGTAGACTTTGAATTCTGTTGCTGTGATAGCGTAGGTTTCAAATAGCCCTGGAAAAAGGTGACTAATCCGAATGGGGGTGAAGTAGTCCTACCGTTCTAATAGCTGCTATCCTTAACATTAACTTTACAATTACTTTGCAATATCTACCGCACAATATTACACAAAGTATACTAGTATAGGTACTGCAAGTGTAGCGTAGATGACACACTTTTTGTGTAATCTCTGTAATATATTTGTCTAAGACTTCTGTGTATACAAACTCTGCATGGCTGACAAACAGTCCATTGCCGATTTTTCAGACTGCGAATTTTCTGTCAACATCATGTAGGGAAGAACACGCAATGCAGAGATTGCGATGTTTTATATCATTCTTGAAGTACAGAAAAGGAAGTAGATTTCTGGAGGTCTGCCAGAATCACATGGACTTCTTCTGAGTCATATGCGTTACTGCATAGGTTCCATTTTCAAAAACGAAAAAGTGTGTCAAGGACAGTCTTTCGTTTGCGCTGCAACTATTGGCTGGTGTGATGATATGATGAGGTAATGTTTTTTGAAGAGCCAATTCTATACTAAGCCCATGTGTTTTAGCTTCGACTTAATCGACACTTTTCATCATGGAACTGAAGTCAACATTGGATTGAATATAACCTAATAAAGGAAAAAATTCGTATATATGTTGTTTGAACGGGAAAACCTAGAACGGTTGCCTCGTAAAATTACTTTCCAGCAATAAGGCCACCTATTTGTGCAATAATATTTTTAGATTTATCATCATCATCATCATCATCCACAGCCTGTAGACGTCCACTGCTAGACATAGGCTTATAATAGATTTAGATTATAAGCATATTATTATTAGCTTTTTAGATTTATGATAGTGTACAGTTCAACAAAAATCTTTCACTGTTTGAAAGTTAATTGAATAATTTCAAGTTTTTTAATTTTTAAGAAGTTTCCAGGATCTAGCATTAGAGGCTACGTGGTCGAAACCTTGCAAAAATGCTAGTCACGAAAATAAAAAAGAATCACAATTATTGTTTACATTGACTTGACCTATATAGACCCATAATTAAAAAGATAAAAATATCTCGCACTCAGGTCACAGACCTTATTTATCTTTAAATTGTTTTTTTTTTTATATTTTCCACAGTGAGTAAATAAGTGCGCAACTAATTTGAATACGTGCGGAATTCGCTGTTATCCGTGAGAAGAAGAAATGACGTCATATTATTAGTTTATGACGCAAACATGTTATGTTATTAAGCGTGATCTTAGTTTTCCATGCGAAAGAAAAACATAGAATGTGGCAACTGCTTCTCTTCCCGGGCATAACGTAACAGTCAGTTAAGGGACAGAGGTTTTATTAACGTTTTTGTGGGCGATAGGCTGACCACCTGTCACTGCAATAGTCTCTCTCCATCATTATAATACCTCCAAATTTGTCAAACGTGACATCAGATTTATAATCTCTGGTGTTCTACCTACACCATATAGAGGCGTGAAGTTATCTTTATTTAAGGCTATGTAGTATTCATAGCACGAGTTTATTAAGCTTACTTTGGTGTTTCATAATTATTGAATCAATATGGGTAATTGCATATTATGCATTTCAATATGACCTCTACATATTTCAATATCGATTTTAGCTAACCCAAAAGAAAGTAATGCGAGTTGAATTAGACAGATGTTATTTTAATCTATCACTCCACCCAACTTTGCATGCCGCGCATTTTTCCCACTTATTCATCCATTTTCATATTTGAGCCAGTTTTCGTAATACCAAATGAATGACACATAGTTACAGTGGTTCCATGGTTGTCTGGTCGAAATCGCTGCCCATTTGCTGTGTAATTTAAGTCATTTTGTTTGTATTTTAAACATACATACATACATAACCTCACGCCTGTCTCCCTTTGGGGTAGGCAGAAACAAGGGAACATCAATTGCTTCGATTCAATTGTATTTCAAATTTTTATAATATAAGGTTAACAATAAAGTGTAAATAAATAAATACAGTCACTTCTAATACTTCCTATACATTTTCATTGGACTTTGAAACTTATTACAAGCGAATAAGTTTCCAAGTGTATAAATAGTATTACACGTGACTACATAACGGAAACCAAATTAAAATGTGACCTAGCCGAAATGGGCTGAAACATGGTCGAACTCCTTTGCAGTAAAATGTACTAATATATTAACTAGCTCTGCCAAACACTCTAAACACCGATAAAACTAAAATGAGTATATATCGGCACCTTCAGAATAGTAGTGACGTATTTAAAGAAAACGTGTTTTTGGCAAATCAAAAATGAAATTTTAATGTATGAAACATGTTAGTTATTTGGTTTCTATAATTAAGTATATCTTTCGTGAAATAACATCAAAAAAAATATTATTTCTATGATGGTAACCGATTTCTTGGGTTTTTGAATTGAGTCTATACAATTCTGAAGGTGCGATATGTTTTTCAAGTAATTCAAATTTTCTATACACGTCACGGCATGACGGCGTTGCTTTTCCATAAATTATTCAAGAAACAAAACAGCCATGTTCACAGTCGCATGTCAACTTGAATCTGCAGTTTGACCTTCATGAGGGCAAGGTTACCTCTGGGCCGATTGTCTTTGCCCTGCTTAGTTTACTTAACACAAATATGACGATATACCATATAATTTAGTGCGTAGTATTGAAGTACGTAGTAGTTGTTCCGCGTGAAAACTCAATGAATAGAAACATTCATTAAAATGTACGATCGATAAAGAAATTAAACTATTCGAACCAGTTCATGCCGATAGGAAATAACAGAGTATTGAGCTATTTTTACTGTTATTTTATGCAGTAATCTCATTTGGTTCGGTGGCCTTTTGTCAATCAAAACACGTCAACAAATCGTCGATATTTTTTAATTATAAACTAAAGTAAAGATGGCTAATGAGTTCCGGACGCTTCCATATTATGTAGGTATGTTGGCTCAGTGCTGGTTGGTGACATGATGGTAATATCCCCATGAATAGTAGTCTTTGTTTACTTCCTAGCCATTTATCCAACAATACTCAGAAAATTTCACTTTTTTACGGGTACGCTAAACAGGTATATAGAATAAATCCAAAAGTCAGTAGTCATTGCTATGACTTTTGTGATATAACAGAAATGACTTGTTTGTGGTACCTATTCTATCTGTCCGAAACCAATAAGAATGATGGACGAAAAATGAGTAAATTCCAATTTCAAATCTTTGCTAGTTCCTATTCTACTACCGTCCCATATATTTAAACTAACGTAATGATTATGTGTAATCGAAGTTGACTTTAAAGTATATTCCAGCTGAAAGTTTGCTTTAACCATGTATCATTTGTCATAATTAATGACGTCGCTTGCCATTTAGTCGGATCTAGTGTTCACTTAGAGTAAAAATATTAGGTATAGAGCGCGCGTATTGAATTTTCCGCCTGATGCGTAGCGTAGGCAGATGAATATATGGCAGATAGGGTTGTGAATCTTATGCAAAAATGTTAGTCATTTTATCAATAACGCTGCGAATGCATGACCTTACTGTGTGTCATACAGAATAATTTTAAAAAGGGATATTAGTTAGATACCGATTGCAAATAAAACATACAGGCTGTTTGGTCCATCGCCCCGGCCAAATTGATATAGCCTGTAGAATAAGTTATCTGCTATAATGGCCATGAAAAATTCAAAAGCCATGTGATTTTATTTTAACAACATTTTTTATACTTTTTTTGTTTATCACACCGAAATCATCATAAAAATGTAAAAATAAAAAAAAGCATCCAGTGCAGGCAGCTAATCTCGTTTAAACGTATTCTGTTTAAGGTTTCTTTTGACATTCAAAACCATATCATTAGTTAACTAGTTTTTGTTTTATTTTCCTACGAAGTTTCTAAATAATAAAAAATACAGTCTTTGGCTATAAATGCGTATAAATTTTTTTTTAAAAATGGCCAGGATCTTCCAATTTCCTAAAAAATTCTCTAGTCACATGCTATAAAAACTATAAATCATCGCAAAATTTGCTAAATTAGTGGAAGCTTACCGACATTCAAAATTGTGATAAAAAACTTTTTTTGCTTAATTTGACCGATGGGAAACAGGTAGAAGCTGTCATCAGTCTAGCGAAGTAAAATGTATCTCTTTGGATTTATTTTAGTTGAGTCTTCACCGCTTCTGCTACCGAACTTTTGTGCCTTTTTTAACCAGAGGAAATCCTAATGGATACCTGGTCAAGGCCTTCACATAGCCGAAAGGCGTCAGGGATGGGTGACATCACGCATTAGACACCTCTGGCCCCACCATCACCTGGGGATATCACCCAGAATATCATCGGAATTCGGCCAAACCGGCGGAGAAGATCCAGAGGGCATGGAGTCCTTTCATATCATGGAAAGAAACTCCTTAGCTACTCATCCTTCAGGTGGCGACCATTTTAGCACCAGGGAAATCAGGTTAATTTTTAGGGACGTTTTCGACCTCGCAACCAGCAGGCCCCTGCCCTTTTTCTGCCCAAGATTACGAGTAAGCCGACGACTTGGAAGCCATAGCAATCCAAGTCTGCCACCCGTTCAAAACAGGTGGTAGGCTCGATACCAGCGCTTCCGACCTCTGTGTCCTCATCAGAGGTCTCCTCTGATAATCAAAATAATACCAAGAGGGTTTTGGTAGTGGCTAAGATTAGAAATAGATTCTGGTGATCTATTTCGACGCGATTTCACCGACCCTTGATCCCTTCTGATCATAGTGACCTTGACCGGTTAAGGCTCGATTAAAATAAATCCTAATAGAAGAGTCCCGGTGCTCCTTCACCTCATCGGTCTACCTATACGCAACTTATCCAAACAGGTTTATCCTATGCAAGAAAAAGGTATAAAACAGAGTTAATTTCGCACGAGTGGGATAACAGCTACTGGCAGTTTCTCACGTGTAAACTTATGCAAAAATATATTTTTTTGTCACCATTTGGAATTTAGTTAAACGCGATCCCTTTCGCTGATTTAGCAAATTTTGCGACGATCTTTATAGCTTTTATAGCATGTGGTATATCATTCAAAAGAAGAAAGACTAGAGAAGCTTATGAAAAATTGGATCCGGGCCATGGTTTTTTTTTTTAATTTTTATGCAATTTTTAATGCGTACATTTAAAGCCAAGGACTGTATTTTTTTTTTATTTTGAAACTTCGTATGGAAAATAAAACAAAAACTAGTTAACTAATGATATTGTTTTGGATGTCAAAAGAAGCCTTAAACAGTATACATTTGCTGCCTACACCGGATGCTTATTTTATTTTTACATTTTTATGATGGTTTCGGGGTGATAAACAAAAAAGTTTAAAACTGTTGTTAAAATAAAACAACAACATGGCTCTTGAATTTTTCATGGCCAGTAGGGCATAGCAGATAACTTATTTTACAGCCCATATCAATTTGGCCGGCGAAGGACCTAACACCCTGTATATTTCCTCAACAATTTACTTTTTTTTTTAATTTTTATATCAAGTACATAGTTTGAAAACATAGGTTGATTTGATGATATTTACGATTACATTTTTATATAACGCGAGGCAAATATTAATTTGTTAAGCAACAATAATACCTACTACTGACGGCAAAATAAATTAGCTGCGTAGATACCGATTTTACGAAATCGTGCAATACATTATTATGCGACAGTAGTTTGATATGATGGTAGTGCGAATAACATCTGCTAATTTACTATTTTTGTGTGAAAATTCAGTAAAATTCATTCATTTCTACTTTCAACGCTTTTTTAGACCCATCCCGTATTACAAAAATAGACAGCGTGGCCCAAGTTTATTAACTATTTTGTATCACTACTCGACGTCATTTTATGTCAAAGAGAATATAATCTCTCTCTAGGTAATCAGAGGTAACAGAGCAGCGCGGAATTCGTTGTCACGCTCCCCTCCCGCGTCTGTTTCACCCCCTCGGCGAGTGATTTTTTTGTTCAAAATATATTAAAACCATTAAGTACTTATTTATGAAATGTTACATCAGAATTATACATATTTTGTTTGTTTCGGAGTATCGTTTTTACACGTTCGAACTGCACATTTAACCATTTTAATGAGTTAAATATGGAAACAAACACAGAAATTCGCTCCCGACATAAACACGTCGAGCTCTCGATGACGACTTCTAGTACTTGCGGTGACAACACAGCATTGGTCACCCGTGCCTACTGTTCCCACTTGGTTATGTATGCTCTATACTTTATTATTATTACTCTAAGAGTGTTCATAATATGTTGTCTTACTTGACATTTAAAAAAGTCTAGCATCTTACTTTCATTCACATATGGCCAGTTCCAATAACTTACCGAAGAGTCAAAGTAAAAGTAAAAATAAAAAAATCCTACACTATTTTGAGCTCAAGTGACATATTTGACACATCTGTTACTTTAACTCTATAGTTACTTATTGAAACGGGTCATCCGTCAGTAAAAATCTATCACTTCATGGAAGCTTCTTTTGGAGACTAGCTCTATCAAAAGCCTTTGAAATAAAAAAAATAATATAAAAACCTAATCCTACCTCAAAGGTATGCACTAAGTCAGCATTATCCTCCACATCCACCACTGCCAGGTCCAGGTTATCCAGGGGTTCCACCAAGCGCTTCAACTCTGGAGTCAGGATCTTGCAGGGCTCGCACCAGTCCGCATGGAAATTCACTATAACTGGTTTCTCATTGTTCATAACCTGTGGAATTTGTATAAGTTTTTAAACTACCATGGTCATTAAAATGAGGATTAAGTTTAGAAACTGAATATTTACTATATATTTTGTAAATAAAAACACTAAATAATAATTTTAGGGACAGAGGTTTTATTGATGTTTTCGTGGGCGATAGACTGACTCCCTGTCACTGCAATAATCTCTATCCATCATTATAATACCTCCAAATTTGTCAAATGTGACATTAGATGTTTTTTTATAGACTCTGTTATTCTGTCTACCCCATAAGGGATGCAGGCATGGAAGTTATGTATGTATCTACGCACTAAATAAAATCGCCCCTGACCAGGCCTCGCACCCAGGTCTTCTGCTTTGAGTTCAGAGTCCCGGAGGTATTCTAGTATTCTTATCTATAAGATTCAATTTAAGTATTATAAAATGCAAAACTAATAAAATATCATTAACTATGTCATTGTGATTATGGTGCTTGCAACAATGCCATAATATCGAGAACTCCAAATTAATAAAAAAAAAAAGATTTATGTTGTTAATTCAATAGTTTTATGACACAGGGATGCTATTGATCAACATGAGATTGAATCAAATATGAGATGAATATATGTTTTAGTGCAACAGACACATACCTTATTGACAAATTCATCATTATTCTTCACAAAAATAGTTTCGTTGTGTACTATTGACGTGGAGATGGCCTGAGCTTGCCGCAGCCTGGCTAGTGAGCGGATTGGAGACCGAAGACTCTGACTGATAGCATTCGACATTCTCAACTGAAAATGTCATGTTCATTAATGTTATAAGTACTTTTAAGTTTAAGGATGCGTTTCCGAAAAGGCTAGGTATCGAATTCTACTACTACATGTATAAGATTCACGCACACAAGCGTGCCGTGAAAAAGACGAAAGGTTTTGAACAGTTTTGATACTTTAGTTTTAAATATTTGCAAATTCTTTTATTAAAACGATTAAATTGGGTAAGATTAATTAAAGTGCTCGGAAAGTTTGAGCTCGTTTTATTCGTAACGATAAAACCTCACCATCGAACCTGATGAGCTGGTGGTACACTCGAGGGCTTCTACTGGAATTCCTATTCCTAGGCATGTCAAGTTCGAGTTCATAAGACGAGACATTACCATCAGTCCTGGTAGTGGAAGCTGAAGGTATGCCTTGAGGTACTACTGGAACTCCTAGACGAGTAGAGCTAGGCATGTCGAGTTTGGGTTCATTTTGATTCTTAGGACGAGACCTTACCACCCGTTCTGGTAGTGGAAGCTGAAGGTATACCTCGAGGTGCTACTGGTACATACACCTAGACGGATAGAGCTAGGCATGTCGAGTTTGGGTTCATTTTGATTCTTAGGACGAGACCTTACCACCAGTTCTGATAGTGGGAGCTGAAGGTATACCTCGAGGTGCTACTGGTACTCCTAGACGGGTAAAGCTAGGTATATCGAGTTTGGGTTCATTTTGATTCGTAGGACGAGACCTTACCACCAGTTCTGGTAGTGGGAGCTGAAGGTATACCTCGAGGTGCCACTGGTACTCCTAGACGGGTAAAGCTAGGTATATCGAGTTTGGGTTTATTTTGATGCGTAGGACGAGACCTTACTACCAGTTCTGGTAGTGGGAGCTGAAGGTACCATATTTTAAAAGAACTGAACAGGACACAAGGAACTGAAATCTATAGGCGGTCAGATTTGGTGGAATCGGGTTTTCATATTTTAAAAGAAATAATAAAATTTATGGACAAAGGATAATGCAAGTGATTGGGCTCCAAAAAAAAAGTCATTGTGCAGAGATGAGATGAAAGTCAGATTATAGATTAGACACATGTCATTCATATTTGTTAGGACGCCAAAAAAATTAGCCCTGGGAAAAAAAAGATATGACCAAAAATACATTTTGCGTTTAATAGAATAAAAATCGTTTTCTTTTATGATACAGAAACTGAACGCCCGTAGATTTCTACGAGTGTATTCGTATAACCTTTACAGCCATTGACTACGAAACTAGTGAATATTGTAAATGAATACGATTATTGGTAAAAAAAAGTGCTTTTGTGATCCTTATAAGTACCTAATGGGTTGGCTACACAGTTGTAAACCGCGATTAGTTTGTCTCTTTTCTTAGTATAGTGACTTCCCTTCTTATTATCGTCGACACACAAAAGAGATGTTATTATTAATCCGTCTCTTTTCTTACTATAGCGAACTTTTTGCGGCACTGGTTCGGCGACATTGGAAGCACGGTTTACAACTGTGTAGCCACCCCTTTTGATTTGATTTGTCTTTTTTCTTACTTTAGCGATGTCTCTTATACGGCACTGGTTCGGCGACATTGGAAAAGCAGTTTATAAATGTGTAACCACCCCTTATGAAATAATGGTATGTATGGTTCATCTAATACTGCCGTTTAGAATAAGCTAGTATGTTGCTATAAGTGGTTAATAAAGTCTAATAGTGGTTATATAATTATTACAACTAGATTTCATTAACGCTCTCTATCTCTTTCTCGGAGCACATTATTAGCGCGCATTGTCCATTTTATTCGAAACATTTCGGGGTTCGAGTCGAAAGTCGAACTTCTTTTATGATTATGATATTTAATTGTATTGTTAATATGAATCATGTGTTTAAAAGTACTATTCCTTTTATAATTTATGATGTCTGTTTAATTGTACTGAAATAATGAATAACGTCTTCAAAAATAGTACTTACTTATTTTGTGTTTAAGAACTCTTACCAATGGTAATGAATGAAATAATAAATCATGTGTTTAAAAGTCTTACTTTTTTCATTAACGATAACCACTTATACCAACACATTAGCTTATTCTAAATGGCAGTATTAGATAAACCATACATACCATTATTTCATAAGGGGTGGTTACACATTTGTAAACTGCTTTTCCAATGTCGCCGAACCAGTGCCGTATAAGAGACATCGCTAAAGTAAGAAAAAAGACAAATCAAATCAAAAGGGGTGGCTACACAGTTGTAAACCGTGCTTCCAATGTCGCCAAACCAGTGCCGCAAAAAGTTCGCTATAGTAAGAAAAGAGACAGATTAATAACATCTCTTTTGTGACAGCGCACTGCTGTCTCGCTCGACGATAATAAGAAGGGAAGTCGCTATACTAAGAAAAGAGACGAACTAATCTCGGTTTACTACTGTGTAGCCAACCCATTAGGTACTTATAAGGATCACACAAGCACTTTTTTTTACCAATAATCGTATTTATTTACAATATTCACTCGTTTCGTAGTCAATGGCTGTAAAGGTTATACGAATATACTCGTAGAAATCTACGGGCGTTCAGTTTCTGTATCATAAAAGAAAACGATTTTTTTTCTATTAAACGCAAAATGTATTTTTGGTCATATCTTTTTTTTCCCAGGGCTAATTTTTTTGGCGTCCTAACAAATATGAATGACATGTGTCTAATCTATAATCTGACTCTCATCTCATCTCTGCACAATGACTTTTTTTTTGGAGCCCAATCACTTGCATTATCCTTTGTCCATAAATTTTATTATTTCTTTTAAAATATGAAAACCCGATTCCACCAAATCTGACCGCCTATAGATTTCAGTTCCTTGTGTCCTGTTCAGTTCTTTTAAAATATGGTACCTTCAGCTCCCACTACCAGAACTGGTGGTAAGGTCTCGTCCTACGCATCAAAATGAACCCAAACTCGATATAACTAGCTTTACCCGTCTAGGAGTACCAATGGCACCTCGAGGTATACCTTCAGCTCCCACTACCAGAACTGGTGGTAAGGTCTCGTCCTACGCATCAAAATGAACCCAAACTCGATATAACTAGCTTTACCCGTCTAGGAGTACCAATGGCACCTCGAGGTATACCTTCAGCTCCCACTACCAGAACTGGTGGTAAGTTCTCGTCCTACGAATCAAAATGAACCCAAACTCGATATATCTAGCTTTACCCGTCTAGGAGTACCAGTAGCACCTCGAGGTATACCTTCAGCTCCCACTACCAGAATTGGTGGTAAGGTCTCGTCCTGCGAATCAAAATGAACCCAAACTCGACATGCCTAGCTCTATCGGTCTACGAGTACCAGTAGCACCTTGAGGTATACCTTCAGCTCCTACTACCAGAACTGGTGGTAAGGTCTCGTCCTACGAATCAAAATGAGCCCAAACTCGATATACCTAGCTTTACCCGTCTAGGAGTACCAGTAGCACCTCGAGGTATACCTTCAGCTCCCACTACCAGAACTGGTGGTAAGGTCTCGTCCTGCGAATCAAAATGAACCCAAACTCGACATGCCTAGCTCTATCGGTCTACGAGTACCAGTAGCACCTTGAGGTATACCTTCAGCTCCTACTACCAAAACTGGTGGTAAGGTCTCTTCCTTCGAATCAAAATGAGCCCAAACTCGATATACCTAGCTTTACCCGTCTAGGAGTACCAGTAGCACCTCGAGGTATACCTTCAGACCCCACTACCAGAACTGGAGATAAGGTTTAGTCCTAAGAAACATAATGATTCCAAGTTTCCAAATTCAATCCTAATCATAAAAGGTTTTGTAATTTTTTTTTTTTCAATAAATATTATATTATTACCTTTTCAACTCAGTTCAGAGAGCGTCAAGTATCGAGACTTGTTTGATGTAATAAATTGTGTATGTACAGCGATGTTTCTTAGCACGAAAAATAACTCAAAAGCGATACAGGTCCACTCTCGACAGCGGCTGAGCGCAGACTGAAGATATCTAGTTTTTATTTGTAATAATATTGACATTATTTGCTAAAGTATAATAACCCTTACCACAGTGTGTTAAGATTTACGCATTTATACAAACATGAAGAAAATTACGTGTTTGGTTTTATTGTTTTTTAAAGGGTTTTTAGTAGTAATTTCAAAGAAAAAAATGCGTATTATCAAAAATGAACATGTCAACCATCGAATAGTATTTTTTTTATTCATAAGTACTTGTGTTTTCATACCAAAAGTGGTACCGTAAATTGGCTTAAAATCGTCATTTTCGTGCGACGAGGCATCGCAAAATTAGTTTTTAAGCCACAAAAACAAATTTATTTATATTATTTTTATATAATAAATGGAGATGAAAGTCTTATCTATCTATTAGTACTTGTAATTATACTAAACTTTGCGCCATTTTATCACAATATGTACCAGAAAATACCCTATTTTGAAGATTTGCGGAAACGCGTCCTTAAGTTCAAAAAATGTGAGGAGTAGGCTTGGTATATTTAAAAATATATATATTTGGGTTGTTTTGTCTGAAAAATGAAGACCTATTTGTGATAGAATATTCTATTATTTACCATTATTTGAAGACGTACCAAATTGTGAACTGAGTCTAACAATATTATTAAGATCAGATGTTTTCAAGTAATAAAGTGGTCAAATCAAATGGCATGACTTAAAATTCTGGAAGAAATAACTCCAAAATTGAGCAACTTTTACATCAAGTTGAAATGACTTGTATATTTTGTACATTTAATTGTTTAAAATTTAAATTTCAGTAGGTATTTTACTTACAAAATTAAGAAAAAAAAGGTATTATTTAGGAGTTAGCATACATTTACTATCAAAAGTCCCTTACTGATTAAAACTATTTCAATAATCTTTTTGCATGCTGATTTAAAATATTTATCTTCAAAAAATTTGGTTCCATGCAGTAACAAAAAAAAAAAAAATAATAATATGATTGTTATTAAGAGAAAAAAAGAACCTTAGCATTAAGTACAATAACTACAAAGTCTGATTTCATATCTCATTAAATGTACTGTTTGTGAGTGTCACACAGTTTTATCAGTAAAAGTAAGTCTATTAAGACTCATTAACAAGTAGTGATTCCTGAATACATACCATCTTAAGCCTAGCTTTACTACATCTGCAAAATAACTGCTGTTGACATTCAGTGATAACATTTATGCTAGATGCTCTAGTTGTCATATTCTTTAAGACTGAAGTTTGGGATTGCCTTTAGAAACTTGCCGCTGGGTTTTGGGGATAATGGGGAATGAAATAGTGATCTCTCAATTCCAAAAGTACTAGCCCCAAGGTGAGGAAATGCTAGTTTTTTTAAAGCCGATTTTTTGCCCTTAATAAAATAAAGAAGCATGAGTTATAGAGCACAACTATACACATGGATTGCGGGAGGGCATGCAATTGTCAGTACGTTAATTTATACATAAAAAAGTTAACCACAGCAATCCAATAACCAATTGGCAGTGGAGGAGGGGGACTCGTTAAAGAATAGAGTCTTAACGGAGAGTGTTTAAGAGTTTATCTATTTTGAGGCCTATGTCGCAGAAAATTTAGTTTTTTCTAGTTTTTTTTTGTATGAGCAAAATTATTGAGGCTTTACCAGGCGATTGGCTAGAATGGAAAAATATATGCCAGATTGTTTCTTTAAGTGATTGTGAGGTAAAATTAAAACCTCAAAAATTATTATTTAAAAATTAATATCTTTGTAACTAGTCATCTCCTCAGGGACCACCTGGGGAGGGGTAGCACTGAATTGAGAATGAATGAAATGTTGAATTAAGTAAAGGGAAATTGCAGAATATAATATTTCTTACAATGGACTATCCACAATATATTTAATTTTTCTTAAACATTCAAAAGACACTCGCGAAATTAAATTTAGGTATTATGAAAAAGGTAATAATACCTATCTAGAGATCTTTAAAATTCATGCGAGAGATCAAAATGGTGTGCTGCTGAATTGTTAATTTTAGCCTACTTGAAGGTATAAAGTTGGTAAACTCACCTTTTCAGTGCCTAATATGATGTACCAAAATTCCTTAATTTCCTTGTTTCAACAGGCACAAGACACACATGGAAAAAACTATAGACAGAGCCAATTGCAAAACTCACTAACAAAATCACTAGCAGTATGTATCGCGGTATGAATAACCTGTCATGGAAATTGGCACGAATTACATGTTCAGCATCACTTCCTTTTGGCAATACCAGTAATAGTAATGTAAACACTAGAGATACAGCCACTGCTATCTTCCCGATGATATGACCCGTACGCACCGAAATCCAGCAGAGCATAAACGTTATAAACCAAATCACTGTTAGTAAGTATACACCTACACCGAAACTACCCATTGTTCTTAGTCATTTTTAAAAAGAGTTATTTATGTTAGAACACCACTGTTTGATGATTCCCCTTCACATGCACAATAATAATGAAAAGCTTCAGTCGAGCCAGTATGACATATGAAACCGAGTTGAAAATAAAACTTACAAATGATACAAACAAGTAGATTGTTAATGAGGAAATAATAGTAAAAGTCGCGCTAGTAAGGAAATTTACCGTCAGCGTTAATACACCTATTTAATTCCTTCCACGAACAAAATAAGAATACTATTCATTCAGTCAGTTAATAATACACATACATAGATTACTAAATAGTAATGATTGATAGTAATAGCTGTCTGATATCACATTTACTCTCGGCAATAAATAAAGTACTAAGGAAAAAACTTTCGATAGGTACTTATTTTTTTAATGGGGAGTTTTCTGACAGCTCATAAAAATTAGTTCAAAAAACCTCTATAGATGGCACTTTTAAAAAGCCGAAGGTAACGCACATTATAGTAAGTCTGTATACTATAATGTAGGTAAGTGGTATCTACCATCTATGGTTATTTATAGGCTCAATTTCTGATACAGACGTCAATTAATTTATTTTACTTTTAAAAACGTAGCGTGGAATAAATTCGTCGCCTTCTCCTTTTGTAAAGCGCCATCTATCGAAGCCTTTTGTACAGTTTTGTTTTTTTAATAAGCTGTCAGAAAACCTCTCATTATTTTGTGTTAAAATATTCGAAATTAAAATGTTAAAATTTTAATATTTCTCAATTAAAAACTTACATTAAACGGGTTTGTTAGTTTGTTAAAGCATAATCCTTTAATGGCGGGTTTCAATATTATGAAAACAGTTCGTTTTGCCTACGAACAATAGAAATCACTACCAAAATGCCTTTCTATATTCAAAATCTTGACATCTAAACCACTGCTTACGAACTGTTTGACTGTAATGGGTTGCTAGGTTACATTTGACCATTTACAAAATAAGTCATTATATCTAGCCAACGACGACGTAACAAGTTATTAATTTAAACCAATGAGGTAAAGGTAGCATGGCAGTCTGCTGCGGCCAATAAGAGTTATTTTTTCATAACGTATGACCAATTAAAGAATAGGTCATTTTATCCAGCCAACGACGTAACAATTTATTCATTTAACGAAATATCCTATCAAATATCTGTCAACATATCAATAATCCAGTTTTCTCTTTCTAACTTATCTATAACTGTTTTTGAAAAAAGGGACGAATATTATTGAATGACATAATTTTTCTTTTAAATATTTACTTTGACGTCATAAAAATGTGATTCAACCAATGGCTAAATTTGTCGAAGGTTTGGCGTTTCGTTTTACGTAAGCAGTTAAACGCAATTATTAATAAAAAGCTCTAAAAACATACTATAATATATTTATTGAATACTAAAACATAGCAAACATAAATTGAATAAGTTTATATATTTCTTTAGTTCAAATATCATACAAATAATTTGCGAATGCGTGATATTCTATAAATCACATATCACCTATTTTCTTGGAAGAACGTCACGCAAGGAGGGCCCATGCCAAATTTGAGAACTTACAGCCCGTAGCTAGTAGATATTGTGAAACGCTACTTTTTTCCTACCAATTTTGTACCTGTACCGGTTACGCATAGTAGTCAGTTGAATATTGAAACCCGCTATAAGAAGTTATACAGGCAGGGTGGTTGGTACACAGTTGGCCAAATTAAAATGAAGGGAAGGAGGCCAAATTAAAATGAAGGGAAGGAGGTGCTATTCTGAACGTACTTGCTTGCTTCGAGTACTACTAGCCTATTTCTTATTATATTGTAAATGTTGGAGCTTCTTGTATGACTTCATGGTAACGGAAGTATGTTGGTACTATGCTATAGACGGCGCTCAATGCAATGAATGACTGACAAGAAGTTACTCTATGATGACTGACTATCGGTTGCAGCGTAATTATCAATAATATTGAGAAAGGTGGATGAGAACAAGCATGCTTATTTGTCTTTTTATTACTATAATTCTATTACTACTAGCGCTACGCGCCGGGCATTACTGGAACTTTTTGTATTTTTTGTTGTGTTCGAAATCGATATATCTTAGTACTAGGTATCGTACAAGGCAGCGTAGCTGTAGTATAGTATACAACCAATCAAGTTTTTGCGCCCGTTGCATTTGCTTATTTTGCTGTTTGTTTTTTGTCTCTGAATTTTTTTGTTAGTGTTTTCTGCAAAGTACTTTTAGTAGAGTATTCACTTCTCGCGTCTTTATGATCTTGAATCGAAGATTTTACTTTTGTGAAGTGATATTTTTACATAAGATACTGACTTTCTAATGAGTTAGTGAGTTAAGAAAAGGAATTGCATTGATTTTGAATGACTGTTGCAAGAAGGTGAACAATTTGTTGTTATTGTGTGGCAAAAGCATTGAGTTTGCGAAGACTACCCGAACAAATCTATGGCTTATAATAATTATTATATCAAACAAAAATATAAAAATCAAAAATGAATTAAGAAAAAATAAATAATTGTCCGAGATGCATATGTATTTTTATTACTTTCAACTCCCATAGCATTATGCTTTGTGCAATTTATTTCAACTTATTGCTATTGCACAGTTTAAATTTGATTCGTTACCTATGTAATAAAACGAATCAAAATAAAATTGCGCAATAGTAGTAGCTTGTACTACGAATTCTAAAAACTTGAAAACTGATTGGTACGGCTGGGCTGCATTCTAGGGTTGCTTTGGTCCAAAAGGTTCCAGGAGTGGATACTGTATGGCGCTGAAGTACAAAAACCGCGGTACGGTCATCTATACTTAAGTACTTATATTCATCTACGACAACAACCGGCTGGTTAAGCGGTAACATACATTGCCTTCTATGCCAGAGGTCCTGGGTTCGAATCCCGGCACCGGCGGATATTTTAGTGATGAACACAGATATTAGTCGTCAAGTCAGGGACGTTTATATGTTTATTTAAGTATATTCTAATAAAAAATATGTATTTATTCAATATGTATGTTTATATATTTCTAAAGTATATCAGATATCTAGTATCCATAACACACGTTCTTTAAGAAACTTAATTTGGGCTAGATAATGTTGTGTGAGTGTCAGAATTATTATTTTTTTATTTATTTATTTATTTTAACAAGTGACAGCTATGGTAGTAGCATGGCAGTAGCTCGGTATTGATGGAGTTAGCATTGTAGTTGTAACTGTAAATTAATTGACGGAACGTTACCACGAATTAAGATTGTGTTGTGAATAAGCCGGTATTACAACCAAGCCCACACTCTCAGTACTAAGTAACTGCCTAGTGATTATCCTATAGTTGTTAATAAGCCTCAATGCTATGGCTTATAGGCAGAGTGTAAATGATCCCAGGAACATTTTACCCACCTGGTGACGGCCCAAACGACTCAGTATCAGTAACAAAAAAAAGCTAATTGTTTCGAGTACTGTAATCAAAGTAGGTTAACTCCATAGCAATTAAATCTGAGATAAACACCCCATAAACATGACATATACGTGGACTAAAGCTACATATTGTCTTCTTCTTCTTCTTTAAGTTTAATGGCAACCAGCCGTCTATACTACGCGATGTGCTATTACTGCCAGTATCACGTGATGAGATAGACATGGTAGGTATTGTGTAAGTGATGTTTAAAATCAATTTAACATGACAGGTTGGGCGCGACGTAAACCGGACATTGACATACCTACAAAAATTAGACAACACAGTTATTACCATCATGAATTAACACTATTAATATACAATAAGTAACATATACTATGTATTTATGTATTTAACCTTTTTGGAGGCAGTTCGATTTTTTTTTAAAGATTGACAATTACATATTATTTATCCAGACTTTCAATTGTTTCCGACAGATCGTTCGCAAAATATTAATTTTATTGTTGAGTGTTCTGATAAAAAACCAAACTATGGAGAAAAACGAGTTACGAGCGGTAGTAAAGTATCCTAAACTATCTGTTCCTGAAAAAAATGTCAACGAAAGAGATTTTTTCGGACATTCAACAGACATTAGGGAATGATGCTTTACCCTATTCCACTGTAGCTTATTGGGTTGCTGAATTTAAAAGAGATAGATCGAGCTGTAAAGACGACCCGCGTTCTGGACGACCTTCAACCTCCATCACAGAAGAAAATGCCAAAAAAGTGGAAAAATTGGTTTTAGACGACAGAAGAATTACAATAAAATATTTAGCTAAGATCCTTAAGATATCGTTTGGTAGCATTCAGTCAATTTTAACAGATTCACTGGGGCTCGAAAATGTGTCAGCAAGATGGGTGCCACGAATGTTAACCGAAGAAAACAAAAATCGACGTTTGGAAATTTCTAAGCGTAATCTCGAAATGTTCCAGCGTGATTCAGATCAATTTTGCCGTCGTGTTGTAACCATGGGCAAAACATGGGTCCACCATTTCGACCCGGAAACGGAAAGACAAAGCATGTCTTGGAAACGACCATCCTCACCACCCGTGAAGAAATTTCGAGTTTCTCCTTCCGCTGGAAAAGTTATGGCCTCGGTATTCTGGGACAGTGAAGGAATCCTTTTTATTGATTACTTGCCAAAAGGGCAAACGATAACTGGATCCTATAATGCAAACTTAATCCCGAAATTACGTGAAGCGATTAAAGAAAAACGTCGTAGGAAATTGTCATTGGGCGTGTTGTATCTCCAGGATAACGCTCCACCTCATCGTTTGGAAGTTGCGCTCGCCGCAATCCGCAGTGCTGGCTTCGAAGTCCTTGATCACCCACCATATTCTCCTGACTTAGCCCCGAGTGATTTTCACTTATTTCTAAAATTAAAGGAGCATATTTAAAAGACCTGAATGTTTGGATGACCTGCGCATTGCCAAAAGGAAGAAAAGCACTTTCATGTAAATGGGTCCTACGTATCAAAAGGCACCAAGATGCTGTTGACAAGTATAAGGCTCGTCTTGTCGCAAAAGGTTTCAGACAGAGAAAAGGACAGGACTACGACCAAACATTTAGTCCTGTTGCTCGTCTCGCTACCATCAGAGCTCTTTTAAGCTACGTGTACAGTTCACTCAACTGAGTCAAGTAATGGGACTTGTGTATTTGTCGAATAAGGGAAAGTGTTAGAGTTTATATTAATGTAATTGATAGCAAACCTCTTTGTATTCGTCAAATATGAACCATAATGAATTGGCTATGATTGACATCTTGTTATATGTGTCATTGAATAAAATGTCGAAGAGAAAAGCCGTGTTTATTAATTTTTTGCTAATATTATTTGATTCGTCCTAACTATCTATCTAAGAAATACTGTTGTAAACTTAAAACCACAGCGTACTTCGCTACATACAACATCACTAATTGTATTAGATTAGAAGGAGATTACGTAGAAAAATAAAATACTTTTGTTTAATTTTTTTTTTGTATTCATTCTAAGAACTTTTTGATTCGCCCTCGTACATATAATACAACAACTCACTAGCTACATATTGAAAAGAGATATTAAAATCTCAGATATATTTACAAAGGAGTTTAAGGACAAGGGGATGGCTAGAGGATAGGAGGACCTTCATGCTGGTAGGTCTGGGGAACTGGGGGGGGATGATATCATATAGAGAGGTGGGGTGTAGGAGGCAGTTAAAGAAAGTGTGATCCACTGTCCTAGGTTCCAGCCCTCAATCACATATTGGGGAATCACGGCACCAATTCTATTCAAGAATACTGGGGAACAAACATGCCCCAACCATAGCCTGCTGATAATAGAGGTGACTTTTTTACTTAATTGTTTAAAGGTACAGAACCATGGTTTTGATGGAATTGTGGGCTGGTTGTCACCGTAAAATTTCCTCACAACACTACGGGTTTTGTCACATTCGGTGCTCCAGTTTGATGTTAAGCGTGACTTAGCCAGTGTGGTGAGATCATGGGAAAAGTACCTGTAGTGTTCCAACGATCCGGTGCTGACAGCATCTCGGGCGAAACAGTCCACTGCAGAGTTTCCAATGATTCTAGAATGACCAGGAATCTAGGCTAAAGTGATGTTAATGCCGTGAAAGTTGTAAAGGAACAGGAAATGCTTAATTTGGAGGATGGGTGGGAATTTGGATCCTAATCGGAAGGGGTTTCCTTTGAGTGTCATGAGGCAGCCCAAGGAATGGGATAGGATAAGGAAGTTACTCAACTTGTTGTGAAACGCAAACTTCA
The DNA here is from genome assembly GCA_944452665.1 of Stenoptilia bipunctidactyla. Classification (NCBI taxonomy): domain Eukaryota; kingdom Metazoa; phylum Arthropoda; class Insecta; order Lepidoptera; family Pterophoridae; genus Stenoptilia; species Stenoptilia bipunctidactyla. The sequence goes on along the minus strand of OX101735.1, from coordinate 3,345,856 downwards.
CCGCCTCAAGAAGGCCAATGGATTCCCCTGTAAATACTGAGGTAGAAGGAGGACACTTAAGAAATTAATATCCTTGCATACATTTTGCCTACAATACTCAAAAGGCTAAGCCACGGAAGTTTTTACATTCCTGTTTGACCCCTTACCTTTATAAAGTGGCACAATAACTGGAACACGGCCAGCACTTATTAAATAGCTGGTACAACAGGTTTGCAGTGACACCTTCACCTGCTTGAGCATTCTCATACCCTACCGTTTTACCCACTTTCAGACCTGCCATTGCTTTCATTACTTCTTCCATACTTATCTCACTTTCACGATTGGTTTCACCTCTCAAAAGTGGGGACTTACTTTCCACCACATCACTCGCGTTTCGCTCAAATAAATTCTCGAAATATTCCTTCCACTAATTCATAATATCTTCATGCTTACTTACAATATTCCCATCCTGATCCTTTAACATCCCCACTTTCGAATCTCCAACCTGCCCTCGGGCTCTAACTAAGTGCCAGAACAGTTTGGAATTGGCTCGAAAGTTTTCTGAGAATACCCTGTCAAGCTTGTTCTTACATTCTTCTTTCTTTTTGCTCACCATTTCTTTCACTGATTTTCTTAATCTATCATACTTTTTTTTGCTGCCGTTTCACCATCATTCAAGTCATCTCGTATTCTCTTTCTACCTCTCACATTCTTCTTCACACTAACCCCACATATTTTCGTTTCCACCATACCATTCTTAAATCTACTCGAATATTCCTGTATCTCGCAATCTTCGTCATTTACTAGCGGTTCCAATATTTTTTTCAGTTCCAGTTTTTACCTCTCACGGATAGTCTCGTTGCAAATTTTCAACTTTCACTCTTTTCTTTTCAGATAGACGTACACGTGGGCGATTCCGCCATTTTTCCAGCAGACCTGCAATTCGTGATACCACAAGAAAATGGTCGCTTCCGACATTAGCCCCACGGTATACTCTCGTATCCTTCACTTTCGATTTCATCCACGAACCGTTCATCCAAGGTTACAAAGTCAATCATACTTCTTTCAGACTGCCTCTGCCACGTATACATATGAATTATTTTGTTACTAAACATAGTGTTAGTCACCACAAGCTTTCACTCCAGGCACACCTCTAACAGACCAGTTCCATCATCATTTACCCTTTCGTCACCAAAATTACTTAACACCCTTTCATACCCATCACGCTTAAAATATCCTTTCATTGTCTTCACAACTTCCAAGCACATCTCTGACATTATCCCAAAACACTTCCCTGGCTAACTGTGGCTTGGACATATCGGGCGCGTAAAGACAAAGAATAAAAATCCTGGTCAAGCCTACTTTCAGTCTCAGTCACAGGAGCCTGGGACTCACACACTCATAATTTTTATTTATTTATTTATTTAAGCAAGATACGCCACCAATATGCATACAAAATAATTACAGTCATATTACAAAAAATCTTAAATCTAGTACACATATCAATTATAGGCATATACTTACATCATTCATTATTAAAACACGCACATTACTCGGCTATATTAAATTATTAACAAAAACAAAAAATACAAATGAAAAATGAATGAAAATTGAATTATATAATGTCAAAAAGGATTTAATTTAAAAAGAATGTCAAAACACACACCATGAGAAAATTTATGTCAAGATGGTGATTAAAATTATTGGTTTCAAAAAATACAAACAATGATAAAACAATAAAAATGATGTCAACAAGCTCATTATATCAATCAATGTTTCAAAAGTTCAGAAAACTGGTCTGAAACATTCAAATCGGCTCAAGATGGTTTTAGTATTGTCACTAAATGGCTAACTGAAAATTTACTAACCTTGAACGTACAAAAAACTTATTACGTTACCTTTAAAATTAGCGATAATACCCAGAGAATACCTGATGCATTATCTATAATTGCTCATAAACCTCACAACACTGTTACCATACCTTGCTCTTGCCATAAACTCAATAATACAACTACTGTAAAATACCTTGGTATTTACATTGATGAAAAATTGCGTTTCATAGATCACATTTCCTTTCTTACAGCAAAAGTTCGTAAACTTATATATATCTTTAAACACCTTCGCCATATCTCTGATCCTCATGTACTAAAAATGGTTTACCTTTCTCTGTGTCAATCCATTATTTCTTACTGTGTCACCACTTGGGGGGGTGCCGCAAAGTATAAAATTAGAAAGAGCCCAAAGAGCTGTATTAAAAACAGCTACACACAAACCCCTACTATTTCCAACTAGCGAACTGTATTCGTTTTGTCAAGTCCTAACTGTGCGACAAATTTTTGTCCTATACACGGTCCTTCGGCAGCACTCACTCATTCGTTTCTCCGCAGAACTTACAAACAAAAGAAATAAACATGTTATCCCCATAAAATTAACTAACACTAGCTTTAGTCACAGATTTTTCTGCTTTCTAGGCCCACACCTTTATAATACCTCAAATATATCTCTCAGCATATACTCCCTAAACAGGTACCAATGCAAGAAAAAATTTACAATGTGGCTCCAACAGTTTACCTATTCTGACACCGAGAATCTTCTTGTAGTGTTCTCATAATGTTGTATTCTATCACTCGTCACTCACACACACAAACACTTTGTTCAGTTAGCATACTACACACAACATCTGAGTTTTATAGTTATTAAAATATGTTAAGTTAAGTATAAGTGAAATATGTATATGTTATTAAATAATGTTTCTATGTACCTCAAACTAATTTGGCACACACATTTGTAAATACTTGCATTCGGGGACTACAACTGGGGCTTTGGTTACCTGAAGCACAGGCTTTGCCTATTTCAGGGACCATTCTTCACCTGTACTCACCTATCATTTATTTTATTTTATATAATTATGTACCTACCAACTGTACTATTGTGAAGAGAAAATAAAGATTTTTATTATTATTATTATTAATATGTAAAATAAAATTAAACAGTGAGAAGTAAAACCAACTTTTTAGAGGAAGTAAAAAAAGTATAAAAAAAAGTAAAATGTAGGTATTGCAAAAACATAATTTACTAAAACTAATCTGTTAAAGTGGCATTAGGCATAATTTAATTTTTCACAAACTCATTCATTCTCTCTGACAAAAGAACGCCCACATCTTGGCTTCCTCTCTCAGACTCCTCTACTCCAGACCAGTAAGCAGAGAGTCAGCCATACGTGGGCATCCCACACCCCTTATTCTTTGACTCACTCACACCTAGCACATAATTTTTTCTAGTATTCATGAAACGAGAAACGATGGGGCTGCCTGAGCATAGCTCAGAAAGGGATTCCCCAGTTAAACTGGAACCCTTCTGGGGTAATTTATTTTTTGAACTGAGCAGGTACTATAATTTTGCGATAAAAACTTTTCCACCAGAAAGGATGCCATGAAACTGCTTGGATTGATTAAAGGATCATGAATAACAATTAAAATCAATCAATCTATATAAAACTGTTCCGTTACTGACTGAGTGACTGAGGTACTGAGTGACTGACAGACAACGTACAGCCGTAACTACTGGGCGTAGAGAGCTGAAATTTGGAACATACATTCTTTAGGGGATGTAGGGGTGCACTAAGGAAGGAATTCCCGAAATTCCCACGGGAACGGGAAATATATGATGTTTTAGTTTGTATGAAAAAATCCCATCCCTTGAGTGCACGGATGTGATACTTGGCATGAAGGTTCTTCAAAGAGTGACTGGTTGTGCTACGAAAAAAAATCCCAAAATTGCCACGGGCACGGGAAATATATGATTTTTAGTTTGTATGAAAAAAACTTATTCCTTGAGTGCATGGGTGTCATACTTGGTATAAAGGTTCTTTCAGTGGGTGTCTGGTTGTATAGTTTCTGAAATTTCCACGAGAAGGGTAGTTAAGCGCATACGAAGTTGCGGGATAAAGCTAGTATCTTATATAACGCTATCAAGTCCGTAAAACCGCTTTATCGTCGTAGGGATCGTTTTATCTCAAGGGATCATTTTGTACCACCTTCCCTAAGTAAGGATGCATGAGAGTAGGGAATCGTAACAAGAGTGGATATTAATAATGTTTTTAAGTTTTTTGCATTTAAAATGCTCAATTATTCTTAAATTAATGAAAAATGTGATAAATAAAAATTATCTAAGAGTGGGGGTGAGAGTTTTTTAAGAATAATGGCACATGTGGGAATGGAGCGGATGATAGGAAAGTGGTCACTACCATGGAGGGAGACAGCGCGGTACCAGGATATGAAAAGGCTAAAACATCTTTTCAAAGTATGTAGTAAATGGCATAATGTAATGAAATGACATTTCCCAAGAGAGCGTCTACCTAGTTCCTATTATTTCCACGCGCCAAAAGATCCTTGTCGGACTCAGGGTTCAGACACAACCCTTGCCCGCCTGCGATCCAACTGTGACCGCATATTTGCAATTCTATATCTTAACTGATTGAAATAAGGTTTTATTTTGAATAGGTTATTCTGATATTCGGGATGAAGTCTTTAAACTTTGTAAATGTATAGCGGATGATTCTGCTATAAGGTTGGCACCCGGAAGTCGTGCTAGAATCGCAATGTGTATCGAAAGGCCTATAAAGACGTTTGACAGTAAAAAAAACAGTTTTTTCTAGTCTATTAGATATTTGAAATTGTCAAAATGAGACGATGACAATTTGTCAATTGAAGTCTAAATGAATTTAATTATAAATAAATTATTTTAACAATAAATTGTTTTAAAAATAACTAAATTTTAGCTGGTTGCCATTAAAACAAATGAAGAAGAACTAAAATTTTTCAATTCATCAATAAAGATGTAAGAACCCATGCAAGAAGATTGTTTTTAGTTACAGGTAATTTTTATATACTAAGTACCATCGCGAACCTTTCCACAGGTCGTAGACGATATATTTCTGCTGGAACACATCGATCATCATCGAAGCGATCATTTTTCGTGACAAATTGTATGTGAAGGGGAGGCTAGCCAGGTGAACTCAGAACTAGTCCTTCAGAGGTGGAAATTATACTGATCCAAACCTACACAGCTAGTTCATCAAATCTACGTTCAACGTCTTTAGAATAGGAAAAACTAACTAATTTAGTGTATGGTGAGTATTTTTTTAAGTTAAACTGAAACATCAACCGTGTCATCAAAGTGAACCTTTATTATTATCAAAGTAAGCTTCTGTTATGGAGACTATACAGCGGAAGTAAGGAGGGTATCCACTAAGATTTAAGAAAAGTTCGTTGCCTAAACTGTCCCGGTTGGGACTCGAACCCAGGAACTCTCACGCCACAGAAGAACACTGCGATACAGAGGCTTTAAGTTTAAAATTTTGGTAGTAGGTATTCATTTCATTATAAATCTTAGTAATTTCTCTCACTAATTTTCAACCGACTTCTAAAAGGAGGATGTTCTTAATTCGTGTGTTTGTTTTTTTAGTGTCTTTGTAACATGATTTTTTGGACAATAATTGTGAATCGATATTAAATATTCTGTTACAGGATACTTCAGCGGCGGTCCCATATAAATTTCATCGAAATCGATTGAGTACGTCATAAAAAAATATTTTTTTGAAAAACATATGTTGGTATAGGTACGGAGAACATTTACCTTGACGACCTTATACTTTAGCCAAAGCTTTGACGTGAAGTCGGTTTTTTGATGCTCTGCATTCGTTGATTATTATATGTTATACTACACAATAAAACTTACAGCTACATTGAAAATAACTGATATCATGAAGCGTGTTCCTAGGACCGAGATATCTCATGGATTTTGGAGATGCGAAGTCTGTAAAGTTCAAAAGAAACCTGGCTCTGGTGAATTATAACCCACGTTTCCAGCGGATACTAAGTGGTATGTAACTAAGGCCATTTCATTATCATAAAGATATTTTGGCCAAAGGCCACCACTGACAAAATTAAACATACAAAATTAACTTCTCTTCTAGGCGCTATATTCATAATTTTGTTCCTATTTGGGTATGAGTAATATGAGCTCTTTATTGGTGATTGACACCGCGTTTGACCTCATCTCACCTGATGGAAAATGAAGATGATGTCGAAGATGAAAGCACACGGGTTTGATAGGACCTGGCACTTCATAAAATATTTCCGAAACACATCGCCGAAGGAGCGATGATATTTAGCGGCAGAAGAGTGGTCGCTAGCCAGAAACGCCTTTCAGGACACCCTTTCAAGACAAATTCTATTAACATCTCAAATTATATTATCATATGTGTGGGAAGAGTTGTGTGGAGTTATTAAAAAACAGTTTATGTAGGTATTTATCTAATTCTTAGATGATAGCTGTTAAGTAATCTATTATATCTGTTCATGTTTTATTTTATGTTACGGAAGAGCGGTGTCTCCCAACAAAATCATTCAGTATTTAAAGGGGTTCACTTGCCACATATTTTATAAGGATTTTAGTAAAAAGTAAATAAAACATTTTTCATTTTAATTTTTAATTTTCAATCTTCTCAAGGGTATATGTTTTCTTTTGAAGTAAAACACTCAAATGATTTTTTTTAATGATTTAACAATAAGAATATTTATTTCTGATTGCAGTTGCCTTAGTGAATAAAAGCAGTTCGTGAGGAAGATCTATGTTTATAAGAAGCATATTACAGTGGAGCAACTACATAAAATGATTGCATTTGGAAACTATTTTTCGGAAAAAACAACAACGACCCACAGCCTTTCAACATAAGCCACATTTTCGTCGGGAAAGCAATCAGCCACAAATCCTGCCCACAAATTATTTATTTTGTAGGTTTAAAAATAAAAAAGCTAGTAGTCATTTTCAATTCGTGTATAAAGTTAGTAGTCATTTTCAAATCTCCAGAAACTGAGGATTTAGGTTAGCTGGCAAGCCATAGCGTTTTGAATAATGATTTTTTTATACCTGCACCAAATTCAAATCGTCAAATGCATTGTCATGTCATTCGTTGGTCAATTTGTAAGCTTTTATAATAAAGTGCCTAAAAATATTAATTATTTAAGCATAGTTAAAAGAGTCTAAAACAAATGTTATGCATGTTTTCTATGAAATGGTTTCTATGAAATGTTTGGGCCATTTTGTGGCTATAAGCTTTATTTTTATTTTAAAGAAGATTGTTGTTTCGAGCCACTTCTTCTGAACAGATCGTATTTTCAATAATTGGTGGTAGATTCATTTCACTTTGAAAAAAATATTACTTATTGAACGTGTCTGTTTAAATACATACGAAAAAAAATCTTTAATTTTCGCATTGCCAAAGTATTCGTTGAATACAGATCGACTCAATAAAAAAAATAATGAAAGATTTCATTATTGAGCGATTGCAAATATTTCACCATTTTCAAAATAGTAATAACTTACATAAGATAAGCTTTACTATAAGTTATAGCAAGTCATTAATAAGAGACTAGGTATAGAGGCATTCTCTTAGTAATAAGATTTTATCCTCTTTACTCAGAAGTATTTTATATATAGGTATAAATTATTTTTATTCCTGAGAACTTAAAATACGTAAAATTGTACTGTTCCGGAAAGCTTATTTTTATTGTTTGATATTGTATAATTGATAATATAGCTTATATTCTTTATTAACTATTATTCTATATTTTATTTAAACATAAAGATATAAAGATTGTATGTTGACTTAATAAAGGTAAAATATTTATAATTAATAACTCGACTGGTGTTAGCCTTTCTAAAACACAATGCTGTTCAAGTAGCAAAATTGTAACAAAAGATTTTCTGATATACTTTGTTTAACCCTATATAAATAACAGCAATACGTAACAGTTTGACTAGTCTTTATGAATCTTCAATAACTTTTTTCTTTAAATATTGTATATTGTTGTTATGAATATTATGCATTTACTTTTTGTTAAAGTATAGTACACAATAACGCTAACTAGGTTACTGTTATATTTTATTATATTTTTTTTATATTTCTATATAAACTTTACCGCAAGAATAATAAATATGAATTAAACAAGGAGAATGGATAATATAACAACATATTGAATTACAATAATGCATGCTTAACATTGTAACAAAAATGCTTTTAAAATAACTTTTTGCTGTAATTAATAATTTAGGAATGTCACAATTTTTTCATCGCATCACTTTTCTTATCTCTTATATTATTTCTTAAATAGGTTTAAGTAAAAATACCATTTGCTTCAATAAAATGTAATATAAAATATAAATTATTGGTTTTTTTTGTAGTTCTTTTATCTATTTTTCCCTGTACCTGCTATTTATCGAATCTTTTATCGACCGTGAACATCACTAACTATCGATAATGAACACCACATCCCTAGTATTTTCCTAAAGTTGGCCATACTTTTTTATTAAAATATTGGCAGTAGAATTGGTAGCCTCCTGTTCTTAGCTCATTCATTCGTTCAGTGGGGTCCCTTAGAACCAGTGAGATGATATCCATGGAGATGTTCTATTTTTCTATACATACTTTATAGTTATATAGATATTAAGTAGGTATAACTAAAACTCTTTTATCTCACTCTCCCAATACAAAAACCATTGAAGAAAAAAAGAGATAGTACTATTTTCATTCTCCTACCGAATGAAAAAATTAAAGGCATGACGTCATACGAATGTCATTAGAGTGCCTTGCCGCCATGTTGTGTTTCAGAATTCAGAGTACTTAAGATGTCAAATTGTGTTTTGGCTGAAAGGTTTTTTCAATTTACTAATTAAGTGGCTGCAAATTTGTGTTTTATATGTTAATATCTGCAAAAAGTGCAAGCAGTTTTCAATATGAAATGTTCAATTTTGTGGTGTGGTGCGAAGAAAGATGATAAATACCCTAATTTAACTTTACAAAGGTTAGTAAGATTTTCATTGATTAAAACAAGTGAATTGTTGTTATAAAGTGCTCCACATAACTTTTTTTGTGATTTGGACATGCAATCTTAACTATACACTACATTTTTTTATATTAAACATGTTTTACTTTGCCGAAACCTATTGTTGAAACTGTCTTGTTTGTTTACATTAGAATTTAATAGTGATGTATTTTTCTTAAAACTCTATATCGATATTTATAATTTTAGGTTTCCAAGAAATGTTAACTTAAAGGGACGGTGGTGGTTAGAAGCCATTGGAAGCGAGAACTTAAACCCAAAAGTTAAAGTTTGGTATATTTGCTCTTTATATTTTGAGGAAAATAGCTTTGATAAGACCCTTGATGTAATTAGATTGCGAGATGACACAGTACCTTCAATTTTCCAAAAGGTAAGAAATCTTATTTTGTATTATTCAATAAAAATAGACTTTGTACCTTTTATTTAGAAATGAATAAATATTTGTGAAAATTACTATGTTGTTTTACTGCTACCTGCATAATACGAGTGTAAAATCTTTCTAACTTTCATAATATAAAAGGAAGGTAAGGTTAATTATTACATAGTGGCCATGTGGATAGTTCTATTTTATAATTACTATTATTTTGATCAGATTTCACTTTTTATAATTGCAATGTCCACTTTCATTTATTTATTTATTTTTATTTTTATTGTTACTATTTTGTGTTCCTTCGTAATTCATAAATCTCTCCCTCTCCCTCCCCAGTATCGAAAGAATCGAAGGAATATTCTTTCAATACTTCTTTCGATTTTCCAAAAAGGTAAAGAACACCTGTCATTAATTCGATACTTGCTCTCAATTTCGAATAAAACGCTTCAAATATGCTTCGGAAACACTCGTAGACTAATAATCAAAGTCAAAAAAAAAAGAAAAAACTGGAATATATGAGTAGTAAATGGAAAAAAAGGCAGAAAGTTTTACTAAATGGCAGATGACGGCTAAGGGGCGTCTCTTTTAATAGTTGCATGAGACGCCCTAGGACCGTTATAAAAAATGGTATGACCGCACCAGGCAGAAGTTTGTAAAAATAACCGTCGCAATTAATCGGATGTGTGTTCCTTCCCTGTCAAATACTGTCAATAGGAGAACGTAAGTTTTGAACCCCTAAATTTTGGTAAGACAATTTATTTCTGGTGGCGTGATAAAGTTATAAACAAAGCTATTTAGAAAAAGCGTATATTTTTCCTGACAAATAATAAGTTAATAAATCCCCAGACGAATCATTTCAAGCATTTTCATGGTAAGCATGTGGGATAACAGTTTTAGTAATTTATATATTTTTTTCCAATACCAGGATAAAGCACAGACCTAAAAAAATTTTTTTAAAATATCTTTGATCATCAAGTTTTCAGTTATTTACTAATAAATGATGCTACACTCGAAAAGTTTCCTTTCTCTATCAATAGGATAAAGCTTCATTTCGCATTTTTGAATACACATTTTCTCAAGAAAACAAAATAATCGTCCGATGAATCAGACATTTTCGCTGATAAGCGCTAATGAGTTTCCAGCTTTCTTTCTGTACACGGCCTTAGAAGTATCGATATCGATACAACTTTAGTATGCTCACTATTGGCGGCCATTTTATGCTACGATTTAACTTTAGGTATGCACCCATTTTTTGCTGTTATTTCAGATCCATAGTGTTAGAGATCTATGCTTAGAACGGCGCGTAGTGATTGTATGCTTTTTGGTCGGACTATAGATCAGAGTGAGCTATCCATAGATTATAGACCTACATATCTTTGCTGACCTGTCTTTCTGACCACTGACCTCTATATTTACCACTGGACTGGCTGTTCCGTAATTTGACAGCTATTTTTTTGTGCCTATTTGAAGCGCCACTAGCGAGTAGCGAGTGTCCGCAGAACAAATTTTGACGTATTTGCAAGTGGCCGCCAGAGAAGTGCTTGCTTATTGTTAAGTGATTTTATATTTTTTAAATATTAATTCGAATTTTATGTTGTTATTGTTATAAGCATTATATAAAAGTTATCAAGAATGAGGACATGTGTATATTGTAAGCGACTAGTTTTAGTACCACGGACACTCGCTATGGCCGACAGCGCCAAAATGGCGATTATCAAACGGGCACAAAAGCACTTTGACAGCCGCCAGTCCAGTGGTAAATATAGAGGTCAGTGCTTTCTGACGTATCCTCAGCTATCTAGTCTGACTGACAGTCAGTCCAGTCAGTCGTCCAGTCGTATCTGAAATCAAAAATTTTTAGCAGTCAGTGAATTCAGTGAATGTTCTAGTGTACTGTGTGGCTTTTATAATTTTTAGAAAGGTAAGATTTTATCCTTTATTGTTTGCTATTTAGGCTTTCATCTCTTTAATTGTATTATGCGTACCTTATACACCAAGGAAATAAATTGAACTTGAAAACTATTTATTATTAAAGGTTCTAACGCCATGTTTCTCTACGTATTAAATTATTTGGACAATCATAAGTTATTTCCATTTATTTCAACAGAACTTGGATTATTATCTTCTTAAATCGTTACCTTTTGCAATGTTCATATTTAATTACTCCCACGATGAAGAAATTTACTTAAAGTTTTTTAATGGATGTCGATCGGATGACTAATCGAAGTACATACAACTAACGTTTTTTTAAAGGCTCGAAAGCAAAAGTTACGGTTCTAATGAGCTAAGCGATCAGGTTATTTATATGTATGTTAATCAAATATAGTATATTTATATTTTTTACTAAAAAGACTTGGCTAGATTGTATTTATTATTTACAGCTGTATCTATTATTGTATGTCTTGTATAGTTGTAAGTATTTATTAAATAACACCCGCGTACGCGTAAAATTTGTAACAAAACCACACAATTAGTAGTTTTATACAACAAGCAGTTGTTGATGAAGATCTTTAGTATTTTCGATTTAAGGTTATCTTGTTGGCTTAAATCTGATACCTACTCTGAAGGTAAGGGTTGATCAATTAAAAATGTAGCAATGTAGGATAATATCAAAACATTTTTACTATTACAGGCTAGGCTCGTAATATTCATATATACAATGCTAATATTTATAGTGAAAAAAATCAGTTAATCTGCATTACTGGCAATAGGTACTTTCTAATCAGCATTAACGCCTGGAGTGCCAGACCAATATATCTAAAGTTTTTTAGTTCGCCAATGTATGAAAATCTCTATTATCATCAAAATACATGAAATTACCTAAAAACAATAAAATTGGTTTTTTTTCTTATTTAATTTTCTTTCTATACTTCCAAATATGATTATGTTATAATGTTTAATTAATACTGTAACTATGCAATAAAATCATAACTCATCATGATGCTTATGGACATGTTTGTCCGTATGGCATGGTACTGGTTAAATCATTTGAAATATACTTATCATTTTACTTAAGTGAGTGTTGACTTGTGCTGTATATGTTATCGTAAAATGATAGGAACCATAAGTTTATAAATTTACATGGAAATTTAAATTCAAAGTATGGAAAATAATACACTGCTCGCTGATTGGTCAAGAAGACAAACAATTACAAAATTTGGCTTTAAGTTTATGGCGCTTCGCCAGCCGCTGTCGCGGCACCGCTCGCTACGCTCGCTCAGCTCGCGCACATATATTACTATAGGCAACCTGACTGCTCCTCCTTGCTGCGCTCGTAGTCGCACCTAACCGTTCCGACAAGGCCTTCCAATCCATTTGTTTTTTGAAATTAGAACACCTGACTTATTCAACCAATCAGAGCTTACTAATTATTTTAATCAGTAAGTTTATTAATATGGGCGTAAATAAACGTAAATGTTGTCTCCCCTTTAGAATCCTACTGAAGTTTACGGAAGTTTCCAAGACATTTACGAAATTTCTTGTTTTCCTGTGACATATATAAGTTATAAATGTGGCAGTTAGCTGAACAAAAGTCACTTGGCCATTTTCTTCAGTCAAACGGAGGCTATCAATCAAATTAGTTAGATAGATAGATAAACTCGTTTATTGAGGTTGTAGTACCTGCACACACATTAATAAAAAAAGATACAATTTGAAACAAAACAAAAAAAATAATAATAATGTAATGTGCTGTAGCATTGCAATCGGCCATAGCTCAGCGTAATTATTTACTCAGAGAGTAAATCGCTGGTTTTCAGCTACTTCCTTGAGGAGGTACACATGGCACCTAACCAAATCTAAAAAAAACAAACACTTTCAAATATATATATCAAAATTTATCAAAATAAAGATGTCACATGAGCATGATGTTTAAATAAAAAAAAAAAATTTAAATAATAAACTAATAAATAATAAATAATTATGTGTAAGCCAGTTTTGAGTTTTAAACTGATATTTATTTAACTTCATATTTAACAAGCTGTCTTTTAGACAAATATTTGTTAGTTGGTTCTCTAAATAACTAGGAACTTGATAAGTCTCTATAATTGTGCAATAATTGAAAATACCTGATATCATATTCACTTCCCATTGTTTAGACCAACAACATAGTATATTTTATTCCTTTTTTACTAATTAAACCAAACAATTAACCATAACCTTTGTACTAGTCATCAATTCTTTAGTCATAGTGTTTTTTTTAAACAAATTCAACTAATACTTATTGTAATTTTTTTATTGATACCAGGCTATACTTGAGCGGAATAACTCTCAGATGTCAGCTGAAAAATGTACTCTGTTAACAAATATACATTGGAAATCAATATTTTAGAGAGCTCCCTTGTTGGTACTTCTGGTTGTGTGTTGAAAATGATTAAGTTAAATTATTCATAGTTTATCGTGAGATTGTGCAAAGTCAATGTATTATGACTAGTTTGGCTTTTTGATACTCACAAAGTTGCAATCAGAATACTGTGTTAACTTGCTCAACTTTTGCCTAAAATAATAAAGAAAAAACCTATGTATACTGTATTTTTGTGATATTGTATTGAAATTCTTCACTTCTTTTTATTTAATAACACCAACAGCCTAGTAGATGTAAATTAATACTTTAAAAACTTATAAGATGTAAAATCTTAATGTTATCTTGCTGTGACTTTAGAATAAAAAATTTAAAAGCTAAATAAATAAGCTTTTGAAATTCTTCAACTGCTGTACATGTGACACTTTGATAGTAAATAAATATAATAATAAATCATATATTTCAGACCACAGTCTATAATTTTTAGTAAAAATTTAACTTATCCTATTATTGGTACATACACAGGAATAATCAAGCAGCAATGTTGATAACCGTAGGATGCTCCATATTAATTTTTGGAACTTTAAAATTTTGTATACTTCAAATTCTGCATTTCACTCTAGAAATGAAAATAAAGGTGTTCGGCGTAGCTTTTTGAAAGTCATCACTGCATCTCTTAAAAACAACAGTTAATTAAAAAAAAATTTAAGTAATGGAAACCAACAATTGGAATCAGAAACTTCTGCAACAAAATCTTTGCTTAAAAACTTTCATTGCATATAAATATAACCAATGCAACTTAGTTTTGGAATATGTAACCTCGTGAACCTTTTAAGCTTGAAACCAAAACATATAGGTGTTGTGTGATAAATAGATATTGTACTGATTGGACATTTAGATTTTGTGTATGGATATGCATATTATTATGCAACCGTTAACATATTAATAGTTCATTATGATAAAATTGTAAATATGAGGATAACAATAAGATTATACAGATTACTCGTCTTGATTTAACAAAATGTTGTCTTTAATTAAAAGAATTATTTTTCGAATTTCCTTAATTCTCAAGCATTTGTTTAAAATACGTAACACAGTTTCAAACCTCATAGTGAATTGTTACAGAAATATTGACGCCATAAACTTTTAGCCCTGCTATTTTTAGTAGCTAATTTGGTTAGTAGCTTATGAACCAGACAAAACTAATAGGTAATATAATTCAAAACGCTAAATTAATTCAAGACCCGCGATTTATTAATGAATTCTTCATCGTACTCATGGAGTAAGAAATAATTTTGATAACAATGTTATAGGTACAGAGCACAATAGGCGGCTTTATCATTTAAAGACGGTCTCTTCCAGGCAACCTTGTCACTTGTACAGGGTGATTTGTACATGACGGGGTTTTTTTCTCCCTTTTGTGATTTTTCATGGGTAACTTCTTAGTCCAAAATTATGCCTATCTTCAAAACTATAAGACTTAACCCATAGAAATTAATTTAAATCTTTAAATACTTGCAAATGCTCTCATCCACACGCTCTGTTCCTATGGTCATGTGCAGTCTGCAACAGAATTATGTATACCACCCATTATCCTGACATACAATACGTATGCATGCATATAGTATGTGTGCGGGATACTGGGTGGTATAGATAATTCTGTATAAGGCTATCTAGTTACTTATTTAAGAACTAATGCATCTAGAAGTGCAGGCTCTGCAAAGTACAGGCTCGCTGGAGCGACGCACCGCGCGACCTCGCGGCGCGGTCACGGCCGATCGCGTCGTGCGTCCGCGCAGCCGCCTGTAGCCACTGACACTTGGTTTGCTCATTATTACGGCGACAAACTGACTGTTTCTTTTTTATTAAATGATTCAATGACAGGTGCTGTGAGCTATAATTTTGCTTTTTTATAGCACCGTTTTTTGAGATAATTGTATGAGTGGTGTGTTTGTTTTAACAGAAGGAAACTCGTTTTTTTTTTCTTTTTGTAGTTCAAGAGTCACGCGCAACGCGTTATTTATTATGCCAAAATTATTGACGTTAAGTTTTACTTTTAAATTTGCATGCTTGTACCAAAGCATCCCTTATTTTATCATCACAGTGGCTAGTTAAAGTTTTTAAAATATTTTTAATTTAACCATCTCACCTTATTTATCAAAACTTAGCATAGGGAATAATGTAAGTACGAAAAATTAGATGACATACCTTTTAACCTTGGCAAAGAGTATAAAATAGAAGCCATAAGCGGAATTTTTCACCATTTTTAACCTTACTTACTTTATGCGTACCGTCCATTTTGAATAAGATTCTAGAAAATATCTAGTTTGAAGGTGAGATTCAAGTCTATCTAATTAAAATATAATTCCTTTCCGAATAATAAAAAAATATAAATTCAAATTCATATATTTATTCAACACAAAACTACAAATCAAGACAACACACACACAAAAGTAACAGGAGAAAAGAAAATAGGAAAAAGTAATAACATAAAAGTACAAAATACAATTATCATTAATTAAAGAACAAATTTAAACATGAAAAACAAAAAAAACTGAAAAAAATATAGGTAACGAAATACTACGTTGCTCTGTACTGCAGTAAGCGTGTTAAATAGGACACATCTCAGCATCATGCTGCAGCAGAAGCCGCAGCGCTGGTTTTCAGATGTGCCCTGGTGATACGTGAACTCGCCTGCGTAGCATATTACACTATAATATGCGTGTGAAATATTATAAACTTACTTAATAGAGACAATAATACACAAATACAATATATACATGGAATATATAATATAAAGGCCTTAATAAATAAATAAAATAAATACATGCAAGTAGGTATCTGAATTAATTATTTCTGATATGTTGGAACAACACGTAGCCCACTCGGTATCATTGTTTGGTGTTGTAACAATGAGCCGAGTTCGCGAATGGGTGGTGGTATGTTGTTCCAACATTTGCAATACTTTACAAAACTTCCATAATAGCTTTCTGTGTGGAAAAACTTAAACGCAAATAACTTTTTTATATTGTTACAGTTTGTCCTTTGTTAGGATTCATTCCCATAGAAACCCATATTAATGGGCTCTTGATGACCTTTTCAAATATAGAACAAACGCGCGTAGGGTTATTAGTAAAGGGCTTCGCAAGGCACTATATTTGGCTATATATAAAACTTTTAGAATGTCACGTGCTTGATTCGACCTCGTTCTTCAATGCAGTGAGATTGAGATCGAATCTTTATCTATCATAATGAAGTCGAACAATTTTTTTCATGTTAATATTTGGAGGATTTGACAAAATATGTCTGCACATTTATGCAGTAACTGCACCCGGAGCCGGGTAGGTACTTCAGCTAGTATTCCAACATTTACTAAGTTCCCATGGAAAAAGTTAACTCAGTTTGAGAATAGATTGCTTCGTGTGAAAATAACGCCGCATTATTATTGTTATAATAATGTCCTTTCTAAACGTGCTTAAGAGTAAAAGAAAACGAGCACTTTCACCAATCCCATCTTGAAGTTATTAAAAAATCTCATGATTAACTTGTCTTATAAAGCGCCTTTGTAAGTTTCAATTTACTATCCAAATTATTTACTTAATTCTCAATTTAAAAATAAACTATAGATACTCCGCTACGTTTCATACGATATTGCCAACAAGAATATGTTATTAATGCAGAATTGAGAGCATCCGCTTGCTTACTGAATTCGAGGACTTTAAACGTCGCGTCGTGAGATCCCAGCTGATCAGAAACCTTTGTCGTATTCAATAATCACTTGTAATTTTGTTTTATGAGAAACAAACAAACAGGCCAGTTATCTCATGATGTCTATTCATCAAAGTGGGTTGCCGATCTTAGGACAAAATATGTCTAAAAACATGACCTGTCTTGCTCTATCCGAAATTCAGCAGGTGGCGAATAAAATAAGCAAGGTGCTATGCAGTCAGACGCTTTACCCTACCACCTCGTTATAAAGTATTTCCTATCGGCAATGAAAAGATCAGACACCTCTTATAAAGGGAAGTGGGCCTAATATGGCGAAGTGGGAAGTTGTGCATGGTCGAGGCGCTTTATTGAAATCAATAACCCGGGCGCGACAACCGGTTGTGGTGGGTTATTTCGCACGACTTGTTTAAACACACGACACTGATAACGCTTTTATTTTGACGGCGGTATCGTAAATCGATTGTTTCGGAGGGGCTCTGAACTTTAATGACACATATCCTACGCTTCTACTAATATGAGCTGAACAGTTTTTTCGTTTTAAAGCACTATTTTTGTAAAAAGATTGCATTTGATAAACCAAATCTTGTGGCGGCTATCTGGTCTATTTTATTGAGAAATTTCAATGAGATCAAAAGTTATGTGGGTAAAATCGCGTGCGATGGCTAGTATATTAAACCTTTTCTATTCCCGCTAAAATTGGATGTCGGATTGAGCTGTAATTTGCATACAGATGCACAAGGTCTGGAAGACGCATAAGATACTTTTATTATTATTCATAAAGGTGCTATTGTTATTTAGGAAGATAGCCAGTGTACTACCAAAATAACTTAATATCGAGATTTACGAAGTTGCGGGAAACAGCTAGTTTTATTGAAAATATTATCAACATGATAACTTGTTGACTTCCGTAGCGTACGTAATGGTTAAGTTTTCACGTCCGGTATGAGAGGACCGAGTTCAAATCTCAGCCGGGCCACTAAGAACAATATTTTATAAACAACTTCCTATATCCGCTGGGTGATCTTCATAACACAGACTCGTGGTAATATTGCTCTCGGCAAATTTTTAGCATTGCAAACTTAACTTTAATTAAAAACTGGGCGAAGATGGGTGTACATCCTGTGACTTCAAGGAATCTTGCTAAACTTGTTTGACGCATGCACTCTTCATATCCTTCAGACACTTGACAGTTTTTTATTACTTATAAATTAACTAGCAGTTTCACGCGGTTTTAGCCGTGTAGCGCTTAATTCCTTTTAAAAAATATTTGTAAAATGCAGTACCTAACATAACACTAAGCCGCCCAGTGCTGGTTTGTGGATGTCAGAATTTTCAGGGTATCATAATGGCTTCTGACAAATCCTGACCACTTTTGTATGCATACGGTACCTGGGACCGACTGCTTAAAGTGCCGTCGGAAGCACAGATAGGTATGCCTAAAAATTTTCGGAAGTAAGTCGTTTTTTTTTTCAAATGATGAACTCTATTTAACCAATACATTGTAAAGGAAGATATTAATCAAATATTAGAAGCTGAAGGCGGGGAAGATAGTAATAAATATCAAGGGAAAGTAAAAGTCGCTAAAGTGGTATAAAATAGAAAGGCCGCGGAGGCTGAACGCAATTTCACCAGGCGATTCAATTATTAACTCTATTGGGACCATCAGCGGGCCACGATTGACCTATCTCCTTTAAATAATTCTAGCTTTCCACTGGGCTTTAGTTTAAACGTGACTTATACCTACAAAAGAGATATGTTTTATTTACTCTTTTATCATTACAATTAACTTGAAGTGCGTAATTAACTGAATATATGTTTTTAACTTTAGAGCATTTTTTTATGGAGTATCTACAATTTATAATTTCTTCGTAAATTCGTAAAATTTCCATAGCAGTGGACTTACTTTTTATCATCGTAACATTTGTCCTTTTGAGTAGGTTTAGAATAGCCCTATCACTCCATAATATTCTCGGGGCTCAATATAAGCTACTAGCCACCGCGCGCGGTTTTACCCGCGTAACTTTTGATCCCGTGGGAATTTTGGGATAAAATATAGCTTATAACCTTCCTCAAGAGTTGGGTGGGCTATCAAATGCAAAAATAATTTTTCAAATCCCACTTGTAGTTTCTGAGATTAGCGCGTTCAAACAAACAAACAAACAAAAAACAAACTCTTCAGCTTTATATATTAGTATAGATTAATGATTACAATAACATTACCTACGAGCTGATGAGTAATGAACTAATGACGGTTTTTGTCAGAAGATTTCGTCCGAAGACAATTTAAAAACGGGTTGTTCCGTCTTCATCCTATGACGTCTCATCCTACTCATTATTTTTTCTTCGCTCATCCTTAATGTGCCGTATTCATCCTACAACAAAAATCTCATTTTAAATACCTATCGATATGCCTTGCTCACCCTATTTTAAAAACACCTAAAAAAAGATTTGTGTACGGTCTGAACATAAATACTATTATAAGAAATATTTCGAAGCAAAGTAAATTTTTATTTTATGCGGTTCTATTGTGGTTCTATGGTGTTTTGTATGGCAATTCGCATATTTTATAAATTACCCAATTCTTTAAAAAACTATTATTGGTGAAATTTAAAAAAACTTTATATAACTTAGTATACATTATTTTGGTATACTTAATTATAGTATAAATTGCTTCAAGACACATTTTTCGCAAAAGTTATTGTCTCGTGGCTAAGTTATGAAAATGGAAGCTTGATCGCGGCCAAAAAATATATTATGTGGCTGGACTTATTATTTCTCCTTTTTAATTACAAACAATCAAATAAATATAAAAATACAGATAAAGATTTATTTACTTATATAACTTACTAGCTGTTTCGCGCGGTTTTACGCGTATGAATAATGAAAAAATATTAAAAAAAAAATATAAGTAGGTGAATACGGAATTCCAGTTTAGGATGTGTGAGGAATTAGGATGAAACGTCGTAGGATGAAGACGGAACAGCCCGAAAAAACGTCTACTGCAGAGACAAATTAAATCCAAATTACACGCAAGCGGATCCTAGTACAATAGCTAGTGTTAGATAAACATGTAATTTTGTACAGAATCATAAGCCCACACAGGTTAAAATTCCTTTCACTTTTGAGACTAGCTAGTACATTTGACATTTGTAAATTTAGTAGATAATTACGCGGTACGCCCCTGTGAAATCCCAAAGGCGTTCCGCGGGGCATTTTGCCTGCATAACCGAGCCGAAGTATATTTTTGATGTGCCAAATTTTGTCCGAATAGATTCAGTAATCTAAGAATCTACAATAGCAGGTATGTTTCCATCCCGTAGATGTAACAGAAAAAGTCCTGTTGTTTTATTTGACGAACTCCGTGGTGGAAGTCCTTTGTACGATTTCCAGTAGAGCCAGTTTAGGAATGAGCAAACTAGGATACCTCCTAGTTCCTTTTTGTGGTCTGCATAACAGAAGCCTATTTAAACTTACTTTACATCTCTCATGTTTGGTAAGTAGGTTCTTATTACCTCCAAATGGGGCTTGTAGATGACTAATTAGCGCTCTAGGGTAATAATCTAGCTAGAAAAGCCCTAGGGCGGTAAGTAATTAAAAAATACACTTCTTTCTTTCGAAAAGTTCATCTAACCATCATACTGGCAATAGACCAAATAGGTCGCTTTGCTATTCAGCCTTGTCTTTGTGTGAATAGTCGTATAATAGTCATCAATTTTAAATTTCAAACGGAAAAACTCAATTTCGACCTTGAAAAAAAAATTAAAATTAGAAAATTGTTTTCATTTCAGTATAAATTTCAACAAATAAAATATTTTATTCTGTAATGCCGGGTTTTTTCTACTTACCTCACAATCGAGATGTAAAGCAGAATAGTTAGCTTTATAAGCCATGCCCTTGTGTGGAGATTCAGCAAACACAAACTTTCGGATTTAATTTGGAACAAAACCATTTGTTTTTGTTTGTTAGAACCCTTTTTGTATTAGTACAGGATGTGATATCTTGTAATTTCCACAAAATCCTTTACAGCGCTGCTGTATTTATAGATAATTTTATACAATTTTTATTTACACACTGGGAGTGTTATTGTTTACGTCTCGATATTTCATAATATCGTGTATAGTAAAGAATTTTCAGTTCACTATTGTAGTTCGTAGTTTGATGTTTATGCAATCGTCGACGTTCGTGTTTTATCAGCATTTCCGAAGTGATTGCCCTTTTGATTGGATGCTGGGAGCGCGATCCGCTCAGTTGTAATATAAAGGGCTGAAGTGTGGATTGTTTTTTGATGTATTGATACAATGGAATTTTGAGGAGAGTTGTTGAGTCGGTAAGAAAATCTTAATTTAATTATTTTTTCGCTATTAGAGCTTAAATCAAAATTATGATACTCTCTAGTCGTTTGTACATCTTTGCACATCCTTTCATTTTGTATATTATAAATAAATAATGTAAATAATAATACGTATCAATAAAGAACCAGATAATCCTGGACCACCTATATCTCTTAAGGTTAAGAAATATTTAAAATTAGAGATTAACTTCTTTAAGTTCATCGAGATTTAGCTTTCCTAAGTTACACAGTTTTAGAACTATACTTATATTTTATTTACAATATTTTATGGACATCCAATTCCTGAACCCGTTTGCTGTGTCTTCGTCACGTACCATCAGATTATATCACCAAGACATTATTATTACACTATAGATTAGGTACATCACTTTTAATTTTAAACCAAATAATAAATGCTATCCATAGGTATGAAATGTCAGTTACCTTTTAGTTATTAAAAAAAGCAGGTAGGCTTCCGCGAAGTGTGCTCTGATGTGCGAGTGTTGCGATATTTGTTCATCAATAGTTTTAGCATGACATCTTGCCGCTATTTCAAAGTCACATGGACTCGTAATTTTAATGATTCTTAGTGTTGGTGACTCATGAATCTTTCGCATCTATATTTTGTTAAGCATCCGTTTAAGTTTACCTCTGTTACTTCAATATCATACTTACATAACTTCACGCCTCTATTCCTATATGGGGTAGACAGAGGTTATAAAATCATTTGATGTCACGTTTGACGAATTTGGAGGTATTTTATTTTTAGAGAGAGACTATTGCAGTGACAGGGGGTCAGCCTATCGCCCACAAAAAATCTCCAATCACACCTCTGTCCCTTAACTGAGTTTTACAGTATGCCCGGGAAGAGAAGCAGCTGGCACATTCTATGTTTTTCCTTTGCTCCCAGTCCAGCATGGTTCAACTTCAATATCAATATAGTTATAAAGCTCCTGGGTTTGTTATGAGTTTCAAATGCTATAATTTTGATATACGTTTGTAGTGAAGCTAGCTGTTTTTATTTTCGCCTATCAAATATTTTAGGTAGGTACCCGAAATGAGTGAGCTTATCTTAGTATATAATGGCAGAAGCTACCAAAATCAAATCCGTTTAGTAGTTCCGGAGATTAGCCCGAACATACATAATAAAGACGTTTGCTTTGTATAGAGAATGTAGAAGCCGTCAAAACAAGTTTCTTATTACTCGGTTATGCTAATTAACTATGTAACTTGCAATTGGTCACAAGTTGAAAACAGCCACAAAGTTTACCTATTCTTTCGGGGCCGTCCATAAGATGATTCATAATATGCACTGCCTTGACAAATCTATTAGTTGCTCATGCATATTTTGATGTCAAATTTTAAATGTCCATTTATTATCAGATTAATAATAATATAATAAAATCCCCAGACTATGACACCAACTACATGGCCCCAAAGTAAGCATAGCTTGTGATATGGGATACCATGTAGCGAACTAGAGGGGAACCTAGAATATAAATACACATATAGATAACCCAGACCCGGAACATTTTTTTTTTCTTGTTCCGGGCGGGAATCGAACCCGCAACCACTGGCGTCTGAGGCAGATAGGTTTACCCCATTGCCGAATTGGTCGTCTCGCCAAAGATTAAGTTTAAAAGAAGCGTGGTAGTGTAGGAACATTTTTTGAAGTTTCACTGTTTGCTTAATAACACAATAGTCTGATTTCTACTGCTAAATATCATTTTATGTTCAGGATAGAAGATGCCTATCCTGCAGGCAGTGTTAATCCAGGCATCGGCACTTACCATCCAATCGCAGTGCGATAACAGAATTTTATCGATTCCTATGTTTATGAATGCTCGTAAAGTACCTATGGACTCCGATGCAAGTCGTAAGCAACGTTGTAATTTAAGAAAACACCATGTGGCCGCAAAACTTTTAAATCCTACAATAGTACTACTCCATTCAAAGTCAAAGTCAAAAGAATCTTTATTTCGTAAGTGTTTAAATACATTTGAAATAAGTCAAACAATTTACAAATTGAACTGAATCTACCACCACTTCGGAAAGTCGATCTGTTGAGAAGAAGTGGCAAGAAACTCAACAGCAATCATCTTTTAAAAATACGCAATAACAATTTACAACCAGGGAATCCCATCTTCTTGCATCCGGATATCTTATAGTAAAACTTTTTATATTACACTTATCCTTAAATCTATCGAAGGGTTAATCTTAAATATTTTGGAATTTTATTATAAAAGCGTACACATTGACCCATGAACGAGTTGGTGACCTTCTGGATCATTACTATTAACTACTCTATTACTAGTAATTCGATAAATGAGTAATAGTCAAAAATATCGCGATCGTCCGCTGTTTACTAATACTACATTCGAGATTCTTGATCTTGTATTTATTTTATTTATTTAAACTTCATTGTTGTATAAAAAAAACAGTATCGTCTTATCGCCAGCAAACGCTTTCTTCCAGACAACCATTCTTGTATTGTGTCGTATTCACCAGTATTAATCTGTTTCTCGACCTGCGTATATTCATATCCTTTGGAAACATTAGAACAAAAAGTATGAGATACCTTGCTATGATTTCATGCGGAGTTCAACTGAGCTTAGTTTTGCGTAAAAGTTTTATAAACATGTATTCATCCATATGAACTTTCACCTTTATAATGTAACTACGTGTAGGTAGGTTATGACCGCTGAACTTTTAATCCTTTAGGGAAATTTCTTGAATTAAAATATACTTCGCCCATAGTAAGAAAGCTTTCAAATTAAAATATACTTATTACTAGCTGACCCGGCAAACGTTGCTTTGCCATATAAATAAAAAAAATATATATTTTGGCCGATTCTCATAGATACCGGATAAGCACAAAAAATTTCATCAAAATCGGTCAAGCCGTTTCGGAGGAGTATGGCAACGAAAACTGTGACACGAGAATTTTATATATTAGATATTGAAAATATATTACTTATTTATTTTTTTATGATCATTCGATGTTTATAAACACCAGCAGTTAAATGAAACCATCGACATTAATAGAACGCATTAATTATCAATAACTTGATTTTTCAACCGACATCCAAAAGTAGGAGGTTCTCAATTCGTGTGTATGTTTTTTTGTGCCTTTGTTACACGATTTTTCGGACAATCATGAACCGATTTTAAATATATCATATGATAGAGGATACTTCAGAGGTGGTCCCATTTAAATTTCATCGAAATCGTTTCAGTACATCATGAAAATTTTAAATTTTTGAAAAAATATGAATGTATGTGTCTACCTTGACGACCTTATAATGCAGCTGAAGTTTTGGACGTGAAGTCGGTTTTTTAACGTCCTCCATTCGTTTATTATCGCATCCTACCATATGTATGTAGGTATTAAATAATTATTGAACATTTATTCACAACGCGACGCCTATCTTCAGTCGAGCACATAATATGCTAAGGAAGGATAACTAGATAACGGATACATACTTCTGCATTTTTTTTTATATAAATTTTACATAATGCACCTAGCTAGACCAATGCAAACAAACATGTTCATGCAAACAAATATTTGCATTTTGCGGGAATCGAACCCGCGACTAGCAGAATTTTGATTCAGACACTCTAACCCGATCGCCACAGCAGCGGTTGTCTAAAATTTTGTTCCTTGCTACTTCTACCATTTAAAGCGATTAAGATAACATCTATTGTTTTCATAGTTCGTTACATAAACTTTTAATTTGTTTTTCAAACGCCAACTATAAATTCTATTTACTCTATAATTGATTAGGTACCAGTTCGTTCGTGTACTTTCAATGCGGAAATAAATAATAGATAATTAGTTGTCATATAAAACCCTTGGACTTGTTACGTAAGTCGGAAACTATCTGAGGAGAAAGTGGTGTAGTTTTTCGTAGCATTGTTAGTTGGAATGAGTTCTTAATGGATGTTTAGAAGTGAATATAGAAACTATGTATGTGAAAAATACTTTTTATCCTTATATTTACGGGAGAATCGGGACGAGTGAAGCCGCAAAACAGGTAGTTGTTTAAACGATTACCTATCGATTTGTGAGTATTCAATCTTCTTGCTATCTTACTAATACTTGTTATAAATGTGAAAGTGTGGATGTCTGGATGTTTGTTCCTCAATCACGGCTCAACGGATTTGGATAAAAAGTATAATTAATCAATAAATAAATAAAGTAGCCTATGTCTATTTTAGACTATACACTATCACTATGCCAAATTTCATCCAAATCGATTAACCCATTCTGCCGTGATTGAAGAACAAACATCCATACAGAAATTCATCCATCTAAATTTTCACATCTATAATATTAAGTAAGATGTACTAACCCTATAGGCGTGTTGGCGAAGACGAAAGATCCAAAGTGGCGGCACCACTCTGCATTAAACGTATGCATGTTCCCCAGAAAACAGGACGTTAAAATTATACAAATTAGTAATAACTAGGCGGCTGTATTGAAAATTCTTTCATACTCGTTAAATTGACGCTGGACTGGGAGTGAAAGAAAAACATAGAATGTATGCCCATACTGTGCATACTGTAAAATTCAGTTAAGGGACAGAGATTTTATTCGCGTTTTTGAGACTATTGCAGTGACCCCCTGTCACTGCAAGTCTCTCTCCATCATTATAATACCTCCAAATTTGTCAAACGTGACATCAGATGGTTTTACAGCCTTTGGTGTTCTGCCTACCCCATAAGGGATATACAGTCGTTTACAGGTGTGAAGTTATGTATGTATGTTTGTAATAATTGATGTAGAATTGTAGAGTTTCTTGTCACTTCTTGTCAACAGATCGACCTACGGAATTGGTGTTAGATATGTTTAAATTTGAACTACATATAAAATAAATAAAACTGTGACTGTATATAAAATCTGTAGCTTCATATAATAGCTTCATTAACAAACAAAATGGAGGTCAAACGGGGGTTTATTTTTCGCATGTTTGGGAACAGACGTTTTGCCGGCGCTATATCGATCGCATACGGCCTTGGTTAAGTTTTGTTAACTACATCAAAATCGAAGAAATTTGGTATAAATTGGCGAGTGCTAGCTTTTTTATGTTTTCTTGAAATGAACGCGGTTTTAATAGACCGATGGGTTTGCCTTGTCATGACAGATCGAACATCCAAAGTGCTATACTTACTACTATTTTATACTATAAATGAACGAAACTAATAGATCTCTATAGCTGAGAAGTCTATAGTTTCCGCTCATTTCAAATAAAAAACAAAAAAAAGAATTATTAAATCGTAACCAACAATGTTTAGGGCTTAAGTAGTAATTTAAAAAAAACTGCGTTATGAATTGCGATCCCTCTTGACATTAGGTAGGTACAGGAAAGTAAAGCGATACTCTATTAGAGGTAGGTATTTAGAATTTACTTAAAACACAGGGCTAATCGAAATTTGTTTGATGCGCAAAATATAGGTTACGTATACAAATACTTTTTAGAAACGAAAACTTTGTTGCAATTTTCAAAACACATACGGTCTAAAAATAAATTCAATTAGAAAGAAAAATCTTCGAATAAAATAAGAAAGTTTATTGCAGTCATTTCAGCAGGGGCTTACTCTGTAGTCAGTATACAAATATACATAGAATAACTCTACCTTAAATTATGCAATTTAGTATCTATGTATGTAACTGAGCATTGAAGCACTAAAATAAATCGTAAAATATATGTTTATTTCTCATATTATAAATTATATGTGAATTAAAATGTAAATGGTATAATTTGAATCATCCTTCCTATCAATTTAATGACATGTTCCGTATCGCATTAGTGATCATCCCTCTACACAACACACACACACACAATGCAGGGTTACCCTCAATAGTTGTATGTGTGAGTGTGTTGCACAAACTGCGCAAGTAGGGGATGGGGTGGTACTGGGTTAATGCGATTGGCTATAGTGATGTGCTTTCGTTTCCAATTTTTTCTAACCTTATTGAATTTTAACATGATTCGGTATTATATTCCTTAAATAGAAAGCCTTAAATTGTAACAAAAGTCGTTTATTTAATAGCTAATATATCATACATACATAACGTCACGCCTGTATGCCTTATGGGGTAGGCAGAACACCTGAAGCCATAAAATCTGATGTCACTTTGGAGGTATTATCATGATGGATAGAGATTATTGCAGTAACAGGGGGTCAGCCTAATGCCCACAAAAACGTCAGTAAAATCTCCGTCCCTTAACTGACTTTTACAGTATGCCCGGGATGAGTAGCAGCTGGCACATTCTATGCTTATTTTTTTGCTCCCAGTCCAGCATGGTATTTACCAATCGTTACAATAAGTATTTTCAGATGATTTACTTCATAAAAAGCTTAGACTAACTCGTCTCCTCATGCTACTAGTTCTAGTAATATTATCAGACCTTCACAAGGCTATACATCACTGAGTTTGAAAGATAATCTTTCATCTATCGTATTACAATTAGTCTATCGACTCGATAACCGCAGCGGCATCGTAGGGCGATCGCTGCGTGCGCCGCACTATTCCCACACCAGTCGATTCATTTCAGATTTTCACTTCAGTACGCAACAGACTGTCGGCGTTAGCATACGTGTATTTATTGCACTCGCGAACCGGCACTAAAATAACAGTTTTTAATTAATTTACGTGTCCATTCGTAAACCGTCCTTCGTGGTCTTTTCTATGGTAAAATTACAGTGTCATCAATAGTGAACGTTTTTATGGAGACCTTGGATGTCTACAGTGTTCGTTTGGAGAAATTTTACTATCACGCATACCTATGAAATATTGGATGTTTCAAGCCTTTTTGTATAGATTTGATTAAGATTTTCATGTTTGATAAACTGTTTTATTTAGTTTGTTCTAAGTGATGTACATTAAGTAAGCGTATTTTTACCCTCTATTTCAATTAATATTTATGTTTCTGTCTGTCTACGACGTAATTGCACGTCTAATTAAGACGCCCCGGTTTTCAGACTTGTTATTCGTTTTTTATTTCATATAAAAATTCAATGTACAGATTTCTTTACATTGCAGCAAACACCAATTAAAATTCTCATCAACGCTCCGATTGTTTCGGTCATCTATTAAATCATTGAGATATTTACTAAAAATCTGAAAACAGTAAGTTTTCACTTATCTGTGACGTTTAAGATCCTTCACTTTATCAGAAACTACGGACCAATAAAAAATACATTTCTTATTTCTTATCTATGACCGATTAGATTTATTACTAACAAAAAGAAACATTCACATATCAGTAGCCGCAGTAACTACGTAACTTCATTACACGGTCGGAGTTTTATCAGCCTTAACATTTATAATATCAGCTTTATTACTAACCACAGACAGATCAACATCGCATAATTATACTCCATGCATATCGGACATGCTATTAGCTACTTTAGCTGTAATTACAAAAGCGTAGCATTAAGGCTAAGGGAATGTATCATTGCCTGCGCGTGAGTTGATCTTGAAACCGAGAATGCAGTTCTAAATGTTCAAACGAGGAATATGGCTTTAGTCTTTACACTTGTCTCGATCTATTTCCGTCCAAAAAAGAAAGTGTTTAATTCGAGTCTGCGCCTGTGTCTGTTATGAGCAGATTCAACAGATGCATGGAATACTTTAAAGCTAATTAACTTTATTCTGTTTGTTTTATTGGGAGATAAATAAAGTATAAAACGGTTAAACGACTTGTTGAATTATGAAAGTTGTCGCTAATTTATGCGTAATATCTAATGAGTAATAAGGAAAGCAGATGTAATCGACGTCGATGCGTTAAGTGTAGAAAGTAAATTCATTTCATTGTAGATACATTATGTCTTTTAAGATATTCTGTTTAGTATTTCGTTAATTTCAAATCGAAATCCATTGTACGCCAAAGTTTTAGACAGCGGTGTCAATTATTCCTTTTGAAGTTTCATATTCTGATACTTTTAATATCCATTTTCTTTGAATTGACTTGTTTCTAAGGCTCTCTCTTCCGCATTTCTAAATATCCTTTCCGAAAGACCTACTGTTGATTTATTCGCAATCAATCCTTGAAGTTAAAAAAACTGTATTCTCGGCAATTCATTGTTTCTTTTTCGACTGAATCCGCAGTTTTTTAGCGGAAACATTGAAACATTCAGGTCAGAATGCCTAATGCATAATGGTAATGCAACTAACGCTGAGTACTTCAAATCGCATGACTTGGAATCGGAATTGCATTGTTCATTTCAATTACAATCAGATGTATAACGATGAACATATCTCACATAGTTTTGTAACCTTTTTTTAGTAAATTCCTCTTTTAATTGCCAACGTTAACATTAGGACTAACGCTATTAACCTGTTTTTGGTTTAATTATGTTACAATAAAGACAAAAATAAACTTTTTGCTAAACTAACGCACGTAATGGTGACATAGGAGCAAACCAAACTAAAGTTTATAGTAACTTTAATTTCAAATAAGCTTGCAACCATTGTATTCAGTCATTAATATTGTAGAACTTTCTATCTCAGTTGACAGCAATAAGCGATTTATTAGTCGTGACTCGAAAGAAGCTGTAATTGCTTCTAAATTTAAATTGTAAAGTGGATTTAGCGCATTGCGGCAGTTATAGAGTTATCACTACCTTTTCATCTCATCCTGGCTTTAAACAATGCATGACTTATAAACGAAACCTTTATTGTGGTTACTTTAACTGTTTCTACAATTGCGTTATTCGATTATGTAGTTAGCATTCACTGAACAGTTTCATTACCTACCGCGATAAGAACAGGCGTGACCAGTCTCAAATTACTTTTTTCTTTGCATATTTCTATGCATTCTTTCATTCAAGGCGTTGGCCAATATTTTTTTTCCATTCCGGTTATTTCGTTTTCATCTACAAATTTCAGACTATATTACTAACAGGCCTGATTCCAATCAAATCAAGTTATTGCAGAAAATAGGTAACATTTTGGTGGAATAAAATTTGTTCAAGTAGGTACGTATTTAACTGTTGACAGCATTCAATATTTCTATATGAATAACACAATATTAACATCAAAATTAATATTATTATAAAAGTGAGTCATTATTACATTAAAATATTATTAAATTATTGATGTCCGTATTTGTTGTTTTCGTCAATAGTCATTTGCTTTAGTTTGAAGATCAAGTAAGCGTCCTTTCCCGTCGGGAAAAATTGAGAAAAACAAACAAAAACACATGACTGTCAACTGATGATCTAAAGAGATCATTGACACACCTAACCTCCACTTGCGTAGGCGCAATCTATTTCGATTCCCGTCTTGTATCCTCGTCCCTGTCTAACTTTCCCGTATTGTATATGTTTGTCCCATTTTAACTGGGACATTGAGCAAGAATTGGCAAGGGTTTTTATCTTCCTTCTCTGTTGTGCCAAAAGACACACGTGGATGACCTGTTAAAGGTTTTTCTTATGACGTTAATATTTTCTTGCAACAGTTTGTTTACATAATCATATTTTGGGCATTTTTCTATGTTTATTGTAAAAATATGAGCCTACTTTACTACTTTAGTATTTTTTCTGTCTTATTTAATAATAATATGTTACAAATAAAGACTTAGAAAACATCCAAGGTCTCCTACGAAAGCATATACTACCTATTCTGTGACCTCTAAAGTTAATTTTCTTTGCAGTGGCAGTATTAAAAAAGTGGCTTAGAGATATTTTGTAATTTTTTTTTGTAAGTGCAAGTGAATTTGTGGATTTACCTTGACATTGTGTGGTGAAATGTTTAATTGCTAGTATCTGGAAACTGTATGATGTCGAAAACATTAAACGCATACAGAATGTAAGTATCGTGGTGTTGTGTTATATTATTTGCAGGCTTTGCAATGAATTCCTTTTTATGTTTTATTTTATAACTTAATTAGCTTTACCCGTGATATTTTTGATTCAGTTCAAGTTAATTCAATACAATATAATCTTTCTCAAGAGTTACGTTAACCAAGTGCAAAAGGTTTTTCTTAATCCGACATGCGGCTTTCATACCTTACTTTACCTTATCTATACATATAATAAAATGGTAGGAAAGTCAAAACTGTACATTGAATATTTTTTTAAAAGAATACTTGGGGTATGATCTACAATCGAAACAGAAACAAAAAATATAGTTTTTAGAATTTTTGTCTGTTTGTCTGTTTGTCTTTCCGGGATAAACTCAAAAAGTACTGCATGGATTTACTTCAAATTTGGCATGAAGATAGTTAAGAAGTCGGGTCAACATATAGGCTACATATTATCACGCTAGCAGTGTTATAATCGTAGGTGCGTTTGGTGCTGCATAGCGTTCACGCAGACGACGTCGCGGGCAGCAGCTAGTAATAGAATAAAATAATAGTCTTTATACTAGTAACGATTCTACCAAAACTCAAATACACTGCTACCCTTCTTTATTTATTTTACGCATTTCATATTATTTTCGCAAGTTCAGATTTGATATTATTGCTCTTATATGATAAACACATTAGATTTTTTATTGTCTCTATCTATCTGCCTTGAAAGTGTTTAGACACACAAAAGGATATAGAACGACCTCTTTTAATGCTTAGACTGTATATTCAGGTCATTTAATTGACCATGAATGCTAAGTGCATTGAAGATTGACAAAACACGAGGCGACACTGCGATGTTGGAGCTGTTAAAAACGAATGGCTCTTTGATTGCTTAACTCATTTGTGGTGATGTGTTTCGAAGTTCAGAATTGATTCGCGCATCAGTTCATGTTTTGTTAAAAAGAGTGTGACATCTCATTCTCTAATTTGTAGTCTCTAATGTCGAATTTAGGGATTACACATTTTGTGTTATATGCAACTGTTTAGTTTTGAAGTCCCTAAATGTGACAATACAGAGATGGGAACGGTATTAAGGGAGCGTAAAGGGAAATTTGTTTGACATATAAGAGTAGAAGATTGAAAACTACGGCTGAATTTGAAAAAATAATTTTGCGTCTGATCATTTAACCTTTTTCCTAGAAATTCATTCGAGATCACAAACTACAACGAAAAAACCGTGCGGTGCTGCTAATATGTAGGCGTTATGTATAAAAGTTTGGCAATCCGTAGTTAGCAAGCAAAGAGTATTATACCTATTCGTAAAAGATATTCTATTTCAAACTACGTAAGGTATTACTTTGAAGAAACCCTTTGAAGCCCTGCTTTTTTAGATTAAACTGTAATTTGTATTTTTTTAAAAGGTCACTTCCGTACGTATAACAAACTTTTGTGATTAATTTTTAAAGGTTAGTTTAGTTATTGGTACGCCATTGCTAAAAAATATCATCTTCGAGAATTCATACCGCTATTGTTCTGCAAACAGCTGGTATGTTGAAATTCTAGAGTATTATGTACCGGTTTGTTGTCTAGAATTCTTGTCGAACTGTATATAAAATTGTTGATGTTAAATTGAGTCAATTTCTTATCGCTAACCTAAGATTTTTCTAAGAAACAAGTTTTTGTGTTTATTTCTCTTTTTAACGATATTTTATTTTATTTGGGAGGTCAACAGCTATACACTGATCCACTTACAGACCACCGCAACTAAATAACAAAAAAAAAGAAAAGAGAAAAAAAAATACAAATTAAAGAAGTGAAAAACCAAACTAAAATTATGCGTAGGTAGCCATTGAGGCAAGCTTCACTGAAACAGTTTCTTTATTATTTTTTATATAATAACTTTTGCCTTGAAAAATCCAAAGCCTGACGAGAACAGAAGTGAAGTTATCATATATAACAAATTTCTATAAGCATTACATTTGTATTCGTATTGAAAGTAATTTATAATGTCTCTGTAGCGACTTGAGTTTAGTCATTAGTTTGTAAGGTTCTAAATTAACTCGGTCTAACTATTACGGCGTACCTCAGGGCTACATAATTGGTTCATAATTTTAAGTTTTTATTAATTATATTGTTGTGCATTTAAAACATTTAAAGCAACTCCGCAGGTTAAAGCCTTGTTCGCTCCGCTGGTTACAGGCCTAAAAAATAAGCGTATTGTTTTAACAGCTGGACACAGGAATTTGACGGTGACGTTATTATAGTCGACTCGTTTGTCCACTAATTGATTGCTGGATAAAAAAAATGTGGTTGTTCTAAACCTGCTTGGTTAAAAAACATTGAGATAGTAGGTACCTGTGATAATCCGTTCATACTAAATTATTCAAAGGGCAAAACACGCGATACCTAAGTGTCATACGAGTTTAATTAGTTCGACGCGTAGATGAACTTATGAAGGGTAAAATTCATTAAAATATTTAGTGAAATAAAAAAAAATATCTACCCCGTGTCCCAGTTTTGAACTACTCTAGCCTAATTTTGTCAAACCGTCTCTTTCTTCTCGACAACATTGGCACTAACTATTGCATGAGCAATGCCAAAAATAGAAAA
This sequence comes from Stenoptilia bipunctidactyla, assembly GCA_944452665.1. Classification (NCBI taxonomy): domain Eukaryota; kingdom Metazoa; phylum Arthropoda; class Insecta; order Lepidoptera; family Pterophoridae; genus Stenoptilia; species Stenoptilia bipunctidactyla. Next base: position 3,311,832 of record OX101735.1, on the reverse strand, counting down.
TTGAAGTTCAAGTCTCTCGATTAAATCATTGACAAAAATGGAGCGATCAAGCATCTAGCTAGACATTATATTTAATCATAGGTTTACTAAGTTACTGGCACAATACACTTTTTTATTTTCACAAAAAGGTTTCATCATCAAAAAGTGTAAAAACTCCTTTCAACGTTTTATAATCCAAATTCAAAGTTGAGAAGCAATCTGTGTGTTATTAAATTTTATTTTCTCGCTGAATGTTGGCACCTCTCGCCCGCTTTCATCGATCAGCCAGGGGACCTTCAAATGAAGGATCGTCCTTGACATTTGGACCTTGGGATCCCGGGAAACCTCTCTGAGAAGTACTTACGTATTACATTTTCTTGTAATTTCACAGATCGTTGAGTCTGAGCGTCAATATGTTTGATGTGGCTTAATGCGCGTAATTGACGGAGTTGGTGATCAATGGGCCATGTTTCCAATTGTTGAGTAACTTATAGACGTAAATGAGATTTGCTTTGTAAAATACTTTTTCTATGTTAAGGTTTATAAGGTTTCTGACGTATATAATTAAATATAATCAACGAATGCAGAGCATTAGAAAAACCGACTTCACGTCAAAACTTTGGCTGAGTTACGATGTCATCCACGTAAACATACTCCGAACTCATATATATTTTTTAAAAACTTTAAAATTTTCAATGAATTGCTCAACCGATTTCGATGAAATTTATATGGGACCAACTATGAAGTATCCTCTATCATATGAAACAAGAGTTTTCAAAATCGATCCATAATTGTCCGAAATATCGTGTAACAAAGACACAAAAAAAACCATACAGACGAATTGAGAACCTCCTCCTTTTTTGGAAGTCGTTTGAAAATTGAACTGTCTGTATTTAATCTCATATTAAAATGATCTCTCTAGGCGGTTTTTAAATATTTTTTTTGTCTTTCTCCCTGTCTCTTTGTTTTCCGACTAGTCTGAAAAGGCTGGACCGATTTGCTCGGGAATTTCACTCGCAGTTTTCTAATGTTATAATGTAAAGGAGTACTTGGGCTACTTATTTTGGAAAACCAACCCCTAATATGATCAAATGAGGCTTCAAAGTCAATATGCACGGAGCTAGCCAGTTAAATTATTAAAAGATAGAGTAGCGAGTTAAGTGTCCACTCTAATCAAAGTATCTTTTATTTTATTTTCTCTCACGATCGTCAAATGTTTTTTTACGGACGCACTTGTCTTTTGTTTCTTTATTTATGTTCGCTGTAAGCAATGCTCATTATTTCACTAAAGCTATGGATTATCAGAGCAACACGACATGGAAATCGTTTGTTTAGTATACATATAACTCAATACCACGCCTAGAACTTTATAACAGGCAGTGCTACGCTATGTGCGTCAAAATATATAATGCTGTCCCAAAGGAAATTAAATCGTTGCCTCAAATCAAATTTAAAAAATCATTTAGTGAATGGTTTTTATGCTATAAATGAATATTTTGACGAAAATAACAGATAGAATTAATTGAATTGTGATAATTTCGTAGTAATATTTTAAAAACCTTGCGTATTGGTGGTGGGTTAAATTAATAATGACGATGTACAAAAACCAATGTTTATGGATTAGTTATGATTATAATACCGATTGCATGCTGTCATACAGCATAGTATGTCGAGCTTGATTTATGTATAAAATCTTTATGTACCATACTATATAGCAATAAATATATTTGATTTGACTTGTAACAGTTCATGATCCTGTTAACACAGAGCGAGCATTAATTTTTAACGCGTAGCAGCCAGTATGTCTAGACGCATCGATTTCTATAGTTCCATTTACAAACACGGTGGCAATTGCATTAGCGGTTGTATCCTTTGTCTGCGGCTCGATATGAACAATGCTCGGCCGGTGGTATATTTGTTACGGCCGGATGTTTGCCGAGCGAATTTTAAATTGTTTGTTTTATAATATAATTCCAAGTAAAGTAGGATTGTGTTTGTATTATGTGATGTGTTATTGATATGTCGCGCTTGTAAATATAAACATACTTTATTAATAAAAGCCTAGACATTGCATACCGTAAGTTTATACAGTTTTTGTCTTTTATGGCGAACGAGAATATAAACTAGACTTTTTTGCCCGACGATCATAGTCCCGTTGATTTCAAAAGCCGCGTGGTATAAGCCAACGTTTGCTCCATTAATAAAATCATAACCAAGTCCCTACTTTTAAGTTAAATGCTCAAAAAGACAGGTATTATCCCACTACCTCACACTGTCAAGACTCGGTTGCCTGGAAGAAATATACTTTCCGCCGACAAGTAACCTTTCATCAAATGCGAGAAAGCGAGAAAGTCTTGCAAGCTAAAGTGTTAATAAAGAAACAATGAGTGCAAATTTTGTGCGCACGCGCAAACTAGGCCAACCTTCCGGTTAATTGGATGAGTCAGTTGCACTTGCCAGGTTAATATTACTTTAGTATGTTTTTATTTATTTACGGTTTTTACGAACAGATCTATCTTTACAATATCCTATACTATGTCGTGTAGTCTCTTAGTCTCTGACCTTCTTATTAATAAACTCGGATTAAAGTTACGGATAGTAGGTACTGTTAAGAGGGTGAAAGTGAAGATTTCTTTTTTCTTCAAAAAAAGGAGGTTGTCAATTCGAATATTTCCAGAACTGCCCAATTTTCGCATATCTTAGTCTATCAAAATCGGGTCAGTAGTTTTTGAGATAGGGACTATCAACCAACGAAAGAAAAATATATATTACTACCTACTCTACCAATGTGAGAAAATTTAAGAACCTACAACCTACAATAAAAAAAATCCGACTTCATTGTATCACTTACGTAAGTTTAGATAGAATACAACTAAAAATACACTTAGAACTGCAGAAAGAAAGAAAAAAATATAAGTCTAGCTACATTTAAATATTTATTTAAGGTACAATATATTAGGTGGACTAACCTAGTTTACCATACAACTTTAAAAAAAAAAAACTAAAAAAACAGACTTCAAAATTGAATTAAATAGTAAAAAATAAAAACGATTCCTTCCGTCGTAATAAACTCATTTTGATATACCAACTTAAGTATTCTTTGAAGTCGGTGCCTGCATCAATTATAGGAAAGTAAGGTAATGACATTATCAAAAAATACTTAGTTGGTAATATCAAAGTGAGTTTGTTTAAGACAGAAATTATCGTTTTTATCTTCCGACTTCCAGAAAAGAAGAAGGTTTTCAATTTTTATTTGTGTCTTTGTTACACGATATTTCAGACAATTATGAATTGATTTTGAAAATTGTTGTTTCATATGACAGAAGATTCTTGAGAGTTTGGTCTCATATAAATTTCATCGAAATCGATTGAGTACTTCATGGATAACTTCAATTTTTTGAAGAAATATGTATGAATTCGGAGAATGTTTACATTGATTGACATTATAATTCAACCAAAGTTTTGTCGTGAGGTCGGTTTTTTTAATGCTCTGCATTCGTTGATTATTTTGAATATTTTTTAATTTTAAAGAAAGAAAGACTCATGTATATGTATTTTATATTCTATATTCCTCCTAGTTCGCTACAAGTATCCCATGTTATGCTTAGTTTGAGGATTTCAAATTTTTTTAAAGTTCACGAAATTTGTATGGATTCAAAAATGACGCGGGTAAAATCGCGCGGAACACCTTGTATCTAATATTTTAGCTATCAAGGTCGCGTCTGTTTTTTCACAGTTATATCGAGATTCAACACGATTTTATCATTTCGTTGACAGGTGCCTCAAACTACGTAAATTGAAATACTTCAATTCTATTTGTCTTCAAGTTTAGATCTGATATCAGCCTCCATATTACGGATTCATGAAACTTTACTAGGTTTTAAGAAATGTTTGAACGCGTCTAAAAAATATTGCAATTGATCTATTATATCCATGGTCTCATGATAGCACTTTCCAACAATGTCTGCAGTCGAACTCGTGTACATTTTTTGCATATAAAACACATAACACTCTATGACGCCTGTTTTAAAATACTCTTCGAATAACCTTTTCTCAACTTCGCGGGTTTCATTGCAATTTGGTTATTGCCACCGCACTCAATGTGCCCTTGACATTAGGTCAAATTATTGCTCAACAACTCCGGAAAGAGAGCCTAGTGATCTTACCGACGACGGAAGCAATTACCTTGAAAGAAATTTATTTAAAAAATGTTGGTTTTTCTTTGGTCTTTGTTTGGGAATTTATGAACATTTCATTGTAAAAGTGTCTTTGATATTCAGTTTGCTGATAGGTAACTCTCCAGCTGTGGACATGAAAATAGAAAAATATTTCTATTAGAATAACGTTTGCAACGTAAAAAGCGATTTGTGGGACACAACAACCTAATCAAAAATCAATGATTTTATCGTGAAACTCACAAAAAGGTAACATAACTTATATTACAAACTGGAGTTAGTTATTTTAACTAAATTTTAAAGCCGTTTCAGTGTGATATTGTTAAAAACTTTCACGAAGTCTAAGATTATTTAAAGTTCCTAATTTTCTCAAGCTTAGAATAAACAATGACAATACACTAAATTGAATCTAAGTAAAAAGCTTATAGTCCTTGTACTTTTAAGCATCGAGTGAATAGGTTTCTCGTGGATGAACGGTAACTTGCTCATTTCAGGTGTATCCTTGCTCACTTACCACCAGGTGTTATGGAGGAAAAATGACTCAACCTTATTTAAAAAAAAAAAACACATTTGATCGTCAGTACAACTCAATGTCTAACCGTATTAAAATTGATCTGCCTCAACTTAGTTCCTCCACTGGCCGCTAGAGGGTCTACTCACCACCCGACATGTACGAAATACCAGTTGCTCCTCCCTTGGCACCAGTCCAAACGTTTTCACTGGGAGGGGTTTCTATAAACTGGAATAAGCCTGACAGTAAAACAGGGGGTTGATATACACCCCGGCTATTTAATCCCGGGTTTTTTTACGACGTCCACAGACTGCAGAGCGAATTTATTGCGTCTGGCTGGAATTTTGCTTTCGGGAACTTGCACGGATGCAGTTTTTGAGGAGTTTTGTTTTATGGTTGAGTAGGGTTATGGCGCGTTGTATTCTGGAATAGGAGCTACGTATTGTTTTGCAAGTGTAACTTTGGTCCCGTAAGAATTTCTTTGTAAACTATAGGTACTTAGTAGGATAGTATGGGTATAGGTAGTTCCTATCTCCTAAGAAGAAAAAAAATTCTTAAATTTCGCGGGGCACCACGTAATTTGATTATATACCATAGGAAACTATTTTAGTATTTTTTTTTAATTTTTGAATAACATTTAGAGGTCGCTACCAAGGTTTTTGAAATTTAAATAAAAACTCTAAATCTGTATTTGTTAGATTATTGATTTTTATAGAAAGGACATCAGAAATATTAAAAATTTATTGCTGTTATGAATATTTGAGTCATTTATTTTTAATATACAAAGGTTGACTTGTTAGTATTAGGATACTTTTTCTATACTCTTTTACCAACAAAAGTAAATATTGCTTTTGTTCTTCGTTGGTTGAGATAAATTACTTGCACGTCAAATGTGAATAAACACCAAATTAGACATTAATGAAACCATAATTCAAGCTGTCCTTCAACGCTTTTTTGTAAAAAAATTTACAGCTGGTAGCGACCTCTAAAGCTTAACAGAAAAATAAATTCATATTTAGAGGTGTATAATCAAATGAAAAAGTGTCCTGGGCATAATTCAAAGGCCTAAAAATAAGGACCTAATAAGCAGTCTAATAGCTAGTCTAGAATTCTCAAGAGTTAGACTGTCAAACCCGAAGAAAAACAAATAGTACTTCGGTTTTGGAGGTTAGCACGTTCGAACTATAAATAAAATACAACGCTTTTTGACAGTATCCATTGCGTATATTAATATTTTACATTTTAACTCGACGTTTCGGTGTCTTTATAGACCCCGTGGTCACGCACGAGCGACTGGTGTGACATATTTTGAATATATTTTGAAAACTTAGATTGTAACTGGTGAGCTTTATTATCTTCGTATAGATCTATCATGTTAAACCTGTCACCCCATCAACCCCTTAACCTCGGAGTTATTTATGAGTGAATGACGTCATAATTTTACGCGTCAGACCTCTTAATATACATGATATATAGTTCGGCCGTTCAGAGAATGCGTTCCTGACACATCGCGATTGAACTGATTGAACTGACGACGTAACTTTGTAATGGCGTTGCTGTTACGATCAAAAAAAATTTTGCTGGTTGTTTACCGTTTTAACAATTGATGAGCATTAAAACAACATTATTATATCAATAATCAATGAATTTTATAATTTTGTGCCAAACTGAGTGTCAAATAACTTTTTAAACAATATTTTTCAAAATCTATACTGCGCTATTACAAGGTTATGTCAAAGCTTTATATTTGTAGTGCTGTGCTAACAATAACAGGCTATAACAGTATCGTAATCTGTTCTTAAACAGGTATACTTTATGAAATAATACGTTTTGTTTTTCTGTTTAAGAATTTGAAAATAATGGACTATAAGATAACTTTTATTAAATTAAAAAATAAAACAATGACCAAACCGAATGCGCGAAAAAAAGTTGGTTACAAGCAAAAGGCATTGACGTAAATATGCAGATGCTAAAAGCAGAGCTAATTAAATTAGTTAAAGAAAATAAAGTGGCAAATGTGCCATACGAAATCGATGAACTTGCTCTGGAGTACGGTCATCGCGTTCTAAGAATTCCATCGTATCATTGCCAATATAACGCGATTGAGCTAATCTGGGCTCAAATAAAAGGTTACGCCGCCCGCCACTATACTTCCCCGCCATTCAGCACGAAAAAGATGATGATCCTATTAAAAGAAGTCTGTGGGGAAGTCACTAGTCACTAGAGATGACTGATATCAGGATTGATTCTGTTATTGATAATAAAATAACTATACAAGTAGGCGAAGATGATGATGAAGACACTACCTCCTCAAGCGAATCGGAGTCTGGTTAATATTCTGTACGCACATTCAATTCAATGTACTTTATTGCATAGAAATTCAGATTGTAACTTTGTAACAAAAAATAAATGAAACAATTTTATTATATTTATATTATCTTTTTTTGGTTTCCACTTAAATTACTAAAATATAAATTTTAAATGATTCCGCCAATTTAAAACGAAAATAATCTTAAAAATAACGCGGCGTTTCATTTTGGAGGAACGGTAAAGAACTCAGTGTTATGTTGTGCCCAACACTAGTCGTGACTATACTGATAGGTGTCAGGAACGCATTCTCTGAACTTTACGGCCGAACTTTAGTCATCATGTTACGCATATTTATTCGTTGTTTTGTATAGAGTCTAGAATAACATTATGTTAATATATTATCTCAATACTTTAATTCCGACCTCAAAAATATAAAACATGAGCAATAACTTGTATTTTTATGTTTTTCTTTTCTCATATAAATTATTAATTAGCTAACCTGTTCAAGACTTCTTCCATATTTATATTACTTACAAAATACTTGCCAATGCAGCTATCCGTAGTAAATATCGACAAGTAATTTTTTTATCAACATATTTAACAAGATTTATACCTGTATCGAATGAATTGGTTATACTTACAAATTCCAATATTAAAAATGTGAAAATTTGTGAGTATGCATGGATAATTGTTGGCCTTTCATGCTGAAAAAGCTAGACGGATAAAGCTGAAACTTTATTCAGGTGTCGAGTGAATATGTTTCTCGTGGATGGAAGTGTCCCATCTTAGTTCTCATGTCCACTTTTCAGGTGACTAAGAGCAAAAACGTCCCACCCTTCTGTAAAAAAAACGTATTTTATTTTCTCACGGAATCGTTTGAAGTCGTGAATAACAAGCCTGTAATCAACCCATAACCAAATTATTTACTTTGTGTCTGAAGTCACAACATATCAAACGAGTTCAGGCTTTGTTGTTTCCATGGAGGCAAACATAGAACCTTAATTCGCCCGTCTCCAAACGTGACCGGAGGGTTGTCGCCCTTGGTTGCCATGGCTACAGGTATTTTATGCGGCCCTCGTGTACAGCCCTCCCCCCTTACAGAGTGACTTCGAGTAGACTTTGCTGTGTAATACAAAGTTTAGACTCGGAATCGAAGTATTTTCAGGATTTTTTTACTTTAACTGTTATAAAGAGAAACAAATAGGGTTGTAAACTAATGTTGGGTTGTTGAATATTCAATTTTGTTGTTTATTACACAGATGGTGTGATGAATATGAAAGCAGGGTGTTAAGATATATGAACCTTTATTTAGAAAGCATGAGGATTACGTTTTGAAATATTTAATTGTATATATTAGAAATTGTTTTTCTTTAATTCTCTTATTATTTTGTATTTTAGAACTACAGATCCTATTGCCTAATGATTTTAATGTTAAAATAAGCAACCTGTATTGAGGTTCATGCTGTAAACTCTTTTTTAAGCTTCAGTTTATTGAGTAAGTAGCTGACTCGGCACACGTTGTTTTGCCATATAAATAAAAAAAAAATAAAAAAAAATAGATGTTGGCCGATTCCTATAGATACCGGATAAGCACAAAAAATTTCATCAAAATCGGTCAAGCCGTTTCGGAGGAGTATGGCAACGAAAACTGTGACACGAGTATTTTATATATTAGATAATGGTCCCAATTGCCTAAAAAATAATGAGTATTATTTTTGTTTTTCATCAATTATCTTTTCCTTCAGAATAATTTCTTAGCAATGTGTTTGACTTTATTATTCCAACGTGTGTTTGAACATAGTCACATGTTTACTATAAAATAAAGGCCAATATGTAGTTTTACGTAATACATTGAACGAGTTTCCCCAAGGCTGCTATACTTTATACGATCTCAATCTAACATGTTGGAATACTTATAGTTTCAGTTTTGATTATCTTCACACCTGGCAATAAGTACAGACTATATATTTTAACTCGAATCTGTTTTTAGAAGCTTGATTTTAGTAATCATGTTGTAGCGTATGACTCAGTATCACTTTTAAATCTACAATGAGTAAACAGTTGTACGTTCTTTAAATAAACAAGCGTAAATAATGTTCTGTAATGATTTGTAAAATTGTATTTTTGTCTAATTTAGTTAATTACGAAACTAAATATGGTAAACGAACACACGATAAATTAACATAAAAGACATTTTTCACCAGATTTTCATAGTGTGTTTGTTTGATTGCGCTATCACGGATATCACCAATTGGATTAAAAAGTATTTTTGTATCTGATAGCTCCATATTTCTGGAAGATACCTATATAATCTGCAATATTTTATCAATGTCTTGCGGGGTCAGAGGTTATTGGGATAAAATACACTGAAATGTTAAATTACAATGTTAATTATAATATTTATAATTTTACATTGTCCTATTTGATATGAAATTATTGGGCCAAATTTACTGCCCTGAGATATTCAGTACTTACTTATAAACGGTGAGGGCTATCAATAATTATTTGACAAATAAAGATAAAAGATTTCTGTTAAAATATTCAGCTACCAACGGTATTAACAGCCTACTCACGTATTTAATATTTGTTAAAAACTCCGCTACACTCTGTCGAAAGCCTCGCTGAATACCAATTATTTTCCTAACTGTTGAGGATGTTCCAGAGACCTATATTTTTAAATATTGCTTTGGCATTACAATAGATGCTAGTTTAGTCACGTTTTTTGTTGATGCCATAATAGTTAAGTAAAACATTCCGTTGCTTATTATTATTATGGTATTCATGGTATGAACATAATGGTTTTTGTAAATACAAATAGAAGATCCAACAAGCGCCAGAACAACCTGATCGTTGATCTTGCTTATTGAAATCTGTCAAGATATGATGAAAAAGCTGGTTATGGGTTGTGTGCCCAAGTTTCCTTCAAAAAAGCATGATATTTTACTTTATTTTTAATGACCTTATATTTTCCGCCGCTGGTTTTCAAAGGGACAAAGGACTTAGGTTATTTGTTACATAAACAACAATTTTATATGTAATCGTTATATATTATATCTTTTTCCACCTGTCAATCTGAAGCTTGACATCTCAGTCGCTCGTGACCACAAAGTCTGCAGACACCGAAACGTCGAGTTAAAATGTAAAATATAAATGTCAGGCGATTAATCCGGTCAAAAAGTTGTTTTATTTATATTGAATTCGCCGATCGTCCGTTCCTCGTCGTCCATTGGTAGTTTATCGCAGACAAACAAACGCGTCGGAAACTTTATCATAATACTAACAATCGCTCGCGTGCTGACTTCGACCCCTTGGGAATTTGTATTTAAAATATACTATTTAACTTTCTCCGCGAGCTGCACTATCAAATGCAAACATATTTTTTGAAATTAGATTAGCAGTTACATAATCATCATTCATCTAAATAATATTTCCAAGTTCCCATTAAGATAATTTTTGTGTTCAGTGGTAACTTTTGTATCTATTCAAATATCGTAATCAGGGTAGTGAACATTGTATTATTTAACCGGATTACTGCAGTAATTGGTTTACTGACAAAATTTTACAAGCTAGCCTCGGTTAGTATGGTAGCTGTTTAATCTAATTAGTCGCCAAAATTCATTTTGATTACGAAATATTTACCTGTAGTGTATGGCTTCTGCGGATTGGCTCTATTGCATTACGTATCTACACTAAGGATTTTGAGGCGTGTATTCAGAAAGCACTGTGCTAGATTGTTTTAGAGCTTATTCCTCCTAGTCGCCCAGAGGAGAGACTCACAAAGCAAGAAAGAAAGAAAGAAAATATTTATCTGCAGAATATAGTCTTAAATTATTTTAGTGCTACATATTTCAACCGTACAAAGTGTGCAAATTTTTAATTAACTACAAGTTAACTATTACAAAATTCGTCCGTACAATTTAAACCTCAGTCATTAAATACATTGTTTCATAAAATAATGTCAAATTATTATATAAAAAACTTAGGTACTTATTTATAGTTGCAAATAAACAACCAGCTCTTTCTTAAAGTTGCGCAATGTCATAGTTTTCAAGTTGTTTGGTAGCTTATTGTAAATAGGTATCGCCATTCAAAATACATTTTTAGAATATAGCTGTAACTGCGCGGGTATATAAAGTATACTTTTATGTCTTCCTCTTAAATTTAACATTTCTCTATTGGTTTTGAAGTAGTCTGAGTGTGATCGAACAAACATTTCATCAAGTCAAAGATGCTATTACATTACAGTGTTGATGATATGAGGACTCTGAAGGCTATCTGCAAAGTTAATCATGACTCAAGATAATTCTGCATAGAGAACTTTGATCTTTATTCACCCGTTTGAGTTTGTTGAAGCGATGTCCTTCGTGCAGGATTGTGTCACATCCTCTTTGGTTTTTTTCTCTTCCATTTTGCGATTAACGTAGAGGAATCGACGTTAACCAATGCAGTTTAACAAAAACAGACAGATCAGCAGCAAAAACTATTAAAATTAAAAAAAAATACCTTTTATATTTTTCATTGCATTTTTTTTCACCTGTGAATAAATTGATTCAAGATTAATAGCCATTTACTTATGATCCCTCTACCATAGCAAGAATGTACCAAACACTTTTGCTTTCTTCAGATATTTGACAAATGATAGAATCTGTCCAAAATAGAATGTGTCCTAAGTTGAATATGTCCGAAATATAATGTGTCATTATTAGATTATTAGAATCTGTCCGAAGTAGAATCGGTCACAAATAGAATCTGTTGAAAGCAGAATCTGTCCTCAGTAGAATCTGTCGAATGTAGACCAAACGAAAAATTGGTTACATAAGTTGAGTTCAAGAATGACTAAATTTTCTTTCTATGAGCCGTTAAGTTTCTTAACTTGAATCGGTGAGGTATAAAACATTGGTATGTTTATGTTGTTCCGTGTTTTCAATTAATTATTTTTATCGTTTTATGAATAACTAGCTGCTGCCCGTAACGTCGTCTGCGTGAACGCTATGCAGCACCAAACGCACCTACGATTATAACACTGCTAGCGTGATAATATGTAGCCTATATGTTGACCCGACTTCTTAACTATCTTCATGCCAAATTTGAAGTAAATCCATGCAGTACTTTTTGAGTTTATCCCGGAAAGACAAACACACAAACAAACAAACAGACAAAAATTCTAAAAACTATATTTTTTGTTTCTGTTTCGATTGTAGATCATACCCCAAGTATTCTTTTAAAAAAATATTCAATGTACAGTTTTGACTTTCCTACCATTTTATTATATGTAATAGATGCGATAACATTGAAATGATGATTGTTTTTTCTTATCATAAATAATTACATAACTTATTATATTGATACCTATAACCTAATAATGTGCGTGGTTTTACAACAATGTGGCACAGATGAGGACCGTTTAAAAAAGTATGGTATGTTGATAAGTGGACCCTTTATTTTCCAATTTTGACAACGTTGAGATTATTTACAAATGGTTTTTCTTTGAACCTTTTACATTAATTTTTACTTCATAAATTCCTATTGTTATCAGGTACCTTGAAAACAATTGCGCTGCAGTTACGATAACATTAATTCATTCAAATATTTCTTAACCTTAAAGTTTGTATTATTTAATATTTTAAATTATATTAATGTATGTAGCAATTGGTATAATACTACAATACACATTGTCACAAAATGTATACAGCATTCAGATGTTATGACATGACTTAAAAGGCATTCAAATAAATTGGTAAATTCAAGTTTAATTATTTTACTTTTAGCACGAACCTACAATGTAGCTTATATAAGCAAGTTTTGTATAACAAAAATACAACAATTCAATGGCTTACTCACTACTTATCGAGCAAAAACAAAGTACTATACATGCAGCATTGTAAATAATCCAAACGTACAGAAACAAATGAATGACCAGTTATAAATGATAATGCCACTGTCTTATTTGAATCAAGAATACCAATTCGAATAATTAGCATTCACAAGTTCAAATTTCAAAGTAGCCAGTGCAACAAAACGGAAATTCCATAGAGTTTTAAACCTGATACATAGAATTCCAATATTTGAATTGCGAATGAAGTAACTTTTTCATCGATACATCCTGTCATATCCCCGATTCCCACGGTGCCCGGTGCCCTACATTTAGTCCCTTTTACACGCACTGTATGTCGCAACCTGTGACTCTGTGTATGTTGTGTTTACACTGCAGGCATAAAGGGCGCGGTGCATTCGGCTCGTGCTCCGGTTTCTGTGAAACCCACTGTTTTGTGACTTCCATTCATAGCTAATCATGGGTGCTGTGTTGTAGCTACCACTTTAAGGTGTGGTAATAGAATTATAGGTTTGTCGCAGTTGCTAGTGTGCTGTTCTTTTGAAATGCGTTTGAATGTAGAAACTCCATTGTTATCGAAGTTTTTATTTACGATTATTAGGTACGTTGGTACGTTTATGTTGTATATTTTACGACAACGGTATATGGAAAAGGTACAACTATGATTCTATTCTGCGATGAATAGGTGGTTTTTTGTTTCTCTTGCAAGCTGAAACGGATAGGTTTATTAGCGCTGTAATTAGGTTAATCATGATCCTGTAGGAATAATTATAAAAATGTGTCATACCCAGTTTTACCATCGCGCTCTATAAACATAGATCTATGTAAATCTATGAATTTCAGAATTCCATCAAGTCAATACATACATCTTTACAATTGTTTACGTTGCGTTTACATTTATTAGTGTGATGTAGCAGATATCATAATGAAGATATGGAAAATACATTTATTTACATCATAAATAAATGAGCTGGATACTAAATACCACTTGGGAGACATAGCTGAAAAAAAATATATTTGTCAGGTGGCGCAAGTAGGTTATAAAATTTGAATATTTCCCCTATAATTTTACATAATAGCAGTTTCGGGTGGTTTCAGCCTGATCCCGTGAGAATTTCACCTACACCTGAGACTACATTTCACTCCCGCACATAGCAGCTTTCTAATGGTAAATGGTGAAATAATTTTCAAAATAATTTTAGTATTTATACACGGAAAAAAAGTCTTTATTAAATTACTATTGACTTTTTAAGTTGTTTCTAAAAAGTCCGAATTCACCAATAACACCAATTTCATCACTTTCCTACCTTCAAAATAAATGTGCAATCACGCAGATTAATAACTAAGCGAAAAGCGAACAAAGCTAGTCGCTTTCTAATTCTCCTATGCAATGATAGGTTTAGCCTAAAAGCGCATTGTGCTGTCGGAAATAAATGAACGATGAGATAGCCATCAACTCGGATGAGTGTATAAATCCTTTCAGTTGTCAGATTTAGTGGTCAATTATTGTCGTATGGTCAGTAATGCCATGGTCAATAATAAGTTGCCGCTTTCGTAGTTTCATTATACTTTCACTGGTAGGTCGTTGTCGTGGGAGTATTAAAGTTATTAAGTCTTTTATATGGTTTTTTAACCAGTTTTGATTAAATAATGATGAAGAGATTTTTATTAAAGGTGCAAATATCTGAAAATATCAGTGGAATTATAATATACCTAATGTTTTCAATTGCATATTTAGAGACGGTTTAAAAATCTGCTGAATTTAACTAATGTTTTAGTAGAGATACTAAGGTACTAAAACATTAGTTAAATTCATTAGAATTAGAAAGTGGGTAGTAGAAGAAAACATACAAACAAAAGTTGCTCTAGAATATATTTAATCTTTTAAATAGTTTAAATTATATTTTTGGAATAAATTTTATGTGTAATAATCAAGTTGAGTAACAACTACCTGCCAGCTATAAAATTTCCTTCAATAAACTACTTACAGTAACAGTACAAGGACCCAATATACAATGGATTCACTTCAACAGTCAATGCAAAATTTAACAGCTATTTTTACTGAAAAGATGGAAACATTTCAACAGGAATTAGCCAAAACGACTTCTACAGCACAAGCAACAACTTCACACACTATATCCTCGCTGACCGCAGAGTTCACTAATTTCAGATCCTTTATTCTTAATACTATGGATATTCTGCAAAGGCAAATAGCAGCACTGGTCCAGGAGTCTGACCGGCTTGAGATGAAGGGCAGACGTAAAATGTTGCTCATACATGGTATTGATGAGGCTAAAAAGGAGGATGTAGCAGCCGCAGTCCTTAAAGTTTGTGCAGAAGAATTAAATCTATCTTCGGTGAGCAAGGCTGACATCCGTTTCTGCCATCGTCTAGGTAAGCCCAAGGAAAAGAATGACAAACCAAGGCCAATCCTCATAAAATTCAACAATGTAGCAGTCCGTGATAATATGTGGCAGTCAAAGAAAGCTTTGAAGGGTTCTGGAATAACTGTGACTGAGTTCCTGACTAAGTATCGCCATAGTTTGTTTATGCAAGCAAGACAACTGTTTGGTGTGAGCCAGTGTTGGAGCAGGAATGGCGATATTTTTGCTATTGGTAGCAATGGAGAGCGCCATAGAATTGTGACTGCCAATGACCTGAATAGCGTCACGCATGGTGCATCACCGAAGGTCGTCGATCAAACAACCAAGCCGGCTAAGGCCGTTCCATCAAAATCAAGGCGTCTGCCGTTAAAAAAGTAATTATTTTTCACTTTTGTTCTTAGTTTATATTGCTTCATATTACCGATGCTTCTTAAAAGCTACCTTCTTACTTGTATAATCACAAGTTTATTATTATACTTGATATTTTATGATTCTGAAGGTAATTCCAACTTTCTTTCTTTTAAAGATTCTAGAAAAATAATTAACTATCTTAAATTGTAAACAGTCATGACAACAGTATGACAGTGGCACTGTCAAGGTCAATTGTCAGTGTCACTGACATAAGAGATTTGTCACTCGGCCAGTTACGTTCCGGTCCAACTATAGTACTAAGTTTGTTTTTTATTGTAACTTCTGTATTGCTTAAGTTGCGAAAGTAGATTTACTTTATTATGATTTTATTTTTTCTTATATAAAGTTTATATGCTGGCAAGTATTTGAATGGAAACGTAAATCTTATATTTATCGTTTTTTGTTTTTATTTTGTTTTTGTTTTATATATTTATTTGATTAGGTGTATTTAAATTTATTTCATTTTTTATATTATTATTATTTTATATATTATTTTATAACGTATAACCTGCATAACATGGATGATAGTAAGAGAGATAGTTCTGCTTTCTTTGAATCGTGTTCAGATCAACAAGGTGAAAGTGACTCAAGCTTTTATAGCACTTCTCAAACCCTTGGAGATTTCTTACAGTCACAATACTCGGATGTTCCACATAACTTTAATGTAGTTCATATAAATGCACAAAGTATTCCTGCCCATCATACAGATATGCTTGATACCTTCAACTTTAAAAGCCTCCACGCAATTCTCGTGTCTGAATCCTGGCTGAAACCTTGTCTTCCCTCCACTTTGTATTCTATCCCTGGATTTCAGCTGATAAGGAATGACAGAGCTTGTAGAACAGGTGGTGGTGTGGCTATTTATTTAAGAATGGGTTTAAAATTTAATGTGATCTGTCAGTCTAACGAGTCTTCAGGCTCAGGACTGGAGTATATTTTTATTGAAATTGCCCTTTCCCACACTAAGTTCCTTTTAGGAGTTGTTTACAGCCCATCGCTGCAAATAAATTATTTTGGTGAACTTGAAAAGCTTTTGGAAGACATTACTCCTCAATATAGCCACACCATCATTATGGGCGATTTTAACACATGCATGTTAAAAAACGATCATCGAACTACTAAGCTCAAATCAACTGTCCAATCCAGTAACCTTCAAATTGCCCCTCTCAATGCTACGCATTACTTTCCCAACTGTGCTCCAACACTTTTAGATTTGATAATCGTTTCTTCCCTGAATCATATTGCCAAACATGGCCAGCGCTGTGCTGATGCTTTCTCGTACCATGACCTTTTGTATTTATCTTATAAGATCCGTTCTCCTAAAGTCAAGCCCAAAATCCTCCTGCGACGTAATTTTGCTGGTATGGATAAAGATAAACTCTGTGCAGATGCAGCTGAAATAGATTGGTCATCGATTGAAAGTTTGACAAGTGTAAGCGAGCAGGTGGATTTGTTAAACCGTCACCTGATAGACCTTTATGACCGACATGCTCCAATCCGACCTGTAAAAATTAAATACCTGCCTGCTCCTTGGCTAACAGAAGATATTAAAATGCTCATTAAGAAAAAAAATTCAGCACGTTCCAAATATAAAATTGACCCCAGCGATAAAAACCATCAGCGGTACAAAGCTATTAGAAATCTCTGCAATAAGATGTGTAGGGATGCACAACGCCGCCATATTCACAAATCAGTCCAAAATGAAACTCCGGGAAAAGTCTGGAAATTTTTAAAAACATTGGGCATTGGCAAATCTCCAGAAAATATTACTCCTATTTCAGATTTAAATGCCTTGAATAAGCACTTTTCCTCAAATTCACTAATGGATAGATCAGATTTAAATCAAACCATTAAACATATTTCATCTTTGCCATGTCCAGAATACCCTATGTTTCAGTTTCGTCAATTTTTGGTTTGTGACGTAAGGAAGAATATCCTATCCATTACTTCCAATGCCGTAGGAAGCGACAGCATTAGTCGTGCTATGATCTTACCTTTACTCGACATTATTTCTCCCATCATTACAAAAATATTTAATTTTTCTATTTCCTCCGCCACTTTTCCCGAATCCTGGAAACAATCCAACATTATTCCTTTACCTAAAAAGTGTAAACCTGAATCCTTTTCTGACTACCGCCCAATATCAATTCTTCCGTTCCTTTCGAAGGTGCTAGAACGCCTAATCCACCACCAACTCCAACTTTTCCTTAACAATAACAACTTGTTAAATCCTTTCCAATCCGGATTCCGTCCTGGACATAGCACGACTACTGCCCTCGTAAAAATTACTGATGATTTGCGTCTGAACATGGAAAACAAACAGTTAACTTTGTTGACCTTGCTCGACTTTAGTAATGCGTTTAATACGGTGGACTTCGGTATTCTTCTTGGGGTCTTACACTCGCTTAACGTATCTCCAACGACAATTGACTGGTTTCGTAGTTATCTACAAGGACGCCGGCAAAGAATACGCTTAGAGGATTGTGTATCTGATTGGTGTACCACAAAGGCTGGTGTCCCCCAAGGTGGCGTGCTATCTCCTCTCTTATTTTCTATTTTCATAAATTCTATCACACATTCCTTATCTTCTTCCTACCACTTATATGCAGATGATCTTCAAATATATACTCAAGCTCACCCGGATGATATTCACGTTGCAATTCGTACAATGAACAGTGACTTGAAACAAATATTAGAATGGAGTCAAAGCTACGGTATCAAGGTCAATCCATTAAAAACTCAAACCATAATAATTGGTAGTACTAAAATGTTGGCTAAAATTAAAATTAACTTGCTTCCGCCTGTTGAATTTGACGGTGTGCATATTCCCTATGCTAGTACAGTTAAAAACCTAGGTGTGTACTTTGATAATACGCTGTCATGGAAACACCACGTTGACATGGTGCGTAGAAAGATGTTTGCCGCAGCAGGAGCTTTAAGGCGTTTACAGAACTTTTTACCCATACCAACAAAAGTTGCTTTAGCACAGTCACTTCTACTCCCAATACTGGACTATGCAGATGTCAGCTATCTCGACTTATCTGAGGAGCAACTTAATAAACTTGAGCGCCTTCAAAATTTGTGTATCCGGTTCATATTTTCATTACGAAAATATGACCATATTTCAGAATTTCGCGATAAGCTCAAGTGGCTCCCGATTCGCCTTCGCAGGAATACACACACTTTATCACTTCTCTATAGGACCCTTTTCTACCCATGCCTACCTCAGTATTTGAAGAAGTGTTTTCGGTTTCGACATGAGGACCACGACCGAAACCTACGGTCTTCCAACAATTTATTACTAGCCACGCCACAACACTCTTCAGAAATATTTCACAGATCCTTCACCGTACGTGCAGCATGTTTGTGGAACTCTGTACCACCTTCCATACTTGCGGCAAAGACTATCCTGTCATTCAAACGAAAATTAAAAGAATTTTATTTACGTCAATAATATATTACCTATGTATTATTTATTTAAATATGAAATAGAATATATATCGTATGTATACGTATATATATTAATATTTATATATGTATGTTATGTATGTATTTGTGTATTAGAGTTTATACAAATATTATAAGTAATTTGTTTGATTAGCGTTTTACCGTCTAAATACTCTGCCCATAGATTTAATTTTTTTTTTGTTATTTCTTTTTGTTTTGTTAATTTAAGGTTTTCTTTTTCTAATTTTTATTTTGTATTTCATTTTAAAAGGTTACCTGGAAGAAATCGCTTGTAGCGATAAGGTCGCCTAATTGTCAGTTTCTATGCTTGTTATTACCATGAAATTGTATTTTTATCTTATTTGGCAATAAAGAGTATTATTATTATTATTTAATGTATATATCAAAAAGGATATTCTCTCTAAAAGAGGTAAGTTATTTAACAATGCGGGCCTAAAACCGCATAATTATTATTATTATTATTACCTATCACTTTTATTATAATGCTCATTGAAAAAAAATTTAAATAAAACTTACGTAAGAACTTTATGTTTTCGTGTATAAACATAAACAAAAACATAAAGTTCTTACGTACTTTTTTAAAGCTTCAGAAGATGAAGTTACGTTAGAATGAATAAAATTTTCATTTACCACAATTATTTGTTCTAACTGTTTTAAAATATAAAATATTTTCGTTCGTTGTGTAACAATCAGAAATTCAGTTTGTATAACGCAAGGCTCTGTAACGAACAGCAAGACTCTTGACTGTTCGTTACAGAGTAGATATATATTAATAATGAGTTATTATTTAATATCTTGGCGTTCGGAAGTTAATTTGTATGAACCTCTCAAGTAGCCAATATAAAAGAGATTACATCTTAAAACTGTATCTAATCTTCAGATCCCGACCACAATGAAAGTAAAATAACGCTACACAAATCATTACTTTTTGAATTGATACGTTCTTCGGACATAGCAGAAGTCATTTAAAAGTTAATTTATTAAATGCGCAGAAATTGACTTGTCATCGTTAAGTCATTACAGGCCTTGGTTTAATGACTGTTATTTGATTCCATCTTATGTTATCACGTTACTAAATGGAGTTTTACCCCTTGTTAAGTTGTAATAACAGTTGTAAAAGTCAGCGGAAATGAGCGATGAGAGATAATGTTAGAGATAAACTCGTGTTTACGGACGAGGAATTGGAGTGCGCGTTCATTGCTAGTATTTTCAATTTATCAGTTCCCTTGCGAAGAAGTTTTATTCCTCAATAAATTGTATAAATGGTTCCGGTGAAGTGGTAATTGGTTGGCAGTGTAATCAGTTTCGGCTTTC
Organism: Stenoptilia bipunctidactyla; assembly: GCA_944452665.1. Lineage (NCBI taxonomy): Eukaryota > Metazoa > Arthropoda > Insecta > Lepidoptera > Pterophoridae > Stenoptilia > Stenoptilia bipunctidactyla. The sequence continues at coordinate 3,291,447 of OX101735.1, read as the reverse complement.
AATGCAGATGGCAGAGAAAATACGTTTATGCGTAATTGAACCGAAGCAAATTACCTAACATGGGAAAACCAAAAGCAAATAAAGGGTCTTTAATAAATTGAGGGAGTAACTGTTGACGCTGAATAAACATGAATATTTCAGTTTCTAAAACTTTTTGCGTTTTTTTTTAATTAAAGAAGTTTATTTCAATTAGATAACATGGTGATTTTTAGATAGAAATTATATCGATGGTTCGGCGGTATCATTTCGAGAGACGTGGTCATATTATGAATGTTCTAAAATTCCAATATACAAAGTATTTAGTATTTGTGTTAATTCGGATTCAACAAGATTAAAACAGTTGCCGATAAATTACTCTATTTTATCAAAATAGTATTTGTGTTAATTCGGATTCAACAAGATTAAAACAGTTGCCGATAAATTACTTTATTTTATCAAAAAAATATGCCTTTCAGTGGATTCTATCGCGTAAGGGACAGAGGTTTTATTGGCGTTTTTTGCGGGCGATAGGCTACATCATTATAATACTTCTAAATTTGTCAAACGTTACATCAGATTTAATGACCTCTGGTGTTCTGCCTACCCCATAAGGGATACAGGCGTGAAGTTATGTATGTACGTATGTCTATCGCGCATAATTTACCTCTTCGGAATTTTAATAGCGACCTCATTTATTAAGTCAATAAAATCCGGTTGAAAATACTCTTAGTTGTCAAAATTTTATGTCTGATAATGTGTTTGGCGGGCGCGCTACCCTTTAAAAGTATCTCATGTCCTCGCGTGGGCTTTTTATAAGGGCCATTGCTGCATCACACGTGTCTACGCGCGTATTCATACAAAACTGCTACGACACGCTGCTAAGGACCCGCTCCCGCCGCGTAAAGCGTTTTTTAGCGTTACCACAGCTTATGAAATTCCTCCTTTCATCACATCTCTTCAAAGACCCTATCTCAATTTATAAACTCCTCTTCCACAGAAAGAAGATAGAGTCCCTCGGCAGGATGACAGCGATGTCCCAGGAGGAGATGGTGGCGGGCGCGCGCACCGTGGCCGCCGGGCTCGAGGCACTGCGGGCCGAACACGCACAGCTGCTGGCCGGGCTAGCGGCCAATGCAGACCATGAGCCGGATAAAGCCTCGCTGGTGCGGAAGAGCATTGACGCTATTGATCTTGGACTGGGGGAAGCACAGGTTGGTGAATTTTCTTTTTTTGACTGAGAATGGATAGGGTGGAAGGTCCAGGTGATGATGGCGAGACGAGTTATACGGCTTCAGCAAAACGAGGTAGGAAGAGGCATAGAAGGAATAATGGAGAGAGGCCTATGCCCAAAAGTAGGATAGTCTAACTTGAGATTAGATTGTTCATTGAGTGGTTTTAAAGTTGGCCAGGTTAGTGACTAGGATTCACATAAAGAATGAACTCTTCAATTACCATCGCTGCATCGGTTGAGATTGAAGGGGAAGTCGGTTTTAAATGCTTTGCATTCTTTGATTATTATTTGATGACAACTTTGGCGATGGGGTAAACCTGTCTGCCTCAGACGCCAGTGGTCGCGGGTTCGATTCCCGCACGGAAAAAGAAAAAGAAAAATTTTCGGGTCTGGGCTTTTATCTATATTGTCGCAGGGATTTTGTCAGAGACGTAATATTATAATTTCACCAGTAAGATTATAGTTACACGGATTCATGTAAATAATGACCGGATACTATAATTTCACAGTCTCTTTTCAGTGATATTGTAATTTCGTGGGGCCGCAACAGTGACATTATAATAACCCTAGGCGTATTATGATTTTTAATTACATATTATATGGAATTAAAGGTATGTATTAGGGTGGTCCTTATTACAAAGAAAAAAAAAATTAATTAATTTCGCGGGGCGCTACCTAATTTGATTACATAAAATAAGAAACTATTTCAGGATTTTATTTTTTATTTTTTGAAAAACATTTAGGTGTCGCTACCAAGGTTTGAAATTTATATAAAAACTCTTTATTTTTATCGAAAGGACATAAGAAATATTACAAAATTAATATTAGTTTTATGAATTAAGATATTTGTGTCATTTATGTTTAAGATACAAGGGTTGACTTGTTAGTATTAGGGTACTTTTTCCTATACTCTTTTACCAACGGTACAGAAGAGGGGACGAGGGGCCGAGGGAAGGAGGGGATAAGGAGCGATTGTCTGTGCAAGTTTTACTTGCACGTCAAATGTGAATAAACATCAGATTAAACATTAATGAAACCATAATTCAAGCTGTCCTTCAACGCAATTGTAAAAATTTTGTCAGCTGGTAGCGACCTCTAAATCTTACCAAAAAAAAACAAAATAAAAATTTTGAAAAACCCACGACGCGACGGTTAAAAAGTAATTGAAAAAGAATAAAATAATTTAAAATTCCCCGACTGAAATGATTTATGTGACGAGAGATAATTAACGTGAAAAGCTTTTTTAAAAGTTCACTTAATCTCACACAAAGTCGGTCATATTATGAACAACATACTATTCGTTTTCATAGCACTTCCCTACGCTTACCTATTTGGTTCTCGAAGATGTAGATGTCGCAATAACATAGGTATTCAACTCCCTATGAACTTTATAAGAAGAGCAAGAAAATCCGTCGAGGGCTGCCATCAATATTTTAAAATTCAATATAAAACTACAAAACGAATTCATTCAATGGCAGCCCCAGACGGATTTTCTTGCTCTTCTTATAAAGTTCATTACCTATTAAATACCTATGTTATTGCGACATCTACATCTTCGAGAACCGAATAGGTAAGCGTAGGGAAGTGCTATGAAAACGAATACTTAGTATGTTGTTCATAATATGACCGACTTTGTGTGAGATTAAGTGAACTTTTAAAAAAGCTTTTCACGTTAATTATCTCTCGTCACATAAATCATTTCAGTCGGGGAATTTTAAATTATTTTATTCTTTTTCAATTACTTTTTAACCGTCGCGTCGTGGGTTTTTCAAAATTTTTATTTTGTTTTTTATTTCAAACTTTTTAAAGAGCATAATATAGGTACCATACATTACATTACACAATATCTCGTTCCTCATCAGCCCTCTAATGTCCCCACCACCGCTAGAAAACCCATGTTGTTTATTTAAATACATAGTGAAGTATTATAATAAGTATTTACAACTCAACTTTGCTGGTGGCTCAACTTTGCTGGGGCTTTGTTGTAATGTAACTCGATATCATATTACGTAGAATGGTTTGTGCAAACCAATGTTACCTTTCTTCAAAACCACTGGTCCGATTTTAATGCGGTTTTCAGTGATGGCTTTATGTTTACTGCAGCGCCCCCTGATGAGTTTTTACCGCGACACCATTGGTGCATCTAAGAACATGCACCAATCAAATCCAAAGCGATTACTGAAAACCGCATTAAAATCGGACCAGTGGTTCTGGAGATAAATGGTAAATTGGTTTGCACAAACACCCTCTCACCCCAAACGCATATACCGTCTCCGTTCCGTCGTGGGTAAAAAGAAACAAAAAAATATATTTCACATTCAGAGGAGGTATATAATCAAATGGGCATAACTCAAAAGTCGAAAAATAAGGACCACCCTAGTATGTATAGGTAGGTGTAGTTATATTCAAAGTTAACACAAAACATTTAAGTAAAATCAATGTCACGGTTTAGTTTTTTTACGTGCATTTATTGCTTTGCTTGGAATATAGAAATGGGAAACAGCCATTGTAATTATTAAAACAAAGCCTATTTTCATACTATTGATCTAATGTCAATATGATTGTAAAATCCTTTGCTGTTTCAACAACTCGGGCATAAATGTTAATAGAATATATTACTATTAAGTATATAAAAAAATATATGTATTGTACTTACTCATTTTCAACAACCTTTACGAATTTATTTCCAAATTTAAATTATTTCCTCGTTCCGCACTAAACCTGTATTGCGTGTGAGTCTGCATTAAGGTTACTATTTTATAAAAACTTCGTTTCAAGTAGGTTACAAGTCAGTCTATAACGTCTTTAGCGTCTGAATTTCTTGTCCTCTGAGGAATGGTGATACATAAGAGATTTTTCTAAGCTACTGTATTGATCAGCTAAAGTTCGGTCAACAAGTAATATCATCCATCATCATCCACAGCCTGTAGACGTCCACTGCTGGACATAGGCCTCCCCCAAGGTCTTCCACGTCGCTCGATCCCGCGCCGTCCTCATCCAGCGTTTACAATGCTGGATTTACAATGCGTTTGTACAAATAATATAAAATAATATAATAGGTGCCGCTTTAGTAGAGTTTTTATTTAGTCTTATTGCAATGTTATAACAATACATTTCAAGCTTATCAAGACTGGAATCAGTTGGATAAAGAGTGGAAACTTGAAGTTAATAAACAAAAAAAAATTGTTACACATTGACATCCAGTATTTAGGTTTTTGATGAGCCCACTTTTTTAGGCTCAGTGTTTTGGGTAATATTGGGTAATGGTTATGGCCGATAAGTACCATAATGGACCAGTAAGAGTAATAGGTGGATAATAGAATTGTCAGGGCTCTGAAATTACTTCTGTCTGACAAACCTAACGACCGCTAGGTGCATAAAAGCATACCTACAGAATCCGGGCCTAATAATACTGAAGTTGTCCAAAGACGCAATTAATTAAGTTCATGCGATTCAGTTTACCCTTGTACAGAACGCGCAGTTGCTTTACCTGCCGGGGTAGCATGCGACCTTCGATAAATACTCGAATCGACAAAATACATATTACCGAATGATTTTATGATATCATCAGTGCGAGCACAGACCTTTATCGACTCGTATGTTTACGAATGTTCGTATAATATGGAGACGGTTTGTTAGCAATAATGGAATCTATCCATTGCCGCACGGCCAGCTTAAATAAATGTGCGCCTTGTTAATTTTGAATGTTTGTAAACATGTTGTACTCTTAAATAACTGTAAAATAAAAAGTTCCAATGTTACTAAAAACTTGCAATTGACTCCATACTATACGAACATTCGTAAACAAACGAGTCGAGAAAGTTATGTGCTCGCACCGCATGTTAGCTAATATTCGCCCCTTAATATATGTATAGAATTACTTGATTTGACACAATAATTAAGCCCACAGATATCGACATATTCCTCTACGCTAGGGCTACTAAGGTTGCTGGTAATAGGTCTTAAATGTAGGCAGGAACTTATTATTTCAATATTTTCAAATAATTGAACAACGCAAATAATATATTCGCTGTTTTGTCGCGCTGCCCAATAGTGACACCAGTATGTGACAATCATGACCCAACACACTCATAACAAGAGTCTAACGTTACACTTTTGTGACAAAACACTCTCGTTTTCTCATACCTACAGTATCAACAGAAGTTTACGTAACTCGGTTAGTGATACGATGCCGAGGTTGTTTCATGTTGACAGCGGGAAGTTAGCGCCAGTATGATAACTGACTGCTCTTGCGCTGATGAGGTGACGAGATCTTGCTCTGATACTGGGTGTTTAGATTGTTTCGGTAGAAATTATATTTACTTAGACCTATGATCTGGATATTTAGCAAGTGTCATATTCAATGATACTGCTGGAGTAAAGATGACACAGGGCCCAGAGCTAGCTGAGTTTGGGCGTCCTCTTTTGGTGTCATTTACTAAAGCTGCTTACCGCCTTATTCCTCAGTTGAACTTTATCGCTAAATTGTAGAGAAACTGGTGCTAAAATATTTCTCTTTTCCCCTAAAGTGGATATATTTATTTTGAGTACAATATCGCAGAAAATATTTAACCATTTAAGTAATTTTACCGAATGAAATCTAACTCATCGAATACTTAAGTTTATTTTAAACAACATATATCACACCTCACATGACTACCGAAAACACAAAATAGATCAGATAACACGTTATCAAGCAGTATCAATAAACAAACACAAGTTACAAATACGTTGCGGTCGCAGGTTCGATTCCGATCGTATCTCCTGCCCGGGATCGAATATCTGCGGTTGAATAACGGGTTGGAGTTCATCGCGGTTACTGTTTACATGAGATCGGAAACATGTTGGTAATTGAACCGAAAGTGGTGTCGCAGTACAGGTATCTACAGTAATTCAACTTCACACAAACGGTAGAAACGCGAGCTATACCTACGCGGCTCGATCTCGGCATGCGCTCTGCATGCGGCCTATGCGGTTAATATGCGGATTGTTTATCCTTTAAAATTTACTTGATTCGTACGTCTCAGTCTAATTTATGCTAATTTATAAGACCGATTTGTTATTCAAACGCAAACATGGTTTTTGACACAAAACGTGTTTTTGTTGAATTCATCTTATTCAATTCACAAAATTATTTATTTGTTTATAAAAAAAAAAGTATATTTGCAGTCATAAAACTAAATGGAAGAATACACAAAGTATGTAATTTAAACGCTGAAGGCCCTATCACATGTGAACGGACCGCTGCGATGTAGGCATTTATTTCAAAGAAGCGGCCGAGTTGAATTACTATAGATATCTGTACCTTGGTAGTGTAGTAGCTGGGATGCTGTTGAGTTTCTTGATGTGTCTTGTGAACAGATTGACCTTTTAAAGTAGTGGTACATTCGTTTTAATTTGCAGGTAAATAATGCGGACTATTTTCATTGTATCTATGAAGTAAAGAATATTTTGAGTTTGTAGTTTCAGCCTAGTCTTTATGGCGTAACGTTTTGAGTATTCACATAAGGCGCTAAATGGGTTAAATTCCCAAAAACTGGGCTAAATTAGCTGGTTAAGGGTCTCAGTGTATAAACGATTAGGTCCTTGTTAAGAAGGAGAGAAAGTGAGACATTGATCTAATAGCTGATTTCAAAAGTACAAAGTTATATGTATACAAACAAGAAAATAAAAAGTCAATAAATTATGACATTTAAAAATGAAATTGAAGTATTTCTCCGCATCCGATTTTTTTTCACGCATTTTGTACCAGGGCACTTATTTTCAACAGACTTCCAAAAAAGAAGGAGGTTTTCAATTCGTGTGTATGTTTTTTTTTTTGTGTTTTTGTTACACGATATTTCAGACAATTATGAATCGATTTTAAAAATTCTTAATTCATATGATAGAGGTTACTTCCAAGGACTGTATACCGGTATGAATTTCTGTACAATTTTTTTTCTGTATGACGTCATACCGTTAAATTAGGTGTATTTAAAAATAACAGCACAGGAATTCATACTGAAATAATTCTTGTACCTTTTTTATTATTGTAGCATAACTGATTTTTTTTCAGTTAACTGAAATTTTCCGGTATTAATATTAATATTAAAATTTTATTTTTAAATAACTGTAGAATGTTCGATAGTTTAGTTGAAGCCTATGAAGCGTTGGTAGGTACATATGCTGACCTATACATTTCGGTACAGAAATTAAATAAGTTAAAATATTTCTGTACTTAAAACATCTACAGAAATTAATCCGGTATACATTATTTGGGTACTGATATAATTAATTTAGATTTTAATAACTTTTACAGTTATTGTGTTTGATGAAGCAGTACACTAATAAGGATACTGAAATTTTACTAGTACTACTTATTTAAAATTTTTATACCGATATGCAGTCCCTGGTTACTTCACAGTTGGTCCCATAAAAATTTCATCGAAATCGGTTGGGTACTTCAGTGAAAATTTCAAATTTTTGAAACAATATGTATGATTTCGGAGAATGTTTACGTGGATGTGACATTATTAGTCGACCAAAGTGTTGACGTGAAGTTTTTTTTATGTAATGCCCTGCATTCGTTGATTATTGGTTGGTAAAGTTATATTAGATCTTCATAAGTATTGGCATTGAAATATAAGCAGTTACTTAAGTAAATACTTGGAAAACGTGTCACCTTCGGCATCAATCTCGGTTTGACCTTACTAACAATAGGTCCCATATGTAGGTTTGCCAAACATACTGTTCTTCACTACATTATACTGTTTACTGTTAAACAAAAATAAAGTATACAAAAACTGTTTTCAGCATAAAAAGCTAAACACTTTATATACTAATGTTTTTTTAAGTTTTTGCATTTAAAATGCTCAATTATTCTTAAATAAATGAAAAATGTGATAATAGAAATTGGTCTCGGGTGGTCTTAGCTGCAACGCTATGCCATAAGATGGAGCTACGTTGGCAATATAACGTAAAAACAAAAATGTGGTAAGTAATTTCGAGGCGTGCCGCCAGGCCCCGATAGCTCAGTGGAAGAGCACTCGTCCGGCAAACGAGAGGCCCCAGGTTCGAACCCTGGTCGGGTAATTTTTATTTATCACTTTATATACTAAATTTTAATTAATAATTTGTGCAAGAAGCTCTAAAAGTGTGTGTTTAAAACAGTAAATAAATTGAATACTGTTTATTTTCCAAAATACTGTTCGATATTCTATTCAGAATTTCAGACTTAAATATACTTTATTTCTAGAAAAGAAAGTTGGCAACTCTACCCATATTTAATCTGTCCTCACCGCTTTCTATTCAAAATCCCAACAAAACCTCACTCAGCCAAATTACTAGCGAAAACACGACTCTTCAAAGAGATGAGTCGCTTCCCACAAGAAAATCATTAATACACAGCCCCTAGCTAAGAGACGACCTAAATGTGGCCTAGCAAAGAAATCCTGTATAGAAATGTAGGTCCTGATAGCGCCTGGGGATGTTTGAGGTCGCTTTAAAGTTAGCTGTGTGATTTTCTTGTTCCATTTTCGAACTTGTTTTTTTTTTATTGTGGATAGTTGGTTTTATAGAGCTTCGTTTGTAGGTATAGTTTGAATAGAATATCTTGATAAACATTCTGAAGAGTTGTATCGAAATATTTTTTTAAAAACTGATTCAGATTCAGGACTGATTTCAGAGCTTAGTGCGTTCGAACAAACAAATTATTCAAGTTAATTATATTATTAGTGTTGATGCCTCTAAAGGAGTTCTTCTTTAACTTGCAACATTTAGTAACAATGAATTATTTTGCATATCGTGACGCAGTTAGTTTACTTATAAGAACATGATAATCAACGAATGCAGAGCATTAAAAAACCGACTTCACGTCGAAACTTTGGCTGAGTTGAGGATGTCATCAACGTAAACATTCTCCGAAATCATCAAAAGTTTGAAATTTTCAATGAAGTACTCAACCGATTTCGATGAAATTTATATGGGACCAACTATGAAGTATCCTCTATCGTATAAAACACAATTTTCAAAATCCATTAATAATTGTCCGAAATATCGTGTAACAAAGACACACAAAAAAACATACAGACGAATTGAGAACCTCCTCCTTTTTGGAAGTCGGTTGAAAAATAAAACACGGAAGTCTACTTACTTGAATGTTGACTATTACTATGGTACCTATTCGTGTCATTGTATTGTTTTCAACATAACTTTATTATTACGAAGGCCTCAGCAGGAGGATGCAAAAAACGAAGTTACTTTAAAAATATTTAATTAATTGTATTACAAAGTAAATAATTCATTAATTACTTATGTTATAAACAGACTAATTGCTCGAAGTGTGAGACAAGAAGTGATTCTTCAAATCGGGTCTGCTGCTGGTACGATTCAACACCTGTTGACCACCCAAGTGGTTGCGACGCCGTTCACACCAAATACGTAGAATTAGCTTCACACCTGTGGCCACCCAAGTCGTTGCATCATTGCTTGCTGATCTATTATTCTGGTAGGCTCGATGATTAATAATATGACCTATGAGGGGTTGGAATATAACACGCTTTAACTTTGCTAGTGTTGTTGTTATGATAGGCTGAAGATTCATAGTCGATAGTAGACGTTACAAGATAGGTATTTCAAAAAAAAAAACACATTTGCAACAAACACAAGACAGCCATTCGTGTGTGCTAATGTTTCATTTGTCATGGTCATTTGCATTTAATTTATTCAGCTTCAACAAAAAAAAAAATACTATGCCGAACTTGTGTGTGAAATTTCGTCTGCATTCGTCAAGCCCTTTCATCAAAACAAAGTTACAAACACACATCCATCAATCCATACAAAAAAACACGCTCATAAAATTAGTAGGACGATCCCCTTGCGCCCTTACAATTTTAGTATAGCACTATATCCCCTTGCGTCTTTTATGTAATGCACTAAGCAAAAAACTGATAAGCTGCATCCCTAACTAGTGGCAACCCTAATGCACGAGGTATTTACAAGCGGACGTAGGGCTGTGCCATAAGGGTGCTTGTTAGAATGATGACACGAGACGCGTGCCCTGAGTGATAAAGGTTTCTACCCTTTTATTGGGTTGATGTTTTATAAAGGGTAGCGGTGAGACGGGTTTCATTTGGTTGATTTTTTAATTTGTTGTGTAGTGAAGTGAAGGACATGTTTATTTTTAAAAAACAAGCCAGCTGCTTCTCTTCCCGGACATACTGTAAAAGTCAGTTAAGGGACCGAGGTGTTATGGGAGGCTTTTTTGTGGGCGATAGGCTGACCCCCTGTCACTGCAATAGTCTCTCTTCACTATTATAATGCCCCCAAATTTGTCAAACGTGACATTAGATGGTTTTATTACCTCTGGTGTTCTGCCTACCCCATACGGGATACAGGCGTGAAGTTATGTATGTATTGTATGTTTATTTTTGTTGTTATGCTAAATATGATAGAAGTAAAATTCAATTTTTTTTTTCATAATTTTTCAGCAAAATTCTTAATAAATACAAAAGTTTTACTTTAATTACCTACTTAAACATATAAGTTATTCGCTTTATTCGTATAAGGTCTTTTACCGAAAAAGTTCAAGTAAACTGTTTAATTTTAGAGGGCAGCTCATGGTATAATTTTAAAAAAGTATAATTTTTCTACATATAATATTAGTACAGATACGCTTGTTTTAAATCAGCAAAGAACGAGAACGTCGAATTACGCTTTCCTTTCTACATTCAACCGTCAACAAACCGTGCAAACGTTAATTAGCCTAACAACATAAGTCAAAAGCACCAGTTTCCTATGACCTAACCCGGCAGCACTTAGCTCCCACTTGACCGCTTAAGTCTCCACTACACTCACCGTGGGAACTGCAAGCCAGCTGGTATTGTCTTTAGTATTCACGATTCGTTATATAAAATTTAACACTTTTTTAATAGGATATACATACATAACTTCACGCCTGTATCCTTAATGGGGTAGGCAGAAAACCAGAGGCTATGAAACCATCTGATGTCACGTTTGACAAATTTGGTGGTATTATTATGATGGAGAGAGGCTATTGCAGTGACAGGTGGCCAGCCTATCGCCCGCAAAAACGCCAATAAAACCTCCGTTCCTTAAGTGACTTTTACAGTATACCCGGGAAGAGAAGCAGCTGGCACATTCTATGTTTTTTTTTCGCTCTCAGTCCAGCATAGAAGACAATTTAACGCCATTAAATAGGATATAATGGCGTTAAATTGTATTTTACATTTTAACTTTACCTACTAATTGTATTTTACATTTTAACTTTACCTACTGCTGTGGCAATGAGTAAACTATCTGCCTCAGATACCTACCAGTGATCAGGTGTACGATATCCGTTTAATGAAAATATTTGTTTGCATTGGTCTGGGTATATTACGTATCGTATGTTGTATTTACGAAAAAAGAAAACGAAATAATTTAAGTAGATATATTTTTTCTAGTTCCCTTTTCAACCGACTTCCAAAAGGAGGAGGTTCTCAAGTCGTGGGTATGTTTTTTTGGACAATTATGAATCGATTTTGAATATTCTTCTTTGATTAAGTACTTTTTTGAAAAAATAAATCGCAAATGTCTATAAAAACGGAGAATATTTACGACGAAGTATTAGGATACTTGAGTCGTCGTCGCGGCGTCGTGGTTACTGTGCATATCAAACGATATCACGATTTCTCACGACGACTTCCGTGCTTCGGAGGGCACGTTAAGCAGTCGGTCCCGCGTGCTGTATCTTGTATAAAGTAGTCGTTAGGGTTTGTCAGAAGCCATTTCGGCACCCTGAAATATCTGACATCCACCAACCAGCACCGGGGCAGCTTGGTGGATAACGGCCTAAACCTGCTCGTCACCCAGAGGAGAGACTCATAGCCCTGCAGTGGGCTCATTACACTGAGTTGTGATGATGATGATGATAAGGATACTTAAGCCAAAGTTTTGTTTACTAACATTAAAAAATGTTAGTGAAGTCGTTTTTTTTTAATCTCTGCATTCGTTTATCATTAACACAAGCTATGTGCTTACTTAAAAGCTAGACGGCCCTATCTTAGTACATCTCCAACAATTATTTATTTGAGATTCCCAATGACTTGGCGTTGTCTGCCCGACCACTGTGCACTCGAGTGTAACATGTCTGAAGACCGCGCTCTTTGTGCAGTCGAGCTGAAGTGCTGGAGTAGAAAATTAGTAAACTGTCTGCCCTTTGAAGATTTTGTATAGGGAATTTATGGGTTAAGGAATTCGGAAAGGTTACATTAGCAAAGCTTACAGCTAAACCACAGTACAGATATCTACAGTAATTCAACTCGGCCGCATCTTTGAAATAAATATCTACAGCGCCGCGGTCCGACATGTGAAAGGGCTTCCCGCCTTCAGCTTTTAAATTACATTTGCCTACTTTTTGTTTACTTACATTTAGTTTTGTGACTGCAAATATACTTTTTTTATATAAAGAAATAAAATACTTTGTAAATTGAATAGGAAGTGTTCAACAAAAATACGTTTTGTGTCAAAAAAACATGTTTACGTTTGAATAAAAAATCGGTCTTATAAATTAGAGACCGAAAAATACATGCGCCACGAGTCTCGACTGAGACGCACGAAAAGAAGAATTATAAAATTTTAAAGTTTACAATCCGCAAATTAACGTAAAGCTCAATCAACAATTGTTTCGGTATGTCGACACTCGCGACTGGCCGCATGCCGAGCACATGCCGAGATCGAGTCGCGTTTCGTCCGTTTGTATGAAGTTGAATTACTGTAGATATCTGTACTGTGGCTAAACCATACTGAAAAAACAACTTATGAAACTCACTTGCTGCGGCACAAGGTTTTATCTGCTTTACTAATTATCATGATTTTTTTAAGTAGCCTCTTAAACATATTAGAATATATTTTGCAGGATATTTCAGCATATTCAAAGTTATTGTAAAAACAGCTTTATTTGTGTTTTCTTTCCTAAAATTTGACTTTACCGGGACAAGACACAAATATGTCATTTCTTATCAATGTCAAGGTGCTAAGGATTTGAACAATAATATTTTTCGTTTTTCGATCTACGCCCCTTCACGCGATACTGGCAAAAATAGTCTGTTGACTCGTAACAACGGCTGATTGCCATATAATAAGAAGAAGAAGATTAACTGATTATTGAGATATTATTAAGATTGTAAAAACGCATGGTCTCAATTTTTAGAATTGAGTGTTAATATTGCTGATTTTTAAATAGGTGAGCATTTATATGTGTAGGTATAGCGAACTGTAATAAGTATCGGCCAATCGGCCAACATGAAAGAGATTGCTTCTAGATAATTCTGCAAATTTTCCTCTATATTTTTTATCATTGCGAAGAATTTTTTTAAAGTTGTCGCAGAGGGCTAGTTTCCAGTGGTTCAACTGCTTCAACTTCAACTTTCGAGAGGATTGTACAAAGTTGAACTACTGGGAACTAGCCTCGCAGAGTAGTGATTCCAGGATATATTATTCGATATAACAGCTAAAACAACGTTTGGCCCAGCCGGTAAAAAATGGATACTTTAAGCTGTCGTTTCCAGGTGCAAATACGTATACCTACATATACAGTATTCGTTAGGGTATGTTAGAAGCCATTTCAGCGCCCTGATATGTTCTGACATCCACCAAACAGCACTTGGCCACCTTGGTTGTTTGCAGCGTGAATCTCCCATTTCTCCCAGGGTAGAGAGAATCAAGAACCTGCAGTGGGTTCATAACATGGTTATGATAATCATGATGACGATGAAAGAGTTCTTTATTGAAATTTGTTCGTATTAAAATTCGTTTTCCACACCAATAACCTTGCTTGATTTAAAATCTCGTCTCTGCACAGATGGTACGTCGCGCGTTTTCGCTAGTAAACCAGCGGATAGTTTCAAGGAAGTGCCGGCGAATAGCAAAAACGTACGACTCACGACACTCACGATGAGACCTTAAGCTAGATGAATCTTTTTTTGTAGGCGAAAGACTGACCCCCAATTGTCGCTGCAATAGTCTCTTTCCACCGTTATAATACCTCCAAATTTGTCAAACGTAAAATCTGACGGTTTTATAAAGTCTGGTGTTCTGCCTACCCCAGATGATGATGATGTATGTATGTATGTATAAATAAAATCCACAAATTATCAAACATCTATTAATTTAAGGCTTTCTCTCTCCAGATGATGATGGCCCTAGCGTCCCACCTGCAATCTGTGGAAGCTGAGAAGCAGAAGCTGCGAACCCAGGTCCGCCGGCTGTGCCAAGAGAACGCGTGGCTGCGGGACGAGCTGGCCGCAGCTCAGCAGAGGCTGCAGGCGTCGGAGCAGAGAGTCGTGCAGCTGGAGGAGGAGAATAAGCATCTTAATTTTATGGCTTCTATACGGTAAGTTGCATCAGCTCTCGTAAGATTTTTTTTGATAAAATATCGTCCTCGTATATACAGGGTGTAACTTAAGGGGTGGATCAAAGCTTTCCCAGAGATAGAGGACTTCAATACCTACCAAAATAACCCCCATGTATGTTTAACAATATTTAGTGGTTCTGGAGATATTGGCGTTTTTATAATTTATTTGAAGTCGTCGTGGCGCCGTTGTTACTGTGCATATCAAACGATATCGCAGGTTAAGCGCGCTCGGTGCGGCCGGTATTTGGATGGATGACCGCCGACCATTAATTTCTCACGACGACTTCCTTGTCTCGAAGGGCACGTTAAGCAGTCGGTCCCGGGTGCTGTATACTTGTATACAGTAGTCGTTAGGGCTTGTCAGAAGCCATTTCGGCACCCTGAAATATCTTGACATCCACCAACCAGCACCGGGCCAGCAAAACCTCCTAGTCACCCAGAAATTAGTTACCTGAACAAGAGGCTTTACAGCCTGTACAGGCCTGTACAGTCGTGTCAATGGAATACTTATTTATTATATTAAAATCGAAAAAATATGTACGCGCGTGTAGTACATACGGGAACTAACAATGTCACACTGGCCCTTACCCGACTTAAACTGTTTGATTACTCTTTAGATTCATTATATTCAGTCACAGTGTTGTGCGTTATATTTTCATTTCATACATACATACATAACTTCACGCCTGTATCCCTTGTGGGATAGGCAGAGCACCAAAGGCAGTAAAACTATCTGATGTCTTGTTTGGCAAATTAAGAGGTATTATTATGATGGAGAGCGACTATTGCAGTGACAGGGGTCTGGCTATGGTGCGCAAAAGCGCCAATGAAACCTCTGTCCCTAAACAGACGACCGGCTGGTGTAGCGGTAACATACATTGCCTTCTATGCCAGAGGTCCTGGGTTCGAATCCCGGCGGCGGCGGATATTTGTGTGATGAACACAGATATTAGTCGTCAAGTTATGGATGTTTATTTAAGTTTATTCTAATAAAAAATATGTATTTATTCAATATGTATGTTTATATATTTCTTAATTAGGTATATCAGTTATCTAGTATCCATAACACAAGTTCTTTAAGAAACTTAATTTGGGCTAGATAATGTTGTGTGTGCCAGAAATATTTATTTATTTATATTTAAACTTTCCGGGAAGAGAAATAGATGGCACATTCTATGTTTTTCTTTCGCTCATAATTTTATTCATATAATTTTCATTTCATGAGATTAATTATTTTGTTATTATTTCCAGTAAATACGACAGTGACGTGACGGAAGAGAATGAGAATAACCGCAGCACGACTGGCGACAACAAACAGAGCGACCCCATGGTGGACTTGTTCCCGGACGACGACCACGACGACAACAGGAATAACAAATGTAAGTGATACTAATCAATAATACAGTAGGATCCGTTTATTACGACTCCGCTTATATTGACCAACCGCTCATTATGACGTGTTTACACGGTGAAGTTTGGTTTTCATATAAATTATATAACTAAGTCGGATATAATGACTTCGCCTATAGTGACATATTGCTTATCGTGACCCTTTTTTATCGAATTTTGTCCACTTAGATTTCTAACACCTTTGGCAGTGTTCGGGAGAGTCACGTTATACCCAAAGACTTACGGCGCGTGAAAAGCTTTTTTGCTTTGAGTCTCAGAGCGTAGATTTACTTATTA
The DNA here is from genome assembly GCA_944452665.1 of Stenoptilia bipunctidactyla. NCBI lineage: Eukaryota > Metazoa > Arthropoda > Insecta > Lepidoptera > Pterophoridae > Stenoptilia > Stenoptilia bipunctidactyla. Next base: position 3,275,158 of record OX101735.1, on the reverse strand, counting down.
ATATCTACTTTTATTTATCTCTATTTTATTCCTCTCATAAATCACATGCTAACTTAAGTTAAGTTTATTTGTTCTTGCAGCACCTATGCTTTGTATGACGTCCGTTTAGTATGGCTTGTTTTTTATTTCCCTTCGATTTCATTATAAACGGATTCCACTGTAAATGTAAACAGTTAAAAAAATGGGAAATGAAGGGAGAGTTTACTATGCGGCTTTTGCTCAAACGTAAGTGCCAGGCGGGCGAGGCGCAGCGGCGACGGCACTCACCCCTGATGAAAGACTTCATAAGAGCCTCAAACTAATCATACACCTCTGACAATAACTTGTGAGTAAAAGCCACATAATAAACTATAGTTATGATTTACAAAACATAGAGAAAAAAGCAGTTTTTGTAAACTTTTCTCCTAAAACTTTTATTTTTATTTTATGATATATTTTTTAGCTTCTGATACCCCCCGTTCACACATGGTACGTTTTACCGGATACGTTTTTTTTTCATCGATGGCGCATAGAGTTGTCTGACCGACTTCACATATGGCACAGGATTCAGTATACGTATTTTCTATACAAAAAAGGTATCCAATAAAACGTATCATGTGTGAACGGGCTATTAGCAATCACATAAATACATTATTGTTGTTTATAAATAACTGAACAAACATAGTATCCAACACTGAAAACAAAATCGGACCATTCCTTTTATACAATCTATGTTTGTAGGAGTAAAACTGTATTCGCAGAAAAAAAGGATAGGTTGTTAAAATTATATTCGCAAATATACGAATCGATAAGTGATCCCAGTGTTGGGTTCGCTAGGGTCTGGATACCCCTAATTCCGCTGTGTGGTCTCTTGTTCATACATATGTTATTAATGATTTAATATGTATATTTGCAGCCATGTCCCCGACGCCGTCGTCGCAATTCTCGCAGCAAGTGAACACGGGCTACGAGATCCCCGCGCGTCTGCGCACGCTACACAATTTGGTCATTCAGTACGCTTCGCAGGGACGATATGAGGTCAGTTTATTGTTGATCAACTTGAAAACAATGTCCGTTTGCAGTAAACTTTGATAGCTCATACGTTACATAACGACTGGTATTGATAACATACCAAAAAGTTACAAGTAAAAATAAATAAATAAATAATAAATTGTTTATTTCGGATAATAGGCATACAGATATCAGTAAAAACAAGTAGGTACTTAAATTCTAGTTATTTATCTTAAATATAAATTAAACAATCTTTACTGAGTGCACTACTCCCTGATAAAGGGCAAAGGATGAGTAGTTTGCTTGACCCAAAGAAATTGTTACATTATCAATAACATAGTTGCGGAGCTATTGCGTATAGCAACTGTATTGAAGTTCCTATGCTATCTTGTGTCAAATCTGTCACTTAGCTCAAGATAGTATATACCTTGGCAAATAATTCAATGCAGTAAACTGACAGGTCGAAATGTGAAACAGAATAATCAACGCATTCATCAGAGCATTAAAAAAACCGACTTCATGTCAAAACTTTGGCTGAGTAATAGTGTCATCAACGTAAGCATTCTCCGAAATTATACATATTTTTAAAATTTTCAATGAACCGATTTCAATGAAATTTATATGGGACCAACTAAGAAGTCCAACTTATCCTCTATTATTTGAAACAAGAATTTTCAAAATCGATTCATAATTGTCCGAAATATCGTGTAACAGACACAAAAAAAAACATAAATTGAGAACCTCCTCCTTTTTGGAAGTCGGTTGAAAATAATACCGGTTTAAATCTTCGTAGTGTAAGGCACTGAATGAGAATGATTGAAATTGAATGGTCCTTATTCATTCGTTTAGCATAAAATTTGAACGCAATGCATGAATACGTGAATTTGAGGTGTGGACTTTATCTTTACAGTAACTTTAATGAAAATAATTAATTACCAATCATGTTTAGTCCTTAAAAATGGTCACAGCAGAAGTAAAATTAGTTTTGTCGCACTTTTTTAAAGTCATGAAAAAGTAAGATGCGTAAATCATCCCACTCTAGAATGGGAAAATGAAAGTATAAAATATTTTATTTTATTAATTTTACTGCATTGAATTTTTTGCCAGGGTATAGGATATTCTATATTTACTTTTTTTGGTAGCTTATTCAAAACGGCCGTAAATAAAAGACTAATATCTGTCTGTACTAAATTCTCATAGCTCCTACGTTGCCTAAGTCTTTCGAACGTACTTCGTAACATGAATGGCGTCGGTCTTATCTTATGACAGCTATTATTCCTAAGTTTTTGCCATTAATAATCTTAAATAAAATACCTTTTAACTGGATTTACATTGTTTGTGACCAGGGACCAGACACCGAAACGTCGAGATAAAATGTAAAATAATATAAAATACACTATTTATCTGGTTAAAACTTATTTTTAACCGGCTTCCAAAAGTCGTGTGTATCTTTTTTGTTTCTTTGTTACACGATTTTTTGGACAATTATGAATTCCTTTCATATGATAGAAGATACTTCAGAGGTAGTCCCATATAAATTTCATCGAAATCGATTGAGTACTTCGGGAAAAAATATATTTTTTTGAAAAAATATGTAATATGAGAATATTTACATTGACAACCTCATACTTCAGACGAAGTTGGACGTGAAGTCGATTTTTGAAAGCTCTGCATTCGTTGATTATATCTAATATTAATTTAAGTGATTCACTGGTGACCGCGGAAACTGTAAAAACACCTAGGTATATGTAACCTCCCTGAGATAAATGTAATAGTATATTTCATTACGAGTGTGGAAAGCCTGTCATTGCAAAGAGTTCCGACAAATGTCTACCCGAGCCGGGGGCGCAGCCGAAGGCGAGGGTTGACCGTCGGAACAAGTTGTAATGACGGTTCCGCACGTGTACTGAACGACTATTTTTAATACAGTTGCGTAAAAATTAAGCAATTTAATAAAATAATAAAAACACAACAAACTCAACATTAACAAAATGGCGCCAACCGTAAAAGAATATAAGCAGAGTTATTTTTTTTGTTTTCTTCACCCATTCTGTCTTGGTAGGCTAGGGAACTATGCCCATACAGCCAAGTCTTTATTAGATTTTTTTTATTAATATGAAATGAAAATGAAATGTAATGAGATGAAACCTAACCTTACTCATTGAATCAAATAATTAAATTTGTTATAAAAAAAAATTAGTAGCTTCTTTTTAGAAATATTTGCATGAATCATAAAAACTTATGATTTTTTTAGTAAAAACTTCTTGGTTGGTTTTCTTCTTTTTATAGACATTATTTTGACAGTTGGGAAAGAGAACGCACGAGTTCGGAAAAGGTAAAGAAAAATCACGAGTGTGTAATAGCCCACTTCCCGAACGCTATACGACCCTGCAATACGTCACTTTTTGAGCAACTGCATTAAAAAAAAATTACCATACTATTATTATACATCATGTTTTTTTACCATCACTTGTATTTGTTGCTTCCAGGTGGCAGTGCCTCTATGCAAGCAGGCTTTGGAAGATCTAGAGAAGACATCGGGCCACGACCACCCAGACGTGGCAACTATGCTCAATATACTGGCCCTTGTCTACAGGTAGCACATAAACAAGCGCTCGCTCGCTTTCCTTTAAATGTTCAGATTTTTTTCATTGAAAAACTATTAAAACCGGATTTATCAAAAACGGATTTTGTAGTGGAATGGGGAAGATTAGCCCTATCTGGGAGATTTTTTTTCCAAATTACATTGTGAAAACCCTGTATAGTATGAGAGTAATGTTTTATTGACACTTACATCTAATATCAAAGTAAACTGTGTTGGACCTATGGGAAAAAATAGTTAAGATTATCTCCCAACTGAATAAATATGTATGACATTGTCAAATAGACATTAAGGTTGCTATCAGTTTAACATTTATTATTAATTTGGTATGTTACCGTTCGGTCAAGATAATGAGGTGCGCCACAGACCTTTTCAATCGTGTACAGTCAGCATCATTAAGTGTGTAGCAGCCAAGACTACCAAATACTAAGAAGCATCGGAAATAGTCATAAACATAAACACAGCCAAAGGGTTCAAATTGACCAGGCCATCCACCGGCCTCACACAAACGCCAAATAGTTCGTTACATGCAAGTCGCCGCTAAGATCGTAGCTACCAAACCGCCGTTAATATTATACCAACCAAAGCGTCGAAAAGTATGGAACAAACTAGGAAAATGGAATTTTATTACATGCGACATATGATTCAAGTTCCTTGTCAATAGACTATGATATGAACAGCGGTGTTCTGATTTAGATTTTTTCTTAAAGTTCCAATTTTCAATATTTCTCATAAATGTCAAATTACCTTCAACAAACTTACGTATGTATGATATTTATGTATTTACGAAAAATATAAGATTAGTTGTTATAATATAATCTGTAGTTTGGGCTAGATAGCGCTGTGAGAATAAATTTCCAACTTTTTTTAGAATTAAAAAGAGCATTTTTATTATTACCTACCTACCAAAATAAACTACTGCATGGTTGATTGGTTTATCATAGGTCATCTTGTAAAAATGTTACGACAATAAGTTAAAATAGAGCCAGTTTCTTTTACTTTCAGTTCATTTTACTTATTATTAAAGGCTTTTATTTTATCAGTGCGTACGAGAATTCATACTACAAATATTTTCTATTAAATGCTTGTAGAGAAAATCGAAATCAGAAAACCGTTCAGATTATGTTGACAAAGAACTCCAATATTGAACCATATGACGCATGTAATATAGTTCATTTTCCTAGTTTGTTCCATTCTTTACGACGCTTTGGTTGCTGTAATATTAACGGTGGTTTGGTAGCTACGATATTAGTGTCGACTTGCATGTAACAAAGTATTTGGCGTTTGTGTGCTCCGATATTTTTGAGGACGGTGGATGGCCTGAACAATTTGAGCAACTTGGCTGTGCTCATGTTTATGACTACTGTAGATGCTGCTTAGTATTTGGTAGTCTTTGCTGCTGCGCACTTAATGATGCTGACTGTACATATATTCGCGGATGCTGCCTTATGAAACTTGACATTGAAATAAGCGTCAGGGACCGTTCTAATAGTCGCGCATCGCGCGAATGCCTATTAGGACACCTTAAACTATATCAGTATGTTCGTATGACTGAAAATCGGGCGAGATTGCGTTGTCGCGTGCTATTAATATGATTCTTGTTGGAGAAGTTTCTTATAAAAGCAAGAGATGGCACTGGGAGTCTATTAAATCGCGCAAGTACTTTTCGTTATCAACACCATAATAATGAAAAATAAAAGTTTATTTGTCAGTTCTAAATATAGCACACAAATCTTATCTAAATGTGTTTTAATATACAGTCGGTAACGGAATCTTAGTGGACAATTCTTTATTCTATTTGTTTGGACTTCGTCAAGTAGGTAATATATTTTTAATTTCTCAATCAATAGAGATCAGAACAAATACAAGGAGGCGGCGAACTTACTGAACGACGCGCTTTCTATCCGCGAGAACACTTTGGGAGAGAACCACCCCGCCGTCGCCGCCACACTCAACAACCTTGCTGTGTTATACGGGAAACGAGGTAATTACATGACATATATCCCTCTTTGTTTGATATTTTTATCATACATCATTGTATAAAGGTGATTATGCTAAGTTTTCTTGATTAAAGAAATAAAATAGCGGGAGAACTTCTAATGTAACTTTAATCTTGTAACACTAGTAGGGGCAAACAATCATCATGTTAAAAGAAAAAGCCTAAATATTGTTTGTTATAATAGTCTACTGGTATGACCGGCTAGTTATACCCGGCGCGGCGAACCTTGATCCCTATGACACTGACAGTAATTTCCACAACTAACCTTGTAGTGGTAGTATGGGTATTTATTAAATCATACCTTACGAAGTAACTTTTGCAGAACGTAAACGTAAATTGCGATTGAGATAATTTCTTGAAAATGTTATGAATTGTTATAATTCCAACGGAATATCATTTTATTGGAACATAGCTACGTAAAATAAATAAATGCCATTTTTAGAAGCCTCCAATACGGTGACGGTGTAAAATTCTAATGTAACGGTGACGGCGGCACTACAAGGTTAGTTGTGGAAATTACTGTCAGTGTCATAGGGATCAAGGTTCGCCGCGCCGGGTATAATACTTATTCCTAATATTTACTTTATGTAATACACTAAATTCTATTTCACATTAATATATTTGGAAATGTACTGTGACACAAACATAACAATATTTTTTCTTTCATTTTATCATAACATCAGTCTGATGAAAACCTTATTTGAAAATTTACCGAGATAGCTCTCAAATAGTTGGTTGTATCCCTAACTTTATCTTGTATTTTTTGCACACTTTATATTATGTTACCAATAAAGTTGTTTTTTTTATATCTTATTCTTAGTTTTGTATATCTATAACAGGGTGCAAAGTCAAAATGTTAAGTTGATCCGCGAAAGTCCTACTGTAGCGGTACTGAAGACTTCCTAATGCCGCTATGGGGACTCCATAACACGAATCTATTAGTGGATTTCTACGAGTATATTAAATCTTAATTTTTAATCCAGACTTTGGTTGTCATGGCAACGCTCATACAAGTGCCCAGCTCGGCTACATACAATACCATGATGCTGGTGCAACATGGCGCCGATTTTCAGCTGCTACCTAATTAAGTATTTACGACCAAGAATTTTAGATTGAGATAAAAATATAAATCCACTATAAATAAGCTTACTTTGTAGCAAGGACTGCATACCGGTATTAATTTCTGTACATTTTTTTCTGTATGACGTCATACCGTTAAATTAGGCGTATTTAAAAATAACAGTACAGGAATTCATACTGAAATAATTCGTGTACCTTTTTTAATATTGTAGCATAACTGATTTTTTTTCAGTTAACTGAAATTTACCGGTATCAATATTAAAATTTTATTTTTAAATAACTGTAGAATGTTCGATAGTTTAGCTGCAAGCTTATGAAGTGTTGGGACAAATGCTGACTTATACATTTCGGTACAGAAATTAAATAGGTTAAAATATTTCTGTACTAAAAACATCTACAGAAATTAATCCGGTATACATTATTTGGGTACTGATATAATTAAGTTAGATTTTGATAACTTGTACAAGTATTGTGTTTGATGAAGCAGTACACTAATAAGGGTACTGAAGTTTTACTAGTACTATTTAAAAACATTATACCGATATGCAGTCCCGGCTTTGTAGGCACCCACTTGCTGTGTCAGTTTGTTTAATTTAACTTAATTTAAATTAATTAAAACCTACAATTGCAGGCAAGTACCGCGAGGCAGAGCCACTATGTAAGCGCGCGCTGTCGATCCGGGAAACAGTTCTCGGCATGGACCACCCCGACGTCGCTAAGCAACTCAACAATTTGGCTCTCTTGTGTCAGAATCAGGTACAGAGATATACTAATTGTTTATAATGTTTAAATACAGGGTAGATTTGTTGTCACCGGCCAATTTTTTTTACACAATAATTATCATCTATGGAAATGATTTTTGCAAAACAAACGTATTTATTTTTTTACAAGGAAATAAATATATCCGCTAACATATTAAGCAAACCATGGCTACTACAAAACATCTTGTAGTACTACGTCGTAGTATTATCAATGAAATGCCGCTTCGTAGTAGGTATGTTCATCAACAGCGACTATTTTTTTTAAAGTTTGTGGTTCCATATATTTTATACTTTTTTGTACTGAGCGACGCTAAAATAAATATGCAGGTACGTTTATATCATATCAAAGAAACTAACATTTAAATTTGGCTGGTGACTACAAATTAACCCTGTATATACGACGAAAATAGACCACTTTGGTGATGGGGTAACACTGTCTGCCTTATCTATTTATGTATTTATATTCTAGGTTCCCCCTTGTTCGCTACATGGTATCCCATATCACAAGCTCTGCTTAGTTACGGGCCATGAAGTTGGTGTGATTGTCTGGGGATTTTATTATTATTTATTTATTTATATGATATAAACGAGCTTTTGCCCGCGACTTCGTACGCACATAAACTAAAAACTCCTGTATTTCCCGTTCTCGTGGCGATTTCGGGAATTCCTTTCAAAATACAACTAGACAGACATTGGGGAACCTTCATACCGAGTTTCACATTGGTGCACTCAAGGAGTAAGATTTTTTATACAAACTAAAATGTCCTATATTTCCCGTTCTCGTGGGAATTTCAGTAATTCCTTCCTTAGTGCACCCTTGCACACCCTAAGGAATGTATGTTCCTTATTTCAGCTCTCTACGCCATGTAGTTACGGCTGTACATTGTCTGTCAGTCACTCAATCAGTAACGGAACAGTTTAATAAACGTTGATGACAGGATGATGTTAAAGCTTATGGATAGATGCCGCATCTTCGAGTTAAATTTGAAACCAAAACTTTATATCTAATTTATACATAAGATTTAGTATTTTGTTTCTTCCATAATACAATCTAAAAAAACATCCTGTGGAAATTTGATTATATTCATGAAGTTTAACAAGATGATATCAATGGCCTATGAACAGATGCCGCCTCTTCGTGTTAAATTTGAATCCAAAACTTTGTATTTAATTTATACAAAAGATCAGTGTATTGATTCTTGTATAATACAATTTAAAAAACATCCCGTGAAAGTAGATGTCGCAATAGATGTTGCAACTTTCGAAACCGAAACTTTATTATAAACAACGTCCGCCCTTACTTTCTTATAGGCCGGCTTGCTAGAACTCGCCCTTAACTTAGATTTTTGGAAACGATTATGTATAAGCATACTGAAATACATAGTTTTGCAATAATATATCCAAAAACACCGAGACTCATCTTTCAATTATTTGAATATATAGGGTCCTCCTATATTAGTCAATTTAATTTTAATAGCAAATCAAGAATGATGAGTGGATCTAAATTACGGAAGAAAAAAAAAATTATAAATATTTTTCATTAAGTAATTAAAATTAAAAATTTTTTCGAAGTGATCAAAATTTAAATTTAATCTTTTGTTAAATAAATGAAAAATGTGATAAATAAAAATTACCCGACCAGGATTCGAACCTGGGACCTCTCGTTTGTAAAAATTGAAAAATTAAATGCAAAAAACTTAAAAACATTATTAAAACACTGCAATGCTTCACTTTAACTGGGATTCACAATTTCTGTAAAGAAATTGATCTCGGGTGATCTTAGCTGCAAAGCTTATACCATTAGATGGAGCTACGTTAGCAATATAACGTAAAAACAAAAATGTGGTAAGTAATTTCGAGGCGTAGCGCCAGGCCCCGGTAGCGTATTTACAAAGGCTATACCATTAGAGTGAAAGTGAAAACTGAACTGGCTTAGCTTTTGTATGACAAAAACTTGCCGAAACCCCAACCTATTCTAGTACAGAAATTGACCGAAGTCGTGTAGACTTTGTGAGATAACTTCAATTGAACATTGCAGCAACAAAAGCTATCCCATTTGATATCGATATTTACCGATCGTTGGCTTCAAATTGATACTTAATGGCAATTGTTCTGATTTTCAAGGATAGAAATAAAATGTGCATGCGTTATGACCATCGTTATTTTGATGACTTAACGTTTGACTTTTGACCATGTCGGGATTGTCCAGGGTTGACTATAATAGCTGACCAGGTTTATGCCGCTTCGCCGGCCGCTGCCGCGGCACCGCTCGCTTCGCTCGCTCGGCTCGCGCACGTGAATAACTATATGCAACCTAACATGCTCCTCCTCGCTGCGCTCGTCGTCGCACCTAACCGTACCGACTACGCCTTCCGGTGCGGGAGCCCTTCTCGTAGCTTATCTCTTTCATCGCAATGTATATCAAACAAAGATATACCTACTTTTCATCTTGACAAAAGCTTATCTATTTGAGTGAATATGTATTATACAGTACTAGGTTTTGTTATTGCATTTCTTTGAAAATTACAAGAGCAAAAGCTAATCCATTTCAGTCAATTTTTTTACTGAGTTCGATTAGGTATTGTCAAGTAATATGCATAAACAAAAGCTCCTCTATTAGAGTCTGACTCGTGACTCAAATAGTATAGCCTTTGTATATTCGCGCCCCGGTAGCTCAGTTGGAAGAGCACTCGTCCGGCAAACGAGAGGTCCCAGGTTCGAATCCTGGTCGGGTAATTTTTATTTATCACATTTTTCATTTATTTAAGAATAATTGAGCATTTTAAATGCAAAAAACTTAAAAACATTATTAATCTTTTGTTTATGACTACACAGCTAGTAATATAACGTTTCCATCTAATTGTATGTAGTCATAAAATGTAGATTAAACTTAAATTTTACTCAATAAGAACAATTTTTAAATATTAATTTATGAAAAATATTTAAAAATAAATAAAAATGTTATTGAATTTCATACCTACTCATCATTCTTAATCTGCTATTAAAATATAATTATGACCTATTATAAATGGACCCTGTATATATATTTTTTTGACTCAGCCAATTTATCTAAAACTTAATTTGCCAAAAGAATAATGAAACCCATGTTTAATTTGCAGAACAAATACGACGAAGTGGAACAGTACTACCAACGCGCGCTGGAAATATACGAAAACAAACTGGGGCCGGACGACCCCAACGTGGCCAAGACTAAGAACAACCTCGCATCTTGCTATCTTAAACAGGTAATTAAACTATTTTTTATTTATAATACGGTTGAAAAATCTAATGAAAAACATTTTTTTTTTTTTATTGTATATTTACACCTTCCATACTGGACTGGGAGCGAAAGAAAAACATAGAATGTACCAGCTGCGCTTCTCTTCCCGGGCATACTGTAAAAGTCAGTAAAGGGACAGAGATTTTATTGGCATTTTTGTGGGCGATAGGCTGACCCACTGTCACTGCAATAGCCTCTCTCCATCATTAATATTATATTGTCCCGTTTATCATTTCTTCTACAGGCGTACACTGCACACCAATCTCAACATCCTTAATATCCACACGTCTAAAGTTCACCTTTTACAAAAAGCCGTTATTCTTAACACATGCAGAATAGTACGAAAATTTCTATCTCTAGCAAATTAATTATTAGTACTTGGCTTCGGCCCGTACACTTATTAACCTCCTCGGAGAGCATATATTTGAAAAAAGAATAATAATAATTAAACTCTTTATTGTACACCAACATAGTTACACAGATTAAATTAAAATAACAATCACAATTTGGGTTGCCTGGCAGAAATCGCGCTTCGTTTTATAATACCCCATTTGTTAAACGTGACATCAGATGGTCTTATAACCATTGGTGTTCTGCCTACCCCATAAGGGATACAGGCGTGAAGTTATGTATGTATGTATGTATATTCACCTTGTTTTGTATTTGATATGAGTTCACTTATGGTAAAAAAATCATTTTTTATGATTAATTCATATCCATCATGATTAAAAAATTATAGTTGTTCTTGCTTTTGGAAAAACTTATTACCTAAGTTGTTTCAAAATGCTTTTCAGGGATAATCTAAGATTATATGAACTTTTGATTTAAGCTATAGGTTTTGAAAATTAAAATATTTTATTTTTCAATGTCTCAGAACTAGGTTTGTGGCATTGAACCGGTATTCGCAGTACACGCTCTGTGTATCTGTTGTCTAGAAAGTGTAATGCAAGCCTCCATTTGGCTAAATTGAGTTGTGTATATAAATAAATAAATATTTCTGACACTCGCACAACATTATCTAGCCCAAATTAATTTTCTTAAAGAAATTGTGTTATGGATACTAGATAACTGATATACTTAAGAAATATATAAACATACTTATTGAATAAATACATATTTTTTATTAGAATAAACTTAAATAAACATATAAACATCCATGACTTGACGACTAATATGTCCATCCATCACACAAATATCCGCCGGGATTCGAACCCAGGACCTCTGGCATGGAAGGCAATGTATATAGCCGCTACACCAGCCGGTCGTCAAAATATCCAACAATTATTTTAATAAAATAACATTGTTAATTACTATTTGTGCTACGGGTTCAAAACCCCAGTATGAACATTTAACTAAACCAAATTTTTATCTCCACGCAGGGCAAATACAAAGAAGCGGAGACCTTATACAAGCAAGTTTTGACGCGAGCACACGAAAGGGAGTTCGGGACCATAGACGGTGAGCAACCAAACATTGTTACCAACCTTACTGAAAACGATCTCACCGTACCCAACCATACATTTAAGTACTTTTGGTTTTATAGATAGACGGGTTGACAGATAAACTGATTTTTTTTTGTTTATTTAGTTCTCCCTAATTTAATTTGATTGTTTTCATGGTTATTTTGCAATAAATTTGTTAGTTTTTCTTTTGTAGGTTTAAATTTGATTGAATTGAAAACAAGTACATATTATTATTTGCTATTGAAAAAGTATATGAAATTAGAGAAGCGAAGTATTTTGATTCTCTTTAAGCTTATAAGTGAAGAAGAAATTAAATGCTTTATTTTTTGTAGCTTTTTTTGTAAGTAATTTGTATTTAATACAAGCAATTGATAGTACTGTCCAAATTATAAACCATTTTTAGAATGCAACATCGCTGAACCTACGATTTTTATAAATTCGTGGTATATTTAGATTCGTTCCTATTTGTGTGTTGTGTAATATTAAAATATATGCTCGATATAATTAGTGATTAGTGCATAATACATAATAATAGGTAAGCTTAAATATGCATAATGAATGACATACTACGTTAAAATACTCGAATCATGTAACTTAGTTTTTGTCTGTTTAAGTATACTTATAGTGTTTTGTTTAAAAATAATAATAAGTGAAACACATGATTGAAATAATCCGTGCTGTGATTAAAGTGGCAATACAAAATATATTTATTAAAAATAGAATATACAAATGTTACCATTTAGAAAATATATTAATAGCCTAGCTAGACAATCATTTAATAGATGAGAATAATCGAATTTATTACCGATTAAACCCCACCATTTATAAAACCAAAACAAAACATAATATGTATTTTAATTATGATTGTTGTAATAGTTATAAACATTCCGTTAGATGTATAAAAAATGTTGCTCAGTTTTTATTTTCCATTATATTTTATTGAATAATATTTGCCTATATTTTACTTTGCTGATTGCATAATATTCTTAAGTTAATTATTGTTTATTACTTAAGCATGATTTATTTTTGATATAATTATTTCTGTTGTGATTCGTCTTTAAGCATGTTGTATATGGATCTCTGAACGCATTTTTGTCTGCTTAATAATGCAATTTTCAATATTTTTTATTATCATGAAGATGTATAAAAAATTATTTTAATTATGTCACTCAATCGCAAAATAGTAATGTCTTATTTTATTATAGTTTAAGATTGTTAAGTGTAATCTATTTTATAAGACATCCAATATCTTAAAGCATGTTTTGAAGTAGGCCATTTTTTACTTTTCGCACTTCACCTCTAGCCTTAACCCATTAATTCTGTTAGGTCCAATCCAAAAGAAATATAGATTTTTACAAGTTGGAAGAAATTTATTCCTGTTCATCGCATATCAAACTAGACTTTTATCATAAAAATAATCTATTTTTTTTCGAAGATTATGTTTGCCTTATTTACTAGTTTTATTAATGATCGTATTATATTGATATGTTAGAGATTTATAAGTTATGTTAGAGAAGGTTGTTTTAATGTACCGTGTTGTCAAAAAAATATACGTGATGGCTATAAACCTGCAATTTTAATACCATTAAGCATACTTAATTTAGTTGTGTTTCACATAAAATATTATAGGTATGGGCATATCCTGTGCTGATTCTTTGCATTGATACTAAAACTAACAGTCACAATTAAATTTTAAATTTTGCTTGGATGGCCTAACTTATGTTTCTACAAGTAAATATTATGAATAACTTGGTTAGTTATGTGAGATGGGGATGTAAGTCATTTTGCTTAAATCTCTACAAAGTAATATGTCATTGATGCATAGCAATGAAACTTGATTTTATTATTTCGTTACATAGTTTTTGTGTTAGCACGGTAGCGTTGTATAGTTTTAAAAATGCTTGCCATGGCATAGATTTAGAGATGGTTTCATAGCCTACTTATAAATAAGATAGAGTTGGTACATATTTGCGTAATTTAAAAGATTGTATTGAACGACCCTCTTATTTATAATGTTAAGCTTATGTGACAAGAGTATTTAATTAGTCAGTGCCTTTTTGGCGTCAAGCCCACGTTTAACGTTATTCTTGCCTGATTTGTTATGAAGATTGTTTAGTGTTTCTATTGAAACTTTAGATTTTGGAAGTCGTCGTCAGTGGTAATCCAATACTCATGCAACATATACTAACAGAAGTGAAGTCACATTGAGCCAGTAGCTAAAGCAAACAGCAGGCCTTGAAATAAAATTTCCGAAACACATTTTTGCTGAAGTAATGGGCATTGTTATTTTTTTCTTATTTACATCATATGAAAAAACTGTTTCGAGGAATAAGGTTTTAGATTAACTTAGTCGATTTAAAAGATTAAAAACATTGGGGTTTTATAGATTTTTTTAACAAAATACATTTGATTTGACCTTTATTTAACCTTGATGGCATCAAATCGACTAAGATGTTGATTTGCATCAATTTTTGAAAGGTTTTTATTTACAATCCATTTGGTGACATTACATGACTTAGCAGACACACACAGTTAATGTTTTTTTACTGACTGACACATGTTCATAAAGTTGATATCACTGATGACGTCATTACATACTAATTTAATTTATAGACACACTTAAAATAAATCTGTTCAAGTTGGTCTCTCAAAAAAGGTTAAAGATTAATATAACACAATAAAAATAATAGGTAAACAAAAATGAACAATGCCCATTACTTTAGTGACAGATTTTATCATGAAACCTTTTCAACGTAGGATAGACGCTTTACACGACAAAGCTTATCTTCACCGCTTATTAGAGTACTTAGAATATTTTTTGGCTTTAAGATACTAAATAAGGTTGAAATTGAAAATTTATCTTTTTAGAATGCATGTCTCCCCTTGGCCAAAATTAGGAAAATCTTTAGGAACACAACCTTTACAAAAATAAAACAGAAATACTATTCAAACTCACCCAAAATTTATTTAATTTTAAATTATAACATTAAAAACACCCATTTTAAATGTTAAAACTTTCTTTCGTAAATTGATTACATAAAAAGTTATAATAACAAATCAAGACAACAAAATGGTCTCGATATAATATCAATAAAAATCTTATAATATTGGTATTTTATTAATTTGATAAATTAACCGAATTATACACAGACAGAAAATTAAATGTACCTATTACCTACTAGGTTTTTTAAGTATAATCTCCTTTTGTGCAATATTATTTTCTTAAAGATCCATAGTTAGTATTATTTTATCTATGTTACTTGTTTTTGTAGCTAATGCCTATTTGTAAAACAGTTTGTTGAATACAGGGTTCATGTAAACCTAGGATAATAATTTATGTTATGCTAGTGTAGAAAGATGTGTGTAGAGAAATTCAGATGATGTAGTATTAACACATTTCGTCAATTCATTTCAATAATGAGTTCATCAAGTACACTACAAGAAAGGATGGACACAAAATGTGCTTATAATATAATTATAATTAAAAACATATATTTACTTGTCATAAATTATAAAAAAAAAATTGCAATCATGTTGTGTTTGTTAATATTTCTTTTAGAATTTAACATAAAGCGTGTTAATTCTGTAAAAATTTTGGTCGTGGTAAAACCGCATGATTTGTGGCCTTATTTGGCCGTATTAATTTGGGCTACTTGACGAAGACGTTTATGTTGATAGAATTCGCAATATTTTCTCAATGGATGCCGCATCACCATTTGAAGACATGTATTTTTCTACACTTGTATTATGAATCGTCCAGTAGAGGCTTAGCGTACAAATGTCCAATAGATGCCAAATATGAAGAATTTTATGAAATGCAACGGTGAATACGATGGATTTGTAGAAATATTGTTAGATCTATAGATAATTTTCCGTATTTTGTTAAAAATAAACGCCTGCCTGTATTTTTGTTTCTTTTGTTTATAGTTTTAAGTTTTGCAACGATTTAGTTCGTGAGAAATAATAAGTTGTTGAAACAATTTTTATATGCAACTCAAAAATAACCTAACGGTAACTAGGTATTCTTAATTTCAAGGCAACTTATTGTTTCTTAATTTATTACGAAAGCCTTAAACCTCGTCCATTTTTTTCGTTCGTCATATTTGGTAAACAATTTCTGCGCGACTCATAACTTTAAAAATATTTGAACTTTCCATTATTTAGTATTTCTTTAAAGTTTGTACACATTATTTCAATAAAAAAAGCTATTAAACTGTTCACCAAGTAAGATTGACACGGACATAACCTTTTATTTTACTAGAAGGAGCTTTTAGTTTTTTTTTTAAGCTTTTTACTGTGTATGAGAAAATGATCAAGACATTGTTTATAATAAGGGGTAAGTGACACAAGTTTGGAATATTCTATGCAAGTGTGACTCAGTTAGGAAAGCTAGCCTACTTTCTATTTAGTTTGATGTTTTTAAACTTTTCCTTTTTTTCTTTTTTTGCAATGTTAATTTCATTTTTTGAATTGTAAATTTGCGGTTTTGTGTCACACCTTTCTAGAACTTTCCTGACTTGTGTCACATCTATATAGATTTATTTTTGTATTGTATGCTTTATTATTTTGCTTTATATTTTTAATATGACTTTTATTTGTAAGCTATTTTACATGAGTTTTTACAAGTTATATGTTTTTTTGCTGTAGTGTACATTTTTAAAACATATATCTGTCTCACTCTAGGTGACAATAAGCCTATCTGGCAAGTGGCGGAAGAGAGAGAAGAAAACAAACATTTGCAGAAAGAAAATGCGCCTTACGGCGAGTACGGCGGCTGGCACAAAGCAGCTAAGGTGAGCAAGGTCTCGCTAATTTCAATTACTTAATAAAACGGAGTTCAAAATCAATCAATATTCAATTTAAATAAAAACAGTGTTCAATTATTTAAAATAATATCACAAATAAATTCTTATATGAGAGATGCAGCCAGTAATGTATCAATATTGAAAATAACTGTTTTAAAATATACAATAAAAAACTGTTGAATTTTTCAGTTTTTATTAAATTTTAATTTAATTGGCTTACTTCATTTTAGTCTAATATTTTGATTGATTTTAAAATATCATACTCATGATCCATCCTATAAAATCTAATTTAGCCGTTGATCTAGTGAATTAAGAATCCACCTGACCCTAACTTGACTACTTACAATGACCTAGATCTCAAAATCTATAAGGTCTAGGAAACTGATTTTTTTACACAAGTAACTTCAATTTATGAAGATTTAATGCTCAAGACGAAAACACGATTACTGAAAAAATTCTCGATAGTTTTTTTTTTACAAAAAACTTCGTTTTAATCTCATTTTTGCTTGGATCTTTGGAGTTTGCTGACTTTTCTATAATATTTTTTAATATATAAATAGGTATTGACTAAACCTAAATTTGCTCAAAATACTTTTTTAATAATCATTGTACTTTGTCTTTTATTCACAATTTTCATTTTGTCGCTTACGTCAAATTTATGGGAACGCGTACTAGATCCGTCGATCTCTTTCTGTTGCTAGGAACGTGAATAGCGTTGTCCTTCAATCGAGTCGATTCAATCGGCCTGTGATTCACGCTAATTGATTAGCGTCAGGTGCATTCTTAAGATTCACTGCCAATTAACAATTAAATTAATAAAGATAATCTTTGCGTGAGTTATTTTGTTAACTCGTAAAAATATCTTTTTAATTATTTTTTAATTCGTTATAAATAGTGTATTTCGTTATTATTGTTTTAATACACAATCTTACAACATAATTACTACCTGGTATTTTCTTTACGAAGCCTTACTTCGGGGCCACATAATGTGTCTGTTTAGGCGATTTATAACTTAATCTTTATATCACATGCCTGACATTTTGATGACTTGAATTTCCGATATCAGGTGGACTCACCGACTGTAACGACGACACTAAAGAACCTCGGCGCCCTGTACCGACGTCAGGGTAAATACGAGGCCGCGGAGACACTGGAGGACTGCGCGCTCCGCAGTAGGAAGGAGGTGAGAAACGTTGACGATTTTTGACACGAAAGTTGTTAAGACACTCGGTGTGAAAGTGGACTTGTGTGGTTTGGATTTTTAGTTCGAATTTAGAATGTTTTTGAGTTAATTTAACTAATATTGGAAGAATATCCGGTGATATGATATGGGACAAATTGGTAAAATTAAAACGACTAAAGTCCAAATGAACTTTTTCCTTATCATTCCGTTATAAGGAAGATATTGATTTTTTAGTGTGCCTACTTAGTATAAAAAACATATTTTCTATTTGTATTTTTGCTGTTACTTGACGACAACAAATTTTACCCTACTTAAGATGTTTAAACTGATGCGGATGAAACATTACGATCAGAAAAACGTGGTGACACTTGTATCAGTAAAATTAACGGTACATAACATGATTTGACTTCCTAAATAGAATTGAATTGTTGATTTTGGCAATTGGTCTCGAGATAACATTTGTTTTAAAGCTTTCTTCTTAGTTTCATTATATTTATACAGGGCTAATTTTAATTAGCGCATCACCTCTTGCAGGCAGCCTCTCCACATCAATCCCAACAACATTTGTTCTACGACTTTTGAAAATTAATAGTTTTTTAAATTTTAGTTTTCCTATACAAAAAATATTTATAGCCTCTATTTAGAGGCGTAACTGTATTTACTCTAAGCGTAGGTATGCCACGCACCTTGCGCAGTAAAATATCGCTTCATAATAATAATAGTATAATAATAATAAAAATAGTGCTTCCATGCTGGACTGGGAGCGAAAGAAAAACATAGAATGTGCCAGCTGCTTCTCTTCCCGGGCATACTGTAGAAGTCAGTTAAGGGACAGAGGTTTTAAAGGCGTTTTTGTGGGCGATAGGCTGACCCCTGTCACTACAATAGTCTCTCTCCATCTTTATAATACCTCCAAATTTGTCAAACGTGACATCAGATGGTCTTGTAACCTCTGGTGTTCTGCCTACCCCATAAGGGATACAGGCGTGACTTTATGTATGTATGTATGTAATAATAATAGGTACTTCTTACAAAATGTAGAGTAAGGAGCAAAAAAATTTTTTGTTTTTATTTTTTGTGTTATTTATCAAGATCTGTAAAAAGTCGTAGAACAAATCTGGTTGGGATTGATGTGGAGAGGCTGCCCGCAAGAGGTGATGCGTTAATCAAAATTAACCCTGTAACATATAATCGTACTTATTACGAACTTAATTCGAAAGAGAAATTTAATAACCACATAAGTTCATGGCCGGTAACAGTTTTGATTAAACCAAATTAAACATTGCAGTTTTCTAATATCATATTTAGATAATAAATTAAAATAATAATAAGAGGCAGGTTTAATTTGGTGTAAGCTAGACTGAGCAAACATGTTTTATGCATATTCCGTATTTATTATTTCATTTACTATGTACTAATTAATATATTTTTATGAAATAATTATTAAGCAGCTTATTTTATTTGAAATAATTTATATAAGCATCATGCTCAATCTTTTCTTATTTATCAGAGCTAGTATATTTTTATTTACCTATGTACTTTTGTGATTAACACTATTTTATAATTTAAAATGCAAATCCCAATACAATATAAAAGACAACAGACATGTCAAACTTGCGATCCAATTAATTTTCACGCGTATTTTAAACGTAATTTAAAAGTATTAACGTGCAAACATGTTTTTTTATTAATTCCTTTACATCGACTCTTTGATGAAGCAAATCGAAAATATCAATGATTTTAAATCATTTAAAATTATCCTTCTGCTCCTCCTTAAGTTTTTCTTATTAATTAATTAAATAAAGATAGAATTATATTTTTTAAATTCTGGCTGAAAGCTACACTAACTTCATTATCCAGGAGGATCATATTCTACTAGAATAAATAGAGTTAGAATCAGGACGATACACGCTAAAGAAATCGATCCACATTAAAATTTCATGTTTTGTGTCACGAAATTTTATTCGATTTGCTTATTTACGTTTGACATATCTGAATAATAACTTTTCATCGCTAATTATTTGCGGCACGGAATTAATTTTGTATTTGATGATTTGCACGCTGCGTAGCACGTACAGCAAGTAAGTCGCTGACGAATTTCTTTTATATCAGTAGTTAGTATAAGAAAATTGGTTTATAAATAGTAAAAAATTAAAAACTAAAAAATAGTACTCATATTGCGTCTGATTATAAATTTTATGTCTTGTATTAGTTTAATTTATGCTTCTATTAGCTTTTTAAGTTGTGCTTTTGAATAGCAAAGTGTTTTTTGAAAAGATTTTGTCTCGTATCTGTTTTAGAAACTAAATATTTTTCATTTTAAAGAAGTACTTGTGACTTTAGCTTATAACATTTTTTTTTAACTGGTACCCTATATTTTTTTCCTTTTTTTAAAGATGTTTCCTAATATTATGTCTTATCCACGTCGATTAGCAATCACAATAAAACAGAAGCCAATTTTTTTATCTCTACCCCCAAAAACACGAAAATTTAGCCTTTGAACCAAACCACGTGACATTTTTCTTTACTTGCAACATTCAAAAATGCACGTGACAATTTTCTGTACTTGCAACATTTAAACCTAGGCGCTGGACATCGTGAAACAGTCTCGGTCGCGGACCCGGCCCGGCGGCCGCGACGCCCTTGAGACACATGCCTTGCCGGAGCCCGAGGAGGTTAGACGCTCGTGACGTCACCGATGTTTACCCGATAAGGTGCGGCGGTGGTGTGACTAAGTGGGGTGGGGGGTGCACTAATCTTGGTAGAGCACTGTCGATTGAGTTGAACGGGTTGTGTTTTTGTGGTGGGTGTGGCCCGGTCTCAATATTGAAGAAATTGGTGATAAAAACTAGTAAAAAGAAACAAGGCCACATGAGGCCTTGGTAACTTTTTTCTTAATTGTTGTATTTGGAAATAAACTTGGTGCATGTCGTTTTAGTGACATTATTTACTATATTTTTAATAAAGTTTGTTTGCATGTATTTCAATAAAAAATACATCCAAAGATTATTTATTTAATACAATAAGTAAGAAAAAAGCATTTTAGGCCTGATTTTGTTTCGTTACATTATTTCGAAATGGTTAGTTTAAAAGTCCATTGATTATTGAAACTGGGCGTGCACTTTTCACCTATTATCCTCTTAAAATTAACGATGCAATAATGTTTTTAACTTTAATTAGAAAAGCCTTTCGGTTTAATAATTCTGGTACGTCGTAGTCCCTAATATGTAACTAATCTATAATTCCCTTCTTGTTCTTAGAGATGTATCTTAGTTACACCACTGTTGAGGGTTACCTAATACACCATCACCCGCACCATTTTCATTTCTTGTTGTTCAGTGTTGCCGAATTCACGTCTTTCGCATTTCGCACTCTCATCTCATTCCACGTTGCTTGTCTGGTGTTTTCGTGTGTCTTGTCTCATGTATTCTACGCAAATAACTTATATTTTTTACGTTTTTTGGAAATCATATACAAATGATAAGAATCTTGCACGTTTTAATATAAAACAAGTCTCAAATGAAACTTAAATGTGCACGATGACTTAAAAAAAAATACTTTTTATTACTAACAACATGTAAATATTATGATGTATGTTTAATATATAAATTATTACTTCTAAATACAGGGTGTTCTATTTCATAATTGTTTCGCTTTACATTTTTATTTTGCCTCATTTTTTGATTTGTTTTGTTTTTGTTTCACTTTCTAGAGTCCATCCAGTGAGCCCCGCATGAATCTTAAATCTAAGCTGTTCAATGCACTAGGCATCAACACGGGCGCTCCGCACCAGTAGTCTATAAATACTTAAGAAATTATCACGCGATTATTCATAAAAACAAAAAAAAACACTTATGTCATATTTTATGACATGTGTCAAAATTAGAAATATGTAGTGAGAATTATGCTCAGTGTTTTTTATGAGTAATCGCTGTTAGATTGTTAATTAGATTTTAATTTTTAAGCACACTCTCGCTTTTATTAACGTGAACGGTTTTTTGTTCTCGCCTGGGACAAGTAATTAAAGAAAAACAATTGAAATAGTCTTTGGATGTATATCAATTAATCATGTTAAACTATGTTTACCTTGTACCAGTGTTGATATATCTCGCTCATTATTTACTAAAGATCGTTTACGCTTACACTTGTGTATGTTGCTTGCCATTTTGAATACCAAGTATGAAAGCAAATATATTTATTTATTACCTGTCTCATTTTATTAATAGACTTTTTAATTGTCGTCGTTTACACTTCAGTATATTTTCATTAGTGTAAACGCATTATAAATATTAAAAATAAATACTTTCTTACATGACGATAATATTATTTTATTGATTTATGAATATTTATTTAAGTAAATGTCTATTGTTTATCTTGAGAAGCAAAATGGCGGCACTGTTACAATAGCTTTAGTATTATTTATTTAGCATGCGTTAGTAATAATTTATACGAGAGAAAAAAATATAAAGAAAAAAAAGAGAAAACTATAAATGTGTGATAGAGATGCATGCAGCCGTCCGATGAAAGTGTGTTGTTAATGTATAAATTATGTATTTATATGTATAAGACGGTTAGCTGAATAAGGTTTTTTTTACCACGAAAAGAATTTGAATCATTGTTTTACCTGTAGACATTATTTTATATAGTCTGTATTGTCCTAGATATAGGTCAAGATCTACCTGGTCTTGCCAGTCAGATTCTCGGTTTCTAGTAAAAAAAAAGATATCATGTGAAGTCTGAGAAAGTAAAAGGCATGTTATTAAAATTTTCTTATAACTAGCAAAATATGTTTTTAAGATACGAAAGATACGTTTTTTTTTCTTTTCATGGTAAGAAAAAGTGTTTAACGTCATGACATTTGATTGATAGAGATAATTCGCGGAAATTTAAAATGGGTTCCATAATTGTATTTGTGTATGCGTCATCGCATTTATTTTGGTACAAAGGGAAATGGGTGCAGTAGTTCCTTTAAATCGTAAAGTCATAATTTAATACAAATTGAAATTCAAATATGGAATACTCCGTTAACGGCTGAACGCACTGACTGGTTTAGTGTTGCCAATATCCTTGTCCGTCACCTTTAAGATATTTTTAGAACATTTATTGGAGAGGAGCAAAGAAATTGGTAACATTATTTCATTTTGTGCATATAGTCATATATGTTTTCAATCACGAAGTTGCGCCCAGAATGATTAAGTATTAAGCTTTCGCAGTTCTGATGGACGTAGATATTCGGAAGGTAATTAACGTATGATATTGAAATGGTAAATTCAACAGTGTGGATTTTGCTTCCTTTAAATCTAAAAACATTACTTCGTATAGAACAATAAATAAATAATAATAAATACAAGTTTCGTCAGAATTAATGCCAAATTAAATGTGCGTCTATAAATCTATATATTTTCTACAGATGCGTTAAAATGGCAGGGCGTCGTTTCATGATTGAATTGTGCTGTAATTTAGTTGCATTTTATGTAGTATAGAGATATGCCGATTTTATCTATGCTATATAAAATGCAGACAAGTTTTTTATTAAATGTGTATTGAATTGCATTTATAATTTCCTGTGGTGTCGATGTGGCGTGATAATTTTATTATACGAGCATGAAAAACAACGACTTTTTTATTATTTAATTTGTGCTTACTTCAATTTAATTTTTATTTTGCTGATATTATTGTTGTAAATTTTCGCATGATAGTGATTTTTATTATTGTGAAGGATTTATAATTTTATCTGTTTTAACAATAGCAAAGTTTTGTCTGTACGGTGAACTTTCATTCCAGTTTTAGTGTATTTTAATATCGGTCTAAGCTTTATGTGAGAGTAGGTGTTTAAATTTATTGTAATATTTTTAATAAATAATTATTTAAAGGTATTTCTAGAATGGGTGCTGTTAAAATTGTCGAGTCCTTTCTCTGTGTACACTAGACTAGAATTCTTTTGAGACGATATATTTGATTATTTTATAAAACTTATTTTGAAATCATTGTGAAGCATCGAAGAATCTCCATTATATGATTGGAATATAAACAAAGTCACAATATATGTCGCGTCGTGGAATTTATTTTAAATTGTTAATAAATATTTATATAACATTTTGTTTTTATTTTATTTTTTATATTTTGTTTTTTAAATTAGTTATCAATCAGAGGTAAGCCTACAGTGTTATGCAATTTATAGCCCACATGGTGTAATTACCAAAACACACTTTAAACAATGAAATTATCACATAAATTAAAGCATGTTTTTTAACAAAGACACTTTACAAGCATTCAATACATATCTAAAACACGTTATTATTTCTTTTAACAGCTTTTGCTGTTAGATGTGCGTATATAGACGCATGACAGCTAATATATGTCGTTGTAGGATTGATCAATCACTCATCATTCATGTTCATCATATATCAAATACTTTATGCTAAAAAGGTATTTAGAGCTTCATAACTAGATATTCACGTCGAAGCATTTTCTAACCTCTAATGAGCTATTTACACATATATAAATCTATCTAAAACTCGTTGTTAAGCGATAACGAACCTTAAATCGATATTTTAGTTTGACAATGGAGTGTAAATTGCATAACACGGGCGGGCAGGGTGGCGTGTTGCGCAGTGGAAGTTTCTCGAAACTCCGCGAGTCACTGCGGCGGTCGTCTGCGAGGATATTCAGCAGACTGGCCGGTCGCCACTCGGCACACCTCCCGTCTGATGTAGACTACTCTGATCCGGAGAGGTAAAATATAGAGGGGTTATGTTTAAATGCTAGGAGTTTAAATTTTAAACAGTCGATCCCGGCTGGTACTTGATCCCAGCAGGGCTATTGGCGTAACTAAAATAACAGCGCTGTCAACGACGAGCTCGTCGACGAGATGGAAAAGATTTCGTCGTAGGGCTCACAGATTTTACATTTAGCAGAGTAGGTACCAAAACCTAAAGAAAATTGTCAAATAGTTCGACGAATAACAGTTCTTACTCACGCCATCATCAGCGACGAGCGCTGGCGTCGTGTTATAATAGTGAATACCAATTATGTCACTCGTCGCTGATGCATCAATGAATTCGACGCTGTTGTTTAGGAGAATAGCCCTTCTGATCTCCCGCATTCTGACTGGACACTAATTGAGCCGTTGCCATCGAAATTATATTGGAAATTTGATTTTTTGATATGTGTAGCTCCATTTTGGCAGCTTTGCGCGGGATGCGAGAGATCGGGGTCAAGTCCCAGACGGGACCATTTTTTTTAATGTGTTATTTTTTTTAATAATAATTGATACACAGAAACATGGGTAAAATAGGATTTCCTTTGTGACAAATGCACAACGTTAATGAATTGAGAAATTTGCAAAGCAAATAAATAATGAAAAGGTAACTTAAGATCCTAAAACAGTATCGTTTTTTTTTTAATTCATATCAATATTGATTGGGTAAAGTGTTTTGATAAATAGTCAAATTTAAAAGTATATTTTACAGTTGAAAATTTAGGTAGACGTTTCATACTTAATCTTCTTATTCGGAACCAAACCAGAAGTTAGTTTTATTTTACTTATTTTGATTTTTTTAACTAATACGTAACTAAATATTGAGTATCAGTGGACATCAGAAATAGGTAATTATAAGACTTTATGTTTTACACGCAACAAATTCACAACACTTAAATGTTTTCCTAATTAACTATGTCGTTTAAAGCTAGGTCCGAACGCACTTGTGTAATGTGTTATGAAATGTATATTTATGCTATGTGATATAACGTTACTAGTGTGACCTACATTTCAACCGAGCGGCCACATCATAGAATGCTATGAAAATTGACCAGGAGTTAAACCAAATTTGAGCTACTCTCACAGACACTGCACTAGGTCCATAAAACTCGCAATTTTTTCTCGCGGCTTGCGTTGCATTTTACCTTTTTTGTAGTAAAATTTTAAAATGTATCGGATTTCTTCATTAGATTCACTCATCTTGACAGTACGAAAAACAAATGAATATCACACATTTTCCTAGTTTGAATTTGGGATTATGTTCTTTAAAATTTTAACTTTCAATGATTGACTAACCATAACTGTACCATAAGTAGGCGCGACGTTGTGAGACTGTCAGTAAAGTAAGAAGCGACGTAACGGGAATGCATATTAGACGTCGAAGCCGAAAGCGACATTATGGGAAGCGGCGTTCGGGGATTA
Organism: Stenoptilia bipunctidactyla; assembly: GCA_944452665.1. NCBI lineage: Eukaryota > Metazoa > Arthropoda > Insecta > Lepidoptera > Pterophoridae > Stenoptilia > Stenoptilia bipunctidactyla. Next base: position 3,248,813 of record OX101735.1, on the reverse strand, counting down.
ATTCAACAGTACACCAGGTGTGCGGTTTCCAAAATTGTACCCACGTAAATCTCGTTTTCCACACTAGATCTACAATTCAACCGAGCGGCCACATCATAGAATGCTATGAAAATTGACCAAAAGTTAGTAGCTATATGTAAAAACTCATATCTCTTTTCTAGAATTTGTTAAAGAAGGCATGATTGAAATAGACCCCAAATAAGTTGAAACCGAATCATTTTTGAAGAAGCTGATAACTGGTGATGAAAAGTGGATCACGTACGACAAGAACGTGCGAAAAAGGTCGTGGTCAAGGGCCGGTCAGGCTTCACAGACTGTGGCGAAACCCGGGTTAACTCGCAATAAGGTGATGTTGTGTGTGTGGTGGGATTGGAAGGGCATTATTCATTATGAGCTGTTACCACCAGGCAGGACTATCGATTCTGAACTCTACTGCGAACAACTTATGACATTAACACAAGATGTTGAGAAAAAGCGGCCGGAATTGATCAACAGAAGGGGTGTGGAGTTTCATCATGATAACGCTAGACCTCACACATCTATAGCCACCCAAAAATTAAGAGAGTTTGGCTGGGAGGTGTTAATGCATCCGCCGTATAGTCCTGACCTTGCACCTTCAGATTTCCACCTGTTTCGGTCTCTTCAGAATTCTTTAGGCAGTTTTAGGTTAACATCACGAGAGGACTGCCAAATCCACTTGTCGCGGTATTTTGATGAGAGGTCCCAAAATTTTTATAGCAATGGGATCATGTCCCTACCTACAAGATGGCAAAAGGTTATCGAACAAAATAGTACATACATACTTTAGTTAAATGTCAATAAACTATATTAAAAAATGTTTTGAATTTTCTTAAACTTTTTCCCCAACCCAATAAACACATCACATAATACTTACTCATCATAGCGCCCCAAGAATTACGATTTTTATTTAAATATATTTTTTAATAATGAACTTTGTATGTACCTATATTCTTTTGATTGTTTTTGCCGACATTTATCGTATTGTGAGTTTGTTGCATACCAAATTACCTTCTCAATTTAACTGTATCACTTTAATGCAACTAATTATTGATACAGATAGCGTCAAACATCTAGCCCCTCTGAAGTTTGTTTCAAAACGTGCCGCGCAGGCGCGGGATTTTAGTACCTACTTACTAAAGCAGCGATCAGACGACACGATTCATCGTGCCCTAACTCATAGATGAATATAAGTACTAAAGTATAGATGACCGTCTCGCGGTTTTTGCACTTTAGCGCCACACAGTATCCACTCTAGGAACCTTTTTGACCAAAACAACCCAAGAATGCAGCCCGGTCGTACCGCTACTTTCGTATTTTCCACTGACCTCTATATTTACCACTGGACTGGCGGCTGTCAAAGTGCTTTTGTGCCCGTTTGATAATCGCCATTTTGGCGCTGTCGGACGTAGCGAGTGTCCGTGGTACTAAAACTAGTCGCTTACAATATACACATGTCCTCATTATTGATAACTTTTATATAATGCTTATAACAATAACAACATAAAATTCGAATTAATATTTAAAAATATAAAATCACTTAACAATAAGCAAGCACTTCTCTGGCGGCCACTTGCAATATACGTCAAAATTTGTTCTGCGGACACTCGCTACTCGCTAGTGGCGCTTCAAATAGGCACAAAAAAATAGCTGTCAAACTTACGGAACAGCCAGTCCAGTGGTAAATATAGAGGTCAGTGCGTATTTTCAGAAATTCGTAGTACTAATAAGTTGAAATAAACTGCACAAAGCATGATGCTATGCGAGTTGGGGGTAATAAAACAATATGCATCTCAGACAATTATTTATTTTTTCTTAATTATTTGTGTTTGATATAATAATATTAGGCCATAGATTTGTTCGGGTCGTTTTCGTCAAATTCAATGCTTTTGCCACACAAATTGTTCACCTCCTTGCACCAGTCATTCAAAATCAATGCAATTCCTTTTCTTAACTCACTATCTCACTAGAAAGTCAGCATCCTATGTAAAAATATCACTTCACAAAAGTAAAATCTTTGATTTGTGATCGTAAAAACGCAAGGAGTGAACACTCTACTCAACGTACTTTGTAGAAAACACTAACAAAAGAATTCATCGACAAAAAACACACAGAAAAATAAGCAAATGCAACGAGTGTAAAAATTTTATTGGTTGAATACTATACTATAAATACGCTGCCTGGTACTATAGATATATCGATATCGAACGCAGAAAAAAAATACAAAAAGTTCCAGTAGTGCCCGGCGCGTAGCGCTAGTAGTAATAGAATTTTGATATTTGTATGGAAGACAAACTAGCATGCCCTAACTCCCTAAGTCCCAATGGATTGGGTGGTATGATCGCTGTTAGGCTGTTAGTGTCCCTAAATCGGGCGATCGAGAGTGCCCGACCGCCCTAACTCCCTAAGTCCCGATGAATCGTGTCGTCTGATCGCGGTTAGGGCGCTCAGTGCCCGCCCGGCGTTCGACGTGAAAGCACGTGTGATGGATGGAGTCACTAAATTTAAAAGATGATTAAATTGTCCAGAATTCATTCGGACGTAATTTCTTAAGTCCTCCGGCTCTAACACACACAAAATGTTCATGTTACACAATTTATTTCTCAAGAGTAAATATTCCTTCACCCAACATCTTCTTTTATTCTTTTTTTTTACTACACCCGCTGTTGCTGCGAGAGCGATTCCAAGTTTCTAATACTTTGAAAGCGTAGGCGCCATCTTCACTGCTCGACGTTTGGCTGCCAAGTGAGTTAGGGTGGCGATATCGTGTAGTGTGATCAGAACGCTCAATCTATTGGCCCTGCTCATCGGCCCGATGAATCGTGTCGTCTGATCGCTGCTTAAAATCCCGCGCGAACCGTCTCGCACCAACTTCAGAAGGGACTATATAGGTATTTGGCGCAATCTCTACTTATGTAGTGCACAGATTTGCATGTTTTGTTTTGAGTTTTAAGCAATATACTAGACGTACAATGGTAAGTATTTTCTTTCATTAAATTTACAAGGTTGTTTATTAAAGACAAAAGACACTTCTTATTTTTTATTTTTGTTTGTTTAATACTACGTTAACAGACTCTTTAAAGCAAAACTTTTTATAGCCTTTTACACAAATTACAACATGTCTTGCTTGACTGTTCTAAATTTAAACTTAACCTAAATAGGTCGCAATACTAACCAACTAACGATAACCCTTTATCCCACAGCTTGAAGCGCGCAAGCTCCCTGTCCGCGCTCAGTAACGACGGCCAACCTCGGTAGCTACCAGCTCCTAGAAGAAACATCCTACTTTTGTATCTAACTTACACGTTTGTAAGGTTAATGGCTTTACACTCATGACCCTTTGCCTAAAAAGTCTAGGTTAGAGCTGAGTGCAAATTATAACTTCATATTCTAAATGCATGCTGTATAGCGTAAGTTCTCTGCCTGTTAGTACAACATGTTTGTAAAAAAATAGTGTGCAGAAATGGAGCGAAAAAGTATTGTTTGTTTGTTTATTTATACAAAATAATTACCTACTTTAAACTGCACGGTTGGGATTTTTTTCATAAATTATGATTGAGGTTATATTAATTGGCAAGTTTATTATAGACTAAGGTACTTTTGTGTGTGTATTTGGAATCACACACAAAAAGCCGAATATATCTTCATTGTTTCCACGCAGTGCACTCGGCCTTTTTCATCATTATAAGGATAAGGTATGAGGCTTCGTAATGTGATTAGAACACACAATTTTTTGATATTCAATCATAGCACGATGTGAGCTTAGATATATTTAGATAAAGAGAACTGATGCTTTTAATACGAGTAAGTTATTAAATCGATTTTTGTAGGCAAACAATACCTACATACTCATAACTTCTGTATTCAAGTCTGGTAACCGTAGTTAGGGATATTTTCGAAACAAATTGATCACTTATTGGGTGTGTTCTCATTCCAAAACCTTTTTTCTGTTAGTTTAAACCATATTAGTATAATCAAAAGTAATTTTTGGTAGTCCATATCAAACATTTGATCCTAAATGCAGGTTAAAACGTATCAAATTCCTTATTCTGCATGCAATACACGTAGAAGGGAAATTTTCAGATGTATAACACGGTCACAATATCTGTGCACCTCGCTGGAATGCGGAGCCCCTCCCTCTACCCTTTCATTTCCCCGCGCTCGCCTTGCATGCTCAGTATTGTCAACCATACCAGCGCGATGACGTCACGACGCCAGGTGCACAGATATTCTGACCGTGTTGTAGTTGTGGCTCTCTGCCAAAGATGAATGAATGAATTTTCGATAGGTATACTTTCTAATAGCCGGCTAAGATGAATGAAGAATAACAATCATTTCCATAAACTGCATTTATCTAAAATACTTATCCATATTAAAGTAGACGCAAAAAAGTACCAAAAAATGGTATGCGTTCTTCCTAAAAAATATATCTGCTCTACAACTTTTGACTAGTGCAGCTGCTTTTCATAATATGCTAAGAGTGAGAGAATATATGGGCTTTTAAAAGGGACATTAGGTATATATGGGTATAAAAGTTGCCCAATAAGAGAAAATATTCTAAACTTAGGCGGTTCTTTGTAGTAATGGGTTTTTTTTATTTCTGTAACTGAATCATTTGATTGTATTTTTTAAGTTTCTGTAAACGACTACTATCAAAAGACTCTGAGATCTATAAAATTGTGATAATGACTGTACCTATTGAAATTGTTGTTCTAAGATATAGTTATAGGTATGTCAAAATTGTATTTCTTTTAATACTTAGAAGCCTACATTGACATTTATCTTAGAACGTTAACACACCTCAAAATATCTATGAGTATAGATACCTAGTAGAGATTTTTTTGTCAGTTCTCTATGGAGAACAGGGAATATATTATTGAGTCATGCACGATGAAAGCTTTCATAGTAGGGGACAACATAAACTTTGGTTTCTTGACGACCTACCTTTAAAACTATGGTAGGTACCTATGCATACCAGTATAAGAATAAAGTTAGAGTGACAAACGAACTGTGTAAATAATATAGTGATGTGAGCGACTGCTAGATATTTTTATTATTTGGGGACTACTAAGCAATGCTTACATAGGTGCGTACACGCAAAGGCTAAATATACGTACATTGTACTAATATTTATTAAGCTAAATGGAGATAAGGTGATATATTGGTCAATCACAAAGATGCAATGCGATACCATGATGTATAATGCGTCACGTGATTGGTGGATAAACAATTACTTTATCTCCTAATAGGTTACTTCTTAAACTAATTAATTTCTTTGTTAAGCAATCACCTAACTTATAACGCTGCCTGGTACTTGACTAAATTAAGATTATAAATATGAAGAAAACAACATTAGCAATTAAGTATTAAAATGTGAACTGCTTTTTTATGGCGTTAAAAACAACTTGATCTCAAAGATAACACTCGTGAATATTTTGTTATAGACGACAAATTCTTATTTTGAATAAAATGTTGCTGCGTATATTTAATTTTTTTATTTGCCATACCTACTTACTTAATTTTAAGAATATTTTACAGTTTTTTTGCAAGTTATTTTACAATTTGTATCTCCAAAGACCTTGAAGTTCCGAGCTGTATTGAATAGATTTTTTTTTTCAAACTGGCCCTGTCGAAAATTTAACCCAAGACCTCATGAACTGCAGCAGGTGAATATATGTGTAGTTTCATTTCAGATGCAGGTTACCTTCTGTCAAAAATAAGGTCTCTGAATGTTATCTACTTGTACCTACTCAGAAATTAACCGTCTTACGGGATTTCCTAGCTTAGTTAGGCCTGACTCGACAATGCATCATTTCTGCTTCGTGGAACTACAGAACCATTCTGGATCCATCTAGCTAGCGACCATCCTTCAGTCAAAGTCAGCTGCCAAACATCACAGCTCCAGCGTTGATGGGTTTCCAGCAGTGTTTTAACGAGACCCTTTTCCTCTATCCGTGTGCTTTTATTACCATTCTCATTGTCACTTACCATTAGGTGAGATTACTTCTAAGTCATAGTTAAAAAAAAATATATAATTAATTATACGTTAATAGTATATTATGTAACAAGTGAGCGAAGTTGCTAATTACAGTCGAGGCTGTGATTTGAGCCCGAGCCGCAGGCGAGGGCTTAATAATGAGCCGAGACTGTAATTAGCAACGCTCACGAGTTACATACGACGTTTTTCAACACACTTGTGAGTAAAAGACAGACATACGTGGTCATAAAATAACAAACACATTTGATAACAAAGCTGTGAATTGTGATTGAAAAATGGCGCCGAACCTCGCGCATGCGCGTAGGTTTTTTTTTCCGCCAAATGTGTCAATGTCTGTATAGCATATACAGCCTATTTTAAGTGAAAATGTTTAATTTGGAGTGGTAAATGCAAATATTTTAATATTTTATAACAAATTATTGTAAATTGTGAATAATTTGTTTGATATACAAATTTGTTTTACTAATATAAGGCGCAAACATTTAAAAATGTATATGGATTTGAAGTGGTATAAAACCTCTTTGTTGTTTCTGAAAATATGTAATGTATAACCCGGACCAATAAAATATGCTCTGTTTACTCGCATGTAATTTGCACAAAGGTACAATTCAACTTTGTAGGATTCATTATATTATGCACTAGGGTATAATATATTATGCACGCGTGACTTATAGCCCAGTTTATAGTTCTAAATTCAATAGAATAACGCTCACTTTACGAGCAAGTGTGTTGAAAAACTACTTACTCATCAGGTGTATGGTGCATAGATACATAAAGATCTGTGGGACGGTGTCTAAAAACTATAAAAAATAAGACTACCTATTAAAACTTATTTTAACTTTAGTTTTAAGACTAATTTTAGACAGAAGACTAGGCAATTTCAAAAAATCGGTTTCTTTACAGCTGGCCGTACTAATAAATAAGTAAGTAGGTAGGTACACAATAAAACCAACTCAAAATTCACAGTAAGTTTAATCTTATGCAAGATGGTTAATAAAATTCTAGTAGGTACCTAGTAGTTCCAAAACGTGGCCCACAAATAAATGAAGTATCCAGCGATAAATAACCAGAGATATGACATTAACTCCCGTCTGCGGATCTCATCAGATTACGATAGCTTCGGACTGAGTTAGGGATGCTGCACTCGTTTTTAGTTATTACATATTATAAATTAAAAAATTCAGAGTAAATACAAGTACTTAGGTAACTTTTTTAAACCAACTATGTAACCTAACATATAAGTATAACATAAGCTTGTGTTATACAACTGTTGTCTCACAGCGAAACTAGAAGGTATTCTTATGTAGGTATACTAAAATTTTATTAGGTAGGTACGTCAGTGGCTCTATAGCCTAGGCCATTTCAGAAAGTTATTAAGTATGTGTAATGTTTCCCTTTGTTATATCATTTTGTTTTAGTTTGACAGTAGTACCTAGCTCCGGTCGCCCGCAGTTTGTTGCAGATTTCTTTTGACTTAGTTCACAAAAACTGTGATAATTCGAAAAAGGTGTGACCTCATGTGTCCGTCTCTACGGTACCTACAATAGCGAATGATAGGATTCTAAGATACTTTGATTACTTTCTAAATCATTACCTTTCTGTCGTCGTAGCTACAACTCGGATCGGCGGTAGGTAGGTGGTAGATACCGTGGAGAAATAAATGACATCTTTCGTGTTTACGGGCTCAATTACTTCTTTACAAGAGGCACCCAGTTCGAATTAGGGTAGGTATCTAGATACTTTTGTGACGAACAGCTAGGTACTTAATCTCATATCTCGGCGGTTTAAAAGTGTATTAAAATGTATTTCTATTATATTTATTATGTTATTGTCTAGTGCACATAACACAAATCTTTTATGAGCAAAATGACGTATATTTATCCAACTTACCATTAGCACAAGCCGAACTCTTGGCGAAGGTTGTAGGTATGTACTATGTAGGCTTTTATTTATTATCAAGAAATTACTACGAGATCAATAGATACGCGGATAAAACTTTGGTATGCTGCTTAAGATTTATACTTAAAATAATAAAAAACTCCAACGCTGACTGTTCCACCCATATTCTGCAAAAATCTTTATGTGCCAGCCCTAGAATCGACACAAGGATTTTTTCAGTGACTACCTCCACTATAGAAACACTGATTTAAATCAAACAATGAACTCATTGCTTTATTTAAGAATTACAATTCATTCATAATTTTGGACCATTAATTCGCATGTAGCGCGTCGAATTAATTGTGTTGGGTTTTAGACAAGCGTAATTTTTTATAGCCTTCCTTTCATATTATTTTCGTTTCTTTTATTATTTAATGTAAGCACATACTCGAAATAAATTTATTTTTTCAGTAGGTATAGGTAAAGTTACGTTTTAACACCTGAAACCCCAAAACCTTTTTTTTCCGCTACGCAATGAAACTGAACTACGTATTTGACTCTATAAATTAGTTAAAAGATTAGATTTTCTACCATATTGCAATCGCAAACCTTTTGTTTGAGAAAGCCTTGTCGAATTGGGGACTTATTTGATTATAATAGGTTTAATACCAAGGTAGTTTGGTATAACAACCGCTATTGTTCTTTTTGAACAAATTGACCCCACGCTTATTTTGAGTCTAGACGCGGGCAGAATTTTCATCTGCGTAACGCTTCGATAGCTCATTATTTAGTGTGCTATCGCTTGACGAATGGAATGGTCGATATAAAGCAGAGAGTACCTACTGCTAGTACTTCTAAGATGTTCTTCCCCAATGCTGCAGACGCATACAGGGGCCTTACTCCCGCCCGACGCGATCGAGAATCAAATCAACTCGATCTCAAGCATTTCGAAACCGATACTAGCGATGAATCGAGCGGTGGCTCAAATTGTAACTAATCAGGATCGAATATAATTATTGTTTATAGCTTGTAACAAATGACCAAATCTATGGTACAATTACAAGTACAAGTACAATTGAAGGATATGTATCAATGCCTGTGATATATTTTTTCTGGTATTTTCTATTGCATAATTCATGAGTTATAGGCCCTCAAAAATTACCATTTCACGTCTCTACGCGCCTTAACGTGAACAACTTACCTGAAATTATGCACAGCAAACTAAGAAACACTTTAGTAGCCACCAGGTACGCACACAAAATTATAAAAGCTGTAGACGAAAGGAACAAGGGATACCTAAGTAAATAAATATGTTAATGTAACATTTATTAGAAATAAGCTTCATAAGAAAATACTATAAGAGTGCGTAGGTAAGTTAGTAGAAATGCCACTCTAAAAAGGTAATGTAGAAAGTAGAAATAATAATTGTATTAAAGCTGTATATTACTTGTGAGAGCTGTAACACGTTGTAGCTGTACCTAAGATAAGAAAAATAAAGAAATGTGTAAAAACTTAATAACCTATCCAAAAACAAAACCTTCCCATTTCGACTCTTCCCCCTCCCTAGTTATAAGAAAGACAACATGAATTAAAGAAAAGATCTGAAAAGTAGTAGTAGGAAAATAGACTAGAACTCCTAAGATAAATTACGACAGGCGTGCAACCGAGAACTGTGGGGTAGCATGCGACCATTGACAACGATAAATCGGGCCTTTTATCGATATTTTCTTAGAATTTGGTACTTACAGTTTGTATTTTTTTAAGAATATGGAACCTTTGGTTCTGTGGGCTAAATCATGGTATCATGGACAAAAATAAAACAGGGGAAAGACGGAAAGGTGACGGGGAAAGATCAAAGTATTTTCTAAAATCGTTTAAGAGAATGACATACATTCTTGTTTTAATACTAGTCTATGGAAATCAATGCCATGAAAACAAAATAACAGACTCAAGCGTCAAAACGCCTAAGGAAGCAAAGACAAGACAAATATTTTGATTTTTGTATTTCAATCTTACCCCACCGGGGGAAGATCGAAGTGGATGTTCTCAAACATTTCTGAGCGATTGTTTAAAGTAAAATTGATAATAAAAGTTAAAGGCAAAATCAGCAACTAACAAAAAATCTGATTATGTTACATTTGTCATATTTAGTAGCACAATATTTTTCCAAGTATCTTACTCGAAAATTGATATGTTCATCTTACCCCATCAAAATGTAATGGGTAAAGATAGAAAATTGTGTCAATTCCTACAATACGAGTAATGGCAAAAAGTCTAGTTCCTAACTCAAACGTAAATAAAAAGTAATTATTAAGTATCCAAAAGAATCAGTTGTACCTAGCTTTTAATGAAAGTAACAGGATGCGGGGTAAGACAAAAATACTTGAAAAAACACAAAAAAAGTCAGATTGTACAATTTTGTAAAAAAAAAACATGTTTCTGTGCAATAACCTTCAAGCATTGACTATGGCATAGGAGAAAATTAAATGGCGGCTTACACAGTGCTACAAACACTTAAAAAACTCTGCTAGATGTAGCGTTATTGTTGAATTTCTGTCTTACCCCGTTTTTCATCTTCCCCCCACTTACCCTACCTAATTCTCATCATCTGACTGCTGTCATCTGACTGCTGTCCGCGTCGAGTATGTATCACTGCGGCGAGACTGGCCGACGCCCGCGGCTTCGGGTTCTGAGTGCGTATGGGTTTCTATTTTATTGGAACAAAATAAGTACCTAAATATTGCATGTTTGTATACTGTGCAAGGGGCGGGTCACAGTGACGCAATTCGTGCATTTTTGGATATCACTAGTGATTTAATGACGGAAAGACCCAATGATATATTTTTGATTACCGGCGATTTTAATATTTCTAAAGCAAATTGGGTTGACACTGAGTCAAATCATTCCAACTTAATAACTAATGGAGATTTCTGTAGTCAATTGTTAAGTGATTTTTTATCTTTTTCAGACACAAAACAATTTAATAATGTTCGTAATGTAAACAATCGTATACTGGATTTAATAATAAGCAATACGGATTGTCGAGTTGAAGGTTGTCAATCACCTTTATTAGCGGAGGATTCACATCATAGGTCCCTTATTTTGGAAATATCAGTTGTAAACATACAATATATAAAAACAAAGTTTTCGAGTACTTATAATTTTTGTGGAGCTAATTATGAGGATTTGAACGAAGAATTACTAAAAATTAACTGGCGTGATACCCTGGGTTCCTTATCGTTGGATACTGGTATAGATGTTTTTTATAATATCTTAAATAACTTAATATCACTTTATGTACCCTTTCGTACTGTTAAATCTTCTTGTTCTTCTCCCATATGGTACACAAAGGCTTTAAAAAAGGTTTTGGCTGAAAAAAGAAAGTACCATAGGCTATGGAAAAGTTATAATAATCCATTAGATTATGAAAGTTTTAAGATACTTAGAAAACGGGCAAAATTATTGGAAAACGAATGCTATAAAAATTACATTGAATTCTCTGAACATAATATTAAGATGAATTCTAGGTATTTTTGGACTTTTGTTAAAAATATAAAATCGACAAACAAATTACCTCAAACTATGTACTATAAAGGTTGTGCTGCAACTGAAGGGGAAGAAATTTGTAATTTATTTAATGAACATTTTCGCTTAGTTTTTGAACCGGCTGATTCAAACTTATTACCTGAACACTTAGACCCCCCTCAGAATGCTCCAATTGACATAAGCACTATAGAAATAACCCAAAGCGTTGTTCTGAAATATTTAAAGTCTGTCAATGTAAATAAAGGGGCTGGCCCTGATGGAGTACATCCGTTGCTTATAAGTAAGTGTTCTTCCGCGTTGGCTTTACCTCTAACAATTTTATATAATAAATCATTAAAGGAAGGAATAGTCCCAACTATTTGGAAAACAGCATGGATTACCCCTGTTCCTAAAGGTACAGCTAGCCCAGACATTGAGAAGTACCGTGGCATATCCAAATTATGCCAATTCGGTAAAATTATGGAAAAAATTGTTACAGATCAAATTTTTCAATGTGTTAGAACTGTAATAAATCCTAACCAACATGGTTTCTATCCAGGTCGCAGTGTGGAGAGTAATCTCCTTATCTTCACTGAACTAATATTAAATGCAATGAACAATAATCACCAATTAGACGCAATTTACACTGATTTTGCCAAATGTTTTGATAAAATTTGTCACTATACCTTAATGACTAAGCTTTGGAACCTTGGAATACACGGTGATTTGTTCCGATGGATTAAATCCTACATACACAATAGAAGCCAGGCAGTGGTTGTTAGCGGATATTTATCACAATATGAAACCATAAGTTCTGGAGTTCCCCAAGGTTCACACTTGGGACCCTTATTGTTCAACTTATACATTAACGACATTAATAATTTTGTTCAGGGATCAAATCTCTTACTTTATGCTGACGACACAAAAATTTTTAGAATAATAAAAACTGTAGAGGACTGCGAAGCTTTACAACGTGATTTATTTAAGTTTGAAAGGTATTGCCAAGACAATAAAATGTACTTAAATTTGGATAAATGTCATGTTATTAGTTATAGTCGAAAACTAAATACAATCACGCATGATTATAATCTTTGTGGTAAAAAAATTTCTAGAGTAACACAGATTCGTGACCTGGGTGTCATCATGGACTCCAAACTTACATTTATCCCTCACATAGACTTTAGTACTAATAAGGCTTATAAACAACTAGGATTTATTTTGAGGATAGGCAAGCCTTTTAAACACTCCTTGACTTACAAAGTCTTATACAATAGTTTTGTTCGTCCTAATTTAGAATTTGCTTGTACTGTCTGGCATCCCTTCTTTAGGTCTCATATTGATAGAATTGAAATCATCCAAAAAAAGTTTATTAAATCTCTTGCCTACAGAACAGGTTATTCTTACATAGACTATGAAACCTCTTCTAAGCGATACAACTTAATGTCATTGGAAACCAGACGAAATTATTTTAATGCCATTATGATGTTTAAGATCTTGAATAACATTGTTGATTCTCCCGCATTATTGCAAAATATCTTATTTCGAGTGCCTCGTAGATGTGAGCGACTAAGTGTTAAGAGAGACTTATTTTTTGTAGAAAAAAGCAGAACTTGTTATGCGCAAAACAGCTTTGTTAAAAGAACATGTACCTTTTATAACTGTTATTTGAAGGATATTGATTTGTTTTTAGGCCACTCGCTGGCCTCGTTTAAAGCTTCCCTAGTAAGAACATTGAACTTGTGAAATTTTGTAATCTTTTTTGTATGGGTTTTTTGATATGTTATTTTTTTTTTCTTTTTGTTTTTGTATGCATGGTGATGGGTAATTCATTTGTAATATTTAGGAAACTAAAGGTCTAAATTTGTAAATTTTTTGTAATATTTAGTATTTTGTGTGACTGTTTGTTTCTTATGAATAAATAAATAAATAAATAAAATTCTATCTGTTATGATGCACTTGTAAGCTAACAAAATAGGATAAAATAACAAAATAATATTTATCTTGTTGATTCCAGTTTTTATCGACGGTCGCATGCTGGTATGAAAGGAAACTTGAAAAGAATAAGCTCCGAAATATATCGGAGGTACAAATGTAAAAAAAAAAAAATTTGTTTGTAACAAACTCCTTGCGTCTATTTGGATAAGATTCTCGGCAATGTACACTCTCTACGAGGTCACCATGGAGGACAAACAACTCAAACTGATGACGGACACTTTGCCGATGGGGTAACAGCGTAATACTGTCTGCCTCAGACACATCCCCAGTGGTCGCGAGTTCGATTCCCGCACAATGCAAATAACAAGTTTGTTTGCATTGGTCTGGTCTGGGTGTATTATGTATATGTATGTAATTACGAAAAAAAAAAATTTTTATGCTTATCCGTTGTCTAGTACTTAGTTTAGGGCTAGATTGCGCTATGTGAATATATGTCGAACAATATTGTTATAAAACAAAAACTTTGAAATGTCTTCAATCTCGCTCACTCAATAAAAAATAGGTCCGATATCCGATTTGACTCAAACGTTTATTTTGATTTACAAAAATCAATATCTGCTGTCTACTGAGTCATTATATTTTTTAAAACCAAATAAAACGTAAATACTTCACTACATTGATCACAGTACAGCTGGCATAACAGAGGGGGTGTCGTGTCATGACATCGTAAAAAAAAAACAATTTAAACTTCGTTTGCGGGCAAAGCGCTTTGAAAGATAAATCGTGCTCAGTTTAAGATTGGTTGATTGCGCGAATTGATTGAGGTTATATTTAATTTCAGTCAATGTTTGCGTAAAGATAGGTGCATAATAAAAATAAGTTATTATTTTGTTTGTGCCACTGCGCTAATCTTCGGAACTACTAGACCTTTGTTTGTCTTGCGCAATCTAGAATAAGATTAGCTTCTGGCAATATTGTTTTCAATAATTCAAACATTTAATACAGTATCCATCCATACACATGGGCACCGCTACAATATGCCTCTTACTTAACCAAAAGCTTAAAGAGGTGCTCTTAAAATAGACTAGGGCTGGTGCCCGATTACAAAAGAGGTAGGTACTTTTTGAAACAAGGCTAATTAAAAATGTCCCGTTATCTCAACAAATGTAGGTAGCCTTTCCCCTCACTGGTCATCCTCCGAATGAGCCTGACTGAAGTTTAAGTACATGAAATGTACCTACTGAAAAAATGGCATCGCTATCGCCGTCAGAACTGAAACTAAAACAAATTAAGTATCTATCATTACCAATTTGCTATTGTTTATAAAGGCATTTAAATATTGTCTTTAAATCAATTCATAATTCGATAAATATTAACACCTTACTTCACAGCCATCCCCAACCCCGCCTCACGGATCTTAAAAATCGTGTGAAATTCCTTTCCACACGACACCAATAAACAAACAATTAACTAGGTTTACAATCCCCCGGTTGACCGTGAGAAGTCCCACGCGCGGTCCCTTAGAGAGTCCCTCAGGGACTTGTCGACGACTATGTCACTGCGCACAGCGGGGCGCGTGTAAATCAATCGATTAGGAATGATTTGTTTACAACGGGAGGGGAGGGTCGAACTGAAAGTGATTCGACGTCATTAAGATAGGAATACTTTCTGCTGAAGTAAATGGAACCTTATTAGATGCTCAGAAGATTGTACATAACTTGAGACATCCTTGTTTCTATCTCGTTAGATATGATTTTATATGGTTGGATCAGCGTGGTATCCAAAATCAACAATGTTAGCGGGAAAAACTAGTGTCAGTGCCACACCTTCAACATTCTCTTTCGATATTTCATCGTGAATCGTTTTTTTAAGTACATTATCAAATGTCTTTTACGATATTCATTGAGCCATTTAACACTTGAAACGGTTCAGGGAATTAGTTTTGTACAAAAGCAATACATACCTAACCTCAAGCCTGTATCCCTAAAGGGGTAGGCAGAACACCAGAGGCTATAAAACCATCTGCTGTCACGTTTGACAAATTTGAAGGTATTATTATGATGGAGAGAGACTATTGCAGTGACTATTATAGTGATAAAGACCTGTCTCTACAATATTCAATTTAGCAAGCTAAGCAACCTAGTTAGGCGTTCGGTACGTAGGTTAAGAAAATTACGTCCACTTTTTATGGAGTTTTGTTAAATGAATTTAGCAGAAAGTTAAAAAAGTCGTTTACTAATATTGTGTTTAGTGAGTAAGTGGCTAAAAAATTGCATTGCTTATTGCGTGTTCGATATAATGCCAAAGATAACACGGTTAGTGAAAATAATTCCCCATAATAATAAATAGTGATAATTTCCATCTAAGTTTTCAAGTCGCGAAAGATTATAAGCAGTTAAAATTTCTATTTATTAAAATAATATCACAATTCAACTTAGGCTGTTACTACAACAATCGATCGACGGACCAATGGAACAGTCGAGGTCGGTCGATCATCGATCGACGAACACCCTACCTACTGATAGTAGCCCGCTTTAATGTAGTTGACTCTACAATGTTGTTGTAGGTGAATTTGCTATGCTATAAACAACGTGTATTGCAATAGTTACGCAAGAGCCTTGAAGAAGATGTTTGCAGTCCTGGAACCAGAAGCGAGCGAATAGAGAGCGAGCGAGGAGTCCCCAGACAATCACACCAACTACATGGCCCCAAAGTAGGCATAGCTTGTGATGGGATACCATGTAGCGGACTAGGGGGTACTTAGAATACAAATACATAAATAGATAAACACCCAGACACGGAACATTTTTTTTTCTTTTTCCGTGCAGGGATCGAACCAGCGTCTGAGGCAGACAGGTTGACCCCATCGCCAAACTAGTCGTCATAGTCAAATTTTATTGATTCATCATCATCATCGGCCTGGTGACGGCCACAGCTGGACTTGAGGCTCCCCCATAAGCTTCTCCACGTTGCTCTTTCCCGCGCCGTCCTCATTTTATTGATTAGCTTCTAATTTTACCCAAAGCAGCGGCTCACTATGGTAAGTTGAGATTTTCTTCACCGAAAAAACGTTTCGCCGAAAATTAAAATTTAATTAAATCACTCTTAGTAGCATGTCTTAATGTAAGTTAGGTTAGGATATATTTTTAACGTTTACTAAAAAATCTTCTTTGTCCATTTCCGAGATATTAAAACCAAACAAAATTTAAATTTTCGACGAAACAAGAGTTCAACGAAGAAAGTTTCGACTTGGATACCATTGCACGCTCCCAAAGCAGACAGACAAACAAACATATCCCTTTATAGGACCTACAGATGGATCGATTAACCTACAGAACTGCGCTATTACTTAATTGATCTAAATCAAAAGATCATTATATCAAATCAATAGCTACTGCCCGCGGCCGGCACGCGCCATCGCCCGTGAGTTCCGGCGTGACGTCTGAACTTTGCCGGATGGTTACACGGACCGTAAACACCTCCGACGCACCGTGAGTTTGTGCTTCCTATGTATGTAACAAGGATGTGATGGATAGGAAGAAATCGTATTTAGGTCAGATGATTATCACTCAGCTAAGTCCAGTTTGAATTATAGATATGTCATCGATGATTGTAAGCGCCGCTATTTAATTTAATTTTCTTATTAAGATTGCAATCTAATTTTAATATACTTATTGAGTTTTTGACGTTTGAGTGACAACTTTGTACCTAATAGTAATGGAGAGCCACTTCAAGAAAATCAGTTAAGTTATAAGCAAACTTACATTGCCTATTAAAAAGTGTTTTATTTAAGGTTTTGTTTTGTTTTATTTCACTGGTTTGTTATAAAATAATGTACACATACCTGCGATCCGAGTTATCACAGTTTTTGCCAATATAGGTACTTGGCGGTGAAACTATCGAATTGAAAATACTTCAAGTGTACCCGAACGGAACAGGGTAGGTATGATACGTACATGAAAAGGTCGATCTGTCGAGAAGAAATTATTTCAAAACTGATTTTACCTAAGTTTTCAACTTTTATGTACCGTAACTTAATAGCTAAGGCCCTTCGTATCTTGAACTCTAGGTACTTAGTAGCCGAAACGTGAAATGGATACAATACAATATAAAAAACTGACTAAAAGTCTGTATAATATACTTATCCATTTCGTACTCGTATATGTCTATTTAATTTAGGCATTTCACTGTATAAAATAGCGTAAAATAGTACACTATCAAGGCTGTTAACTCTTGCCTAAGTTGTCAACAGCAAACTATACCTAAGTACGTAAAAAAAAACGAGAGTTAGACAAAATATCTTCCACCTTACCTTCTTAGCTATAGTCCAACGTTATTGGGTTATAGAGTTAGGATGGGAGTCAGCGTATCCGTCGCCCCGCCCTGCGCTCACGCAGCCACCTACTCGCGTCGTCTTTCAGTTACAGGATTTACCGCAGTGCGAGCGGGGTTACCAGTATAGTTTTAAAAGCTTCATAGATCTGTGGTCTGTTTATGAAAGTTTAATTGTGATACGATGTAGAGACAAATTTTTTGTAAGTTTTTGTTTTGCTGGCAGCAATTGAGACTACAAACATTAATTTAGTTAAGTGAGCTTTCGCAGTAAAGCTATGCAATTATTTTAAAGAAGAAACTCACTTTGTTTACTGACGTGAAATCAGAGAGATATTACAAAAAGTGAAGGGTTTTGGAGTTGCAGCTTAACGGTTGTTATTTTGGAATCAAAATGGAATTTATAAAGACCAACTTCTTGGCACAGAATCCTGAGTTGGACAAATTTGAATTTGAAACTGCTTACCTCGAGCAGCCCTACCAAGGGTCTTATGAGAACCAGCCTGTGTATGCTCATGAGTACGAGAGGAACCAGTATGATTGTCAGGAGTGGCAGAACTGGAGTTCAGTGGTGAAAGCGGAGATGGAAGAGTTGGGTGGAACTGCGTCAAGCTATAATGAAGAAGGTACTTATGTTTATTTAGTGCTAAGCCCATGTTTGACTTCAATTTCACCTAATTGTTAATGTTTTTAATAAATTATAACCGTTACAAAATTTGCTTCTCTTTTTTGTAGGTTTTTGAATATCATTTACTTAGTCTCTGCCTACAGTAAAGGGAGACATGTATTTAGGTACCTACTTAAAATATTACGTTATGAAAGATTGACATTTCGATTTGTAAAGTAGGTATAAGTAGATACAGGATGTTTTTTTCAATTTCAGCAATGCATAGGTAGTTTTATTTTAATTGAATATTTAACATTATTTTGAAATCAGCAAAAAACAAAATAATTTGCAGAAGGAACCTGCGTGACAGCAGCAGTCGTAATTTTGTGTTTTAAATATTTGACTTAAATAAAAAAAAAACAACACTTGTTTTAAGTTGTTAAAAACTTTAAAATAATAAGTAAATTAAGTGAAAGGCTCTTTGAAACATATTTCGTTCCCGTATTTAGTAACATCCACCGTGGTGCATTGACTGAGCACATCGGCCAGGATTGAATGATCGTTCCCGGTTCGATCCCCAGTTCGGGCCAAAAATTTTATACGAAATAGTTTTTACCTATAAAAACTTAAACGTATCGCAAAATTAGGTTTGCTGTGCTACGGACGGCGAAACGATTTATAAATTATTTGTTCGGCAAAATTCGCTTAGAAATAATTTCTTTGCGAGTTTGCGTTTGTATTTTAAAATCAACGGGGAGGGTCACATTTCTCTTTGTCCCTTGGTGTACCTAGGTGGCTTCTGTTTCTTTTTTACGTCCTTGTCAAATTATAAAAGTAACAGATATTGTTTTGCTTTATATGTACCCCTATTTAAGGTATCACAATAATTATATTTTTATGGTTTTAGAGGATTTCCTTCAATTGAGCAATTGAGTTCCTGATGTTTCAAATTAAATCAAATTTAATTTCAAAAATAGTTTAGCAGTTAACTCCGCCCTTGGATAAAATGGGTTGCCAACGCCAGGACATTAGTTGCTCTATTGCGTATCTGCTTTGTTACGGTGCCCGTGATAACACTACCTATCATCCACATTTCTTCGAACATAGCGATGTTATTTGATGAAAGAATTAAATAGGCTACCCAATTCAAAGTCTCTTAATAGTTTTTGTAGAGAATCAAAAATCAACCCTGTATATTTTTTTAAATGAATTATAAATAAAATCCCTAGACTATCACAGTAACTACATGGACCCAAACTAAGCAAAGCTTGTGATACCACGTAGCGAACTAGGGAGTACCTTACCAATATGTAGTTTTACCAACCACGAATATGTAGTGTTACCAAGAATATTAATCATCTAAATCCTCAGATAGAAAGAAAAGTGAAACCCCAGTGTACTTATTATTTTTTATATATTTCAAAAGAATTTTCCAAATTTCAATAGATACTCGTATAACTACATGAAATAAAATATACATAAACACTCTCTTAGATATGGCTAGCGACCATCCCTCAGGTAAAATCTGCCACTTATTACAATAAAAAAGTTTGTTTAAAAACGAGGTAATTTAAACGAGTAATTTAAACTTGGTACACCAAAATATACAGGGCATCTCGGAAAAAGTCCTGGAAATAGAATTGTTTTTGAATGCTGAGCATATAGACATACTATGTATAACAGAACATTTTTTATTAGAACACCAATTAACTTTAAATTTTGCTCAGCACCAAGTTGCTAGTTCGTTCAATAGAAAGACAGCAATACATGGTGGCTCTTTAATAATATTAAATAAATCTTTAAAATTTAAGGAACGTAAGGACATAGTGAGCCTATCTATTGAACAAACTATTGAAATATCCTGTGTAGAATTGACAAATTTTATAATTGTTTGCATATATAGACCCCCTAAATCAAACTATGATAGTTTTGAACTAGCTTTGGAAGAATTATTGGGTAAATTAAGTAATTTAAATAAGAAAATATTTGTCTGTGGGGACTTTAATGTTGACTTGTTAGAAAACTCAACCTTGAGTAAAAAGTTAGTAAATTTATTTAAATGTCACAATCTTATTAACCTGTTTCTACAACCAACTAGGGTAATAAAGACCACTGCAACTTGTCTAGATAATGTGTATTCTGATGCAATTCCAGTATATTCATCAGTAATAAATAAACTAAGCTCTGATCACAGCGGTCAGTTGGTTACATTTAAATACTCAAAAGAAAAACAGGTTAATAAGAGTAGAAATGGTTGTTCCAGTCAATGACAAACGTTTGGAGAGATTTCGATGTGGTCTAATCAACAATATACCTACTATAGCCCACTCCAATAATGTAAATTTACAATACAGTAACTTAAGTAGATTAATAAATAAACAACATGACAGTGTATTTATTCCGAAAAAGATCTCTCTAAACCAGTGTAAATCATTCAGTGATTGGGCTGCCACAGGTACACATATCAGTAGAAAGCACCTATATGATCTCTATCATGAGAAATCATATAACAAAAATGACACCTTTTGCAACTATGTCAGAACTTACTCAAAGTTATTTAAAAAAGTTTGTGCCGCAGCCGAATCAATCTATCTAGGTAATAAGATTAAAAATAGTGCTAATAAGACTAAAACTACTTGGAATATAATTAATAAGGAAACTGGGAAAGTTAAGAATCGCAATAGTGAGTTTAAGCTTGTTATTGACAATACAATAATTAAAGCAGATGAAAATGTTGCGACAGCATTTGAGAGCTGTTTTGCTGACATTCCAGTTTCAACTACTAAATCATTAAGCTCATCACCTGTGGCGGCTGAATCATTGCTCAAAAATCATGTGAGTGAGTGCAAGGTGTCTTTCAAGTTCCAACCAATAGACACCGGGGATATTATTAAAACATTTAAGACAATTGATATTAAAAAGACAACTGATCTGTGGGGCATATCTGTTGAAATATTAAATTCTATTATAGATGTAATAGCTCCTTGCCTTGTTGAAATATTTAACAACTGTATTATTAGTGGGGAGTTTCCTGATTTAATGAAGCATAGTAAGGTTATACCTTTATTTAAGTCGGGTAGCACTACAGACCCTACTAATTTTAGACCAATTTCAATTCTAACTACCTACTTGTAGTAAAATTTTTGAAAAAAATATTCTTAATCAACTCTTGGCCCATTTCACCTATAACAATTTACTTCATAATAAACAATTTGGATTTACAAAGGGCCGTTCAACAACTGATGCTGGTGTTGAACTATTTGAAATA
This sequence comes from Stenoptilia bipunctidactyla, assembly GCA_944452665.1. NCBI lineage: Eukaryota > Metazoa > Arthropoda > Insecta > Lepidoptera > Pterophoridae > Stenoptilia > Stenoptilia bipunctidactyla. The sequence goes on along the minus strand of OX101735.1, from coordinate 3,227,252 downwards.
ATCACTGGTGCCTGGGAGAGGTCGGAGGATGCCCTAGGTGTATTTTGTGACCTATCTAAGGCATTTGACTGTGTTCAGCATGACACTCTCATCAGGAAACTCCACCACTATGGCATCAAAGGCACTGACCTTAAACTTTTGAATTCATATCTAAGTGATAGAATTCAGAAGGTTGAGGTTAACCGAAAAAGGTCGGCTGGGTCGGTTGTGAGAATGGGAGTGCCTCAAGGATCAATTCTGGGCCCATTTCTGTTTCTAGTCTATATAAATGATCTACCCTATATGGTAGGCAATAATCATGAGATTGTATTGTTTGCTGACATCATTAATTTTTAAAATGATAAGACAGAAAATAAACTACGACGATGTAAACAATGCTCTCGCAAATGTTGTTCAGTGGTTCAATATAAATAATCTAGCGTTCAGTGATAAAAAAACTAAATGTATAAAATTCTCTGCACCAAATGTAAAACAAGTTGAGTCTGATCTGCGGCTTAATGGGAACAGATTAAATCTAGTAGATAACTCTGTTTTTCTTGGAATTACCTTAGATTCTAAATTGCAATAGGGCGCCCATATCTCACAACTAGCGAGTAGACTTAGTTCTGCAGCGTTCGCGGTAAAGAAAATTCGCTCATTGACTGATGTTTATACAGCAAAGCTGGTATATTTTAGTTATTTTCATAGTATAATGTCCTATGGCATCCTACTTTGGGGCAATGCCGCAGATATTGACACGATATTTACACTGCAGAAAAGGGCTATTCGTGGAATGTATAAACTTGGAAACAGAGAATCTCTTCAAGAAAAGTTTAAAGAGATTGGTATCTTGACCCTTGCATCACAATATATTTATGAAAACATTATGTATTTATAAGAATAGTAATAAATTTAAAACTAGGAAAGATAATCATGATAAAAATTACTCTGTAAGGACTAGGAACGACCATAAGTTAGCGTTTCCTAAATTAAGGCTGGCTAAAAGCAGCAAATCATTTATTGGAATGTCAATACGTATATATAACAAAATTCCGAAGTCAATTCAATCCCTGCCATTCAATAAATTTAAATCAATCATTAAAAACACTCAATCTCGAAAAGCTTATTATAAAACTAAAGATTACTTAGATGATAAAAAGGCATGGGATTAAGCACAACAGGATATTTCTAAAAGTTTCTAATTACTTAGTAATTTTGTTTACGGCTTGGCTGTGCAGTATATGTATGACATGCTGGTGACTGTCCCACTCACTTATTTTCTTGTCAAGACATCAGCAAGAACGTCATGCTCCCTCAGGCGGCATGGCTAGTGGTAGGGTCGGGTATCGGGTCACCCTCTTCCCTAAAATATGGTTGAGGAGGGTGATGGCTGGTGCTTGCGTTAACTCGTGAACGGGTGCTGCTAGCGGTGCCAGGTCGTTTTGCTAATGATACTATGACTATTTTATTCCATTCTTGTTCAAATACTCTGGTCCCAGTATGTCATGTTCGTATTGTGCATCCATAGCTAATTGCATCTGCTATGAAAGCAATTTGGTTGTGGCATGACATTGGCTCTCACAATTAGCTGTCTTGTGTTTGTTTTTTTTTCATGTCACTGTCAATTTGTACTGTACCTATTTGTATTAATTTGATAATTCTGACTGAAAAAGAGTGCCAAGAGTTTTTTTCCGCCGGCTTTTTTTGTCTCTTGGTCTACTGTAATATCTTATTTAACAACTATCAACAACTAGTTAAAGCCGAAGTATGTGATGACTGACTTCATCAAGTGCTTTGTGAAATTCCTAAGATGAATAAAACTTTTTGAATTTTGAATTTTTGAATTTTGAGGCATACCTCGACAAATACATAGATAAACAATCACCTAACGAAGATCAATCATTTACGATGCATAAATTCAAACAAAACGGCAATAAAAACCACCTGCGCGTTTGAGCTGCGCGCGGGCAAACATATACAAAGGACGTGGTTATAAAGTTGTCCATAAACCTCGGTGGCGCCCCCTGGCGACATCTGATTGTCGTCAACACAGGTGTTTATATTGGGACCTTTAGATTAGCTTACACATTTTCATGATTTATGCTATCGGTATCACTGTAGTGGCAGCTACCTTATTACAATTTAGATTGGATTCATCGGATATATTATAGTTTATAGTGTGTCCCCTCATGTAGAAATAGAACTTTACGAGAGTACCTAACTATGCACAATTTTATTGTTGAAAATACCCCATATGGGGGTCAGTTCCGAAACCCTGCCATTCTGCAGCCACTTTTATTTTTACTTTAGCAAAATTCACCTTCATTTTTAAAACAATGGCTGTTTATTAAATAAATAAAATAAAACCTTTAAAAGCTTAGCTAAATTTTCCACGACGGCTTTTTTTTTCCAGAGCTGCACTCGCCCTCAGTGAGCCGTAAGGAGCGGACCGCGTTCACGAAGGCGCAGATTCGAAGCCTGGAAGCCGAGTTCTGTCGCGCGAACTACCTGACGCGCCTGCGACGCTACGAGATCGCAGTGGCGTTGCATCTCAGTGAGAGACAGGTAGGTAACTAAATAGTCTCTAATATCCGTATTAATAAATCGCTGTAGTCTCGAGCGTTAGAATTGAACTACGGTATATCCTGCCTGTCGTAAGAGCCAGACTAAAAGATTTAGATGTAAAATGACGTACAAGCAGTCACAGAGATGGCGAACAACAAGAAAAAAAGGAAAGAAATAAGCGGCAGAGCCAAGAAGTGGTGAACACCGAAAGAGTTCCGGTGCGTTCCACGCGAGATCCCGGAGCTCTTTTCCAAGTAGAGGAAGGCCATCGGGGGGGTTTTAGTGGGTAAAAATCCCACATAAGCCTGCATCCAACCCCAGGATGTCGGGTATCTTCGGAAGATTTTCCCCTCGTCAACAAAAAAAAAAAGGCCCTTTTGACAGCGTTGTGATTACCGAAATCAGGCGTAACCACCAACGCGCTGTGTCACGCCTGTCCACGCGCATGGCATGCGTGACGAAATTTCGCTAGTAAGAGTAATGTTAACTTTGAGGTGGCGCGGCCAGAGAGCCCTGCTTCGCGGCCGGACCACATAAATTGTTAATTATAAAGTTATCTGTTGAGGTACTGCAAAATACATATATTCCGATGAAAGTAGACTGTAAGGTAGCTATTATTTCGAACTATAGCATCTGGGTACTAAACTGTGGTCCGGCCACAGAAGAACACACGTTTTTACCTTATTATTTTTTATTGTTTATACTGACTTTCAATTTAATTGTGATTTATTATTGTCTTGTAGATTTAATTTAAATTTAACCGATTCATTGCGTGTGGCGTTATGCACGAATGTGTGTCATTTTGAAATCGGTGGTAACTCTTTCTAATCAAATTAGGGATTTTTTACCGAGAACCAAACTATTCTTATTTTTCACGTATATATTAAGCTCGTAGCCGCCGGTTCTGGAATAAGTAAGATTTTTTTTTAAATAGGGGTCGCCAACCTTTTTGAAAGTTGCGTTATTTGATACTAGCTGCTGCCCGCGACGTCGTCTGCGTGAACGCTATGCAGCACCAAACGCACCTACGATTATAACAATGCTAGCGTGATAATATGTAGCCTATATGTTGACCCGACTTCTTAACTATCTTCATGCCAAATTTGAAGTAAATCCATGCAGTACTTTTTGAGTTTATCCCGGAAAGACAAACAGACAAACAGACAAAAATTCTAAAAACTATATTTTTTGTTTCTGTTTCGATTGTAGATCATACCCCAAGTATTCTTTTAAAAAAATATTCAATGTACAGTTTTGACTTTCCTACCATTTTATTATATGTATACATTAAATCATCATAATATAATATTATTATGATAATAAATTATAAATTTATTACATACAGAGTAAACTTTAAATAACGTCACTTAATTAAACGACTAACTCCCTAAAGCGAAATCGCTCTGACTATGTTGGTTTAGCTTATCTCCAATAAAATTATTATACACCCATTCTTTTTATCAAAATTATTCACGTAAGAAAAATACGTTTGCGTCAACGTTATAGGTAAGTAGGTAATTAATCAATAACCTGGCTTAAAGCATTAACAGACGATCGAACTTGGTACGGGCCGGACAGCGGACTTGGTACCTATGGCGTACCAAATCCCTGGTCACAACAGACGGCCGGATCTCGCAGTAACCGCGTGGCTTGTACACAATTCAGACGTCATGCCTCCGACGTTATCCAATATTACAAAATTAACTCTCATATTCTCTATTTTTTTTACATCATTTGTAGTGATACTTTTATCAAATCTTGAATAACAATACCGAAGAATCTCAAGCGCCTGATTACGAGCATCTCTGTTGCAATAAAATTAATGTGATGTATCCCACAAGCATGGAAAGTCTTTATATAGTGCCAAAACATCGACAAGAACTTCGCGTTCTGTTAAAATTTCCAACATAGGTAATTATAAGTAAAATTGTTACTAACAGAATAATGGATTATCAATATTATCATGGTCTGAAATAAATGATTCTATTATTATAATAAGTAAGCCCACATTTTGTAAATTATAACAAATCAAAAATACCTAAATGGAGTACGACCTCTTTAGAATTCGAGGATTTTGGAAATAATCAAAGATGAATAAACCTGAACTAGTATACCGCGGCCATAACTTTGCCAGGACATATTTTCTAAACATTGTGAAAATTTTACTAATTCACTCTTCCTTTAACAAAAAGAACTAGATTTCTCAGTCAGTGGTTATTTATGTTATGAGAGGAAAGGTTTTTTTTTCCGCCAAAGAAATTATTCACCCAGCGAATGCATTACGCACAACCAGCGTTGATCCTGACAATATGGGACTCTCACGAGTGAGCATACCCTCTAAACACCGCTTTCGCCTTGTGAAGGCCAATTGATCGCCGTCGTCTATCGAGGCGAAAACCACTTGGGAAAAAGGTTCCGCCAAAGGATCATGTGGTTGACCTTCTTTAATGATATATGTAAATGGGATGATGATAGAAGTCTGTGCAAATAAAAATAATGTGTACTTACTTGCAGGTGAAGGTGTGGTTCCAGAACCGTCGCATGAAATGGAAGAGAACCAAGGGCACGTCGAAGCACGGTAAAAGAAAAGACAATGAAATCAACGTGTAGCAGATAACTGAACTATTGAACTCAAGAAACCGTACCTATATGTACACACGGTTGTTTTTTAGTCACTAGCTAAATTTAAAAGTTATTTTCTTTGATACGATATAAACGAACACTATTTATTTATTTTAGTAGCGCACTGCACAAAAAAAATTAAATGTTGCACCTATAAACTGTCTTACAAACAGTCCCTGTTGATGAACACAGCTACTACGACGCGTCATTTCATTGATAATACTACGTAGTAGCACTACAAGATGTTTTGTAGTAGAGCGTAGTCGTCTTTATTTAAATTATATTCATCCATAGTTTACAGTGACCATGCTTCGCTGTGTAAACGAATTTATTAATTTCTTTGTAAAAAAACACATACTTTTGTTGCAAAAATCGTTTCTATAAATGATACTGTGGAAAAAAATTTGGCCGGTGACTAAAAAACATGCCTGTATTCCTTATTGATAGGTTTTGCAAAATGAAAACTATCTATGCTTTGAAATCATAAATGCAATAAATTGGTCATAAGTCACTCAAAACTTTTAAATCAAAATATAAATTACTAAATATTTCTGACCCTCACACAACATTATCTAGCCCAAATTAAGTTTCTTGTGAAAGAACTTGTGTTATGTTTCTTAAAGAACTTGTGTTATGGATACTAGATAACTGATATACTTAAGAAATATATAAAAAAAAGACGTCAAAGTTGAATAAATCAAAAAATCAGTTTTTTTTTAATGGCAAACAAAAAAAGATTATGAAACAGCTCAAATTTCATACTAATTTATAAATGAGCTTATTATGGGAAGCCCCTTAGAGACTTAAATAGCAATTAATATTATTTTCTTCACATTAGCAAACATGAATATTTTTATCTTACATGGACTTGTCAAAGAAAACAACTCAGCAGGAGATAAAGATATGTTTATTAGACAAATTCATATCTCTGGCACAAAGCGACAGAGCAATAAAACTAAAAAAATATTATATTGTATACTAACACACTATCTTTGGAAGAAACAAAGTTCCGGGCTATGGTTCATTCAAATTTTGTTCAACACCCATCCTCCATTCAGCAAAGAAATAACATATTTAATCAACAAATTTCGAGGAAACTTCCAAATAGTCTAAAATACTAGCAATTATTTAATCGTAACATTGAAATCTGTTAAGGCGACTGTCACTTTAAGTATCAAATCAGATCACTTTTCTGTCCCTGAAGTTGTGTGAAAGCGCCCTAACAAACATAATATTTGTTTCTGTACAACACCTAATAATAATATTGGACCGTCTACAAATTTGGACCAAAAATAAAATACTAGTAATCTTCAACAATAGATAATATAACATACATCTCAAATATGAGCGCTTTTTTATAATTTATTACAAAAATGTTCATACACTTTATTTTTTTTTCGGTGTAAGTATATACAGAGTGCGGGTTTTAGATCAAATTTTCAACTGTCAGGCACAAAGTAATCACTTTTTAAACTTTTTTGAATACTGGGAGTTTATTATGTATGTCTGCATGTTTCAAACAAAAAAATCTAATCTCTCCAAATCTATTTTGTACCAAAATGTTAACATATTTGATGGGTTGATTACACAAGTGTATGTATGTATATAGTTAATGTAAAATTATTAATCCCATTGTTATTTAATAATTGAAGTAATTAGTATGTGTACCTATGTACTGTATACACCCTGTTTTGTAGTTGTTATTGATGAAATTAAAATAAACAAGTAGTTTTTTATGTATGTATACACCTTTTTTTGGGGTTTAACTTATGCATTTAAATAAATATGTTTAACTCTATGGGAAAATGAAAATAGGGAGTGCAATGATGTTTAGGTACAATTACCTTACAAATTAGATATAAGTTTATATGCATGTAACATGATTAAAATTATGTTCGATATTTTAAAATATAGTTTTATTTATTCTTCAATATTTTAAAGACACTTAAGAATTTACCATTACTTCCTTATTTTAGAAATGTTTGCTAACATTGTCGTAACAAAACAAGTGGCAATTCTTTAACAAAAATTTTGTAGCCTAGGTGTTGACGGGCAAAGGGTATATAATGGTAAACACTCAAAATTGTGAACAGTTTCTATAATACATTTATACGTGGACCACAAATAGTGTAGATCAAAATTGCCTTTCTTAATTATCCTGATTAATTTAAATACAATGGAAAAATATGTTTCGTGATATTTTTACTATTTTCTAAGCTTACATCTATACATTTTATACATAACATTGTCTAAGTTCACACAAATGATACGAGGTTCAAAATAAAGTGGGGCTTTTAATTATGTTTAAAATAAATTATAAATGCATATTGAGCCTGACTAGACAATTTTGAATAATCAATTTCATATTATGAAAATACTAATTTTAGCATCTTGTTGGCTAAAAATATTTGTGAAGTTTTTGTAGAAATAAATTAATTTTATTATTACAATCAATAACATTTTTGGAACATATTGTTAGTGTTAATGTCAGCAGAATTAAATGTGAACAATCATGAAAATATTATGTTTAAAAATTTGGGTGATCGTATCATTTGTATACTTAAATAAAAAACCTAATAAATCCAAGTAATCAATATATTTAACACATTCCTTGTCACCAATTTGTCACAGCTCAACTCAACATTCCTACACTAATATATACACAGTATATATATAATTATATTAAGGCTCATCCGGTGCTATATTGCATTTCACCACAATCACTTTAGCATCACTTTTTTCACAACACAACATTCAATTATCCGAGGCAAGTCTCTCACTAAGCAATAAGAAAATATGTATTTTGATATAATAATTTAAATGGTTTAAAGTCTTTTGTGACTACATAACATAGAGACCGATATGTGAAGGAAGGAGGTGCTTGAAATCTTAAAGTTTCAACGCTTGTCCGCAATATCTTACTCGTTTTTATGTTTAGTAGTCACATTGGGTTGTCACTTCTTGACAACCACTAGGATAACACTTCGTTATGGCTTCGGGCCATCGCTGGTGGCTTGAGTCGGTGCTGAGGTGATAGGAACCACTACCGTTTGTGGTAAGCTAGTCATTATTGTCTGCGGGATAACAGTCAATGATTTCGGGATTTTTGGCATTATCATGTTTGACGACATCACAGGCAGGTTGGATGTGAACACAGTCTCGTTGGTTATGGAGACCGCGGGGCCAAGCTGCGGTATTTTAATTGGCGTTGAAGTTACCAGCAACGATGAATTCGTCACGATTGGTGAGGAAATAGTTTGTGAGGTTATTGTGGCAGTTTTAGGTAGGATTGGAGCTATGGTGATGTTCTTCAAGCCAACATTCTTGAGTATTGTCGCTGCGTTTGAGCTTATTTGACTCAGCTCCGGCATTTCTTTCTTTTCTTGACTTTCTTTATCATTTAGTATATTTTGTACGACTGTGCCTCCATTTCCAAGCATGGATGATGTTTGTATTTCGGTGACCACGGTGGTGTCATCGCAGCTTTTCTTGGTTTTATCGCCATCTTGAATTTGCTGGAGTTTCTCCCGCCGCATGATGCACATTTTGTTGTAATCTTGTAAAGTGATGTGATATCTTTTTCCGGAAGACATCACTTGTACTAAAGATGGTAGTTTTCGACCATCAACGGCAACTTGAGTGGGTTCGCGAGCGATTTTCGCAAGGTTTTCCTGCAAAAAAAGACAAGATACTGTAAGTTTACTGAAGTACATTTCACTTTACACCTTTTGTAAGTTTTAAAACTGTTATACTCTTAAAATTTGTGTAAGTATATTTATTTTAAGTGTCTACATCTTATACAAATATTATTAAATTTATTGACTAATCCTGTGCCTGAGTTATAAACTAAACATTAAAAGTAAAAGTCTGCAGGATTGGAACTTGTTATACTCATTTCTGTATGCTTCCTTTTTTACAAATACTTTTAAAATAAGAATAGGGAAGTAATACTTACTGGAGTGATGGGCATCAAGGTAGGTCTCCACGGTTTGCTAGTAGGTTTTTGTTTCTTTGGAGTGTCAGATTTAGGAAAATCTTTCTTTTCCTTAAATAATTCAATCTTAGGCGGAGGCGGCAGTGGTGCCGAAGCAACTTCTATAGGATCTGAGGCAGTAACACCTTTCACTAACTTTTGTATATTATGAAGCACAGTATGCATTGTCTTACGACTTGAATTGGGAGTATTAATTGCTATCAACTCTGGAGGCAACGGTTTCGATTTAGGTTTGTCAACTTTAGCTGGCTTCGGTTTGGGCGGCGGAGCAACAAACTTCTTGGCTTCTTTATCTTCTGTATTATTAGTCTTCAGTAAACTTTTACCATTTACGGACGGCTTTTTCCTGAATTCTATTAAGCTGATCGCAGGTTCATGTCTTCGTGGCGGCTCGTATGGCACATTGTCGTACGCGCGTAAACGAGCTTGCACGGAATCACTATAGTTAATCGCATGCGGTGTGGCATTATGTGACAATATTAAATCCCCACTTCTAAAGTACTTCTCTAACAAAATTAAATGCCTCAGGAAACTTGACTGATTCCCGTACGGTCTCTGAAGTTCAGTCCAAAGTCTTTTAGTTTCTAAATCGTATTGTATCACAGAGTTGCATTTTTCCCAACCTTCCGGGGTCACCCCTTTCACATTATTAAATTCTATGTTGCATTGCAGATTCATCTCCTCTTCGCCTGGGAACAGTTCTCTAACGGATATAGATGGATTCGTTTCCAATCTCTTAACAGGATTTGAGTATTTCGGATCGCCAGTTTTCTTTTCCTTGTCTGTGGCAGGATGATTTTTAGACAACTCGCTCAAGTTCTTCTTGACTTGGGTGAAGCTCTCAGACTGTTGCCATTTGTTTTTCAATGTGTTTATGTCCGCTGGCTTCTTATTTGGTATACTTTCTATTGTACATTCTTCATTCAGGGACAAGTTTCTTAATATAGCCATTGAAGGTTCCTTTGATTTGTCATCATCATCAGACTTTGATCTATCTCTCTGTATAACCATCTGTCCGATCTTCTGTATCTTTTTGGCGTTCTTATCGTGAATCCTCTGCTGTTGCCCAGGCTTGGTAATAGCATTGAGTGTTTTATTAGAGCTCTTCTGTGACTTGTCATAGGTAAGATTTGGTTGGTTATGTATGAACTGCGTTGGATTATTCTGTTTCTGCAGCAAGTACTGTAATTCTGTGTGTTTGTCAACCGTGACGTTGATTTGGGCTTCAATGTCTATCGGGTCTATTTCGGATCCATCGCTCTGAACTTCACTGTGCTTGAGGGCACCGGGCACTGGTATTTTGTTGGAGGAGATGAGACTTTCAATGTCTTCTTCGACATCTTTATTTTCAGCGGCATCGCTGTGAGTCTGCTTGTCTTTCTCTGGTGTGCTGTCGTTGGTTTGTTCCGAGGACTCTCTGTCGCTAGGCTTGTCGGGGTCTGAAGACTTTCTTTGTTTTGACTTGGTGCGCGTTTTCTTGCATTTCTGTTTGTTGACATTGGCTGGGTCTTCAGCGGGAGATTCCTGTTCTGGTGCATTCTCAAGATCCGGCGGGATGTCCACTTTGTGAATCTGTAATAACCTGTTGAGAGAGAAAAGGAATAAATTAGTATTGATTTAATTATTGGCATGAACTATAAATATTTCTAACACATTATAAATTTTACAGATTGATTATAATTATGAGGAAACCGCCAATTCATGGCCGGACTTATTCGCAGAATTAATTATAAGCTATCGTAACTTGAAAGCAATATTTTAAGAGTTTATTGAATATGTATTCATGCATCACATGTGAATCTTTTAGTTTTTGAGGAGTTACGCAAAAAATCTCAAAAGTTGATCTTAACTTTAATTCGCTTCAATTTAATTAGTTTTGGTTAGACAATGTATTACAACTAGGTATTTCTTTATAACACGGTGTGTATATACTTACTTCTTCCTGTATCCCTGTGCTTGGGCATCGCTGTAGCCCGGCTGCAGTAGCACAGAGCAGTAGTAGCGACACAGCTTGCACAGCACGGGCCGCGACGAGAACCGAACCGGGATCCCAGACGATTGCAGGATCGGGTTCAACTCTGTGTAGTTCTGCAATTGGGGGGTTGAATGGTTAGGAGGGTTATGTATATGTTCTAAATAATTCATAGAGTAGAAAAGAAAGACTCTTTTTTTGATTATGGTCTAAGCACGCGTGGTTTAACGCGTGCTTAGACCGTGTCATTTTAGCATCCAGACTACTAGACGCAGACTGAAATTCCATTCGTATACACCACATATTCCAAAAAGTCGAAATATTACTCTTTGACAGTACGGGTCGCCGAGGTTTTCAATGAACTGCCTGCGTGTCTTTCCTTACCAGTAACCACGGTGCACATTGCTTTCAATGACCTATTGGTGCAGCGCAGACGGCACACTTTTTGTTGCCGCAGACTCGATCGCACAAAAAGGTTTTAGTTATTTGTAAAAATCGGTGGTTAACAATTTTTCTTTTTATTCTCAAATTCTCCAACTTGATGTCAATTTGCACCCGAAAGGAGCCGGATACTAGTGCTAATTATTTAGTTTGTAAAACTTTTATACAAAAATTTGTCAAATTATTGTGCGCCGGACTTTTTGCGCGTCGTGTGCGTTGCTGCATATAATTGCATAGGTTCTATTTTCACAGACTAAAAAGTGCATCACGGATAGTCTGTCGTCTGCGCTGCGCCATTAGGAAACTCAACCTTACACCCTACAACACAAGATCAACATTACCTGTTGCAGCAACTGGGCGTGGTGTAGCCGCGGCAGGGCGCGGGTACACAGCGCACAGCGCCTCAGAGGAGCAAGCTGCGCGTGGTGCCGCGCGCAGAGCGGCACCGTGTGCAGCCCGGGGTAGTCCCCGCGGAGACGCACCTACAGAACAGATGGCGGTTAACATACAAACTAAATAGACAGATACAGATATCTTCCATACTGCACTGTGAGCGAAAGAAATACATAGTATGTACCAACAGCTTCTCTTCCCGGGCATACTGTAAAAGCCAGTTGATAGACAGAAGTTTTTTGTGGGCTGAGCCGCTGTCACTGCAATAGTCTCTCCCCATCATTATAGTAACTCCAAATTATGTCATACGTGACATCAGAAGATTTTATAGCCTTAGGTGTTCTATCTACCCCATAAAGTATACAAGCGTGAAGTATATAGATACAGATATGGTAAAAGCTGAAGAGTTTATTCTGTATAATGAGTTTATCTGAGAAAGTCGGATTTGAAAAGCCTTGAATAATTTATATAATCTCACCTTTGTAAAGACGCTCAGATATACACTATAATATTATACAGGGTTATTTTTTATTGCACCCACATCTGTTGAGGGGTTCTATCAAAACGAACAATTTTCACGATGGAACCACCCGTTCAAAAATGGACTGTTTTTGAGTATTTCACTTTTTAGGATTTCACAGTGGACACCTATTTTTTTATTATTCAAGGCTTTTCAAATCCGACTTTCTCAGATAAAAGCATTATTCTCGTTTAAAGTAAAACCAATACGTCGCACATAAAATGCGTCTACTAAAAAAAACCTAGTAACTCATGATAAGGTAATAATAGGATATCACAGACGACGAAGACACGATAATATGTACAGGGTTAATTTTAATTAGCGCATCATCTGTTGCAGGCACCCTCTCCACATAAATCCCTACAAGTAGAGCACTCTGTACTCGATTCTTATCATAATTATGTAATAAAAGTAGTAACTTAATTTTTCCCTAGAATTCCCTATAAATAAATAAAGAATTCACGAATGCTTCACGGCTCGACGACAGTTCGTGAAGTCGTCTATGTCTACCAACCTATTCTGATAGCGCCGTGCGTAAGTCCGTGGTAAGTAGTTATCAGTGTAACCATGCGTTGCGTAATGAATTCTTTAACTTTCGGTTAAGTTTACTCAGTAAATAATTAATATTTATTTTTTATTATTTTATTTTTTCTCTACATGTATTTTCTTAATATATCACGTCTTCGAATTTCGAAAGTGACCCACCAGACACCCTGTATATAAGTATAGATTTTTATGTATAAAATGATACTCATACATTAAACAATACAAAATAAAGCTTTAAAAAGAGATCGAAGAAGATCGGAAGAAGTATAATTCGCGGACCCATTAGCATATTTGGAAAACATTACGCTCGTCGCATCCAAGTACTTAAAGGTCATTTTTGTAAATCTGAAATCGTAGACCGACTTACCAATTTATTGACGCTGGCTCTCATCTTGATCAGCCACTTCCTCTTGATGGAGTGTTCGGCGGGAGACACGCAGCCCTCAGCATGGCAGGTGGCCGAAGGTCGCTCGTTGCGAGGAGTCGTCTCTTCTTCACTGTCCTCTGCCATTGGAGGAGACGGAGGTTGGGGCTTGTTCTGACTGTAGGGGGAAAAAAAAGGTTTAACATAAGTTGAGATACAATTGAAAGAATATTAAAACTAAAAGTAAGTACAAAGGTATCGTTAACGAAATTTCTTTCGTCAGACCCATGAATGGAGAGTTTGGTTAAAATGGAATAGTGCAGTTATCGATAATCATATTAAGTTAATTAAGAAATTACTTTAGAGATAACAGCGAATTCTTTTTAGTTCTTGATGTTGGATTACCCCAGATTATACTAAATAAAATTTAAATGCATTTTTTTTTAAATTTAGATCTGTTCTATCAATAAATTTTAACATGATCTGAGTTCAATCCAGACTGAGCCAGGTTTCTATCTTTAAATAAATAAATATTTATTACGAGAGGATCAATTATTTAAAATAGTTTTATGAAGTATTAACAATTTGATAGTCCAAATTAAATTTCTTAAGAAATTAGCCATGAAAACTAAAACATGTGACTACAAATAATAACTTCATTTATAAAACATACAAAAATCCTTTACCTCTATTCGAACCTCTAGCATAGCAGGTAGGGTAAAGATGCCTATTATGAGCGTTCAGTTTGATTGTGTTTTCTTTTTGAAACAAAAAAGAGGCATCCATTTTGTAAAATTGTTACTTTTCCTAATATGAGATATGCTGGGGTTCGTAATATGAGATACCTATCTCATATTGTTCAGCGCTATGTGAAAATGGATGAACATGCAGAAAATCTTATTAATAAGTTACAATAAAAATGTGATTATAATGACATTAATATTGTTTTTTTTTTGTTGGTTTACCCCTAAAATTTTAAGGAACCCAATATGAGATACTATCTTATATTAGCAACCCCATGTATCTCATAATAGGAAAACATTTGTTTTAGACTACTTTTCTAAGCCATAAAAAAATTGTATCAAATTATAACTTAGCACTAAATAACTTGCACATTTAAAGTACATTAAATTTACTTTCTAAATCTACATTTTAGAAAGCTACAAATGTAACAGTTCGGTTTTTAATATACATAATAGGCATCCTTACCGTGAGGCTTGATAATGAAATACTCAATTCACATGCATGCAGAAAAATACTTATTTTAAATATCGCATAGCAAATATTATTAATAACTGGTAAATAAACCCGAAAAATATACTAAGTCATGCCAGATGGCCAGTGCTCGGTAGCTCAGATGGTAGAGGTTCCGCCGAGCAAGCGGGAGACCCAGTTTCGATTCCTGGCTGTATACATTTAGTATTTTTTTCTAAGCTTCAATAATAATTACAAAAGAGTAACAAAATTTGATATTTGATAGATATTGTTGTAAACACTCAACCTACAAAGTAAAATAGCCGAAAAACTGACAAAATACATCGAGCTACCCTCAACATAACATAATGGCTACATAATGGCGTCTCAACAAAGTTGTTATAGTACCGATTTTTCTTTCATCTACAGGCGTCATCCCTAAACAGCTTCACCAGTCCTTAAAACACTTTCACTAGCTGCTCATACATATCACCTCCTACAAAAAGCTGTACAATCTTAAATACCTACCACATAGTTCGAAAATTCTTGAGTACTGAAACGGGAGCATCTCACCACCACACTCACTACTCCCCACGATCTCACACAAGCTCCCAGTGAATCTGACACTCAAGACACTCTAATACCTAGTTTGCAACCTACCCTGCATCTAGGGTTACCAACTTTTTTTTCTAGAAATAAAGTATATTTAGGTCTGAAAAGAATATCAAACACATGTTTAGAACACATGTTTTATCAGAGCTTCTCGCACAACTTATTAATTTAAGTCTAGCACATAAAGTGTTTAGGATTTATGCTGAAAACAGTAAAGTATAATGTAGTGAAAAACAGTATAATACTGTTTTAAACATTATGGATGGCAACCCTACCTGCATCCAAACACATGAACTGATATGCAACTAACCTAAGCCCGTGCGTATGTATCAGAAAACCGAGAGAAAATAGTTTAATGGAAAATAATAATAATAAAGTAGGTACATACACAGTAGGGTAGTTATCCCCGACCGGCTGGGCCATCTTGGGCGGTCGTTTCTTGTACGAGGGGCAGTTGGCGCGGCGGTCCACGTGTCGATAGCACGCGTCGCACAGACAACTGTCGATCGTCAGCTTCTCTTCGTCTGTAGAAGATAGAACAGGATACCGTTAATAAATTACAGTAGAATCTTGATAACTCGAATGTCAAGGGAAACCAAAAAAAATTCGAGATAGCAAGTTTTCGACTTAACAAGAATTTCGAGATATGAAGAGTTAACTCATCAAATTTCGACATAAAAAGGCACAATTTCATAGCACATTTATTACGACAAATTACATTAGGTAACATAAAATGAGAGTCAAGTACATAATTATGTAACTTAACTTTTTTAAACACAAGTTCGTGACGCTTTTTAAAATTCATCAACCAGCCATTGCTGGCGCGAAAAGAATTGTGTCCCAATGATTTTGAAAATTCTTCGGCCTTTTCGCGTAGTAAAGGCCCAGATACACTTATGTTTTTATCACGACACTGTTTAAACCAGGTGATTAAGCATTCCTCTATGTCGGGAAACTCGGCTAGACGTCGTCTTTTGCTTGATAAATTGCTGGTTGATTCGTATCTTAGCAATATGTCGGCTTCATTCTTAATGATTGTAGATAAAGTGCTTGCTGGTAGTCCATACTGAGCTGCCACGTCTTTTTTCTTCATGCCACTTTTAACCGCATTGATAACGGCAATCTTTTCACGTAAAGTTAAGGTCGTTAGTTTTCTTTTAGTACTCATGTTGTTGCTTGTTAACAGCCAAACAAATACTGACTGAGCCAAGTAACCAAAAGTGACCAAAAATGAAGAAACATAACATCTGTGTTTCTTAGAAATTAGAAATTTTATTGAATGTATTCATTCCTTGCACGTGTGCAAAACAAAAACAATAGGGGCCCCGAGCCCCGAACATTCCTTTTTGATTTTATTGCCACGAGTTTTGAGCTCCGGGAATCCCGAGTAAGAAATCATTATATTTTATGAACTTCGACTTACTGAGGTAGGTATTTGCAGTTCGAGTTACTGAGTATTAAAATGTACGAGTAATGCCTCACAGGGAAATAACTTATTGTTCGAGTTACTGAGTCTAAAAAATTCGAGTTACTGCGTCGTTCGGCAGAAGGGAATAGCATATCTTTTCGGTTTACTGAGGATTACGACTTAACAAGGTTCGAGTTATCAAGATTCTACTGTTTATTAATTTATACCCTCTATGCTGGACTGGGAGCGAAAGAAAAACATAGAATGTGCCAGCTGCTTCTCTTCCCGGGCATACTGTAAAAGCCAGTTAAGGCTTTTTTTTATTGGCGTTTTTGCGGGCGATAGTCTGACTCCCTGTCACTGCAATAGTCTCTCACCATCATTATAATACCTCCAAATTGTGACATCAGATGGTTTTACAGCCTTTGGTGTTTTGCTTACCCCATAAGGGATGCAGGCGTGAAGTTATGTATGTAATTTATATCAAAAAAAAAAAATTGGGGCGAAACCTTGCCCAATGATCTTTGAAAGTAATCAAGGACTCCTGAAACGCATTTAAGGCAAAGATGCGTTTTTACACTATAAACCCAGTAATAATTACTTGCTGTACATGAAAAAAATATTCACAATAATTTAACATTTAACCAACCGAGGTGTAAAGATAGAAACACGTTTTATGAAAATCGATAAAAAAAGTCACAAACATAACATTAACCTACAGTTTCATACGTTTATTGCTACGTACGGCATTTCCACCATGGATTCAAAAAAATAAAAACAAAAAGCGTGCTTCTCTTAAACGATGGTTAAAGAAAAACTTTTGCATAGTTCTAATTGTTGAAAAATAAACCAATTAAACGTTTAGCGCTCGCTCCTATAAGTTAAATTGGTTTATTTAACTACTCGCAACTAAACGCGATTGGCGGTTTGCATAACAGATATTAAGTCTATAAATGCGTTTAGTTACCTGTCAAAAAACTCATTGAATATGTTACCTATTGAAGCTAAACATGGAAGCTAATCACTTGTATCTAAAAGAGTTATGTTCACTGTCCATACAGTCTCTGTCAAACTACTTTTTGTTAGGTATGTGAATGTATAAAGATGATATTGTCATTGGAATGCTGCATGTTTATATCTAAACTATCGGTGCAGACTTGATTTAATTTCTTAGAAACGATATCGGGATTTTTCACTTCAAGTGCATGAGACGTGTAGCCTATTGAGTAACTTGAGAGGGTGAATTATTAAAATCCTTGCTGCGGTTTCTTATATAAGTAAATGATTTGGAATTAACCGAACATGAGCTATTATTTGCACTATATGTTGTTTTAATACATTTCATGAGTTGTCAAAAATCTGACAGGTCAGCTATGAACATTACTATTTATGTGCTTCAAGCATGGTAGGTAGTAATAGACAGGAGATGCCCTTAGAATGAAAACCATGAAACACTTGACAGTTCCTAAAAAATGGCTGCTGAAGAGTTGAGCCCTAATTAAAATTACATATCGATATCGATAAAGTTTTCGTAGTCATTATGTACATACAACGTGTCCAAAAATTCAACGATAAGCTGGCACCAGGGGGTGTACCTAGTCATAACTACTCGAAAAAAAAAATCTTCCTTTTTTTAAAAAAAAAAAAAACAAAATTAAAAAAAAATCAGAAAATTAACTCCCTTTACGATATTTGTTATGGCTATGTGTAATTTTTTTTGAATTTTATAGTTTTTTTTTTTGTTATCGTAAGCCTGAGTAGTATAGCTTTCCTTTAAAACCTTTAAAAGTTCCAGAAAACTAATAGTTTTTTTACTACAGTTAATAAAAAAAATTTTGAAAGTTTTTTCATTTCCGCTCACTTTCGCTCACTGTGGTGTAAAAAAAATGTATGAAACCTACCGCGGCAGATTTTTTTAAAAATGAGCGCCACTTTTCCCAATTATAAAATGGTATTAAACATAAAGGTAAAAATATACTATACTATTTTCAAGTGGTGACCTAATTTACATTTACCTGCTCGGTGCCATTTGCCATGAACAAAGAAAAGGGTTTCTGTTGCTGTTCTCAGAATTTAAAAGGTACCCCTGCGTAAGTAGTTAAGAGTGAGATAGACCGGGGTTACTGGTCGTTAGAGAGAGATAGTAAAAGACTAAAAAAAGATGACTTAAAAGTGGTATGATATGATACGCGATAGCAGTCTCGATTTTTGAGTTGTGGATTTTTAGTCTTTACTACTTAGGTACCTATTCAGCTATGGCCGCAAATTAGTGCTTACATCAGATGTTTCAAATTTAAATAAAATAATATTACTTGTATTTTTACATTTTTATTACACAAAAATACATTATAATAAATGTTCAAATTGCTTGCCACCACTATTAATACAGGCTCGACATCGCCTTAAAAATGATCGTTTTATGCGTCGCGCGTGTCTTATTATTTATTTCATTTGCAGCTTCCTGAATTCTTTCGCGGAGTTCATTTAGTGTCCCAATAGGTTGAGAATACACCTTGTCCTTGAGACAACCCCAATAAAAGGAATCCAGGGGATTTAGGTCAGGTGAATGGGGTGGCCATAAGATAGGGCCAAGTCTCCCAATCCAACGCTCTGGGTAATTTTGGTCAAGGTATTTTCGAACAGGACGGGCATAGTGAGCTGGACAGCCATCGTTTTGGAACCACATGTTTTGTAAATCCCTTAGTGGAGTATCTTCTAATAATTCAGGTAATTCATCCCGTAAAAAAGTTAAATATCTATTGCCATCTAAGTTTCCATTGATTTCAAATGGGCCAATTACTTTCCCGTTTAATATGCCCGTCCACAGGTTGACTTTAAACTGGTATTGGGATTTATCTTCCCTCATCAGGTGAGGATTTTCTATGCATTTTCAAATTATGTAAATTCAAATAGCCATCCTTCTTACAGGTAGTCTCGTCGGACCATCAAATCTTATCCAGGAATTCCGGATCTTCTCTGTGTTTTTGGAGCATCTGACGGCAAAATGCAACACGCAGTGGATAGTCTCTTGCTAATAATGTTTGTACACGCCTGTAGTGATATGGATGAAACCCTTGGCGTTTTAAAATTAAATGTGCAGTGCTTTTGGGAATTCCCGTAGCTGCTTCTATGGCACGCACGGATGTAGCGTGGGATTCTTTCCTGTGAAGCAACGCTCCAAACAGTAGTAATAGTTGGAGACTGAAAATGAAAACAAAGTTTGTATTAATAAATAGCAATTCTCCAAAAAATAAATTTTCTTTTAATTATCATCATGCAAAAGTTCGAGGTCCCTCGATGACTATGTAATTTTAACTATATTTAAAAAAAATCAAAGAGGTACAAAGTAACAATTCTTCACAAAACACTTACTGATAAGTAAAGTGAGGGCACTGCATCATCTTTTAGCCTGATGACTCCAAGTGTTCTATTGATGTTATCATCCTCAAAATGTAATGAACATATAAACAGATTCTTCCTATGACGTGGGCTTATATTTTCTGATCCAATTGCGTTTATCCACCTTCGCCGCATATTTTAATTAGTGGGAAAACTGAAAAATATCGATAAAAAAGACGGTTTACGGATGCCCATCACTATGTTTACACTTGGTAACTAGGAAGCAAGGTTATAAATTTAAAACCTTCTAAACATTCACCATTACTCAATTATTATCGCTTATAGGTACTTGTTACAGTAAACCCGATGATGTTATACGCAAATAATTACAAAACATAAGAATTTGAGATAACTTACTTGTGTAAACTTATGTTTTGCGACTTTTTGGCGCCACAACCTAAAATCGAACACTTATGCATATTGTACACAATAATTAAAATCAAACTTATAAAATTGATATTTATTAAAGCATTTCATAGTCAAATCTGTAAAAACTCCCGAATATTTTGCACTTTTCCTGAAAGTAAACAAAACACACTGACGCAAACGCTTTGAGTAAAATGGCGACTGCATTTCACCAAGCTGCCAACATAGCATAAAAAGAAAATCAAACCAAAAAAAAGAAAGGAAGAATTTGACTTCGAGTCTTTCACTCATGTCAAATGTACGCTTGTTAGAAAGAAATAAAGATATGTCCGTTAATTCATTGCCCCATATATCCTACAGTAAACAATTATATATGGGCAGCTCCTGTCTATTACTACCTACCATGGCTTCAAGTCACCCTCGAAGTACTCCAAAACATTAAAGTAAAGGTAACCACAAATAAAAACAGCAACAGATTTTACTGCTTTAGCTGCTCCCTACTAAGCCCTGTGAGCTTAGGACTAAAAGTTGTTTCTACAAAAAAATTACATCTATACAGCGTAAAGAACTTTAAAAACAGTAAGTACTTATGCACTATCTCATCGACGAAAATACCCCATATCCCCCATATGGGGGTCAGTTCCATAAACTCTGCCATTCTGTAGCAACTTCTATTTTTACTTTCGAAGAAGTCACCTTAATTTGTAAAACAACGGCTGTTCAAGTTCTAGGTCTGGCAAGATCTCAATATTATGATATTTTAAAGACGAAGGTGTATAGTAAGTAATACCATAAAAGAAGTTGGCGAACAATTGATTTTATTGTGATTGCCGAAAGGATTTTTTTACAGTATTTTAGGGGCATTATTGGGCCCCTGCCAAACCCAAAACAGCCGTTGTTTTAAAAATCAAGGTGAATTCTACGAAAGTAAAAACAAAAGATGCTACAGAACGGCAGGACTTAATTGACCCACCATATGGGGTAACAAATCTTGATAAATAACACAAAAAATAAAAACAAAAAAATTTTTGCTCCTTACTCTACATTTTGAAAGAAGTACGTATTATTATTTTGAAGCGATATTTTGCTGTGCAAGGTGCGAAGCATACCTACGCTCAAAGTAAATAGAGTTACGCCTCTAAACAGATGCTATTAATATATTTTGTATGGGAAAACAAAAGTTTTAAAAACTATTAATTTTTATTTTGCTTCCATGCTGGACTGGGAGCGAAAGAAAAACAGAATGTGCCAGCTGCTTCTCTTCCCGAGCATAATGTAAAAGTCAGTTAAGGGACAGAGGTTTTAAAGGCGTTTTTGTGGACGATAGGCTGACCTCCTGTCACTACAATAGTCTCTCTCACATCAGATGGTCTTGTAACCTCTGGTGTTTTGCCTATCCCATAAGGGATACAGGCGTGACGTTATGTATGTATGTATGTATTAATTTAAAAAAATTGTAGAACAATAATGTTGGGATTGATGTGGAAAGGCTGCCTGCCAGAGGTGCTGTTCTAATTAAAATTAACCCTGTATATCAACTGACGGTAGTAGCTTGACTATCATCATATATTTTTACTTTACAAGTTAGTATTACAGAATAATATTTTCAATGTTAAGATTGTCGCGAAAGATATTTTCAACCGACTTCCATAAAAAGAGGAGGTTCTCAATTCATCTGTATGTTTTTTTTGTGTCTTTGTTACACGATATTTCGGACACATGAATTGATATTGAAAATTGTTGTTTCATATGATAGAGGCTACTTCATAGTTGGTCCCATTTAAATTTCATCGAAATCGGTTGAGTATTTCATTGAAAATTCAAACTTTTGAAAAATTTATATATGATTTCGGAGAATGTTTACGTTCATGACATTCTCAACTCAGTCAAAGTTTTGACGTGAAGTCGGTTTTTTTAATGCTCTGCATTCGTTGCTCATTATTATGTTTTTTGTTTTGATACTTATGATTTAAAATTTTATATTTTTTACAAGGAACAGACAAGTGTAGGTTGGTCCTCAAGCATGCGCGGGCCAGAATTATGAAAGCTTCCTTAAACTTTGATCAGACATACAGTCACCGTTAATTCTCCATAATCTATAGGTACTTATATAGAGCTTAAGTTAGAATAAGCCGTCATCAGTGAACTGCACTGAATTGCCGAAGCACTTATCAGTGCGCGAGCTAATAGGGACAATGTTTTAAATTTTTGCCAATAAATACACAACAAAGTTCTATATGTTTTATTTATTAAACAAGATATATAACTGAGCTATTATGATGGATAGTGTACTTATTCAATGGTCAGAGATCCAACAGGAAACCTTTCAATAGTTTTTCATAGTCCGTTCAACCGACTTCCAAAAAAGGAGGAGGTTCTCAATTCGTCTGTACGTTTTTTTTTGTTACACGATATTTCAGACAATTATGAATCGATTTTAAAAACTCTTAATTCATATGATAGAGATTACTTCATAGTTGGTCCCATATGAATTTCATCGAAATCGGTTGGGTGAATACACTATTAGTCGGCCAAAGTGTTGACGTGAAGTCGGTTTTTTTAATGCTCTGCATTCGCTGATTATTTTCTAAGTGAATTTACAACTTTAATGTAGGATTTAGAAGTGAAATTGCTCTAGAAAATTAATGTTTTGTATTTCAGTAAGTTGCTCTGTTATTGAACTAAAAAGGAAAATAGATAAAACTGTGAATGGAGAGGATACGAAGTTTGCTTTATTTTTCTTCAGCAGGTGAAATACTTACAATTCCTTCATTTACCAGTCAAAAGTTTATTTTATAATAATGTTAAAGCAGTAAATAATTATGTCGGAAGATACAGTGTCTATCTAACTTTCAAATAAAATACACATACACACATAACGTCACGCCTGTATCCCTTATGAAGTAGGCAGAACACCAGAGGTTACAAGACCATCTGTTATCACGTTTGACAAATTTGAAGGTATTATAAAAATGCAGAGAGACTATTGTAGTGACAGGGGGTCAGCCTATCGCCCACAAAAACGCCTTTAAAACCTCTGTCCCTTAACTGAATTTTATAGCATGCCCGAGAAGAGAAGCAGCTCGCACATTCTACGTTTTTCTTTCGCTCCCAGTCCAGCATGGAAGCATCAATAAAATAGTTGATTATATTTCCACCATACGTTTTATTTTTCAATAATCCGTTTATTCCGAGCCCTGCCGAAGAACGCTCTACAATCGGCCTAAGTCCCGGCAGACTCGAGTACGCTTCGGTGCGCGCTCTCGGCAGCTGAGAGGTTAGTGTTAGTCTTGAAATAATGTACGCTAAAGATTGAACCAACAACTTTGTTAATTGATATTTTTCAACCGACTTCTAAAAGGAGGTTCTAGATTCGTGTTGTCTTTGTTGCACGATGTTTTGGCCAATTATGAATCGATTTTGAAAATTCTTGGTTCATATGATAGAGGATACTTCAGAGTTGGTTCTATATAAATTTCATCGAATTCAATAGAGTACTTCTTGGAAAATTACAAATTAAAAAAAAAAATATGATAACGGAGATCGTTTACCTTGACGACCTTATACTTCAGCCAAAGTTTTGACGTGAAGTCGGTTTTTTAATGCTCTGCATTCGTTGATTATTTCAACTTTTTGTCACCTAGTAGTTTCCAGGGCACTACAGGGCGTATTTTACGTCCACTTGTTTGATTCTTTTCATTCGAATTTTTATTTTCTTCAGAATATAGGACAAAATAAGTAAGCACCTCATAGACACGACGTCTGTAGAGTTACAATTAAAATTAAACTACATTAATTATTTTGTCGGACGACAAGGCATTTTTGGCGCTTGGATGATTACGTCAGGGGCAGGCGTGAGGGTGAAATAAGTAACCATTCAGTAAAATTTTCCTATTCTCAGGGAAAGTATGAATGCATACGTTTAGTTTTTTCATGTATGAAAACCGAAATTTAATTTCATTTTATGTAGGTACTACAAAGGCAAGTCACGCAAACTTTGAGAAAAAAGTTAGGTGTACAAAAACACAGGGTTGAAGATATAAATAGAAGATGAAGCAAGAAAATATATTAAAACATAAAGAAACATGAAATTAAAATCATGTTTTATGATAAATTGTTTTCCTCATCATCTTCGTCACCGGCTGGGATTCGCACCCAGGACATTTCACGCAGCAGTTGAGCACAAAC
The DNA here is from genome assembly GCA_944452665.1 of Stenoptilia bipunctidactyla. Lineage (NCBI taxonomy): Eukaryota > Metazoa > Arthropoda > Insecta > Lepidoptera > Pterophoridae > Stenoptilia > Stenoptilia bipunctidactyla. The sequence continues at coordinate 3,202,689 of OX101735.1, read as the reverse complement.
AACGCGCCACTGAGGCCTTCTTTAAATTAATAAAAGAAATCAAGTAGAAGACAATATTAACTTTTCACTCACAATTACTATTTGTGCTATTTATTATTTTAAAAAATCCTTACAGGAAGTCTAATTAAGTTTGTTTATCAAGGATAGGAACATTATGTTTATTTCAAAGAAAAGAAGAGCTTTCTTTTTTTTTAACTAATTACAGTTAATACAAAAAGGATGCCAGAAAATCATTGGCCTAGCATTAAAGTTTATTCAGTAATACTTTTAATTAACTTCTACCTACACAACGCGTATACAGATATAAAAAAAATTTTGTTTGTTATGGATCGAACACTTACGTTTCAAAAATCTGTTTCATAAAAAGCTACACATTTATTGCAGTATCAGTCATGCGCGGTTTTACTCGAGAACTTTTGATGCCCTCGGCAGGCTATCCAATGCAATAGATTTTTAAATCCGCTTAATAGCTTTCAAAATTCAAAAAAGTTTTTGCTTGGTGGTAGGATCCCTTCTGGTTCCGCCTGGCTAGCGACCACCCTTTATATAAAGTCTGCCGCCAAATGTTACCGCTCCGGCGGTAATGTGTTCCGGCAATATTGTATAAAGAGCCAGTTCCTTTCTAAACCCGTGTGCTTTCATCTTCGACCTCATCTTCACTTACCATCAGGTGAGATTGAGGTCAAACGCGGGTTTAGTCACTTATAAAAAAAAAAAAAAAAAAGTTTTATTCATCTTAGGAATTTCACAAAACACTCATAAGTCATCCACATACTTCTTAACTTTGGCTTTAACTAGTTGTTGAATCAGATATTACAGTAGACCAAGAGACAAAAAAAGCCGGCGAAAAAAAAAACTCTTGGGACTCTTTTTCAGTCAGATTTATACGAATTAATACAAATAGGTACAAATTGACCATTGCATGAAATAAAACTGCTTGTTTTCAAGACAGCTAATTGTGAGAGTCAAAGTCATGCCACAATCAAATTGCTTACATGGAAGGTGCATTGAGCTATGGATGCCCAACATGAACTCATGACAAACTGGGACCAGAGTATTTAAACAAGAATGGAATAAAATAGTCATAGTATCACTAGCGTTCACGAGTATAACGCAAGCACTAGCCATCACGCTCCTCAACCATATTTTAGGGAAGAGAAACAGATAAACCTTTCAGCTTAATCATTATCATATAGATTAATCATTATCGTAACGTAAGTTTAAAAACAGATATTAAAAATAAACACAAAATGCTACATATACACAAGTGAGTACTTACTATCTAATACTTTTTTCTGTCTCTCCGAGCTCTTCATCTGTGCGATATGGCAAGGTGTGTCGAAGAGGCCAAATTTCCCGCCGCAGTAGAAGCATTGGTCCATACACAGCCTGCCGGGGTGGATGCTGAATGAGGAAGCCTTCTCCGGGATCACCAGGGTCTCTTTTGTTTCAGGCTCTGGAGCTGCCTCATCGGCTGAAATAAGCAATAGCAATTGCTGGTCAAAATAAGCATTTTTTAAATACAATATGAAAATAATTATAATAAATCTTTTATATTTTTCCATGTTTGTAGCAATATAATTAAAAAATGAGCTTTTTAAAAGTTTTTGAAATTGTAATTTTTTATACTATATACTAACCATAATATCCATGATAATCTGTACTTTTCCATAAGTTTGAAATAAAAAACACATTAGCTTTTAACAAGGCATGCAGTGAACCCAATTTGAGAAATTAGTTTTTCGAAAACCGATTAGTTATTTAAAATAGTAAAAGAATCCTCCTCCATTAACAACATTATATAAATGCTGATAATCATGACATGATAGCCATTCAAGCCCAAAACAAAATTTTGTCTTTTTATTAACTGGCTTGATAGTTGAGTATGTTAGAGTATTATCTATTTGGACTAGAATAAGGATGAATGTATGTAGAGTTAGTGAAAATTATTAATAACCACACACCATGATTGTTAACCCGATTACTGTAATGTGTTTTTCGGTGCCCACCCTCAGTTGCAGCAGCCTGAAAATAAAAATAAAACTTATATACACTGCTGGAAACTTGGAAATAAAGTAGCCAGCTTTTATGCTAGACTTCACAAAGTCACTGCCTTATTCAAAGTTCAAATGTATGAAATAATTTAATATCGCACCTTCAGAATTGTATCGACTCAATTCAAAAATCCAAGAGATCGAGTAACCATCATAGGAGTAATTTTCTTTTCAAATAACTAACATGTTTCATAAATTATTAATAAAATAAATCAGTTCAAAGTTGAAAGTTTGCAGTTTCAAAAATTCATTCTTGATTTGAAATACACATGTTTTTAAAATACGTCACTACTATTCTAAATGTGCGATATTTAATCTTAGATAACAATTAAGATGTAAAACATTAATTAAGTACCTCAAAAGGATCTACATATCAGAATAAGTAAAAGTTCTGGCTGTAGCTTTGTATTTTTTATTAAATGATTTAGTCTGTAAAGTCTCTTTCATATTCTTCTCAAGATTGACTTTTGGAAGTGGTAGTAGAATCATTCAATTTGCGAACAATATGGCTTATTTCAAGTGTGATATCTTTGTTATAAATAGTATGACTGTGATGGAGCCACGTTTTTTGAATTTTAGAATAAGGAATTTTGAATTAATAGAATTAAGAAGATTTAGCTATGAGTAAATTTACAGATAAGTAGACATACAGATTTAAAACTTGTGAAAACCACCCCTTTACTTTATTGACTGTTATATTTTATTTTATGTGTAACTTTATAGGTAGACCTTTGTAGAACTTTATGCTTGATTTAATACATTTAAATAAAGACGTTTACATTTAAATAATACATTTTAATAAAGCTAAATAATTGATTCAGTTTTATAATTTTAAATCAATGATACATACACCAGTTGAATTCTGTTCTGTATTATTGTTGATTTACCCTTAATTGTTTATATATAATTGTCTATTGTTCATAGAATCTTATTATATAGTAAGCTTAAATAAGTCATTCATAGAGACAACTTAGAGACAATGGGGGATGAATGGAAAAATGCTGAAAAAGTTTGTTTTAAGTTTTTTCTAACTATAGTACTCTGTTTTGCCAAATTCTTTATCTATTTTTTCTAAGCTTAAAAACCTTATAGGCAAGCTAGATTCAAATTGTTTCTTGAATTTAAACTTTTTCTAACAACCCATCTGTTTTTAAAAGCTTTTAAAGAAAGCTTTTAAAGTGAAAAAAAGAATTTACTCTTCTTTAATCTAAACCTAAAGTTAGATCTAACTTAAGCAACTAAAGATCTTAATAATCACTTGAAAGCTTCTTTTCAAGCTTTTAAAAGCTAAACAGCTTCAAATCAAATATTAATTGTGAAATGCTTTAAATTTGAGTGTTTGAAAATAATTATTGCTACTATAACTTGGGAATTATTTAAATTTTGATTTAATATATAATAATAAACAGTTATTGGATTGTTGCTGATTATTTTTATTTTATTTAAAAAAAACTAGATTAGTGTATTCTCGGACACCCATAAATACTCGGTCTCAATAAAACATGCTTATAAAAGTTTATATTAGTGCTACAAAGTTAAAGTTTGTAAACTTACCTCTCTTCGTTCGATGGTGTAGTACGCGTCGTCTTCGTTCACTGCCTGCCCGACCTCTGGTGGCGGCTTGCCCGATCTGTTCTTGCTTTTTTGGAACGTCATCTTCAAAGAACTTCTATACTTTTTCTTGTCTCTTTCGCCTGTGCTACGATTCAGCTTTATCACAGTCTTTAATGTCCCGGTGTAATCACCAGACTTTGAGGATTTCCCCTTACTCATATTACCAGAGTAACTCTGCCCGTAGATACGCTCCTTTTCTTTTAACTTCTGTTTCAGTGCTTCGTTAGCAGCTTTATGTGTTAAGAGACCTAAAGTTCGGAGCACGTTTTCCTTTCGCTTTTGGCTTTCAGGAGTTTCATGCAACATATTGCTTGGCCCAGGTTGGTTTTCAATTGAATTTCTTGCAGATTTTGGTTTGACTGACTTTGCTTTTTCTTCCGATTTGACTTCAGCTGTTTTCACTTTGGCTGGTGCTTCCTCTTTTTCTACTTTTTCATTTGCATCTGTCAAATTTTCTTTAATAGTTTCCTCTGAAGTGATGTCACTTTCTAATTCTTTAATTATTGATTCATCATTTTGAGCTAGTTGTTCTACCTTTTTAGTTGGTTGTTCTACTTTTTTAGTTGGTTGTTCTACTTTTTTAGCTGGTTGTTCTACTTTTTTAGCTGGTTGTTCCACTTTTTTAGTTGGTTGTTCTACTTTTTTAGTTGGTTGTTCAACTTTTTTGGTTGGTTGATCCACTTTTTTGTTATGTTCTTGTTTTTTACTAAGTGGTTCTACTTCTTTAGTTGGTACTTCAGTTTTTTCCTTTTGTTGTGTAGGAGTGACAATTTCTTCTGGTTTGGAAGGAGTTGACTCTTCTAATTTGGCTGGGGTAGTTGGTGACGGTGTGACCTTTTCAACATTCATAGCTTCTGAAGTTTTAGTGCTTTCCACTGGTGGTACATCAGCTTTCAAAGGAATATCTGCTGGAATAGCATTGACAGTTTCAAGTGGTGGTGCTAAAGCTTCAGTTTCCAGTGGCTGAACTTCTGGAGATTTGACAGCTACTGGTGTAGGTGTGATAGATACAGCGGGGAACATCATACCATGTGATGGTGATTTTATCTTCTCAATGACAGCCATTTTTTCTTCAGTGTTTTCACTACCAGATTCAGAAGACTTACGTGATATAGAATCACTTGATTTTCTTTTTGTAATCTGTATTTCACTGCTATTGGCCTTTGTTTCACCAATAATGCGAGGAGTTATAGAGATTTGACTTGAGTCTAGTCCCATGCCAGCTAAAGTGTTTGCATTATTAGGTTGTAATGTTGCAAGTTGATTTAAATCTGGTTGGGAAGTAGTTTGCCTGTCTGCTTTCTTTATTTCAGTCAAAGTCACATCTTTTCCCAAAGATTTTTCAAATATACTGATTGCATCAGATTCTTTTGAATGATTGGAACTTGTAGATTCTTTTCTAGAGCTAATGCTATTTCTTTTGATTAAAGTGACTGAATTAGGGAGATCAATATCAATCGATCTCCTAACATGGTCTCTTTTTAGTATAGATATTGCTGAATTATTTTCAAAACAGCTGAGTACATTCTCTTTTTCTAAAGTTCTTTCAGGTGATTTTACTGACTGAATGTCTTTCAGTGGTTTGATATCAGCTCCAGACTTTGGAATCAAAACAACATCATTGCTTACCATAACTTGCTTGTTGTCTTGTTTGGTTTCTTGGCGTTGTCTCCTTTTGTCAAACTCTTCAAATTCTTTTAATCTTCCCATTAGCTTGTCAATGCTAGCAACACTTTTATAAGTGATTTCAACTTTGGAACTTTCTATGGGTTGGTCAATAGAATCTTCCTCATAGTGTAGCCTAATATTTTCACTATCATCAGTCTTGGAAGGAGTGCTTTCAGCAGTAGCTGAAGTCATTTCTTTCTCTTTAATAGGTGTCTCAGATCCTAAAATAATATTGTTGTCTCCTAGTGGTTTTGAAGTACTTAGGACTCTTGGTGGAGATTTCAGTGTTAGTTCAGTAGTATTTTCTGTGAGTTTAACATTGTCTATCTCACTGTCCTTGTTTATATTTTGATCTAAATTGTTAATGAGATCATCAATCTCTTTTGATAAAGTCTCAATAGTCTCTACCTTTTCTTCCACTAAGTCATGAGTGACAGTGCTGCTCACTCCATTCTTTGCAGGCTGATTTGGAGATGGCCTTGGCATAGTGTTACTTTTCCTACCTCTCCTTACTTTTCTAATATTCTTAGACATCTCCTTCGAATTAAAAGTTTTTGACATACTGGTCAGTATACTACTACGAGCTTCAAAAAGCGTATCATCTTCAGTCTTCATTAATAATTTGTCTTCAATATCCGATGCATTTAATGTGTCTAATTTAATCCTATTACTATTATTATTATCAGAGTCTAATGAAGTACTTCTTTTTAAGCTCTGTTTCTTTTTGATTTTTTCATGGATCATAGAATTGTTTTCTGTTTCCAATTTGGTTCCTGCTAATTTGGAGTCAATATTAAGAGAAGGCACTTTTTCCATAGTAGAGATCTGTATGTTATTTTCAATATCTAAATCTAGGTCAGTCTTAGGTTTATTTAGTTTCTTGTTGAGCTCCTTATCTGTGTCATTAAGAGTATCACTGAGGCTGATGTCAGATTCTGTGATGTCAGAACATTTTGAGATCTCACTGCCATCACGGGAGCATGACCTTCCCCTCTTCAACTTCTTGCAATCATCATTGCCATCACTTGCATCTGGTTTGGCATCAGATAAAAGTCTACGCCTTTTTTTCTGTTCCTTCAACACAACTTCATTTAGTAGATTACTTTTGACTTTTCTTGGTTTACCACTTCTAAGGTTTTTCCCTTCAAATAAAGAAGGGCTATTACTCCTTTCTGAGCGCATGGAATAAGGGCTAGTTCGTGGAGCAAGAACAAGACTGCTAGGAGGGTCTGCAAGTACTGACTTCACCATAATCATGTCAGAACTAAGTCTTAGCCTTCGGCCAGCTGTTTTTGGACTCGACGATCTAGAGTTTGGTGAAGTCTCGTCAACAGGCTCCTTTTTAATTTCAGATGGAGGAATCAGTGGGACGGTATCTTTATCTTGAGAATTTGCAGGTTCAGTTCTTTGTGCTGGTTTCCTTCCTCTCTTGACAGTTTGCTTTATGACATTTTTCAGTTTATTATTTTTGGCCGCAACTTTTTTGCTTCTTAATGCCTTCCTGATGCCTAGGGGCCGTTTCTTAACAATTGCTTTAGGTTTCACAACAGTTTTTTTTGGTAGCTCTTTAGAAGTTTTCGGTTCATCACTAGATTTTGGCTTTTCTTCCTCGTTTACATCAGAGGCTTTTTTGCGAGCCCGAGTCTTAGGTTCAACTAGAGTGTCCTCATCGGTGCTCTTGTCCAGTTCCTCCTTGGCCTGTTTTGTTTTCATGTTGGAATGTTCAGTGGGAGTAGTTCCCGTACACCCGACATCAGGCACAAAATAAAAAATTCTCTGTCATGTAACTTAACCCCAACTTTCTGTGGGGGCTAGTTAAGGTGCTGCTTACCACAACAAAATTATTGCTGGTTACTCAGTACAAAATATATATATTTTTAATTTTGATAAATTATTAGTTGTAATACTTAATCAAGTTTAGCTTTAATTGTTAAATTATGTATGAAAAACTATCTTTTAAGCTTCAAACTGGTAAGTTTTGTTATTATTAAATCTGATTTTTCTCTGCAATGCACTAAAAGTGCTGGACAAACCTGAAAATAGAAATAAATAAACAGTTATGATTTTAAGAGCTCCTTTAATAATGTGGTCTTTATAAAATGAGTATAACAGAATAACTTTTTGTTAAGAGCATTTCAAGGATCATTATTCAATAGAAAACTTACAAAACGATTAAAAGTTTCGTAAATAATGTTTTATTTTAACCTAAAGTGTAAACTCACATCTCTATCTCGAAGAAACCTCGTCGTAAATTAAGTTCAGTCTTAGTGGTAAACAAAGCCATCAGACGGGGTGAGTTCGCGCATTATTTCGTGTCAATAACAACAATTTACACAACAAACAACTTAAATTAAATTTCTCAAGCAAAGATAAGTTAATAAAGAAACTAAATATTTGTCTATTTCGTTCTTTACTCAGAAAATCGCGGCGGAAAACTCATGAAAATGTCCATGTTTTGGCGAATTGTGTGCGCGAGACTCCTACCGCCACCTACCAGCTGAGTGGATGCGTGTGCGACTCGGCCACGAACGATACGAAAGCACCAAATCATTTCCCTAGCCGTGGCGCACCTCCGATATGTCCACACAAAATACTCACTATTTATCCACTCGAACATCCAAAAACCACAATAATCAGTTAATTGGACACACAATACACCATAATATGTGTAAAAGTTCAATATAAACACGTAATTAAACTTAGAAAATGATTTTTGAAAAGCCCAAATGTCTGCAGGCGTCCGCCATAATGTTTCCTTCGAAACGAATAATATAGTTCTTATTGCCGTGCTCTCATGTAGCAATTCGCTCTATTCGCTATTCAAAATGGCGACCGTGTGGCGTTCACCGTGCGCGTTTGCGCGACTTTTTATTAGAAAAACTTCAAGAATCTTGAACAACACAATTGATTTGGGTGCACAAAATGTTCTAGGATCACAGTTGGTAATTATTTTCTTATTTTTTAACTTGCGCCATTCCTTAAAACCGATTTGATCACAACATGTGACAGAGCTATCGATGTACACCCCTCAAAACAAGTTGCGACTTTATTTATCCAAGATTTTTTTTGTGTAATTTTTTTTTGTTATGAATTTTACTGATATACTTTTTTATTTTTAACAGAATTTTTTTTTGTTTCAGATACCGGTCCAAAAATACTCAAGTTACCGTACTTCGCCTTTTGTGTCCAAAATAACTGAACAATATAAATATGAAATTGTGAAAAAGCCCCCAGAATGGAAATATGTCGAAAGGCTTATGCCCTTTGATACCATTCCAAAAATCACACCTAAAGAGTGCTACCCATCAGGCTGGAAACCTCCAAGAGAAGAAGCAGTGGATCTTCCCTTTTTTGTTCAAAGAAATAAAAATCATGAACTACCTATATACCTCAATATAACTTTCAGGGGACAGCGCAGAATCTCTTCGATTAGAAAAATAGAAGGAGATATTTGGCTAATGAATGACGAGGTACGGGAATATTTAAAAAACAAACATAATAGATTCGTACAAACGAGGGTTCATGAGCTGGGCAGATTTATTGAAGTAAAAGGCGATTTTGTAAATGATTTACGCGATTGGGCTCATTCCTTAGGATTTTAAAAGTTTGTTTTAGCTACATTGATAGATAATAAAAATTTAAAATAAATAAAAAGTCATTGTTTTATTTTGTTCTTCTTCATAACCTTAAAATTAAAAATCTCACGGACTTATTCATTTCTTTTATTTTTAAACTGTTCAAGTACACCGTGAAAACCGCTCCTTAAAATAACAACATAATAAAGTCCATAAGGTTTTTAATCCTCGATAAGGAATAAATATTGTTGTATAACGTCGCTACTTGTTTTGAGGGGTGTACGCGGCATGAAATTTGTTTCCATCAGTCGCCGCTATGAGCGCTGGCGTCGGCGGAAGGTTTTATCTACGTAGCTATATAACATCCGGCCGAGTTTGTTGGGCCTCTCCACGAGTATAAAAATATTACCCATGGACTCGACACAGGTCTTTTTCTTTGTTCGCAAGTTTTCTGTTCCTTAGAAAGCGGTTAGAAATTAAAATGCTTTACTTCGGTTTCAGAACGCGTTTTTGATTTACGTTTTGTTTAATTGGCAATTTTATTACCGCAATGGTAGTGAAAAGATTTTTATGTTTATTTTTAGTAACAGAATTATAATAGTTTAGTAAAATGGTAGTTATAGCGTGGTTGGAGATTTAATCTCGTAGGTAGTATATTGGTACATTTGTATGACTCGTTTTCTGTTAGTTCGCTATTAGTACGAGTAAATGGTTACGTAAGATGAAGTTTAGTTTACATTATGTTGATAGTACATAGAACAATTCAAGGTTAGGTGCTTTCAGGCACGTGCAAGAGACGCTCGGTAAAATTGAATTGTTAGAAATAAGTCCACACATAATACACGATAAACAGCTCTTTTGTTTTTGATTTGTAGGTAATAGCTTATTTTCTTGGTTTATTCTGTACTTATGTTTTTAATTACCGTTTTAAGTTTTTAATACGTAATTTAATTGTAGGCAAATCAATACGTACCTATATAGATTTTAAAACAGTCTTTAACGTAGGTTATATATAGGTACCTGAATAGATTTTTCTAAAACAAAACATTTAATTACTAAATAATTTCTTTGTTATGTAAGTATATGTTTTTACTAAGTGCCTACCTACCTACGTATCTGTTGCCTGCGGATTTACCCGCTTAAATCTCTGACCCTTAAAAATACAAGGATAAAAATATGTTTCAAATAATAATTACTTATGTGTTATTCCAGGCTTTGCCTTAGATACTGATTAAAGAATTCATATTTCATCATGCCATTTCAGCGTAAAACAAACATCAACGCATGTATCTAGGCACCTTAGTTATATACCTTTCGAAATTTTCAACATATTATGTACTTAAGTGGTTAAGTTTTTTACATACTTACTTACATACGTAACTTCGTAAACTTCAGAACACCAGAGAGTACAAAACCATCTGATGTCACGTTTGACAAATTTCGAGGTATTATAATGATGGAGAGAAATTATGGCAGTGATAAGGGATCAGCCTATCGCCCACAAAAAACCTCTGTCCCTTAACTGACTTATACAGTATGCCCAGGAAGAGAATCCAGCATGTAAGAAAGTAGTTTTTTTATTTCGGCATAAATGAGCTATAATTAATGATCATATTATATTTAGGTAGGTTTATTCTTACTTATTTACCTGACGAGTATATTTTTTTGTCCGTCGAAGGATGAACCTTCGGACCAAATAATACTTAAATAAGGGTAACAATATAAGTGTTTAATCCGAAGGGCGTTTTACAAACAACTCCGTTCGTATAATTTTATTGTATTAAGTAATAATAAGTATCTGTTTTCCCCAATATTTAAAAATGGAATAAAACAGGCTGTGTGCGAGATATTAACGACATTTTTATTTTATTTAAAAGCTATATTCATGCCATTTTGTTATGATTATGATATCATTCAACTGCTCGCCGCGTCTTTTAACAGTGGCACAAATCTGAGAGCTCCAATTTTCAGTAGGATCAACTCGTCCAACCAACATCACCTCAGCATGACATTTTTTTTTTATTTATTTTATTTATTCTGGCACAAAACAATCACACATTTTACAAAAGAGAATATAATTTCAACAATTTTGTAAGCAAAAGACAAGGAGTGCCCAAAAAACTTAGTAATTTACAAAAATAATTATAATTTCGGGACACATTTATTTCTCATCTTATATTCAAATATATATATTTATAGCTATCAAAAATAAGTTATAAATATTAAACACTATTTCTTACAGTTAAACAAGAACCAGTACTTACGATATTGAGAAGGTTTACAGTTTTATTGAGAAGGCTTTAGTCTGTTATACAAGTTTTGCTTTAGGCTTTTCAAAGAATCATGGAACAAATCTAAGTCATTAAATTGTTTATTATACGAAATTATTATTTTATTTGAAAGACCTTTTATGCCATAATAACCCTATCTTCAAAGCGTTCATGCAAAATGGTCATTGTTCTGTGCCGTCTTGCTGGAAACGCATGTCATCCACGTCCACGACCATATCGTTTAATTTAGGCTAAAAAAAATATTAAAATGGATCTGCCTGTTGATTGTCTGCTGAAAATTGGACCTCTCAAATTTGTGCCCCTGTTCGGAAACGTTGCGGGCAGTTGAATGATGTTATAATCAAAACAAAATGGCATGAAAGGTCTTTCAAATAAAATAATAATTTCGTTAATAGCTCACACACAGCCTGTTTTATTCCATTTTGAAATCGACCCGTCTTTATTGAAATATAAGTATAAAAACATTAATATAAAAACAAGTTATCATGCTGGACTGGGAGTGAAAGAAAAACATAGAATGTGCCAGCTGCTTTTCTTCCCGAGCATACCGTAAAAATCAGTTAAGGGACAGAGGTTTTATTGACAGTTTTGCGGGCGATAGGCTGATCCCCTGTCACTGCAATAGTCTCTCTCCATCATTATAATACCTCTAAATTTGTCAAACGAGACCTCAGATGGTTTCATAGCCTCTGGTGTTCTGCCTATCCCGTAGGGATACAGGCGTGAAGTTATGAATGTATGTATGTATGTAAGTTATCTTACTATTTCTTACTTTTCCTACTAATACTATAATTATGTGAAAGTATTGATGGATGGATGAGGGTATGGATGTTTGTTCCTCAGTCACGCACGGCAGAACGGCTCAACGAATTTGGATGAAATTTGGCATAGTGATAGTATGCAGTCTGGAACAGGCTATTCCATATTTTTATCCCCATATTTCCTCGGGATTCGAAATTGCGCGGGTAGATAAAAAAACGCACGAAATGAGTAGTCTAAAATAAAGTTAGCTTATTTTGTAAAGAAAAAAATTAACAGTAGCTAGATTGATTGGACCCTCTTCTTTAGATAAAAATTAGGTACATATTTAAACAACTTTACTCTTAATCTGAAGAGGCAGCATGGTCATAAACCTTTATCTTTGGTGAGTATAAATTAAATAAAAAACCTCTGAACATTAATTCTAAATTCAACAGCTTACAAATAAATAACAGGATCTAGTTATAACGTTATGTAACAGTAAATATTAAGAAAAAAAGTAGAGCGATGAAAACTGCATGAAATGATTTTATTGAAGTTTTAACGGTTCTAAAATTTTTAACTAGGCTTACAACTACTGAACTAAAAATATATTAATGTAAAAAGTGTTTCAGTTGCAACATTTAAGTCAAATTATTCTTTTTTATTGTGTTTCGAAATTTAAAAATTAAAATTCAAATGAATCTACGACCACTTCGGATAGTCGATCTGTTAATAAAAAGTAAGCAAGAAATTCAAATGCAATCTCATCTTTAAAAAAAAATGTAAGCAGACCAAGGGGGTTTTATTTTCCATGTAAGTATTCGAAAATTAAAATGAACACACCAACTTTAATTTATGACACAACCAAAGCACCTTAATATTATTTAAGGCCAGACGTGGCCGTTGCTTGACAAAAGTTCTGTGGAAAATACAATAAAAAAAACGTGATAAGGTAGGTACATTATAGTGACCTTAGTTTTAATTCAAGAATAATGTTTGTGTAATTTTCAGTTGCTAGGCTTCAGTTCAATCCATTTTAATTTATTTATTCATTCGTAATAACCGGAGGTAATGAATGATACCTAACACAATTTTGAAGTCTAAAAAAGTACAGCCATATAATTTGCAGTATAAAAACTTTATTACCTATTTTCTATTTAAGAATGTGAGGTGATTTAATTTTTATTACATATGTGCTTTTGTTCGTATTACAAATCGTTATTTATCGACATTTCCGAAAAAGGAGGAGGTTCTCAATTCGTGTTTATGTTTTTCTTGTGTCGTTGTTACACAATATTTCGGATTCTTGTTTCATACGATAGAAGATACTTCAGAGTTGGTCCCATATAAATTTCATCGAAATCGATTGAGTACATCATGGATGATTTCAAATTTTTAAAAAAATTTGTATGATTTCGGAGAATCTTTAAATTGACGACAGTATAATTCGACCAAAGTTTTGACATGAAGTCGGTTTTTTAATGGTCTGCATTCGTGGAACTTTTTTATAGGTACCTATCTAGTTTAATCAGTGATCAAAAAGTACATATCGAAAAACACATATTTTTCATAATACCGACCGCTTAAACACATATTTAAGCGGATTTACCGTATTAAAGCTAGCTACATATTAAACGATTACGTAATTTTAATATTATGTAGTTTGCTGGTACGTTTACATACAACTAGCATCCGCGCGCGGTTTTACCCCCAAAACATTCGGCTCTTTAGGAGTTTCTAGATTATTCTTCAAAAGCTGAGTTATCAAATTGTTTTTGAGACTAACATGCTCAAAGAAACCGTTCAGCTTTATTTACCCAATAGTATAGATAAAAACAAGAATCTTTGACCCCTATTCAAGAAGTACAGAAGGCACCACATCAAGCGTTTCAAATCTGTCAAAAAATTTACAGAAGGCAGCAGATCAAGCGCTACATTACCTGTCAAATTTCCCCAACCAATTTAAGCTTAATGTCGAGGGCATAGAGTTCAGATTCAAGTAAAAATTTTTGACTGATTTGTAACGCTTGTCGTGCTGGCTTTTGTACATGAGTCTGAACTTTATGCTCTCGACATTAAGTTACAAATGGTTGGGGAAATTTGACAGGTAATATAACAGATTTGTGACGCTTGATGTGCTGCCTTCTGTACCACTTGAATAGAGGTCTAATAATCTTGTTTTTGTCTATACTAATGGGTAAATAAAGCTGAACGGTTTCTTTGAGCATGTTAATCTCAAAAACAATTTGATAACTCAGTTATTGAAGAATAATCTAGAAACTCCTAAACAGCCTCCTGTACCTACCTAAATACTCGGAACTTGAGGGTAGAAATGTACCTGGAAGGTGATCATCAATCAATGGAAAAACAGACTCAGGTAATTTAATGGACAGCATTTTTATGAAAGTGTTTCGTTTGACTCTTTACAATATCTAATTTAAGTTATAAAATCGTAAGTAAATTTAAGTTTTTTTAATATTGGTGAGGACAAAATGGGCCACTAGGTACCTATTTTTTTTGATATCTTTGGGTATATTTCTGCAACTAACCAACAGAAATGCATGTGATTTTTTTGATACAGTTTCATACAGTTTTTTTTGATACACCTTACTAGTACATATTATACTTTTACAATAATTGCAGCGCAGGTATAAAATAAAAAAATAAGTTCATTCTCCTGATTCATATGACGACCACTTTGGCGATGGGGTAAACCTGTCTGCCTCTGACGCCAGTGGTTGTGGGTTCGATTTTCGCACGGAACAAGAAAATAAAAATCCGTGTCTGGGTGTTTATCTATTTATGTATTTATATTCTAGGTTCCCCCAAGTTCACTACATGGTATCTCATAACTCAAGCTACGCTTACTTTGGGCCATGTAGTTCGTGCGATTGTATGGGGATTTCAATTTTAAAAAAACTATGGCGCGTCCGTTTGTCATTTTCCGGAACATAATGGTCCATTTATCTATTTCCATTCGATTTTGGATATAAATTATAATTATATCTTAAGGTAATGAATTGACCTATTACAAACAACATTTTTGTAACTACAACTACAATAGTGTTTTCAAAAATAAGTAAATAAGAAGTGTCCGGCGTATAATAATGATTTATATGACATAAGCTGCGCTTGACCATACTTGGTCGAATAAATGAATTAGGAATATGACTATCCATGAAGGAGGAAGCAAGTCGTGCAACTATCGAGCTAGAAGGAGGATTCGTTTAGATCCTGGTGTTATGAAGGCAAGTGCCTGATTCATCTGTTAATGGCATTCTGATTATAATTTAACATACATACATACGTGTTCATTATAAATGTGTATGTTTGAATGTATGGATGTCTGTTTCTCAATCACGGCAAAATTATTTCAAATATTGATTCATCTGTACATATAATTTTTAAACATCAATATTTTGAAAACCATCTCAACAAAACAAGTCCTCCATTAAAATATATGTTGTGTGGTATATATCTATTTTAATATAAACATGTGCAACAGAGCTTTAACTGAAATATAGTTTTGGGCGGATGAATCAGTTAAGGAATGTAATTTTGAATAAATACCCTATTATTGTTTTTATAATAAATGATATAATTCCCGTACAATCACACCAACTTCATGGCCCCATAGTATTGTGTATACCCATAGCTTGTGTTATGGGATACCATGTAGAGAACTACGGGGGAACCTCGAATATAAATACTTACATAAATAGATAAACACCCAGACACGGAAAATTTTTTTTTGCTTGAACCCGCAATCACTGGCGTCTGAGGCAGACAGTGTTACCCCACCTCCAAAGTGGTCGTCATTAGCTATTTCTCTCTTTAACAACAATAAAATTAATAAAAATAAAATGATTATCCTGTATAAGGTGGTAGGATGGAGTAGTCGGCAGGTCGCGTCGTGGCTTCTGTATATTAATCTATATTATTAATGACAGGTTAAGCAATACCTATTCGCCGCGGTCGGTACAAAGATGGGTGACCATCGTTCATTTATTGTTCACAAGGAATTTCGTGCAACGGAGGCACGTTTAGGACCTGATAGAACCTACTCGTTAGGGTTAGGGATAAGCCGTTTCGGGGAAAATTTTATCATCGAAAACCAGCACTTATAACCGGAATCACCTCGTCGCCCACCCATGGGAGAGACTCAAGTGCTCAAGACCTTGCAGTGATAAATAATAATATTAAAATTATTTATTTTCTCACAACAATATTTAATAGTAGATATATTATGTAACAAGTGAGCTAAGTTGCTAATTACAGTCGAGGCTGTGATTTGAGCCCGAGCCGCAGGCGAGGGCTTAATAATGAGCCGATACTGTAATTAGCAACGCTCACGAGTTACATACGACGTTTTTCAACACACTTGTGAGTAAATGACAGACATACGTGGTCATAAAATTTATTTGAAGCAGCTGTTAGCTGCTGCGCGTCAGTAACCCTGTCCCATTTCACGTACACACGCTATTGTTGCTTGGAGGCGCTGTGCGTGCCGCTGCTGCTGCACGCGCGCCGCTTGGCCGCGCGACGCCTGGACGCGCGCGCTCATATATTTAATGTATAACCCGGATCAATAAAATATGCTCTTTTTACTCGCATGTTATTTGCACTAAGGTACAATTCAACTTTGTAGGATTCATTATATTATGCACTAGGGTATAATATATTACGTTATAGCCCAGTTTATAGTTCTAAATTCAATAGAATAAGGCTCACTTTACGAGCAAGTGTGTTGAAAAATTATTTACAATTCAAAGTTACATAATTATTTAAACAATATTGTGCGAGACTGATGCCTAAGCTAGACGCGAAGTCTGTGTTTCAGGACACCAGGTCTCCACCTCTTATAAAAAAAATACATTTCATTATTATGCATGGAAACGCTTACAATTACTATAAAAAGATTACAATTGTTGTTATTTATTATTTTTTGTCTTTATCTAGTACCTACATGTTTATGTGAATGTATGTGTTTGTGTCAGGGTGAGTGTGTATGGCTGTGTGTGTGTGTGTCGGGGAGAAGGATGGAGTAGCAAGAAATAGTTTTAGTAATTAATTAACTTTACTTAAATTTAGATCGGATTAGCACCGGATTAGCACGCTAAAGTGGCAGTGGGCTGGCCATATATGTCGAAGAACTGACAATCGTTGGGGTCCAAAGGTTCTCGAATGGAGGCCACGTCAAGGCAAGCGTAGTGTGGGACGCCCCCCGGCACGTTGGGAAGACGATTTGCGGAAGACGGCTGGCAGGGACTGGATGCGCAGCGCTAGAGACCGAATTCGGTGGCGCGCGTTGGGAGAGACCTACGTCCAGCAGTGGACTAGCGCGGGCTGAGATGATGATGAAATTTAGATCAGACTGATCAAAAAAACTTCGTAATTGAGCTGTAATGAGCAGTGGGCTCATTCATTACATAGGCTTGTGATAAAGGCGATAAAAGGGCGCTAAAAATAAATTTAACTGACTTACCGACTGAAATTGAAGAATTGAATGAGAAGCGCTATCTAATAAGTTGGCTTTTGTGGTTAAAATATTTAAAACTTCTGTTAATGTTAAAGCTTTTTAAGGTTATCATTTCAGACTTTTTGGCGTGAGTGCGAAAAGAAAAGATGTGCCTACTTAAAACCATTTTTTTTTAATCTAAGGATACTATAATATATAAAGCTGAAGAGTTTGTTTGTTTGTTTATTTGAAAGCGCTAATCTCAGAAACTACAAGTGGAATTTGAAAAATTATTTTTGCATTTGATAGCGCAACTCTTGAGAAAGGCTATAGGCTATATTTTATCCCTAAATTCCAACGGGATCAAAAGTTAAGCGGGTAAAACCGCGCACGGTGGCTAGTTTTATATAAAAATGCGAAAATTTCCTTTTGTTTAATGACCTCAAAACAATATTGGGCATGAATTGTATCTGTCCTTTAATGCATTTTTAAGTGAAATCCTTCCCTTTCATAGAGTACTTTGGTAAGGGTTTCAATAAAATCGACTTAATTATTTATAGAAACTCTAATAAGTAGGTAGTACTCAGAGACAACACGTAAGCTGGATTTATCGAAACTGTTCAAAATATAGAAAATGAAAAAGCTTTATTGTAACAATCAAGTAACACATATTGATATTATCCCTGATTTCTGAAATAGGAAAAATACGTGGTACAGAAGTCAGTTCCTTCCAGTGCTTGACTTAAAAAAAAACATAAAAGTTTGACAGTCCAAAAGTAAAAAAAAATATAAAATTTAAAAAAAAATATGTATACATGATTAGAAAAAAAGTGAACATGATTTAAATAAGGAATTATACATATTAAAAGAAACATTAGGATTAAACATGTATTTAACATTTAATTATGACCAATGTTTGCATAGAAAGAAAGATAAGAAGTATAATTAAGTTCATTTAGTTCATATCCTTGAGATAATGAATAAATAATAATAGCCAAACTTCGTCTGTTGTCCTTGCTCTACTTTTTTTATATTGTAAGGATAGGACGTTTGTCTTCCATGCCACCTGATGGAAAGTGCGCATGAAGACTACACGTCCATCCGCGAGAAACCTATTCACTCGACACTTAATTTCATTTATTTTTTCCAATTGTAATAGTTGTGTCGCTTAAAAATGCTTGCTTTGTAAACCGACATAACTTACTTTGAAGAATGCGGGATGGTGTATCGCCTGTTTAAGTCAACGTTTTGGCACCAAACTAACACTATTGAATAAGAAGATTCTTATCTTCATTTTTAAAAGTCAGGAGAAAAGAAAAATCGCAATTTGAATAGTTTTTGTTTTTCATACAAAAATTCAATAACGAAACGTAAATGTAGACAATAAACTAAACGAAAACTTTTACTGTGTCAAATCTGACAACTCAAATGTCATATTACGTCACCCACCTTCATCTTCAATGAATCAAAATCAATCAATAGCGTTTTGGAGTTCGCCTGTGTAAAAGCTTTTCGTACGTGTTTTTATAAACTTCCACGAAGCATTTTACAGTAGTACAACCATTTTACAGTAGTACAATTTAGTTTCATTTCAACAAAAATATTAACAGCCATTTTAGTAATATATACTATTGTGACATCTAGCTATGACATTGACAAACGATTTTTATCACAAGCTCACGTTTACGTTCAAAAGTTGTGTTCAGGATTTCTAACAATACGATGCCAATATTTGAAATGCAAATAACTTTTAAATCCCAACTTCTAAAAATCTGAAAACTTTTGTCATGATTAGCCATATATAATATTTATAAAATATACATGTTTGACATAAAATTGTGAAGTTCCAGAAAGCCATACAGAATCCTCATACTCGCCTGCCATACTTCTTTAAAATTACTTAAATGACATATTTTACATATTTTCCACCTACTAATCTGACGCCTGACTGACATCTCAGTCGCTCGTAACGACGGGGTCTGCAACGACACGGATTCGATATAAATTATACCGACGTGACAAATCCGGTTAAAAAGTATTTTATTTATATGTCGGAGCTAACGATGGGTTGGCGATATTAAGATGTTAGTATGACTTCATGGTAACGGAAGTGTGTTGGTAGCACTGTTAAGGAGGGCGCTGGATGCAGTGACTGACTGACATTCGATTGCAGCGCCATAGGTTATATCTTGAAGTAGGATGATGGCAAGTGACGCAGATACGGTTAGGACGGCTAGGTGCGCTGACGTATCTCGGACTGACGGTCGATAGTAGCTAGGTATTAATTGAGTTGGCATTGTAACTGACGGAACGGACTCGCGAATAAAGATTTTGTTGTGACTAAGCCAGGGTTATACCCAAGCCCACAGACTCGGTACTAAGTAACTGTCCAGTGATTAATTCTATCGTGTTTTGAGAGTAACGCTTTTCTTTTCGTTTTGTGTTTGTTTTCCGACATCAGAAGTGGGATGAGCCCATGCATAATTAGTGTTTCGGTTCATTTTGCGAATAGACTTCCGGGATCTGACCAAGCTTAACTTAAGTTTGTGATTAGAGTAAATTCACGTGTCTTAGAGAGTTCACCATTTTGTGTGCCGTGTTTGTGTAAAAATATTTGCCATGTGTTGTTAATTAAATTCGTGATAACTTAGTGTGTGATTTAAAGGGATCCAATACGTTAATTTTGTTATTTTCATAACGTGTTTTTACTTGGTTCATTTCTATTGCGTGCGAGTTTTTGAAACATGGCAACTAAATTTCAATCGATTTATTTTGCGTTAATTTTGTATAGCTTGCGCTGCTGTGGCTTAATGCGTTTCTTTTTGAACCTTTAGTACCTACTTGGTAGATAGTAATGATATCACGGTTGAACGGGTGAAATTTTGTGGTTAAGCGGCCTTCATAATGCCTTTTTAAATAGGTAGTCTGAATATTGAAGTTGTAGATTTTCTTTCTGATTATCGTGTATCCGTGACTCGGTAGAAATCGCTTTGTATCTTGCCGATCTTCGATTATTTTGCTGCGATTCTTAGGAGACACGTTTTTTTATGTTTTGGTAACAGTAAACTTGTTATTATTTTGGCAATTGAAACGTAATATTACGATAGTGTGTGTTTAATGTATCACGGAGATAGGTTATAACGTCGAGATTGAAAATGCGTTTAAATAATACTTTGAAATCGTTGCGATTGACAAAAGAGCTGGATTTCACTGTCGAACTGTTTGCGGTTGTCGAACAATTTTAATACTTTGTTGTTGTGAATTATGAAGTACAATGCAATGACTAGCCTGTTTGGCAATGACTAGCCTGTGTGGCAATGACAGCCTGTGTGGCAATGACTAGCCTGTGTGGCATTGAGTAGCCTGTGTGGCAATGACAGCCTGTGTGGCAATGACTAGCCTGTGTGGCATTGAGTAGCCTGTGTGGCAGCAAATAGCCTGTGTGTCATTGACTGACTTTTGTGACGGGACGGACGTCACTGCAGGGGAGCTTTGCATTGTTTGCTAATTGATTGGGTTGTTCTAGCAGCTTATGCTTGCTTTGTTTATTGTTCGTTCGCTGTCAAATTGTTTGATGTTACATTCAAAGTAAATTTCATTGTTTAATGTGCGGTTTTCTTATCGAAAGTATTGTAGTTCGTACAATGCGTTGACGTTAGCCGATTCCTACTGAGTTTCTTGCTGGTTCTTCTCAGTAGATGGATCTTCCGAACCAGTGGTAGCTTTACGTAAATTGTTAAATCGTGTAAAGAAAGATGTTATTTTTGGTGTTTGGAAGAGATTTAATGTGTTGTGGATACAGGTTCTCGTTCGCTGGTTTTGTGACTACGCCAGAAGGATTCTGGGTAGTGTGTTGAAGGAGTCACTGGTTGACTCAGGTTTCCCGTGGGGAAATGGTGTAATTGCTGTTAACCACGAACGATGTACCTTGTTGTTAATAATGAAAATAATGGATTTCAATGTTTGATTTGGAGATAATTGTTACTCATTGGTGCTTGGAACTTGGTTAACTGAAACGGTATTTTCAGTTATTAAAAATCCAAACTTGTGTGTTTTCTTTTCAGAATTTGCCTGACTTCATTGTCAGGAGTGGCCGAGCCGCCACTTTGGTATGATTGTTTCAGAATATCACACGAGGACGTGCTCCATCGCAGGATGGCCGTGTCGGAGCTAACGATGGGTTGGCGATATTAAGATGTTAGTATGACTTCATGGTAACGGAAGTGTGTTGGTAGCACTGTTAAGGAGGGCGCTGGATGCAGTGACTGACTGACATTCGATTGCAGCGCCATAGGTTATATCTTGAAGTAGGATGATGGCAAGTGACGCAGATACGGTTAGGACGGCTAGGTGCGCTGACGTATCTCGGACTGACGGTCGATAGTAGTGAACAATCTTAAGACTCCTACGGGACTTGGTATAGCACTCACTCGGGATAACAAAGGAAACACAGGGAATCAGTTGACAGTTTATTCGCAACTGCTGGTGCTTACAAAATCTGTTTTGTATGTACCCCCCTTATAGTAATATAAGATCTACCTACATACATTACACCTCCCCACTTAAATAGGCACCCCTCATTACATATGTATATAATACAAGTACTAAAGACTACACATAATTTTTTTTTTATTTTAAGTTTACTTAAATCTAATTTCCTATTATTAATTAAACAAATTATTACTGATCGATTCCATACCGCAATATAGGCCTTTTGTGACGCTTGGGACGGTTCATCGGAGGCTGGGGAGAAGATAATTTAGTTATGGGTTCATCTGTGCGAGTAAGCTCTGTGCTACAGTCACGCGCACCTTCAGAAACGGTTATGAGCTCCGAGGGACCATCGAGCACACCTTCATCCTCCCCACTGATCCCTTCTTGTGCCACCTCGGTATATATCCCAACATGCTCCTTCTCATCCGGTTGCGCGCCGGCTTCCTCATCACCTTCTGGGCAAATCGCTAGCGAGTGTCTAGATTTGCGCCTTATTTGGTCAATATGGCGATGAATGAATTGACCGTCACCCCTATCTACTATGTACCTTCTGGACCCTTCTTTACCTACAACTTTGCCATCTATCCATTTATCGTTACCCTGACCGTAATTTCTAGCACTGACTAAGTCGCCTACGAGTAGGTGGCGAGGTACGCCGCCGGCGTGCTGCACTTGCCGCGCCTGCGCGCGCCGCACGCTGTCCTCGCGTGCGCGCTCTCCGCGCAGCAGGTCGAGGCGGGACCGCAGCGCACGTCGCTGTAACAACATCGCCGGGCTCTCTCCTGTACTACTATGGACGCTGTTTCGGTACGACAAAAGGAAGGTCTGTAACGCAGCGTCCAGGTCCACTGACTCCCGAATGGCTTTCTTGATTGCCCGTTTGCATAACTTTACTGCGTTTTCCGCCGCACCATTTGAAGCCGGGTGATATACCGGTGAAAAAGATTGCCCTATTCCATTTTTTGTTAAAAAATCTCTAAATTCACAGCTTGTAAAAGGTGGTCCTCGGTCAGAAACTACCTCAGTTGGTAAACCAAACCGTGCGAAAGTCGACCTTAAAATTTTGATGACTGACGTCGCGTTCGTCCGTTTCATTTCAAACACTTCCAACCATTTCGTGCTCGAATCTATTAGTATTAAAAACGTTTTGTTAACTATTGGGCCTAAAAAATCTAAGTGAATCCTACTCCAGGGACGCCGGTCATAGGTCCACGGACTCGGCGGAGCCCGCGGCGGTGCCTGTGCTTCCGCCGCGCAAGTGACGCACTGCCGGCACATCGCTTCCACGTCAGAGTCGATGTTTGGCCACCACACGTAGCTCCGCGCTAACGACTTAGTCTTAACGATGCCCATATGACTCGCGTGAAGCTGCTGTAAAATAACATTACGTAGCGTAGACGGTATGATGACCCTGTAGCCCCACATTAAGCAACCTCTGTCTATATATATTTCAGTACGCTTATTGTAATAAGGTTTATACTGGTCACCCTCCGGACAAGCTAACGGCCACCCCGACTGAACATATAGTATGAGCTTGCTCAGTAATTTGTCTTTACTAGTTGCAGTTCGTACGTCATCGTTAGTTACCGGCAAGAACGACTCAACAAAATTTAGATACGTGTTTTCTTTGATTTTACACTCGTTATTGTTTG
Source organism: Stenoptilia bipunctidactyla (assembly GCA_944452665.1). Taxonomy (NCBI): domain Eukaryota; kingdom Metazoa; phylum Arthropoda; class Insecta; order Lepidoptera; family Pterophoridae; genus Stenoptilia; species Stenoptilia bipunctidactyla. The sequence continues at coordinate 3,179,142 of OX101735.1, read as the reverse complement.
CTTGTGGTAGCCGCGATAACGCATCGGCACAATTTTTCTTTGAAGTTACGTATTCTATCTCATAACTATAACCTGATAACAATACAGCCCATCGTTGTAATCGTGACGCAGCCATAATAGGAATACCTGCCTTATTGCCGAATATATATGTTAATGGTTTATGATCCGTTCTTAACGTAAACCGACGACCATACAGATATTGATGAAATTTTCTTATTCCGTATACTATGCCTAACGCTTCCCTGTCTATCTGCGAGTACGCGCGTTCGGCCGCCGTCAGTGAACGCGACGCATAGGCTATCGGCCGCTCGCCCTCGGGGGTGCCGTGCGAGATGACGGCGCCCACACCCACGCTGCTCGCGTCCGCCGTCAGTATCAACGGCAAGTCATTCGAATAATGTACTAATACTTCACTCGAACTTAACTTTCCCTTAATAGTATTAAAGGCATTTTCACATTCCGTGCCCCAAACAAACTTCACATTATTCCGCAGTAAATAATATAACGGTGCTAAAATACTACTTACGTTTTTAATGAATTTAGCATAATACATGACCATCCCTATGAAAGATCTAAGTTCAGAAACATTCGTTGGCGCCCCTGTGTTCATTATAGCTTTTACCTTTCCTGGACAAGTTTGTATGCCCTGTTTGTTAATTATATGCCCAAGATAATTAATAGACTCTTTGAAAAACTCACATTTATCTTTCTTTACTCTCAGACCATTATTTTTCAAACGTTCAAAAACGCTGTATAAATTATTTAAATGTTCTTGATTGTTTCGACCTGTTATTATAACGTCATCTAAAAATACGCCTACATAAGGTAAATCGGCAAATAATTGCTCTAGCCGCTTTTGAAAGATGCCTGGACTCGAAGACAGACCGAATACTAATCGATTAAACATGAAAAGTCCCCTGTGAGTGTTAATAACCGTGTATTTCTTACTTTCATCTAGTTCAAATTGTGCGTACGCCTGGGAAAGATCTATTTTACTAAACATTTGGCCCCCGTGCAACCGTGCTAGTAAATCTTCGGTACGAGGTAGAGGGTAACGGTCAATCTCGATTACCTTATTTAATGTCAACTTGTAATCGGCGCAAATCCGAACACTGCCATCTTTTTTCATCACCGGCACGATTGGCGTGGCCCAGTCGGAGCGCTCGACGGGCGTGAGGATGCCGTCGCGCACCATCTGATCCAGCGCGCGCTCCACCGGCGCCCGCAGCGCGTAGGCGAGCGGCCGCGCGCGCATGAACACCGGCCGCGCACCCTCCCGCAAATGTATGCTCACCGCGCCGCCGGTGAACCGTCCCAGGCCGTCCGCAAACACTTCACAGTATTTGGAACTGAAATTATTAATATTAAAATTATAATTTTCTAAATAATTTAAAGTATTCATTGTAAAATTCGGAAGACTTATATTTAATTCCAGTATCCATTGTCTTCCCAATAAAGCAGTCTTAGCATCGCGTACTACGTACAGTTCCAAATATTTTTCAAGCCCATTGTATCGAACTAATGGTCTGATTACTCCCACGGGTCGCACAGTTTCTCCCGTATAATATTTTAATATTAAATTACAACAATCTAATTTTAAGTCACCTAAATATTTTTCATAGCACTCGTAACTTATGCACGACACTGCACTACCCGTGTCACACTCCATATTAATCCATTTATTTTGCACGTTCATTTTTAAAACAAAAGGTTTGCATTGTTCTAAAGTTAAAGAGTTCATTTCGATTACAATTACCTCGTCACTTCCTTCACTTTCCGAGGTCGTCTCGACCACGTCGACGTTGTGGTGCCCCGTCACCTCGGGGCACACCCGCTGCAGGTGACCCTGCTGCCTGCACGCTCTGCACACATAGCGCGCAAATCTGCATTGCAGCTCGCTGTGCTGACCGCCACAAGCGCGACACGGAGCCCCGCCCGATCGCCGTCTTGCCGGTCCGCCAACCGCCGCCTCCGCCGCCACCGGCGCCGCTGCGGTCCACCCGCTGTTCACTTTGCACCGCACACCCTGCGTGGGCCCTGGCCCGGCGCACGATGCCACCGCGGCACCCGCGGCGCGGCCAACGCGCGGCCCGGCGCCTGCGCCCGCGCGCGCCGCCTGCCACCGCCTCGTCGCTGTCGCCGCTACCGCCTGACACGCCGCCGTCACATTATGGCTACCCTCCACAGCCGCTGCATTCCTTTCCGCCGCTTCCACACTACTTGCCAACCGAAACGCCTTGGAAAAGTCCAGGCTATCCTCCTGGAATAGTCTCTGTCTAATAGATTCGCAGTGGATGCCACACACAAATTGATCCCGCAAACTATCTTCCAACCAAGACCCAAATTCACATTTTTTTGACATCTTTTTTAGGACTGCTACGTACTCCGCTATTGTTTCACTTTTCATTTGGTTTCTTTGTCTAAACTTATAACGCTCCGCGAGAATACTCGGCTTCGGTTGTAAGTGACATTCCAGAATGTTCGATAATTGTTTGAACGTTTTTGTCGATGGTTTCTCCGGCGTGCATAAGTCCACTAATAACTCATAGCATTGTGAACCCATGACTGTAATTAACGTAGGCACTTTGAACTCATCACTTATTTTATTCACAATGAAATATTGTTCCAAACGTTCCACGTATAAGTTCCAACTGTCCGAATGGATGTTGAATTCTGCAATTTTACCAATTGACATTTTGGTTTATTTAAAAAAAAACACAACCACGTAAGTTCAATCGCCGTTTCGTCGCCACTGAACAATCTTAAGACTCCTACGGGACTTGGTATAGCACTCACTCGGGATAACAAAGGAAACACAGGGAATCAGTTGACAGTTTATTCGCAACTGCTGGTGCTTACAAAATCTGTTTTGTATGTACCCCCCTTATAGTAATATAAGATCTACCTACATACATTACAAGTAGCTAGGTATTAATTGAGTTGGCATTGTAACTGACGGAACGGACTCGCGAATAAAGATTTTGTTGTGACTAAGCCAGGGTTATACCCAAGCCCACAGACTCGGTACTAAGTAACTGTCCAGTGATTAATTCTATCGTGTTTTGAGAGTAACGCTTTTCTTTTCGTTTTGCGTTTGTTTTCCGACATATACATATATTCTATGTTAGGTTTTAATTTTAAGAATGATGCAAAGTTTTTCAAGATGATGGTTTTCCTTAACGAATAATAAATAAATAAGAAGGTACATAGGTACAAAGAAAATAAACTTGTTTCTGCTTCTATTTCTTTTTTTAAGGTTTATCTGCTCGGTGTGAATAAATTAATTATCTTTTCAATAGAGCAACCAAAAAGCATACAATCACTACGTTCTAAGAGACCCCACTGAACGAATGAATGAGCTAAGAACAGGAGGCTACCAATTCTACTGCCAATATTTTAATAAAAAAGTATGGTCAACTTTAGGAAAATACTAGGGATGTGGTGTTCATTATCGATAGTTAGTGATGTTCACGGTCGATAAAAGATTCGATAAATAGCAGGTACAGGGAAAAATAGATAAAAGAACTACAAAAAAAAAACAATAATTACAAACATTTTATTGAAGCACATGGTATTTTTACTTAAACCTATTTAAGAAACAATAAAAGTGATAAGAAAAGTGATGCGATGAAAAAATTGTGACATTCCTAAATTATTAATTACCTACAGCAATAAGTTATTTTAAAAGCATTTTTGTTACAATGTTAAGCATGCATTATTGTAATTAAATATGTTAGTATATTATCCATTCTCCTTGTTTAATTCATATTCATTATTCTTGCGGTAAAGTTTATAAAAAAATATAATAAAAAAATATTACAGTAACCTAGTTAGAGTTATTGTGTACTATACTTTAACAAAAAGTAAATGCATAATATTTATAACAACAATATACAATATTTAAAGAAAAAAGTTATTAAAGATTCATAAAGACTAGTCAAACTGTTACGTATTGCTGTTATTTATATAGGGTTAAACAAAGTATATCAGAAAATCTTTTGTTACAATTTTGCTACTTGAACAGCATTGTGGTTTAGAAAGGCTAACACCAGTCGAGTAATTAATTAAAAATATTTTACCTTTATTAAGTCAACATACAATCTTTACGTTTAAATAAAATATAGAAAAATAATTAATAAAGAATATAACCTATATTATCAATTAAACAATATCAAACAATAAAAAAAAGCTTTCCGAAACAGTACAATTTTACGTATTTTAAGTTCTCAGGAATAAAAATAATTATACCTATATATAAAATACTTCTGAGTAAAGAGGATAAAATCTTATTACTAAGAGAATGCCTCTATACCTAGTCTCTTATTAATGACTTGCTAGTGAAGCTTATCTTATGTAAGTTATTACTATTTTGAAAATGGTGAAATATTTGCAATCGCTCAATAATGAAATCTTTCATTATTTTTTTTATTGAGTCGATCTGTATTCAACCAATACTTTGGCAATGCGAAAATTAAAGATTTTTTTTCGTATGTATTTCAACAGACACGTGCAATAAGTAATATTTTTTTCAAAGTGAAATGAATCTACCACCAATTATTGAAAATACGATCTGTTCAGAAGAAGTGGCTCGAAACAACAATCTTCTTTAAAATTAAAATAACAGCTTATAGCCACAAAATGGCCCAGACATTTCATAGAAACCATTTTTACATAATATTTGTTTTAGACTATCTTTTAACTAAGCTTAAATAATTAATATTTTTAGGCACTTTATTATAAAAGCTTACAAATTGACCAACGAATGACATGACAATGCATTTAACGATTTGAATTTGGTGTAGGTATAAAAAAAATCATTATTCAAAATGCTTTGGCTTGCCAGCTAACCTAAATCCTAGGTTTCTGGAGATTTGAAAATGACTAATAGCTTTTTTATTTTTAAACCTACAAAATAAATAATTTGTGGGCAGGATTTGTGGCTGATTGCTTTCCCGACGAAAATGTGGCTTATGTTGAAAGGCTGTGGGGCGTTGTTGTTTTTTCCGAAAAATAGTTTCCAAATGCAATCATTTTATGTAGTTGCTCCACTGTAATATGCTTCTTACAAACATAGATTTTCCTCACGAACTGCTTTTATTCACTAAGGCAACTGCAATCAGAAATAAATATTCTTATTGTTAAATCATTAAAAAAGTTCATTTGAGTGTTTTACTTCAAAAGAAAACATATACCCTTGAGAAGATTGAAAATTAAAAATTAAAATTAAAAATGTTTTATTTACTTTTTACTAAAATCCTTATAAAATAAGTGGCAAGTGAACCCCTTTAAATACTGAATGTTTTTGTACGGAGACACCGCTCTTCCGTAACATAAAATAAATCATGAACAGATATAATAGATTACTTAACAGCTATCATCTAAGAATTAGATAAATACCTACATAAACTGCGTTTTAATAACTCCACACAACTTTTCCCACACATTTGATAATATAATTTGAGATGTTAATAGAATTTGTCTTGAAAGGGTGTCGTAAAAGGCGTTTCTGGCTAGCGACCACTCTTCTGCCGCTAAATATCATCGCTCCTTCGGTGATGTGTTCCGGAAATATTTTATGAAGTGCCAGGTCCTATCAAACCCGTGTGCTTTCATCTTAAACATCATCTTCATTTTCCATCAAGTGAGATGAGGTCAAACTCGGTGTCAATCACCAATAAAGAGCTTATATTACTCATACCTAAATAGGAACAACATTATGAATATAGCGTCTAGAAGAGAAGTTAATTTTGTATGTTTAATTTTGTCAGTGGTGGCCTTTGGCCAAAATATCTTTATGATAATGAAATGGCCTTATTTACATACCACTTAGCATCCGCTGGAAACGTGGGTTATAATACACCAGAGCCAGGTTTCTTTTGAACTTTACAGATTTCGCATCTCCAAAATCCATGAGATATCTCGGTCCTAGGAACACGATTCATGATATCAGTTATTTTCAATGTAGCTGTAAATTTTATTGTGTTGTATAACATATAATAATCAACGAATGCAGAGCATCAAAAAACCGACTTCACGTCAAAGCTTTGGCTAAAGTATAAGGTCGTCAAGGTAAATGTTCTCCGTACCTAGATGTATACCAACATATTGTGTTTTTCAAAAAAATAATTTTTTTCATGACGTACTCAATCGATTTCGATGAAATTTATATGGGACCACCGCTGAAGTATCCTGTAACAGAATATTAAATATCGATTCACAATTATTGTCCAAAAAATGATGTTACAAAGACACTAAAAAAACAAACACACGAATTAAGAACATCCTCCTTTTAGAAGTCGGTTGAAAATTAGTGAAAGAAATTATTAAGATTTATAATAAAATGAATACCTACTACCAAAATTTTAAACTTAAAGACTCTGTTCCGCAGTGTTCTTCTGTGGCGTGAGAGTTCCTGGGTTCGAGTCCCAACCGGGACAGTTTAGGAAACGAACTTTTCTTAAATCTTAGTGGATACCCTCCTTACTTCCGCTGTATAGTCTCCATAACAGAAGCTTACTTTGATAATAATAAAGGTTCACTTTGATGCCACGGTTGATGTTTCAGTTTAACTTAAAAAAATACTCACCATACACTAAATTAGTTAGTTTTTCCTATTCTCAAGACGTTTAACGTAGATTTGATGAACTAGCTGTGTAGGTTTGGATCAGTATAATTTCCACCTCTGAAGGACCAGTTCTGAGTTCACCTGGCTAGCCTCCCCTTCACATACAATTTGTCACGAAAAATGATCGCTTCGATGATGATCGATGTGTTCCAGGCAGAAATATATCGTCTACGACCTGTGGAAAGGTTCGCGATGGTACTTAGTATATAAAAATTACCTGTAACTAAAAACAATCTTCTTGCATGGGTTCTTACATCTTTATTGATGAATTGAAAAATTTTAGTTCTTCTTCTTTAGGTTTAATGGCAACCAGCTAATATTTAGTTATTTTTAAAACAATTTATTTTTAAAATAGTTTATATATAATTAAATTCATTTAGACATCAACTGACAAATTGTCATCGTCTCATTTTGACAATTTCAAATATCTAATAGACTAGACAAAACTGTTATTTTTACTGTCAAACGTCTTTATAGGCCTTTCGATACACATTGCGATTCTAGCACGACTTCCGGGTGCCAACCTTATAGCAGAATCAACCGCTATACGTTTTCAAAGTTTAAAGACTTCATCCCGAATATCAGAATAACCTATTCAAAATAAAACCTTATTTCAATCAGTTAAGATATAGAATTGCAAATATGCGGTCACAGTTGGATCACAGGCGGGCAAGGGTTGTGTCTGAACCCTGAGAGCAACTGCGAAAACTAAGAATAACTCTGACGTAATTTTAAAGTTTTGAAAATGGTGTCGTTAGTATTGAAGAATATAATTGTTCAAATTAAACTGTCCTATAAATTATACCTACCTACGATACAAAATAAAGAGTTGCAGAGACCATGGAGTCTGTAAAGACATAGAAATAAAAGAAAAAAAATCACAATTCCATAAAGAAAAATATTTACTATTTTATTTTATACTCTTCCTCATCTTCAAATTATGAATGTAAAAGCTTGCAAGGTTATTTACGTAATCAATTTTCTTATTAATGTTCCTTTCCGACCAGCGAAGGTTGAAAATCAACTCTGCTTATAAAGTACTGTCTCTTGCGAGGCAAAATAACTCTGCAGCGCTCGCTACTCCAGTCCACTCCCGAATATTCCTGAGCCAAGACTTCCTTCTCCGCCCAACTTTTCTTTTCCTAATAAAACCCGTCATAATTAATTACAGACCGCCCGTATCATTCGTTTTTCAACGAGAGATTAATGTGAAAAATATGCTAGAAGACCATTTACTTATCCTTTTTTACCCATTTAACACGCTCGTATGACCTTATTATAGCATTTTACAGGATCATAGCCATTTGACAGTTTGTTTAATATTCTGAAATCGTTTGAAATTCGAATATCACACTCATGACTATGCCGCTAAGGATAGCATGAATGTGTGTATTCAATTCAAGATACGCGAATAAAGCGTTGATGATTCGACACTTAAGTTCAATAACCTTTGTTAGATTATTTTCACCGCAGAGGGCGCCAAGTCATGAACGAATGATTGAATGAGTTATTGGGTCATGGAGAGTACATTATAATGGTATAATTTAGGAGACTTATTTGTAATTAAAACTTAACTATGGTAGGGACAAGATAATAGGTCACTTTTGACAGATGTCAATCTCATACATTTTCTTAAAACACAACCAAAAATGAACTTTATTTGGCTGATATAAGGAAACGTCAAATGTGACTTCTTAATATGGCCCTACTTTAGGTAACTATTTTACAAATTAAATCAATTTATATATAATCAATTTAAACACAATCTTAAATCAAAATGCTTTTTTTTTGGTGTCTTTGTTGCACGATATTTCAGACAATTATGAATCGATTTAAAAATTCTTAATTTATATGATAGAGGATACTTTATAGTTGGTTCCATATAAATTTCATTGAAATCGGTTTCGTACTTCATTGAAAATTTCAAATTTTTGAAACAATATGTATGATTTCGGAGAATGTGTACGTGGATGACACTATTAGTCGGCCAAAGTGTTGAAGTGAAGTCGGTTTTTTTAATGCTCTGTATTCGTTGATTATTTAATATATATGCATTTTTTTGGCTGTATGTTTTTATTAGAAATAAAAATGTTGTGCTATTCTATGCTACTTACATATCTAATTTACAAAATCATGTTACCTATCACAATTATAAGTGGCGTAAAACTCAAACTTCAACCTTCTTCTGTCGGAAATGTCCGAATATTTTCGGGTTCTTGTGGAGTCCTTGAGGATTCTTCATTCCAAATTTAATAATAAGTAGATAGGTATATATCATACCTAGTTACAGCAAGAACTGAATTTTCAATAAATTGGTTTACATATCACCTAAATGGCAAGGGAAACAGTGGATTGAAACCGCAATGAAACCAAATAACTAAATATCTCTCAGTTTTTCAATAGGTAGGAACATAATAAAACTAACAGAAATGTTTTAAGTTTCTAAGCGCTAAATTATTATTGAAACTTCACAAAAATCAATTTGAAACACACAACAAAATAGAGTGTGTATTTAACAATTATCTTCTCTCACAATTGTGACCCTATTTTTTTTGTTATCAAGAGTGATTTTTTAGTCTTCGCCATTGCTATTTTATAAAGTTAATTTAATTTAGTAGCATCAAGTTCATAAGAACCCGTATAAACTGAGAAAACCATTTATAATTTACTGTAGGTACAGAAGCCCCAAATTTCCCCAACCAAATAACACGTTTCATTTTAGTATGGACGTCTGGCCAGCACCTGTGCCAAATAAAATAGGTGTGGAATGCCATTATGAAAACACTTAAAATAACTGTTAATTAAATTGTTAGTTACTTTTCGTGTACATTAAGAAAAACTACTTGAATCGACAATATTACCACAGGTGACTAACGGCGCCATATTTAGGGATATTTTTGTAAAATGTAATTATAAACTGATTTAATAGTTATAATAGCTAATTTTCATACTGTTTGAAAACACGTTCCTTGTTTCTGTATTATGTTTTGTTCTACCATTTACCGTCTAACTTACCTACTTACCTTAAGTTTTCTTGTTTATAGTTTAGTTATATTTACTTATTGTATTGTATATTTGAGAGATATAAATAAAGATTTATTATTATTATTATATTAAAGTCATATTTTCACTGAAATTCCTATATTTTTAATTTCTACCTGGACGTAAAAGATGATTTCAATAAAAAACTAGGAACTGAAGTCACTAAAAATATTGTATATTTTTGATAGATAGTAGTAGTGGTGAAATGTCACTGGTGTACATTATGTTGATCTTTCAGGATTATATCTCATTAACCGTTTATAACTTTTTGTTTTAAAACTCGTAGGTATGCTTCGAAGTATTTTTTTAAGCTCTTGCTATTTTTATACATTCTAAGAACAAAAGAAAAATCTCTATAGGTTTGGAACACATTTTATTGATAGATAGTCTGTTCATACATACAGTAAGTACTTACGGCCATTTTGTAAAACTGTGGAGATTTATGGCAATAACGTCATTTTGTTTTTTCATTTGTACACCTAAATTACTGATTCAACTTTAAATGTGCTATTTTTGTTTCCACGATCTTAAAATTTAGCACAGGTTGCAGCCAGGAATGCAATGGAACCTTTAACTTAATTTCGAGGGCAAAGAGTTTAATAAATTTAATTTTTTGACAGATTTGTAACGCTTGATGTGCTGCCTTCTGTACATTAAAAATCATATCTACGAGTAAGTATCTCAATTATGTTTACATGAGTATATACTCGCTACATTATGCCTAAGATTTGTAGTAGAGTTTCCTGTTAAAATCTCGTCAGTAAAGGTACTAAAGTTTCTCCTATTTTAGCCAAATTATTGATTACTAGCTGGTGCCCACAAATTCGTCTGCACGGGATTAGTATTTCGAGCACGTTTCTTAGAAAAACATAGAATGTATCAGCTGCTTCTCTTCCCGGGCATACTGTAAAAGTCGGTTAAGAGACAGGTTTTGCGGGCTATAGGCTGACCCCCTGTCACTGCAATAGTCTATTTCCATCATTATAATACCTCCTTTGTCAAACGTGACATCAGATGATTTTATAGCTTCTCGTGTTCTGCCTATCCCATAATTGATACAGGCGTAAAGTTATGTATGTATGTGTATTATTTTATTCTCCAAAGTCCTATCTATCTTTGATCAAAAAATTAAAGTGAAAAAACTACTCGGATCTACAAACCTACCAATAATTACCTGTCTATTATTACAAAGGCACATTGCGTTTTTACTTTTTAACAAATACAAGCGGTGCCTTGATATTTTTAAACTACTTCCAAAAAAGGAGGAGGTTCACGTCTGAAATATCTTTGTGACACGATATTTCAGACAATTATAAATCGATTTTAAAAATAATTCATATGATAGAGGATACTTTATGGTTGGTCCCATTTAAATTTCATCGAAATCGGTTGGGTCATCATCATCCATCATCCACAGCCTGTAGACGTCCACTGCTGGACATAGGCCTTCCCCAAGGTCTTCCACGTCGCTCGGTACATGTTTTAGACGAAGTGTGATAGTTTTTTTTATATATATATTGTAAGGATAGGACGTTTGTCTTCCATGCCACCTGATGGAAATAGTTTTTTTTCATTAAAGATTTAAAGAAAGTTTTTCCAAAATTTGGAGTTTTCCAACAAAACTCTAAAATTTGACAATAAACCTCTAACAGTACTTCTGTTACTGTAGGTAGATTTTTTATTTTTTGTTTTGGATTGTCTAATGTATACTGTAAACAGTCGCTGTAATTTGAAACATCTGCGACTCAAGAAAAAGGGAAAGGACCGAAGGGATTGAAAATAAAAAAGGATTAGAAAAAATATTTAAGTGTTTCTTTTGGGATGGATTAAAAAAAACTAAAATAGTCTTGGATATTCCAATCATTTTAAAAACTTGGCAATCTAAGCTATCATTTATGACCGTAGCTATCGTATCTTTGGAAATATGCTACCTTAAGCAACTAACGAGCTAACATTTTTAATCTCACTTGTAACAAATTAATTTTGTTTAAATTATATAATTTGAAAATTTTAATTACGTAGAAACGTTTCTCAACGTTGTCCAACCCCATCACACCTTGGCTGTATGGGAACACTTAGACTCCTGTTTCCCGGACAGTTGGATCGTCCGTGGTGGACCATTCCCTTGGCCTGCTCGGTTGTCTGATCTAACATCCCTTGATTTTTATGTTTGGGTATGGGTTAAAGAACAGGTGTACTCAAAATAGCTTTTGAAACCATGAAAGAAGAACTGATTTTGGGAACTACTACTACGGGAGTAAGAAGACGAGCTCGTAGTTATAACAGAAATCACGGGCCCTATTTTGAACACGATTGACGTACCGTAATCTGGGGTGAATAGCAACACCTTTCAGCATTGTAAGGAGTTTTTTGAAATTATATATTATTTGGAAAAAATACAGCATGTTGCAAATTATACATTAAGGGGGGTAATATAAGGGGTGAAAGGCTGCAGTTTATAAGCAATTATGTTGAAGAAGTAGGTAGGTAGTTGGAAAATTGGAATTCAATCAATAAAAGTCATTATTCAAAAGTTTATTTACTTAGATAGGAATTCAGAATTATAACCAACGAATGCAGAGCATTAAAATACCGACTTCACGTCAAAACTTTGGCTGAGTTTAGAGTGTCATCAACATAAAGCTTCTCCGAAATCATACATATTTTTTCAAAAGTTTAACATTTTCAATGAAGTAATCAACCGATTTAGATGAAATTTAAATGGGACAAACTATGAAGTAGCCTCTGTCATATGAAATAACAACTTTAAAAATCAATTCATAATTGTCCGAAATATCGTGTAACAAAGACACAAAAAATAACATACAGACGAATTGAGAACCTCCTCCTTTTTCGGAAGTTTGTTGAAAAACATAATTAAACTTCTAACAAGTTTTGGCTTCATTATTATTAACTTAATAAACAGCAAACAGTAATCTACATCTTGATCCCATCTCCCTTCAGTGTCATCACGGTCAGAAGACTATCTGCATCATAAGCGTCATAACCAGTTTTGAGTGGATTATAGTCTTCATCTACGACACTATCATCATGGAGTTCATGACATGAGTACATCTGTAAAGATATCAATATTTACAATAAAAGTCAACCATGGACTTTAATTCGACTTCACCAACAAAAAGCTGCTGCTATTCACTCCATTGGTTGTTGTTAACCACACCAGTAGTCGTTGCATATCACCTCTTTTTTGTAAAATATAAATCTCAACAAAACTATTCGGATCTTATTGTAACTAAACTTTACACTGCACTGCTAAACTGTTTATATACTTACAGGGTGGAATTTTGAAATGAAAGTAATGCAAGGAAAGTACTTTTTAAGTTTTAAGTCTGCCGCCAAATGTTACCGCTCCGGCGGTGATGTGTTCCGGCAATATTGTATAAAGAGCCAGTTCCTTCCTAAACCCGTGTGCTTTCATCTTCGACCTCATCGTCACTTACCTCAATCTCACCTTATCAGGTGAGATTGAGGTCAAACGCGGGTTTAGTCACTGATAAAAAAAAACTCTAAATAATAGAGATAGCTAATTTTAATCCAAAGAAACATTCCTTTATTTTGGAAGATAAATAAAACTGCATTTAAAGATTTTTGAAAATTCGCTCGCTTCACCCGGGAATCGAACCGACTAAAATCTGTAAAAATGACACCTTGTAATTTAAAGAAATATTTCAGTGTATCTTTCGGGATGGATTAAAAAAAACTAAATAATCTGGTTTATTCAAATAATTTTAAAAACATGCTTGGCAAAATGATTTTTTTATTTATGTGGCATCATGTATTTTCAATATTCATCTGACTGGTATGAGTAACTGATACAGGTACAAAACCAGAAGGTATAAATTTTTATTATAAAGAATGTTAAATGTTTTCATTATACAAGGTGTTCCTGTTGATTTTATAATAACTCTAGGGTATTATTGGGACCATGTAATAGAATCAAATAACATGTAAATAACTTTTAAATTTAAAGTTTTGATATCTTGGAAAGTATGCACTTTTGAACCACATTATTTATTCTATTGGTATTTATTTTTGTATAATACATTTCCCTGGCTTTATTGTTTTTAAATTTAATTTTTAAAACATATTATATAGGTACCTATATTATTATGCTGATGAATAGGCAGTTTAGGTTAGACTTGCAGGCAGCGTCTGAAAATCAGCGCTTTGCTATTATGTTAAGATTAGGCTGGGGCGTCGCCTTTTGTTGGTTGGTTACGATAAGTTTATTACTTTTTGTATTAAATTACTTTTTGTGAAAATTATTGTATAAGTTATTTGTAAAATTATGTAACTGAACAGCAATAAACATTATTCTATTCTATTCTATATTCTTTGGCAAAAAGTATTATTTTTTAGTAAGGAACAAAACTTCAAAGTTATGGGATATCAAAAAAACACCTTGTATAGTCGAACTTTATTCTAAAAACTGTTGTTTTTCACCCCAGTTGCTTAAACCCCAACTTATTGGTATATTTTCTTTTATATTTATTTATTTATTTTATTTATTTACTCTTCATTGTACAAACACAAAATATAAAAAAAAGAAAACACAATAAAAAAAAGAAAACACAATCGGCGGCCTTATCGCTAGAAAGCGATCTCTACCAGGCAACCAAAATAACATGATAAAGTAAATTATAACAAATGGGGTTTACTTACAAAACAAAAAAGAACTAAAAAAAAAATAACAAAAAAAAACCAAAAACATGTCGACTATTTGTTACAGACATTTAGACATTCTTAATTTATAGGTATATAAACATACATACATACGAATACAGGATATACATACATATACTACACATTGACTTCTTCAGTTAAGGATAAGTAGTGTTTTTTTAAAAGCTTTTTAAATGTGACGATGGTCTTAGCTGACTTAATACAAAGTGGTAACTGATTCCATAAGGATACTGCGCGAATTTTAAATGCATCGCCGAAAAGATCGGTTGAATGAGCCGGTGTACTGAGCATTAAATTGTCAGAAGATCGTAAATCACGACTATGTTGCTCATGACGATAGCTAAAGTAATTTTGAAAATAGCTAGGGACAGTAGGATTGAACAGTATTCGGTACAGTAGACAAAGAACGTGAATATTCCGGCGAAAGCGAATTGGAAGCCACTTGAGCTTAGTGCGATACTCAGAGATATGATCATATTTCCGCAAACCATATATAAATCGTATGCAGAGATTTTGGAGGCGCTCAAGTTTATTAAGTTGGTCAACAGTGATATCCAAATAGCACGCATCCGCATAATCAAGTAATGGGAGAAAGAGAGAATGGGCAATGGAAATTTTGGTAGGCAAAGGCAATAGATTGCGCAAGCGTTTTAGAGAATTTGTAGCGGCAAACATCTTCCTGCTCACTTCATCAATTTGTGGCTTCCAGCTAAAAGTGCGGTCGAAAATGACACCGAGGTTTTTAACAGTCTCTCGGAGTTGTATTTTGACACCGTCGAAAGTTAAATTTGGAAGATTAGTCAGTTCAATTCTGTTAATCATTGTTGTGCTACCAATAATAATGCCTTGTGTTTTGGCCGGGTTGACACGTAGACCGTGACTTTTGCTCCAATCGAGTATTTTAGACAAGTCGCTGTTAACTACGTCAATGGTCTTTGCTAAGTCTTCCAGCCTAGATTGAGAGAAAATTTGCAAGTCATCTGCGTACATATGGTAGGAAGAAGTTAAATCACGAGATATAGTATTGATAAAAATCGAAAACAGTAGAGGGGACAACACGCCACCTTGCGGGACGCCAGCTTTGATATCAGCCCAGGTTGAGGTGGAACCATCCAGGATTATGCGCTGCCGGCGACCGTACAAGTAACTTTGAAACCAGTCAACCACTGATGGAGATATGTTAAGAGAGCTGAGGAGTTGTAGGAGAATATCAAAATCTACGGTATTGAAGGCGTCACTAAAATCAAGTAATATCAGGATGGTAAGTTGTTTATTTTCCATGCCCATTCTAATACTATCAGTAATGTTGACCAATGCAGTGACGGTACTGTGTCCGGGTCGAAAACCTGATTGATATGGATTGAGTATATTGTTTTTGTGGAGAAATTCGCTAAGTTGTTGTTGGACAAGACGCTCGAGAGTTTTAGACATGAAAGGGAGAATAGAAATGGGTCGGATATCTTTGAAAGAAGCAGGAGTTTTGGTTTTTGGCAACGGAATAACCTCGGCATCCTTCCATAAAGTTGGAAACTTTTTAGAACTTATTGAATTATTAAGAATAATAGTGATTAAAGGGAGAAGGAAATCAAGGAGAATTAAAATCATTTTCCGACTTACGTAATCCGTTCCGATAGCATTAGAGGCAATGGATTCAATTGCTTTCTTAACACCACATTCAGTGAATTGACTAAAAGTGAACGATTCATACGTAGGTGTAGGCAAAGAAGAAACTTGTTTAATCGTCTTGGATTTAATTGAAGCTTCGAGTGAGCTTGATGTAGAGAAATGGAGATTCATCTGATGAATGTCGAAGGTATCTTTTGGAAAATTACTTTTGTTTTTGCCCACACCTAAAGTTTTTAGGAAATTCCACACTTTAGCGGGATTCCCATTTGTGACTGAGTTATGGATATGGCGTCGTTGTGCATCCCTACACATAGTACTGCAGCGATTGCGAAGTTGGCGATATCTCTCAAGGTTTTCTGTATTAGGCAATTTTCTATACTTAACTCGTGCCCTATTTCTTTTTCTCATAACAGCTTTAATTTCTTCGGTGAGCCATGGAGCTGGAAGATGTTTGATTTTAACTGGTCGAACTGGGGCGTGACGGTCATATAGCTGAATCAGCAAGGAGTTAAAAATGGAAATCTGTTCGTCAACGTCATCAGTATCTATAACCGCAGACCAGTCAACCTCACGCGCGTCTTTAAGTAGGTTGTTAAAGTTAATGCTACCAAAATTTCGTTGCAGAAGTGTTTTTGGCTTAATTTTAGGAATTTTTAACTTGTAGGACAAGTAGATCAGACTTTTATAATGTAGGCATAAAAAATAATTCACCAAATTTTTGTTGTTTGATTTTGTTACTCCTATAAGTACCTACAAGGAAAAAATCCCTTTGATTAGTTACGGCAGCTTATTTCCAAATACACGACAGCTGTCGTCAATGATAGCTTTATGGCGAGTTTCAATATCATGAAAACTGTTCGTTTTGCCTACGAACAATAGAATTCACTACCAAAATTCCTTTCTATATTCAAAATCTTGACATCTAAACCACTGCTTACGTTCTGTTGGACTGTAATGGGTTGCTAGGTTACATTTAACCATTACAAAATAAGTAATTTTATCTAGCCAACGACGACGTAACAAGTTATTAATTTAAACCAATGAGGTAAAGCTGGTACGGCGGTCTGCTGCGGCCAATAGCGGATTTTATTACATATGACCAATTACAGAATAAGTAATTTTATCAAGCCAACGACGAAAAATAAATTGAATAAGTTTATACATTTATGTAGTTCAAATATAATATCATACAAATAATTTGCGAATGCGCGATATTCTATAAATCACATATCGCCTAGTTTCTTGGAAGAACGCCATGTAAAGAGGGTCCATGCCAAATTTGAGAACTTACAGCATTTTTTTTTCTAACATTTTTGTACCTGTATCGGTTACTCATACCAGTTAGATGAATATAGAAAATACATGATGCCGCCATAAATGAAAAAAAGGTGCCAAGCTTGTTTTTAAAATGATTTGAATAAACCAGATTATTTTAGTTTTTTAATCCATCCCGAAATAAACTCTTAAATATACTTTTTCTAATACTTTTTTATTTTCAAATCCCTTGAGTTTTTTTTCTTGAGTCGCAGATATTTCAAATTGTATTCAAGACTGTTTACAATAGACAATGCAAAACAGAAAAAAACATCTACCTACAGCAACAGGAGTACTGTTAGAGGTGTAGGTATTGTCGGATTTGGGAGTTTTCTTGGAAAAACCATCTTTTATAAAAAAAAAAAACTATCGTATTTCGTCTTAGGCATGTATGGCTCGAAATGTTCTAAATGGTCTAAACTATCACCTTCTTGCAGCTTGGCATCAATTTACCAAACAACCTGTATGTTAGTTTTGTAACCTAAAGAAAATCTAAAGAAATCCTAGTGAACATACCCCGAACTTCGAACACCATCGTATTACTAAGGGTACGGTTAAGCAAAGGCGGCGCGTCGCGCGGGACTGCGCGCGGGGCTGCGCGCGTTTTATTTAGTTGCATCTCCGGCTGTACTCTAAACCAGCGGATGCCCGGATGGTTCAATTCGGCGATGTAGTAAAAACGCACGACGCCCTGCATGACACTCCGCCTGTCCTTAAGCATATTTATGGAAATAATTAAAAAGTAATAGTGAGTATTATATCGATATCAAATAGGTTGCTAATAAGTTTTAGAATGCAATTATTATGAATTATTATTTTCGTTTAGGTCTTTTTTCATCATCATTATAATTATTAATTGCTTACATTATTTTGTTATCATCTATTTTTTTATAATTTTTTTTATCATTAATAGAAGAATGTACACTGCTTCATATCTTCTATCCTACCTACACTTGCCACATGCATGACAGTATAAGTTTTTTACTGTACCTCCCGCACTAAGTGTTCATAATATTATCAAAATTTATAATGTTTTATTTATTTAATTATTTACCACAACGCGACGGCGCGCGTGAGCGTGGACGCTTTGCAGCCGGGGGACGTGAAGCGCGCCTTGCGATCGCGTAAACCGAAGACATCTTACATCTTCAGGGATTTTCGAGATGCATTAGCAGAGCCACTGCTGTATATTTTTAATCAGTGCTTAGCAGCTGCTGTTTATCCGGAGAAATGGAGAGAAACAAGGGTCGTTTCAGTACCAAAAAGTGGTGGGGGAAAGAAAATTGAGGACAACAGGCTAGTTACTATTTTTTTTTTTTTTTTTTATAAGTGACTAAACCCGCGTTTGACCTCAATCTCACCTGATGGTAAGTGACGATGAGGTCGAAGATGAAAGCACACGGGTTTAGGAAGGAACTGGCTCTTTATACAATATTGCCGGAACACATTACCGCCGGAGCGGTAACATTTGGCGGCAGACTTTATATAAAGGGTGGTCGCTAGCCAGGCGGACCCAGAAGGGATCCTACCACCAAGCAAATACTATAGTCTCAACTCCGGCTAAAGTTTTTGAATCAGCTATGAACAGGCAGACAAGTTCCCAATTATCAGACGCACAACACGGGTTCTGGCCAGCCAGAGGCACAGTGGACGGGCAGCAGCTTCCTTCTGCGTAGTTACGATTCCTTATTGCGACCGCCAGCCCGCCTGCCAAGCGTGGAGATTAAGGCATTTCCCCCCCTAAATTTAGGAGGCCTATGTACAGCAGTGGACGTCTACTGGCTGATGATGATTATGACAGTTTTATTAAAATCCAATCGGTATTTTATGCGGGAAAGAGTAACAAACTTTCGCGGGTTTTACCCGCGTAACTTTTGATCCCGTGGGAATTTCGGGATAAAATATAGCCTATAACCTTCCTCAAGAGTTGGGCTATCAAATACAAAAATATTTTTTCAAATCCCACTTGTAGTTTCTGAGATTAGCGCGTTCAAACAAACAAAATCTTCAGCTTTATATATTAGTATAGACATATAGATAATTTGGCTGAAATAGGAGAAATTTTCCAAATATTATTTTTGTGTCATCTACTAAAAATTTTTGTTTAAGATTTAAAGTCGTACCAGATTGAGCATACTAGGTATGTGTGCTAGAGCCCCATATTAATAAAACACCTTCAACTTTAATCCCGCTTTTAAGTTTCGCTAAATGTATAGAAATTCACTGCCTTAATTTCGGGTTTAGACTAAGAATAGAACTTTCAATATGCCATAATTTTCCGAACTCCATAACCACTTCTGCTTGCTGATGACACTATGACTATTTCATTCCATTCTTGTTTAAATACTCTGGTCCCAGTTTGTCATGTTCGTGTTGTGCGTCCATAGCTCAATGCACCTACTATGTAAGCAATTTGGTTATGATATGATTAGCTGTCTTGTGTTTGCTGTTTTTTTATTCATGTCATGGTCAATTTGTACTATTACTTTTCTTTCCTAAGGTGGGCACATTGACATTTTACTGCATTAAATATTGGCCAAACACAATTTGATTTTCATCGTAAGTGTGTTAGTTTGGGTATTTGTAAACCAATTTAAGTATCTACAAATATCTATACTAATATATGTAAAAAGCTCAAGAGTTTTTTTGTTTGTTTGGTTGAACGTGCTAATCTCAGGAATTACTGGTCCGATTTAAATTTAATTATAATTTTGTGTTGAATAGTCCATTTATTGAGGATGGATCCGGGAGTTCATACGGGAACGGGAGTAATGCAGGTGGAACTGCGGGAACGGCTAGTTTATTATTGTATAAATACAGTGTAATTGCGTGTATGGACCTAACTGTCATTATATATTTTATTGTTTTATTGACTACTTCACAAGGTTGTTTCCGCCTGGTGGAATTGTGTGATTTTTTTAGATTTACCTACTTCTAATAAGTATAGTACGAGCGCTAAGGTTCACTTAATTTCAAAACCTTGTAAAAAGTAACCGTTGAATAAAGTAAAGAAGATACATAATGGAAGTTGTACAAGAACAAGAAATCTAAAAAAGTAATACTGTTTTTTGCATTTTCACAAAAATGTAAACATTTTTTAGAAACTTGGTATTGGGCCATCTTAGGAACCTGGTGGCCTAAGAAGAAAATAAATACATTTTAGAAAGAAAGAAGAAAGAAAAATATGTTTATTGCCAAATAATTCAAAAATCCAAAACATAAACATTAAAAGATACCACATTATTAACATTAAAAAAAGATACCGTCAAACTGTACAACTTTGCTCAGATTTGTTTTTCCACTTGTAATATTTTTAATTTAATAAACTATTAGTATTAGGCCAACAAAACTATCAGTTTGCAATTATGATATATCACTTATGAATGCAATGCCCTTTGTATGGAATAACGATAATATCCAGATAAACTAAAAACAAAAATTTGGACAGTGAGCTAAATATTTGGCACTTTTTACAACTTTGCCCATTTTGCAGAAATCTTCGTAGCTTCATTATTTTTTATCTTTGAAAAATTGTGTTTAATTAAGGATCATTTTAGGGAAATAGTCAACCTGTCGTTGGACTTTAATATTAACTGTCTAAATATTCTTATTGCCTGTGAAATTTGAGTGGGCAAAGTCACTTCACTTTTTTATTGAGGATACAAACCAAATAACCACTAGGGTTGTCACCCTTTTTTTGTTAAGTACAGGGATATTCAAGTTAGTACGCAATTACACTTGATCACATATCATTCTCTTTAATGCTAAGATAAGAAATCTATATTACAACTACAATAGCTGGTCGTTAAGAAACATTGTGTAAAACCCTATTCAGTGTTATAAAATATTAATTTGTAATAGTAATATTTAGGTCTGGGAGAGGTATTCGTTTTTGAAATGGTTTAATAAAGCACTACACAGTGATGGAGAGTTTTCTAACACTGGCAACACAGACATTGTGTAAGGCTATAAAAGCCAATGTAACGATGCGGGAGGCGCATTTTCCCAGTTTAATATACGAGGAAAATACATCATTGCTTATTATTATACTATTTTCAACGTTTCAATAGTAGTTTTTATCAGTTTTTTTCTTTGATTAAAAAGAAAATATCTTAAAGAGTTCTACCATGTCTTTGAAGCTTTAAAGCGTCTTTATTTTTAAGCTATTGCATAGCTTCTATCGCGGGCCTTAAGCGTGGGGACCGAATCCAGAAATTCCGTAACGAAAAAAACACCCGACCGGCACAGCGGTGATACTTTGATTTCATAACTTTACATGCGGGCTTAATAAACAATCAGCGCCATCTACTAGGAACTTGTGGAACTTCATATTAGATCAAACATTACTGCATTAATAAAATAAATAAATAATTATAATTGCATAAGTTGATAAAAAATGCTATGCAATAGCTTTACCGCGGCAGTCTCCGAGTGCCACACGTCTTTTTTTATAGGTATAATTACTTAACTAAAATAATCTTCCAACATTAAGTACCTAATTATTACGATATTTTTTCTTGCGATCTTGGGACCCCTTGGACTATGGCAAACCTATGAACGACAAACATATGAAAGAGAAAAACTATTAACGACCCAAATTATATGTATAAGCACTACACATTTTTACCATTGAGATTTTAACATTGTTGAATAATTTAAAATAAAGAACCTTATTTTTAAGTTTTTTCGAGTCAATTGGAGAAGCAAATCTCGGTTATCTGATGGCTATCGTAGCGCAAGTTAGTTTCAATTCCAATCCGGTTCAGATAAGGAAAAAAAAAATATCAATTTTCTCAAGTCTAGGTGTTTGCTGTGCAAGCCTAGTTTCAGGATCTGCAAAACAGTTTCATAACAATAAAACATTTTGTAACAGTAGAAAGTTACGAGAATAACAAACCTAAGTATAATACTTATAAATCTGTTCTTTTTCATTGTTAACCACCTTTATACAGGGTCCGCGTATAATAGTCAATTATACAATATTTTAATAGCAGATTAGGAATGATAATTGGGTCTGTATTTCATAAATTAAAATTTCAAAATTCTTCTCTGTGAGTAAAATTGAAGATGAATGTACATTTTATGACTACATACAATTAGAAGGAAACGTTTTTATTCCTATAATAAAAATACAGATCAAACTTAAATTTTGATCATTTAGCAGAGTTTTGAAAGTTTCGTTTAAGAAAAATATTTAAAAAAATAATATTTTTTTTCGTACTTGTGACCCACTTATCAGTCTTAATGTGCTATTAAAATATTATTGACTTTTATAAGGCGACCTAGTTATACCTAGGTATCTCCAGCGTAGCCAGCGGAGCCAACGATAAATCGGGTCTTATATCGATATTTTCTTAGAGAATGTAATGTATAATTTTAGAATATTGCCATAATTTGCTTTGGTTCTATGGGCTTTATCATTCTATCAAATCGAGTCATTCTATCTATTATGATGCACATGTTAGCTAACATGACGGGCTAAAATAATTCGGTAATATTTATCTTGTAGATTTGAGTCTTTATCGATGGCCGCATGCTAGTCCTGCAGATATACAGTTTATAAATATTTATTGACTATTAGTCAGATCTATTGATCAATCAAGATAGCTTGTCGAGGTTGCGGAATAGAAATCATCGCATCGCATGCGCATTGTTGCCACATCGTGCAATTATTTAAAGCTGTCTTGTTTTTTAATGTTTATTTAAGTACATAGGTACATAATACATAACTTCACGGCTGTATTCCAGATACCAGAACAGTAGTAGGCTGAACACCAGAGGCTATAAAAAGCATCTTAAATGATGGAGAGAGATTATTGCGGTGACAGGGAGTCAGCCCACAAAAAAGTCAATAGAAACTCTGTTCCTTAACTGACTTTTACAGTATGCTCGGGAAGAGAAGCAGTACATTCTATGTTTTTCTTTCGCTCCTAGTCGAGCATGGTAGATATTTTGATTTAAAATCAAATATAATAAAAATAAGTGTTACCAATAAAGGTTTCGTTGTAGATATAAACTTCGAACCTGTTATAGTATTGTATGTGTTACAGATGTGAAAGTACCTGTAACACTTTCACGTCATTATTGCTACTTTGACTGGTCTTGCCGTGGTCTTCATAGTAGGTACCATAAGCCAAAGGGTTTCTTTGAGGACACATAATCAGTATGCTAGCCAGGCTACTTAAAAGTATGTGGGTGTTTTGATTCACAAGCTTGGGATTTCGACAGAACGCAACTGGTTGAACGTTTGAGCACATCACAATTATTTTTTCTTTTAATCTTAAACTACTTTATTATTTTAGCAAATAATAAATATAAAATGAGCTTAAATTACCCAAAATTTTTTTTTTCTTGTCCCGTGCGGTAATCTGCGGCGTCTGAGGCAGACAGGTTTACCCCATCGCCAATCTGTTCCAAAATTGATCACAGAAGCAGTTTCTGTGACCATGTTATGACAGACCAACAGACATTTAAATTCATATACTTACCTAATGAATCGTCTCAATATTAAGATAAAAAGTGTTCTATGAAGGCATAGTCTGTGTCATAAATTAGAAGGAATAGTTACACTATGTCTATGTATGGGTGTGAAATATTAGCTTGTAAGAAACTTTCAAGTTTGTTATATTACAGTGCAGCACATCTGCGTTGTTTTACCCCCATTAGAATTTCTAAATCTTACTAATATTGTCTTCATATTGTATCGTAATATTGCATTGAAGTCGTCGTGGCGCCGTAGTTACTGTGTGTATCATACGATATCACAGGTTAAGCAACGTTCGGCGGGGTCGGTACTTGGATGGGTAACCGCCGACCATTCATTTCTCACGACGACCTCCGTGCTTCGGAGGGCATGTTAAGCAGTCGGTCACGGGTGTCGTATGTATACAGTAGTCGTTAGGGTTTGTCAGAAGCCATCTTGGCGCCCTGAAAATTCTGGCATCCACCACCCAGCACTGGGCTAGCTTGGTGGATCATGCCTATACCTCCTCTTCACCCAGGGTAGACTCATGCCCTGCAGTGGGCTCATTTCAAAGAGTTATGATGATGATGTGACTAATATTATATTACAAAAGTGAAAGTTTGGGTGGGTGTATGGGTGGATCCTTAATCACGGCATAACAGCTCAACGGATTTCCTGGAATAGCATATAGTAGCCTTCTTTTTATCCCTAAATTCCCACGGGATTCGAAATTGCGCGGGTAAAATTGCGCGAAATTTTTTGCTCAAAACTTTTTAAATGCGACGGATAATCTTTGAGATTAGTACGTTCTAACAAACAAACAAACTATGTATCATTATAATATAAGTAAGATACTTACTATTTTAGAATGAAACCCAAAAACATATTAAAAAATTCCCCTAGTACATCAAAACTGAGGTTTCCATTTTTCTAGGTTAGTTATTTTATCGATCAAGCCGAAATGGGTCAAATAATTATGCTAGCTCCTACTTAAGTTGCAATGGCCGATCCAATTATAGCTAGCAATTGAATTTAGGATATCCATGAGTTTCATGAGCTGCATTAAAGTTTCTGATGTGTATTTGATGAATATACAAATATTTATTGCGGCTTGCAACATTCTTGAATTTTTTTTTTATTTCATCCAACTTTTTGATTAAGATTGTGGAAATTGAGGCTAAATTTATATTATGAAGCTTATCAAGCTGTTAACGTGACTCAAGCATGTCAAATAATCTGTACTTAAGTGGAAATAATTTTTGAGTAAGTTACATACAAGCCTCACTCATGCCTAACATTACTTCTACATAAATTACCTGAGGCCAATGATAAAGCAAAATATTAGGTATCTACTTATTTTGTATCGATGGAAAGATGCAGTGAAACCGGACGCAATCAAGTAAAAACCGGTTAAAACCGAACTAAATAAGTACTTATTAAGTAATAGTCAAAAGTCAAAGTCATAAAATTCTTTGTATCGTATATCTTATCGTATCATAGCATAAGATTTGGTAAAATTGTACATTTAAATCCATTGCTTTACACAGCAATTTGGATAAGAAGAAAATAAGAAGTGCTCTTTCTTGCATCATAGTTGGGTTTTGTAACTCTGAAGTTATAGGTACTATTGAACCAAGTAAATCATGACTAACTGCTAAACCATCTTAATGCAATTAGGTCGAAATTAGCTTGAACTTAGGTTTTCTTGGTGAAGAACTTGTTATCATTTCATTCGACACTGACATTTACTGAGTGCTCTGTAAAACATTCGATACCTAGTAAATTTACATTACTTCTTTACGCCTATATCCCTTAGATATGGGGTAGGCAGAACACCAGAGGCTTTGGAGGTAGGTAGAAACCACTTTTGACACGTTTGGAGGAATTATAAAGATGGAGAGAGACTATTGCAGTGACAGGAGTCAGCCTATCGCTCACAAAAACGCCAATAAAACCTTTGTCCCTTAACTGACTTTTACAATATGCCCGGGAAGAAGGGCAGCTGGAACAATTCTATGTTTTTTTTCGCTCCCAGTCCAGCATACACTCACTTTAAATAACTCGCATTATTTACAAATTAAATTAATCTTCTCTTCCTGTATTATTTTTGAAGATTCCGCTTCCTTTGTTCAGGCGTGTACTATTGAAACGCAATATTTCCTGACATTCAAGTCGTTTTTAAAATTGCTTTCGAATAATTTAAAAATAAATTTTAATTTAATTCGCTTTAGACATGGTAGGTGCCGTTTTAATTTTTTATTTTCATCTCAATACCAATGATCCTAACTTTGTTTTACATTATCTTGTTCCTCATTTTTTTTTGATAAGTTATTTTCAATATTCAATTCAATGACGTAATTTAAATCCTATGTCGTTTGAAAAAAATGGAAATTTAGTCCAGCTAAAATGCTATCCCTAAATGTTTTCAAATATTATTCAATTATATTAAATTAGTATATCTGAACTTAAGTAAACTTATTACGGCTGTAACTGTGAAACGATGGTATAAAAATAAGCACAACCAATTGATTTTATGATTTTTATATGTTTAAAAAAAACAAACAAATTACCTAAACACATCATGTACATATATGGCCCCAAAGTTAGCTTTTATAAAGAGACCACCTAGTGAAACTGGGGGGTATCCTAGTAGGCTAGTTTAGTAGTATTAGTTAGTTAGTAGGTTAGTAGTTTATCAATCCTTCCCCTATACACCCAGACGCGAGCCAGCGGTGCGATTATAGAACTATCAACTCGTATGTTTACGAATGTTCGTATGGTATGGAGTCGGTTAACGCTGGATGAGGACAGCGCGGGACCGATTTGTGTAGAGAACCTTGCAGGAAGATGCGGTTGCAAGTTATAAGCAACATTGTAATTTATTAATTTTACAATTATTTCACAATACTACATATTCACAAACATTTAAAGTTAGCTAGATACGTATATTTCTTTTAAATAATCGTGCGGCAGTGGATAGATTTTAATTGCTGCTAACAAACCGACTATATGAACTATACGAACTTTCGTGAGCACACGAGTTGATAAGCTTCTGTGATCACACTGCAGTTTAGAACAGTTCGTTTCCTAAACGGCCCTACTGTGATTCGAAGCCAGAAACTCTCATGCCGAAGCTGAACGCTTGGCCATTTCCGAAGATTTGCCGGTCAAATGGCGCCATTCAGATGAGGGTCAAATTAATATTTAGGTATACTTTCATAATTTCCTTCCATGCTGGACTGGGAGCGAAAGAAAAACATAGAATGTACCGGCTGCTTCTCTGCCCGAGCATACTGTAAAATTCAGTTAAGAGAGAAGTTTTATTGGCGTTTTTGTGGGCGATAGGCTGACCCCCTGTCACTGCAATAGTCTCTATCCATCATTATTACCGGCGACGACCGGCTGGTGTAGCGAAAACATACATTGCCTTCTATGCCAGAGGTCCTGGGTTCGAATCCCGGCGGCGGCGGATATCGGTGTGATGAACACAGATATTAGCCGTCAAGTCATGGATGTTTATATGCTTATTTATGTTTATTCTAATAAAAATATCTATTTATTCAATATGTATGATAATATATTTCTTAAATATATCAGTTATCTAGTATCCATAACACAAGTTCTTTAAGAAACTTAATTTGGGCTAGATAATGTTGTATGAGTTTCAGAAATATTTATTTATTTATTATTTATTATAATACCTCCAAAGTCAAACGTGGCATCACATGGTCTTATAACCTCTGGTGTCCTCTATGTACGTACTTTCATGTATGTAGTTTCATAACCGACCTTGTTTCTAAAAGTAGTAAACCATTTCGTGGTACAAAAAAATAGTCGAGTATCTATTTCAACTTTTTACATTTTTCATTAGCTGCGCAATGACCTTGCTGAAACGTGCACCGACTTTCAAATATTTATAACAGCCTTAATTGAATAATGGCGTCAAATGCTAAAATATACATGGTTATATTTTAGTCACCAGTCAAAAAAAGTTTATTTTCTTTGATACCATATAGACGTACCTACATATTTTTTTAAGTATCGCTCAGTACAACTAAATATAAATATGGCACCACAAACTTTTTTACAAATTGTCGCTGTTGATGAACATGGATACTACTACGCGGCATTTTATTGATAATACTACGACGTAGTACAAAAAGATGTTTAGTAGTAGCGCGTAGTCGTTTTTTCTTAATGGTATTCATTAATTTTGGAGTGACCATGCTTTGCTTAATATGTTAGCGAATATATTAGCTTCCTTGTAAAAAATACATAGGTACCTTATTTTTGCAAAACTCGTTTCTATAAATGATACTTATTGTGTAAAAAAAATTGGCTGGTGACTAAAAAATAAATGTGTGTGTAGGGATGCCGTCAGTATTCAAGGTTATTGGTATAGCAAAATGCTAATAGAATACATAAGGTGATTTTGATCATCGGTAAAAATTGGAGCAAATTTCAGTGAAATAAGTAACATTAATAATATTAGTATTACCTACTTAATAATTGAAAAATATCAGAGTTATTTACCGATTTGCGAAGTTTATTTATCAATTCAAAAAAGTGCATTTTTGGGTGTTTTGATGTTTAGCAATTCCAAAAGGTTTTTTAGAATATTGCGTCCTGATTTCTCTATGACTAGGTATACCGTGCGTGCGTCTAACCAAGCAATGTCAACCACGCTGGAAGCTGAGTGATATTTTTACCGAGTCCAACTTCTTTCATCATCATCATCACAACTCCGTATAATGTGTAATGAGCCCACTACAGGGCTATGAGTCTCTCCTCTGGCCGACGAGGAGGTTCAACCCCGTGCAGGTTGGTGGATGTCAGATATTTTAGGGTGCCGAAATGGCTTCTGACAAACCCTAACGACTACTGTTTACAAGTATACAGCACCCGGGACCGACTGCTTAACGTGCCCTCTGAAGCACAGAAGTCGTCGTGAGAAATTAATGGTTGAAGGTCACCCATCCTAATACCGGCCGCACCGAGCGTTAATCGTTTGATATGCACAGTAACCACGGCGCCACGACGACTTCCCAACTTGTTTATTTTATTTTAACCCAAGATATTTTCATACGAAACAAATCTGGATTTTGGTTTTCATGGCAACGCTCATACATTTACAACTAAGGATTTTGGATTGAGATTCAGTATTCGTATATCGACGCACTCTTTATATGAATTTTCTTAATCTGACAGTTGTAATGACCATTGAAACAACGAGTTTAATGAATGAACCTTTTCCGCGATGAAATCCTGTTAAAATTACAGGAATTAAATTTAATTTTTGCAGATTTTTTTAGGTACTATTGTAACATAATATAGTTATTAGAGATATACGGCCAGCTTTAGTGAAAGCCTACTTTCTATTAAGTAAGTCCTTATTACAAAAAGCTTGTTGAAAATTCTTCATTTTTACATCACAGATGTCGCTTTTATTTTATATAAGTAGGTAAAGTTCAGATTTAATGTTATATTGTATACTGTTCTACAGTAATTTTTTTTGAATTGTTATGGTGCGTACAGATTGCTAGTAATGCAACTAGTAATGTAACATTCTGCGCACGTTGCGTATTTGGACGTGTGGTGCGCAGAATGTTACATTACAAGTTCCATTACAGCAATCTGTACGCACCATTAGGGTTTTACCACACCAATCGCTCGACCGTCAATCGACGGCTTCAATCGATGGTTGAATGGATTAGTTGTCGTCGATCGATAGTTTTTACTAGGCCAAAAAAACTATCGACGGTAGTTACAGCCCGTTCACACATGATCCGTTTTCCTGGACACCTTTTTTGTATCGAAAATACGTATACTGAATAATGTGCCATATGTGAAGTCGCTCATACAACTCCATGCGCCATCGATGAAAAAAAACGTATCCGGTAAAACGTTCCAGTAACACGAACCATGTGTGAACGGGCTGTACTGTAACACCCTTCGGGATTTTTATTTTATTACTTTTCAGATGTACCTACCGAACTTACAGCAATACATTAAATTTACATAATTGTTATTGATACTGCATTAATATATACCTAGGTATTATGTATGTGAAAATGTGGTGTAAATGGTAAAATAACTGCTTCAATAAAAATGCTATAAATTACAGCTTTCATGTACATATGCAACATTCTTCATCTTTACGTAATATCCAATGAATCACGTTCTAAATCTCATCTCAGAACTAGAATAGTATGTTATAAATATTTTTTTTTCTGTAAAACTGTTTATAAAAATAAAAAAATAGAAAGGTATAAAAGGTTTCGATAGATATGCCATTTAGTATGTGACGTTAACGGATATGTAGAATTTTGAATAAACTAGAGGTCAAAATTCGATTGATGAAAAACTAAAACTAGTTACTTAATTACTTACTTAAGCTAAAATTTAATAAAACTGGTGATTTACGCCCTAAGAAAATAAAGGGCTGTTCATTTTTCTACACAAACTTTTGTACATAATTTTTTATGCCTACTTCTCGGTTCACACCAACTAAATTATTCTAATATTATAAAGAGGAAAGTTTTGATTGCTTGTTTCTTTGTTTGCATTGAACAGGCTCCAAAATTACTGATCCAATTTAAAATAACTTTCACTGTTGCGAAGCTACACTATTTTTGAAGACCATAGGCTGTAGAACATCACGCTTCGGTCAATAGAAGCGAAGTTATAAGTGAAAATGTTTGCAAAAACGGGAAAGGGGTCATGAGTAATGAATGACAAAGAGTAATGTGCACGGTCAATACAGTCTCTGACCTGTCAAACTACTTTCTGTTTGGTATGTGAATGTATAAAGATGATATTGTCATTGAAACGCTGTACTGTTTATATCTAAACTAATTGACCCAGACTTGATTTAATTTCTTAAAAACGATATCGGGATTTCCATTTCAAGTGAGTAGTCTATTAAGTAGCTTGAGAGGATAAAAAATTAAAATCCTTGCTGCGGTTTCTAATATAAGTAAATGATTTGGAATTAACCGAACATGAGCTATTATTTGCACTGTATTTTGTTTTAATACATTACTCTTTATGATATTGAAGGAGAGCACTCTGTACGCGATTCTGATCATAAATAAATAAATAAATCCCCAGACAATCACACCAACTACATGGTCTCAAAGTAAGCATAGCTTGTGTTATGGGATATCATGTAGCGAACTAGGGGGGAACCTAGAATATAGAATATTTTTCCGTGCAGGAATCGAACCCGCTAACACTGGCGTCTGAGGCAGATAGGTTTACCCTATCGCCAAAGTGGTCGTCATTATCAGAATTATGTAATGAAAGTAGTTATTTAATTTTTCAGCTGAATTCCCTATAAATAAATAAAGAGTTTTACTAGGTCGACGACCGTTCGTGAAGCCGTCTATACCTACCTACCTATTCTGTGTTGATTGCGCCGTGCATACGTCCGTACCAGCAGTCTTCTTCTTTTCGAGTCAGTGGTAAACGGAATTTTACAGTGTTCTAGCCCAGTGCTAGAATACCTATCCACACCTGACCGCGTATATACAAAGGCTATACTATTTGAGTCACGAGTCAGACTCTAATAGAGGAGCTTTTGTTTATGCATATTACTCGACAATACCTAATCGAACTCAGTAAAAAAATTTACTGAAATGGATTAGCTTTTGCTCTTGTGATTTTCAAAGAAATGCAAAGACAAAACCTAGTACTGTATAATACATATTCACTCAAATAGATAAGCTTTTGTCAAGAAGAAAAGTAGGTATATCTTAGTTTGATATACATTGCGATGAAAGAGATAAGCTACGAGAAGGGCTCCCGCACCGGAAGGCGGTGTCAGTACGGTTAGGTGCGACGACGAGCGCAGCGAGGAGGAGCATGTTAGGTTGCATATAGTTACACACGTGCGCGAGCCGAGCGAGCGAAGCGAGCGGTGCCGCGGCAGCGGCCGGCGAAGCGCCATAAACCTGGTCAGCTATTATAGTCAACCCTGGACAATCCCGACATGGTCAAAAGTCAAACATTAAGTCATCAAAATAACGATGGTCATAATGCATGCACATTTTATTCCTATCTTTAAAATCAGAACAATTGCTATTTAAGTATCAAATTGAAGTTAATTATCGGTAAATATCGGTATCAAATGGTATAGCATTTGTTGCTGCAATGTTACATTGAAGTAATCTCACAAAGTCTATACGACTTCGGTCAATTTATGTACTAGAATAGATTAGGGTTTCGGCAAGTTTTTGTCATACAAAAGCTAATCCAGTTCAGTTCGCACTTTCACTCTAATGGTATAGACTTTGTAAATACGCCACCTGACCGGAGTCTTTTAAACGACTTCCACGTGACTTAGGGTTGGTCGTTACCCAGGGGGAGCTTTTCCGCGATAGGGATATATGGGTATTCAGGTGGATATTTCTTCGACCACAACTCTATCCTAGCCTTAGATGGATCGGAGTCAAGTGGTTGGGTGTAAGATATAAAAGAAATGGCCATTAGAGTAATTGCCGCTTTTGAAAATTGGTACAATTTTAGTTTCCTTCCACATCCTCGGGAAGATTCCATGACTTAGAGAGGTATACATCCACCAGCCTATTAAAAAACAAAGGTGGAATGACTTTAGAAAATTGGGAAGCAATTTTCTAAAGTCTATCGTAGTATTTGGTAGTGGAGTGAATAGGGAGTAGAATAGAAGTTGAGTGAAGCGCTGCAAATTGAACCAAGCAACTCGTAGGGAACAACGCACCATTGGGGAACTGGAGACTACGCCTGAAGACTGCGAGGATACCCGAACCCCCCGAGGTCGCTATTGGGTCCTCTCCAACCGGTCGCCAACCGACACGATTATGCCTCCCGGGATTTTTCGCGAGGTGGCGGGGCAGCCTTTCGCATGTGGCTTGCATGCTACTTGGGCCCCCTACTACCTAGGGTTGGCTAGCGGTGCACCGTGTTTCGGATCGTGCTACCCATCTAAACAAGTTACCCGTTGAGTCACTATCCTACGAGTTGAAAACAGTTCTCCAATGCAGCACGATTACTCAGACCAATCCTCTTCAAGGGCTACACTAAACATCATGCCGGAACGCGACTAAGTCACTTGGCGGCATGGTTTTGTCTAGTGGGTGGTGACAAGCCACGGCCGAAGCCTACCACCAGATGATACCGCTCGATTAGCGCCACCCAGGGACCACGTACAAAGCATCAAGGGCTAAACCTTGCGGAAGCGAGCAGTTTTATGTCCCCATAATTTCAAAAATGACCCACCAGTCATCCTGTATATCCATCTTTTAAGATTGACTCACAATAACTTTTTTATGGTTATAAATTGCGTTCAAAATTATCATTTGATTTTAATCAATACTTTCGGAGGTATCATATTTTTTAAATAACTTCGCCACAGAATAGATAAGTATTGGGTGACTAGGGCGGGCGAGCGGGTGGTTCGCTGGCATGGCCGGCCACTCGCGCTGTTAGTTCTTCCAGATATTTACCCTACTCTTGGTGGCCTAAAGTTTAATATTTTCCTCAAGGGAACTTAGTACCGACATTTTTATCTAGCGGCTTAAAGCGGTTGTCAATTTTCAACTCTACGCGGCTAATAACTTTCGTATACTAACTTAATTTCGTCAAAATCGATCAACGCCGGTTTTCAATATTAAACGCACTGTCATGAGTATACTTAGAATGTACCATCTGCTTCTCTTCCTGGGCATACTGTAAAAGCCAGCTAAGGAACAGAGGTCTTATTGGCGTTTTGTGGCAATTAAACGCGGAATTCGTTTTTCCACTATGGAAGCGTTACAAACATTCAGGTAGACAGAGTTACCTCACAAACTGTTATATTATAACATAGCTTTTGTACCGCGTGATTTTTGTGCAAAAGGCATACAAAAAACTGAACTTCAGTTAAAATAAACATGGGAATAGGAATTCTAAAGAAACGCTCCTGGTAACAGTCCCCTGTATGTACAGTAAAATACTTGCATGCCATTATGATTAGGTATTTATACCTGTATTTTTTATTATTGCATACCGTACTGGAGGCTTATAAAGTGTGGGTTTGCAATATTAAACTATTTAGGTGTTATTCATGCCCACATTATGTAGGTATGCATAAGCTCCCAGTACATTTACCCAGTATGCCCTTCATAGGTATTCCCGCTTTATTTTTACTGCATTTATGTTTTGCCTCCTTGTCTATCTATCAGTACTTAACGCTTTCACAGCTAACCTACTGAATCGATTTTGACGAAATTTAGACTAGAGTAAGCTTGAACTTCAAGGAGGATATTTAAACCTTATTTATCCAACTGTAATTTCGATATTCACGCGGACGAAGTCAAGGGCAACAGTTATTGTACAGATTGCTAGTAATGTAACATTCAGCGCACGTTGCGTATTTGGACGTGTAGTGCGCAGAATGTTACATTACAAGTTCCATTACAGCAATCTGTACGCACCATAATAAACAAGAAAAGACTTGACTGAGTTGCGCCTTTTACAAACCTGTTCTGATTTCAAGGTTATGTTCTAAGTTCGATGTTTTCAGAAGGTGTTTACTTTAATTTTTATAAAGACTTTAAAATATTTTCAAAAGGAACAAAGCGACAATGATTTACATTTAAAATGCATATTTAAAATAAGTAAGTTATTTCCATGCGTACAGCAGGAAAAACTCCATGTTTATTTAAATATCTTCCCACAGATACATGCAATAAAATAATGGTAAAATATGTACTGAGGAATACTTCCGTACATACCAACACTGAATTTTAAGTATTAATGTACAATCGCAGGCGAAAATAAGTACACACAAAATACATTCAATAAGGTCAATAGGGGCATTTCCAACTAAAAAAATGCAAACATAAAGTTTAACTATTTGTACATTGATATGTTACTAAATTACTACACATCTGAATAATTCATGTTATAAAACCATTGACTGAGATTGATCTTGATGTATTCTTCAGTTAAAATACTTATTATATAGGTACAAAAAAGATTAATTTAGCAAAAATGTCAGAAATAGTTGGTTTTACCCCTCTGTGAGGCAATTCCGACTATTGAATATATTAGGGTTTAGATAAGAGCAACAAACACAAAAGTGAGAGAAAACCAAGTCGATGCTTTGTAAAAGCCAATTAATACTTTAAATTCAATGTACAACGGTTCAATTTACCAAAAAACTATCATAAACATTTTGAAGGGGCAATTTCGACTGTTCCCTATAGACAATAGTGATGGGACTCAAAATTCGATTAAAGTAGTCGATAAATGAAAGGATAAGAAAACTAAAAAATGCACTTAGTTTCACAAATCAACCTGGAGTAACTTGTGTTAAATAATCAACAAAGTATTCTTCTATGAAATAAGTTACTCTAATAATTTTTGGTATCTCATAGTGTACGTACTTTAAGCAATAATTTAAATTACCTACATGGGAAGTGTCGATACGTTGACATCACTAGTTTTTTGCATTTTCATATTAATTGTCTGTGGCAATTCCGACTACCAATTTTAGTCGTAATTACCTCGTGTCACATTTTTGTGAGGCATTTAAAACTGTGCAAATATTCCTCTTAAAACGTATCATAAGCAAAAACCAATAAGAAAAAAACAATTCATGGTAAACAAGGTCAACACTCACCGTGAAATTGGAAGAAAATAAGCAACAAATAATTAATTACAAATAAAAATCTATAACAGCTCTTTCCGACAACACTGGTTAAAATGGTGTCTGTAAATTAAAACATGGTGGGAAAGCAGCATGACGATTTAGCTGCGCCATTTATGCAATTTCGTAAAACTTGGGTTTTCTCCTACATGGACATAGATGGGGCTTTTGATTAACTGTTATAGAATAAAAGTTATTGAGATTAGTTGGAATTACCTCTGAGTCGGAAATGCCCCCATTGACCTTACTTGAAATTCGAATAAAAAAGAAAGGAAATATATGAAACTTAGCTAGAACTTTAGCAGGACTTAAGTATCTTACTAATATTATAAATGTGAAAGTTTGGATGTATGGATGTTTGTTCCTTAAACACGGCAGAACGGCTCATCGGATTTAGATGAAATTTGGCATAGTGATAGTGTACAGTCTGGAAACGGATATAAATAGATATAACGATTTGTAATCCTTGCTAAAAAACGTTTCGGACTTGAAGTGGAACTGTTTTTGGGGCTGGAGTAAGCCTGGAGTAAGCTGGAGTAAGTTGAATAAGCCTTAGTTAGGCGACTGCAAGAGAAACATCTGTTGAAAAGAAATTGCCTTGAAAGTATATACCTACCATAAAGAACTGCCATTGGATTCTAGATTTGAAAAGAGACACTAAAATTACCAGAACAAGATAAAACGCTTAGAAAGATGGTAACAGATTTGACGCACATAAGTAAATGGCCACATAGAAACCTACATGAAATGAAAAAAAAAAATACAGCTTTTTGTCTTAAGAAACAACAAATTTTGATTCATATAGTCAAAATTTTTGATCTTGAAAACTACCATAGCGAAACGAGTCCCTCATAAAAAATTGTCTATCTAATATATAAAATTCTCGTGTCACAGTTTTCGTTGCCATACTCCTCCGAAACGGCTTGACCGATTTTGATGAAATAATTTTGACCAGATGAATCAGTCAAAGACTGAAATTTTAAAGAAATAAAAGTATAAGAAATAAAATACTGGAAGATATAGATTACCCAAATCACAAAGTCGTAATGACGCATCTAATCGTCTATTGTACTATTTCAGCAAATAAACATAATTTAGACGTTATTACAACAGCACAAAAGATTTCTTGTAGTAAATATTTGTTAATCATAACGGACAGAACTATAAATATTATTCTCAATAAGATTTATTCCGATACTAAAAGGATAATACCCATATTTAGCATAACATTGACGACCGGCCGGTGTAGTGGTAAAATACATTGCCTTCTATGCCAGAGGTCCTGGGTTCGAATCCCGGCGGCGGCGGATATTTGTGTGATGAACACAGATATTAGTCGTCATGTCATGGATGTTTATATGTTTATTTAAGTTTATTCTAATAAAAACATGTATTTATTCAATATGTATGTTTATATATTTCTTAAGTACCTATATCAGTTATCTAGTATCCATAGCACAAGTTCTTTAAGAAACTTAATTTGGGCTAGATAATGTTGTGTGAGTGTCAGAAAAAAATATTTCTTTATAAACATAACCAAATTATGGTTTATAAGGGTATTGTCATAAGTTTGTAATTAGGGCTTTTTACAGTTACCACCTAATCTAGTAAATAAATTAACTATATTACAACCATAAGATACATATAAAACGAGTAATTAATTACATCATTAATTTCCGATCGTAAAAAAGTTTTAATTAAAAATACTTTCTTCGAAGTCTTGAAACATGTTTTGAAATTTTGTTCTTGAATAAGGTATAAATTTCATATTTTCTACTTGAATTTAAACGCAAAATGAAATCGTTACAAAATAAGATGTTTAGATTCCGAAAGTAAATTTGAAATACCATTTATTTAATGCTAAGAAAACATATATTTAATCTCAATCTCTCAAAATATGGGGGTAAAACATGAGGGTTTGGCCACATTATAAAAAAGAAAAATATTTATTTTAGGAAACTAAAATAAATATTTTTACTTTAAGTCTTTAAAAATCCACACTAGAAACGAAGTGGCTTCAAAAAAGTTGGGTCAATAATAAAAAAATCTCGAATGTCCGGGCGGTATTTTGGCCCTCAACGGCTCCTTAATTTATTAACAGTGCAAGTTAGATCATGCTGCAGTCAGCTTTGGGATGGTTCTACCAAGTACAAACTGGAATCCTTGGACTCCGTTGATCGAAGAGCCCGTAAGCTCAACGGTGACCTTACGATAAAAAAGATGTGTGGCACTCGGAGACTGCCGCGGTAAAGCTATTGCATAGCATTTTTTATCAACTTATGCAATTATAATTATTTATTTATTTTATTCTTGCAGTAATGTTTGATCTAATATGAAGTTCCAGTATCACCGCTGTGCCGGTCGGAGTGGGGGGTGTTAGGTTTTTTTCGTTACGGAATTTCTGGATTCGGTCCCCACGCTCAAGGCCCGCGATAGAATCTATGCAATTATAGCTTAAAAACTGCAGTGTCTAGACTCTAGCTAGGGCAACGTCGTAAGATTGTTTGTTTAACCGTGTACATTTTCGAGAGAGCGCGAGTGTTTTATGCAAACAAATTGTACCCACACCCTCATACTAGACACGGACAGAACTTCCATCCGTATTTAGTGGTAGACTTTTGATACAGTTCGCCAAGGTTTGGAATTGGAATGAACTTCCTGCGTCTGTTTGCCTGACAAGTACCTATAGTCCTAGTACTTTTGAGCGTCGAGTGAATAGGTTTCTCTTGGATGGACGATTACAACCTTCGTTTTCAGGATCACTTACCGCCAGGTGTCATGGAAAGAAAAGAGTGTTCCTTACTTAAAAAATACTTTGCCAACGTTTAAGAAATTACTTACATATACAGGGATATGGTAACTAGACCAGAATTTTTTAAGGCCACGTAGGAGAGTCATTTCCAATAACTTGATCCTCAACATGTACACAGGACACATGTACTGCGTAATAGACAATAGTCAGCTTTGACTTTTAATTATGTTATGACATTCCAATATCTCAATTTAATGTTAATTTCAATAGCAATATTTATTTATTTTCGATAATACCTAATCTATGACATTAATCTGGATTATTATTTTAATTTTGACTTGTTTTTATCTTATTATTATTAATTTTCAATATTTTATATTGTTTTAATTATGATTCCGATTTTTTATTGTCATGTAGATTTAATTTTAAACAACTATTGAATGTTTTTCAAAATTTTCTTAATAATGTGATTTTCGAGTACCATTTTTAAAATATTAGGTTTGCCTTTTTTATTTAGAAAGTCTAATTTTAAATTTAAATCCACATATTTATTTAACATAAATACTATAAACAGTATAACACATACCAAACAGCACAACAAAAACAAATGATAAAAATGAGCAACGCGTAGTTAAAATAATAAAGAAAAAAAAAATACGCCCTATTTGTCACCTAAACCGATTCATTGCGGATGACGGCCGAGGGGCGTCTTGCATTTCTTTAGTGTGATGCGTGAGACGCCCCAGAACCGTAATTTTTCAATAGATTACGGTTCTGGGGAGAACTCTTTCAAAACATAATTTTAAAGGTTCCTGTTGACAAGACGATCATTATTTTTATGTAGTTTATGCTTATAGTGTTGGTTTCAGAATACAGCTGGAATTTGGATACTTCAGGAGTTGACAACCTTTGATTAATACGAACTAATTTCTTTTCTGCATTACGGATGACGGCCGAGCGGCGTCGTCGTAATTCAGATCGTTTAATTCTTATTTCTGATATTTTTTATGATGCCCCATTATTATTAAAGGTGAAAACACAAAGATATGCTCGTAATATAAAATATGCTCGTTTATATAAAACTAAGTAATACGTGGACTATCATTACTATCGTAACAGTAAATGCATAAAGTAGTATTGAAATAGTAATATGTATAGCTTTTTTAGTTTCATATCTATAAACAAGCAAATAGGGCATGATTTTTAATTAGTTTTCTTGTCTTTCCTAGCTGACACATGAATTAACACAAGTAACGACCATAGAGTACATTTTCGATCATGCTAATGAAGTGTAGCATATATAATTGAGATATAATTAACATGTAGCATAATAACTTTTAGTCCAGTATTACTTCATTTCTTTAATTTTCTGAATCGTATTTTGTGGCAAGGATGACGGAAATTGTATGATGAATTTCTTAGATAATTATTATGCAAAGTTTATTTATTTTATTTCAGCCACAGTCAATATTCGCGAAGGCCTTTTATAAATCATAAAATAATAAAATCAATATAAATTTATAGACACACTTAAAAATAAAACTTACAGCTCTGTAAGCCACCGCATCAATCAATAGTAGTAAGTCGCGCGCTGCAGCAAAAGTAGGATGTGCGCAAGTGTAACCATGCGTTGCGTGATGAATTCTTTAACTTTCGGTTAACTTTACTCAGTAAATAATAAATATTCATTTTTTTTCTTTATGTGAAATTTCAAACTTGAATTTCGAAAGTGACCTACCAGTCACCCTGAATAATAAACATATAATATTGAAATCTTACTACTATTATAGAACAATTCATTCAATTAGGTAACTTTAAAAAGCTTCTGAAGAAGCTGCGAGAATTTCGTTTTGCCAGTTTTCTGGAAATGCACCTGAATAGTTCAAAACAATAACAGGGAGGGAATAATAGAAGAAATTAGCCATCATAGGGATTACGGTGGCTTTGTGGGTACCGCAGATTTACCTTCAATCCCTTTGTTTATTTGCGCAAATACACTTAACAATATCCGCAGATCTTACAAGTTTACGGTTGTCACTTATGTAATTAAATTACAAACATACATTTAATATATAAATACATACCTATAAATAAATAAAAAATAAAAAAAATGTAAGGCTCACCGTTGTTTACTTCTAATTATACATCCATATTTTTCAAGATATTAATAATTTCTTTATCTATATTTTTTAATATGCATGTGGAAAAATTACCCGGCTCATTTTACTACTTGATGGAGCCATTAGGGTGAAACCAGATCAATCGATTGACGACATCGACGTTTTTTTAGATTTTTTGACCTAGTAAAAAAAAACAATTAATAAACAAATCGATAAGATTAGGATAAAATTTCTCTAATAAAAATTTGGTAGTACACAAGGTCTGAACATCTATTACTGTTCACTTTCAACAAGTCAAAGACATGGTAATCTCTCCAACTCAAATGTACACGCTTGGTAATGTATATCTAAGTACCTCTATACAAATCAGAAAAAAAATGACTTTGCCCTTGTTGAAATCATTTAATGGTACTTAATTATACCTCTATGAAAATTTCCTTCTTACATAATGCTCTATGGAAAAGTTTAAAAACGAAATGTTTGACTTTGTTCGCAATGCGGGACAGCAATTTTAAAATTGAATAAAAGAACATTTGGAATATCTTTATCGATTAAATACTGAAAAAATGAGTATGCTTTATAAAATGACCCTTAGGGCCCGGTAGCTCAGTTGGAAGAGCACTCGTCCGACAAGCGAGATGCCCCAGGTTCGAGTCCTGGTCGGGTGATTTTATGTAGCGCATTTTTTCAGTTATTGAAAACTAATTGAGCATTATTAAATGCAAAAACTTAAGATTTTTTTTAGAGATTGATTTTATTTAAAATAATACACTTTTGATTTTAAATCAATTGCTGGCCGGTGTAGGGGTAACATACAATACCTTCTTTGCCAAAGGACCTGGGTTCGAATCCTATCGGCGGCGGATACCTATTTGTGTGATGAACGCATATATTAGTCGCCAAATGATGGATGTTTACATATTTATTTAACTTTATATTCTAACAAAAAATATGTATTTCTTAAGTATATCAGTTATCTAGTATCCATTAGGTACACAAGTTCTTTAAAAAACTATATTTGTTCTGGAAACTGTTGTGTGAGGGCCAGAAATATTTATTTATTATGATGTATTATTATATTTTTATTTATTGCAGACCCTGAGGTGCGATGAAATGAATTTCAGCGGAGATAAAAAAAGTAGCTGGAAGAATTGATGTAAGGATGAGATAATAAAATAAATTTAATGTTAGATCTTGCGATCGTGTTTACAGGAATTTTATCCCGAATAAGAACCATAATAAAATACCAAATTTTTGTTTTTAGTTAAATTTTAGTTGGTTTGACTACTATCCTTATAATGAATTTAAACCTAAATATTGCGACATATATATATAAATGTAACTTCTTGGCCGACTGCTCAAACACATTGGACCTTAACCTTTACACATCAGCTTATCACCAATATACATAAACCAATAGAGTTACGACACAGAGCAATATTTCTTAACTATGACCTAAACAATCTATACTAGCTAGCTATACCAATTTGATTTGCTTTACGTCTGCGTTTTGATGCTGCATCAAGCTTTGTTTTTTTTGTTTGTAATTAATAAAGTCAACAATTATTGATTTCAAAAATAACTGAAAAAATATGCTAAATAAATAATCCGACCTGGACACGAAACCCCAAAGGTCTCGCTTGCCTGACGAGTGTTCTTCGAACTGAGCTACCGAGACCTAGAGACACGCCATCGTTATTTAATAATATTTTAAATAAACATGGCGTGTCGCCAGGATTATTTAAAAAAAATATATAATTTATATTTCAGAAAATATTTGAGCATTATTAAATACAAAAACTTAAAAATATGATTTCAACAATGTACATTGGCGTAAGCTACCAAAAAAAAGTAGGTAAATATATTTAAACGCTTTCTCTTAGCTGTGGTAGAATACAGCCTGCGTCGTAGTCATTCCGACTATTTAATAAAGTAGGTACCAATGGATTGTAATTTTTTTTACATTTATGAGTTCAAAAGAAAACCAAAGCAATATTTATTCGCAAAGTGTTATTACTCCGTAGATTTAAATGCAAAATAAAATGTTACAAATATTGGACTTATTAAAATTATGTTGTAATTTTGTTTGGGCTCTTCTAGGAATACATTTGTTAATTTTTTTTTTAAATACCCACACTATCACACCAACTAAGCCCCAATTTTACCGATGTAATAAAACGCGATCAATTCGAGTTGAACTCCGATTACATATTAAAACGAGTTCCGCCCTCAAGTTTCGTTTTCATCAACATAAAAAAATCTTAGATTAGCTTAAATCTGGATTAGTGCCTAAAC
Source organism: Stenoptilia bipunctidactyla (assembly GCA_944452665.1). Lineage (NCBI taxonomy): Eukaryota > Metazoa > Arthropoda > Insecta > Lepidoptera > Pterophoridae > Stenoptilia > Stenoptilia bipunctidactyla. Next base: position 3,136,533 of record OX101735.1, on the reverse strand, counting down.
GTCCGATTTTCGCAGTTTAGCGTGTTAAAACGCGTTTAGGAGCTGCCTGCTGTCATTGTCAATGTGTCATATAAAACTATTTGTTTAAAGCCATTTTTTCGAAGTTATATTAAATTTATATTTCTCCGTATTTGTTTATGGGTTAAAAGGGAAGGGAGAATTGTTTATATTTTTGTGATTTATTTATAAAGTTAAAGTTTGTTAGAACTAAAATGAAAAGAGCCTTGGCACTAGCTTTTGGTGAAGATTTTGATGAGGATGATTTTGTTGTTCGTCGCTCCAGATGGATACGTGAGAGAGAAGAACACTTCGACACTCTTGATGATAAAGATTTGGTAACCAGATTTCGTGTTAAATTAATAAATTTAAATTAATGTAAAATTTAAAATGGCAGGGTTTCGATAAGCTTAGTGATTACTCTACTTTAGTATACGTAACGTCCTCTGTGCTGAGTACTTACTATTAATGATATTACATATATTTCAGTTTTTTGTAAATAAATCGAAACATTTGTATATATAAATTTTGTACATCTAGTACTAATAATTAAAAAATATCATGATCTGATTTTCTTATTTCGTCATTTGAGAAGGATTTTTTTTTATTGCAACACTTTGAACGCATCGTTCTTTCCTATTCCTTTCCACCTATTCCTAGTCATAGGTGTTACAGCTAAACTAAGTTTTATGAAACGAGAATACAACGAAGCCCATGAAATCCGTGACACGTAAATCGCGATCAAAACTAGCTTCTGATCTTGTTCTGATCAGATCTGAGATTTCGCAATCTCGGATCCAAAGGAAATCGGTGAAATCCCCCCTTAATGGCCTCAAAGTAAGCCAAGCTTATGAGATATCATGTAGCGAATTAGGGGGAACCAAGAATATAAATACATTAATAGAAAAACGTCCAGACCCGGAACATATATAGAAACGATAAAGAATGCAGAATCAACGAAAGCTACAAAGAATTTCAAAAATCACTTCATCGATTTTGAATGAAAATTATATGGGGCTATCTCTGAACTATCTTCTATCAAATGTAATACGAAGCATCAAAATCAATTCATAATTGACCAAATAATCGCATAACCAACAAACAAAAAGAAAACAGACGAAAATGAAAGATAATATTTTACCAAACTTGATGAATAATCTATTTGAACTTTATAATTTATTGAAATTGTATTTAAAATATTCTTATTAACTTCGTCTAAGCCTCTTTAAGGTGAGAAGGGTTAGAGGATTAAATATTTTTCTTTCAAAAATTTCCGAATTCTTGTTACTTACTTATCTACCAAATCTAATTTGGTTTTCATACCAAATTTACAAATTTTTCAACGGTCAGATAAAAGTTATTTCATTAAAAAGTATTACTCGACAGCTTCAATGTTTATTGTTTGAAATATAAATGTACTTCAAAATGTAAATAATATGACAATGACTATGTCATATTCGACATAATTCGAGACCGAATTCGGTGGCGCGCGTTGGGAGAGGCCTACGTCCAGCAGTGGACTAGCGCGGGCTGAGATGATGATGATGATGTCATTGTCATACAAATATAAATAAAAAGTAATTACAAAAACTAAAAACCCGATTGCGGTATACAGTTAGTTCCAACTAAAAAGCACATAAGACTATAAGAGCTTTAACATGTTTATTGTCATAAAAAATAGTAGCGGCAGGCGGGGACGGAAAGTCTCAGACATGTGAAGTTTCGTCGTTCACATTGTATCCCCAATTAAGATTTGAGATTATGAGTTATATAAAATACTTTGAATTTTTTAAAAGTTCTCTATAACGGATTTTAAAATATTTCGTTTCCGTTTATATACGTTACACCAGAGTTATGCCTAGAAAAAATGTAAGCGGATCGACTAAAACTGCGTATAATGAAAATAAAATATCATATAATATATTATGTCACTTATTATAAATGCCTTTCAGACCGATGAATAATAAAAATGATCAGTCACATAGAACTACCATTATAGTGTACCTACCTACAACAACCATTAATGTTTCAAAATACTTTTAATATTTTTGGTGTTTCCGCGAATATGGAAAGCACTATAATTTATACATATATTTTGCCTAAGCTGACTGTTAGCTTTCATTTGATAGTTGATACCCATATTGTTGAAATCAGAAATTATTTGCTTTTATGCCCCCCAAAATGTCTATTTTTAGACGCCATCTTGAAATTTGATCCTGATCTTCAGTCGTTTCGTATGGCGTCTAAAAATAGACGCTCGCGCAGATAACAAGAATCTATCGATACCTCATTTATTTAAATCCGTCCTTAGAAATCAGGGAACAAGAAAAAAACATTCATAGATACTTACATACATACATTCGCGTTGAAAGCATAACCCTCCTTTGCGTACAGCAGTCGGGTAAAAATCGTACAACAACTTTATTTCGCCGAGTGATACATTATTCGTCAGATAACTTTTATCCGGCGCGACGATGGCTACAGTTTTATTTTATTAGTGTACATACATACATAACTTAGAGTCTGTATCCCTTACGGTGTAGGCAGAACACCAGAGGCTATAAAACCATCGGATGTCACGTTGGACATATTTGGAGGCCATTATAATGGTGAAGAGAGACTATTGCAGTGTCAGGGGGTCAGCCCACAAAAAAACCTCCAATAAAACCTCTGTCCCTTAACTGACTTTTTCAGTATGGCCGGGAGGAGAAGCAGCTGCCACATTCTATGTTGTTCCTTTGCTCCCAGTCCAGCATGGGAGCATTTAGATGGATTAAAATTCGTTTACATTAGTATCGTAGGATTTATGAACGATATATTTAACATAATCACTAGGATAAAGTATTTAGGTTATGATTCACTTGTGGTCATCGCATAGTATTTACCTCCTGACATAAAAATGTTTTCCTCTATCAAAACCAGATGTCAAAATTCCATTATTTATTAGTCATGATTTTAAATTAAGTACGTACGTACTTTTATTTGATTTATATGTTTTATATAGGTAATGCGTCAGTGCTGCGTCAATACAGAATTATTTTTATTGTTTTTTAAATATTCATAGATCAGATTTGGGATATCAAAAGCCAGAATATCTTTTCAAATCCGACTGGAAGATTCAGAACGAACAAACAAACTTCTCAGCATGCTTATAGTATAGACTATCCATTCTATATCTGCTGTTATATCATTGACTCTTCTCGCGTTTGACCTCAATCTCACCTGATGATAAGTGAAAATGATGTCAAAGATGACAAAGTCAAAGTCTAAGTCAAAATTTTCCACATTAAATACATTGAAACAAGTCAAACAATTTACAAATTGAACTAAATCTACCACCACTTCGGAAAAACAGCACAAGGGTTTAAAGAAGAACTTGCTTTTGGCGGCAGAGTTTATTTATTCGCTAGCCAGGCGAGGTCTTATAATCGAACCGGGGTCTCCATGGGGGGCTTATCTAAGGTCTAGGTCTCTAGGGTCTTTTTGTGTTTGTTGAGTGTATACCTACGAATTGGCCGAACGCTCACCATAGGTTCATGGCCGAACCAATGTTCTTTGTTAACACAGACTGCTATGATTTTAATTAAATTTCATACAACTTTTCTGCCTCATCGATATACAAATATTATACAGTGTTGTGTTTTAGTCGCCAGCCAAATTTAAATGTTATTTTCTTTGTTACAATATAAACGTACCTGAATAATAATTTTAGTGTCGTTCAGTACAAAAAAATTGCGATATTGCACCAAAAACTTGTTTACAAATAGTCGCTGTTGATGAACATAGCTGCTACGATGCGGCATTTTATTGATAATACTACGACGTAGTACTACAAAATGTTTTGTTGTAGGGCGTAGTCGTCTTTTTTTTAATGTTACTCTTTCATAATTTAGAGTGACCATGCTTTGGTTGTAATGTTATGTAAGTGACTATATTATTTTCCTTGTAAATTTGGCTATAAAACAATCCTGTATATTGGATCTTTTATGGCTGGTTTCAATAAAGAGTTAAAGTAGGAGTAAAGGAATATTGAAACGGGCCATTAAGAGTATATATAAAGAAATAGCGCTGCATGGTCAAGATTTGTTTGTCTTCATATTAACCAATAGTGGTCCTCCATAGGTCATAAAGTTAAAATGTTGATGATCAAATTATGACATAATTTACGGTATAAAAAGAAATTGCAATATAGTGGTGTTAGTGCTACAAACTTATCGGACCGGTGGGGTAAATTGGAACTAACATTTTATCCTAGAACTAGACAAGAACTATACAAGTACTATACAAGAACTAGAATAGTGGACTCAGTTATAAAGATGCTAGCGACGCCATCACCGGGTCAGATAACTTTGTAGATCTATAATAAAGTAGTAACAGCTCAGTATTTCTAAGTAGGTACTGTTTTTTTCGCAGAATTTCTATTGTTTTCAAAGCGTATAAACAATCGCGGAAATTGATTGTTTGTGATATTTTTGGCCATGGATATGAAAAAGACTATGTAATAATAATAATAATAAATAATAAATATTCTTTATTGCCAATGAACTTAAATAATAAACATTTTAACAAAATTAGCGACGACAATGTGGGCGGCCTTATCGCTTAAAGCGATTTCTACCAGGCAACCCGGCAACTATGTACTACGACATTATAAATCTATTATGTATTTACCTGTCATCAAAGGTAGCCACCGTCAAAGAGAGACTTCTGAGTTTTTTTCATGTCACTCTCCCATATTTGACTCCTTGTCATGAAAAAAATCCCGCGATTTGGGCGATAATACACCCTATGTGTTTGACATAAAAGCTATGCACGGGACATCTTTTATTAAAACGACTTCAGACACTTATTTAGGAACGAATCACCAAAGATGAACCATAGCTATATAAAAATAATCACTTGTTTGTCTAGTTTCAAAAACATTAAAGACTAGATGCCTGAATTTTTTACTTTGAACAAGGACCTAATATAAAATTTAAGAAGAAGAAGTTAAAATTAAAGAAGAACAAGAAGAAATAGTTTTTGTCTCAATCACACCTAAGTATCCTTGAAAAAATCCGCTCTCATTCGCACACTAATGGAATGATAACTGATTTGTACAACCTAATTATTAGTGGTGTATTTTCTTGTAACTACCGAATAAGCCTAAATCGCAAGACTAATGTGATGCTTATTTGTTAGCACAGTTTCTTGTGAACAAAAATGAAAAAAAAAAAACGATATTTTAAGGGGCTGGTTTTTTAGGTGCACATTAACTAAAAAAAATTGTGAAATATTTCGGAAAGTTTTTCGGCTAAGCTAATTTCATGTATTATTTTTATTAACAAAAAATATTTAAAATGCTAGCAAATAAATATCACAATCTTGCAAATAAGATCATTTTTGTGTACGAAATGAAAACATGAAATATTTTGAATGAACTCGTAAACGTACAACATTTTAATAAAATATCTGTTTTTCAATTCTGTCCGACAGAATTGATTGTGTGGGTTATGAATTATTATTATTATTTTGTCGATAAAATTGAACGTAACATACGTGGGTAAATTATCGGATATCCAATCCATAACACACTGCATAACGTAAAAACAAACATTTTCCTTTCATCTTTCTGAATCATTCAAATTTAAAATGTTGGAGGCAATATACATCTATTATACTAATATTTGTTTTCCTATAATTTCCTCAGCTAATTACTGTTTCTTAGGGCGTGGGTCCATCTCTCATCTTACACGGCGTCGTGCACGGGGCACCGCTCAGCGCTTCATATTGGCTCTTAAAATTATCTCCATCAGGGTTCATTATAGAAATGGACTCACGCCCTTACACTATTACTGAAAGCCATATTATTACTACTTATTCTGCGTTTATTATTTTGCGTAATTTTTAAAGTTTTTCATAATTTTACAAGAAGGTAACATGTACCTTTTGTACCTTTTTGTTTTTTTTATCGGACGGGTCTCATTCATTTTAAAAGCTTTATAAGCAACAAGAGCAGGAGTTAAAATTATTCAATTAACTAGTGATTTTATGAATTTTCGGTAAACGGTCTGTTTGTAGGTAGTAAGTAAGTAGCAACAATTTCTGAAGAACAACTTTATTTGAGCCGACATAGACTCGAGAGGCAGAACGAAATGCCGTTGAAGAGTTTCTTGCCTCCAGCAGAGTTTTTCAAGAATTTATTAGTGTAGAATTGGATATGGATAAAAACACTTATGATTAAGAAATTTGTAAAAACATATATTAGAATATTTCAAATTTATGAATATTAGTTATTTATTCAAATGATTATATTATGAATTTAATCGATCATTAGTTTAAATAGTCCGGTCAAATTGGACCAAAAATTAGTAAAGCTACAAGAAATAATGTTTAATATATGATTAAAAATAAAATTTGAAAGTTCCCCATCTTTCCCTGTGTGGAAATCAGTGCCAATAACAAAATAAACATCACCCAGTCAGTAATGTTGCGTTTTGTTTGGCACATGTCTCTTGTCTCTATTTATTAAAATCGCTTTCAAGCAATACGGCCACCATTTGTACTGTAACATTTCTAAGGAAATTGTTAGTTTTGAATTTATAGTCGTACAACAGTTAGCAACGATTTCGAACAGCGTGCATTCAGAAAAAAATCTTAGTAAATATGTTAGGACATATATTTGTAAAGTGACACCGCAAAGTTAAAACACATAACTATTGTTGCAACTAGCAACACTAAAAAGTGTACTTTATACTTTATCTACGCCAAATATGGCAATTATATGTCAAAACTCTCTCTCTGTCCGGCAACTACAAGAATACACGCATCGTCCTAGATCTCTGCAATTTTAATTATCTCCCGCAGCGACCAACCCTACCAGCGACACCAAAATACAGTCCTACAATCTGACGAATATTGCTTTAGGTTGCCTAACCTAGCTAGATTAATCTAAACATGTTTTTTACCAGAAATAATTATCAGAACACTCGAGTGGTTCTAACAAAGCGTACAAATCTGAGGAAACTGTTTGGTGTAGCCCCTGTAAGTGCCCATTGCTGGATATAATTAACTATTATGTAAGTACTTAAATTAAAAATACCAACTAGGATATTTACCTAGAATATAAAGGGATAGAGGTAAATGTTCGTCGGTGATTTCGTTCACTGATGTCCATCAATAAAGTTATAGTTTTGTCTCTCTTTTCTTTATTCGTGTATTTTTTTATATAATAGACTAAGTCCGCCTTTGACCTCAATCTCACCTGATGGTAAATTTAGATGAGGTCGAAGATGAAAGCATACGAGCTTAGGTAAGAACTGGCTCTTCATAAAATAATGCCGGCTCAGAGTACCGCCAGAGCTTACACGGTGTTCCGGTTTCTCCGCCGGCATTCGGCTACGCTCGGTTTTGGACGGCTCAGCTGCCGGGACGTGAGAGGCGGCCACCACTTCACCTTACGCATCCACGAGCGACGTACCTACACGACATACCATCTTAATTTATAGTCCCTACATAGGACCCTAACACACGGTAAAGGTAAAGGTGCTCATTCGTGTTCAATTTGCGGCACATTTATTGACACTGCGGTAATCTACACTGCTGGGTGGGTAAGCATTATTGTATGTCCTTGTTAACTACAGATTGATAAGAATGAGCTGGAAAAATAAGAAAATCTTCACCCTTCCGAAATAACATCTTCAATTTTCCGCTGGTCAACCAAAAGACAGGATACTGTGTCCAGTGTATTTTATATTCAAAACGTCGTCTGTTAGTTTCTGAGTGGGACGGACTATAATTTATAATATAAATAGGGACGAAAGTTTTTTAAAAGCTTCTGGAATGTAGGTTCCTACGATGAAATTACTTGTCAAACTCAGTGATAGAAAAACTTTGCTCATTACTGTATTACATGTTTTTTTAAATTACTAATAAGAAGAAGATGCTGCGAAGATTGCCTAAAATATGACGATGTTTTGATGTCGGAAAGACATCAGAGCTAGAGGTTTTGTAGGAACATTGCATTTATTTTTGAAATTAGTATTATAGCCATACTAAAGTCTTCAACAGCGGACTCGTGTACAAATTTTAACTCTTAAGAAGTGACTTTAACTTGTGACTTTTCTGTAAAAAAATATATCTATACTAATATATAAAGCTGAAGAGTTTGTTTTTTTGTTTGTTTGTTTGTTTGTTTGAACACGCTAATCTCAGAAACTATAAGTGGGATTTGAAAAATTATTTTTTCATGTGATAGCCCAACTCTTGAGGAAGGTTGAGAAGGCTATATTTTATCCCGAAATTCCCACGGGATCAAAAGTTACGCGGGTAAAACCGCTCGCGGTGGCTAGTGTTCAATAAAGAGCCAATTCCTCGCTAAGTAAATGTCTAAGTATATCGATATCCTTACTTACATGCTGGACTGCTACTATACATGCTATACTGGAAGCAAAAGAAAAACAAAAAATGTACCAGCTGCTTCTCGTCGCGGGTATACTGAAAGAGTTAGTTAAGGAACGGTGGTTATATTGGCTGACCCCCTGTCACTGCAATAATCTCTCTCTATGATAGTAATATTTCTAAATTTTGCACGTGTTCTGCCTACCCCGTAAGGTATACAGGCGTGAAGTTATGTATGTATATTGATGTTATTTCATCTTTGGATTTGGAGAGTCAAATATGCGTCTTATCTGAATTCCTTCAAATTAACTTTGTAGAAGTTACGCATTTTCAATTTAAATTATATATTAACCTCAATCAGTATTATATCTGACTGTAGTAGATTGAAATACTTACATTTAGCTTTTCCTTTACCTATATTTTGTTTTATCTGTATTTTAAACGCGGAAACCTTTAATTGTTTCTCCGCATATATTCAACAGTTTATTATTTTGTATCAAAGATATTGGTTCTCTAAACGTCCAAAAAAACAACAAGGTTCAAAAAACCTCCAATTAATAAACAATTTTATCCAAGATCAACGCAAAGATTAATAGTGAAATATTATGATATTATGATTTTTTATTACAAAATAAACTTTGTCATGTGCCAGTTGGGGGAGCGCATTGTCTTACATACTTTTTAACTCCTATCTTCGGAGGTCCGAACATATTTCTTACCATTTAAATCATGATGATCATGCTTCATAAAAAATTGAGAACTAAATATAAAAAAATATAATCTGTTATATTCATAATATCGCTGATTATAAATTTCGTTTTTACTTATGATCGTAACTTATAACCATCCGAATAAATAATTATAATATTCATAAATGTGTTTTATTCTAAAATTTGTCTTAGGAAATTTCTAAATCTTAAGTGGTTTTATCCATATTATTGTAAATCATAATGAAAAACTCATTTTGTTTTATTCTTATATATTTAGATATATTAGAGATGTTATGGGAGGTTTTTTTGTGGGCGACAGGCTGCCCCCCTGTCCCTGCAATATTTTCTCTGAGATGGTTTAATAACCTCTGGTGTTCTGCCTACCCCATAAGGGATACATGCGTGAAGTTATGTATATATGTCTAATATATTCATTTACATTGCGATGAAAAAGATTATGCGACAAGAACGGCTCCCGCACCAGAAGAAGTCGTCGGTACGGTTAGGTGCAACGACGAGCGTAGCGAGGAGGAATAGTTAAGTTGCATCTGTAGGTTGCATATCGCCATAACCCCTAGGGCGTGAGGTCGGTCACCACAACTCCGACATTGTCAATCGTCCCACTATAACTCATCAAGATAACTACGATTATACTAATTAATAATAAATAAAAAATCTTTTTTGCCCTGATCCCCGACGGACTGGTAAAATTGTAAGGTGGTCAATTGCGGCTAAGGGCGTGTTGCTTTAGGCATTCCTAAAAATAAAAATAAATAAATAAATATTAATTGTCTGTTATTAAGTAAGCTATCCTGCAGTGCTATCATACGACCATCGATAAATACTCGATTCGACAAGATAAATATTATTTTGTTATTAAATAAAACACTTTTTAACCGGATTTATCGGTCACGGGGTCTGCAAAGACACCGAAACGTCGAGTCAAAATTAAAAATGTAAATATACGCGATAAATCCGGTTAAAAAGTGTTTTATTTAATAGTATGAATCGCGAAAACTTAAGACAATATTATTATTTTGTTATATTGTCCTATTTTGTTAGCTTACAAGTGCACCATAATAGATAGAATTACTTAATACCATAATAAAGCCCACAGAACCAAAAATGCCATATTTAAAAAAAATACGTACTCTAAGTGCCAAATTCTAAGTAAATATTGATAAAAGGCCCGATTTATCGTTGTCGATGATCGCATGCGAGCCCCGCTGACCAACGTTGTTATTTGATTATGTTCTTAGTATGGATAGAAATGGGTAATGAAAGGAATATGATCATTGAATGTTACGATGAAGCAAGGTCTGAAAAAAAAACTGGTTCTTATAGTTACAGTACCTATTAATAAAATTATGTTGATCCCTAATTGTTATGCTTTGTTAGTAGCAATACAAATGTATGAATAAAATAGTATGGTAACTAAATTATGAAGAGTCATCATTATTCATCGAACACGAATTGGCAGAAAGACAAAGAACAGGATTTAGAATTTTATGTGAGCCAATATGGACCCGTTGTTGGACAGTCTGAGGATTCCCATAGCATTAAGTTTTCACAATTCAATAACTTAAAAACAAATATAAGTTTTTGGTCATTAAAGAAAAATCGGTACACCGGATTTTCCACTTTGTTGCTACAATTATGATTATCCACTTTATTTCTTCAATAGGTAACTTTTCACTTCTAGCCAAAAATAATTCTAAGTCAACGGGATGTATCCTATAGGTTTAGATTACCTGGCAAGAAAGGAACATAAACGAATAGTTTTACTGTGTTGACTTTTTGGCATATGATCATCTCGTATGAGTGTTCCTGAACTTGTAAATGATATCAATGTAATACCTATGGTTATGAATAAATAAATGAATTGAATTGAATTCCTTTTTTCCTCTGAGGTACGGAACCCTACATGTATGTCATTTCATTGTCTGTTTCAGCCTTTTATTTATTGAATACTGTTTTGTTTCCAAAGGTTTATTTTTCAATAGTATGGGCAGTTTAAAAATACGAGCAATTAAATAAAAACGTTTTCGAAGTATTGCCGATTCATACGCGAACACTGCAAACAAAAGAACAACGTTATTGGATTGAATATTCAAACGAGAGGATTACCAATAGCGTTGAGTAGTTTGTTCATAGTTCAGTAGTAAGCACTTTATTACGTGTCTAATAGCTTGCTTTTGTGCTGCATAAGTGAAAATTTTGTTAGTTGAGAAACAGTAGCAATAACTGAAAAAAAATTGTTCAATGGATACTAAAATATTAAGTAGACGGTATTTTTCTTTACTTTCATATATTATGCATATTTATTGCAATAAGAGTATTGTTATATGTGTTATTGTTTCTATATTTCTGTATCTAGATTAAACAAAAAATAAAGCTACTTTACTTATTTTTTTAAACCTAGTAAATTTATAAACTTACGGTTTTTGTTATTTTCCGGTATACAAAACGAAATTATAAAGAACTCTGCGCATTTAAAATATAAATTGAATCCTTCAGATACAAACCTTGAGAGCTGCAAGAAAATTTGAAATCACTGCAATAGGTTGTGTAGGGATGCACAGCACTGCCACATCCACAGTTCTGTAGAAAATGGAGATCCTGCCAAAGTATGGAAATTCTTAAAATCATGTGGTATCGGTAAAACTAAAAATGAAAACAGTACTCCAAATAATACAGACTTCAATCTTTCAAATGAGCTCTTTTTATATAATTCAGCAATGGCTGCAACTTTAAAAAGTCATAACTTGAATTCCCTTTCATCTTTACCATGCCCAGATATTGTCCCTTTTGAGTTTCATCAATTTACGATTGTGACCTAAAGAAGAATATCTTAGCTACTTCCTCTAACGCCGTAAGATACGATAACATAAGTCGTAATATGGTACTTCCTCTAATTGATCTCCTTATACCTGTAATTACCAAAATATTCAACAACTCCGTATCCTCAAACACATTCCTGAATCATGGAAATGTTCCAACATAATCCCACTTCCAAAGAATGACAATCCTAGGGTGCACCCAAACGCTAGCCCTGCACCAGGTTATCAGCACTCCGAATAAATGCTAAAAATATAAGCTGGACTGGGAGCGAAAGAAAAACATAGAATGTGCCAGCTGCTTCTCTACCCGGGCATACTGTAGAAGCCAGTTAAGGGACAGAGGTTTTATTGGCATTTTTGCAGGCGATAGGCTGACTCCCTGTCACTGCAATAGTCTCTCACTATCATTATAATACCTCCAAATTTGTCAAATGTGACATCAGATGGTTTTACAGCCTTTGGTGTTCTGCTTAACCCATAAGGGATGCAGGCGTGAAGTTATGTATGTATGTATGTATATAAGTTTTACACTTACTTATTTGGGTTACCTCTTTAAAAAATAAATAAATTGATGTTTTTGTAATCAAACTCCTGCCATCACCATTATTTCCCACTTTAAAAATGGCGAAAATTTTTCAAACAAAAATGTTTTGTGCTGCAGTTCTCCTGTTTTTACCTTTTCCTTGTGATTGATCATAAGTTCACGTCTTCGCATTTTCTACTTTCAACATTTTATACCGAGATTTTTGATTTCTCTGTTTTCTGAGATAGCTTATGAGGATATTATACGAAAGAAGTAATTCAGGTTATGGTGATATATAGAAAAAGCATGTGGTGCTGATAAACGGTTAAATTTTTTCGCGAAATCCAAATTACCAGCAATGGTGCCGATAAATGGTAAATAGTACATAATAGTATATAACCAAATAAATTAAATAAAACACTAACTTAAATCTACTAAAAGCTTCGAATGTAGTAAACAAGGTCGTGCAAGAAGTTATATGAAATGCTGGTTCGGAAGTTCGGAACTGAGGATGTTATATTCTTGGCAAGTATGTTGAGAAACACAACCAGTCGAGGTATTGTATCTCTGTTGATGCAAAACTTAAACAGTACAGCAAGGGCTCCTTTAGCTGCAGCGTAATCAATTTCATACTCGTCGCTTGCTCCTGGTAACAATATTACTTTTACACTTTTAGGATATAGTTGAAAGTTAGATTCTTCCCCATCAAAACAAGAGAGGGATAGTGTAAGATGACAAAGAAGTTGTTTTACTTAATATGTTAATTTTAGGTATTATGATTAAGACAAAATATGACTAACTAAGCAATATGAAAAAAAAATATTTGTTACATCACTCCTCACACAACTTCAGGTTAATTAAAGATTAACTAGGTACTTCAATTGGCATTACATGTTTGTTTTACAGTTATTATTCTAATGTAAGATATTACAAGATCTGAAGATAAGAACAAATTTTTTTAATGATAACGTATTGAATGATTCAATATTGAGGCACCATTACCTAAAAAACATACAAACCGGCAATCACCGCATTTTTTTTAAATACATACATACATACATAACGTCACGCCTGTATCCCATAAGGGGTAGGCAGAACACCAGAGGTTACAAGACCATCTGATGTCACGTTTGACAAATTTGGAGGTATTATAAAGATGGAAAGAGACTATTGTAGTGACAGGGGGTCAGCCTATCGCCCACAAAAACGCCTTTTAAACCTCTGTCCCTTAACTGACTTTTACAGTATGCCCGGGAAGAGAAGCAGCTGGCACATTCTACGTTTTTCTTTCGCTCTCAGTCCAGCATGGAAGACTTAAATCTTTTAAATCTTTTTGTATAATTAATACTTCCTGAATGGTGGTGATACCAAAAGTATTGTGTACTAATTTGTACTTTTCAACGTAAAATAATTCAAACTTAGAAAAATGGGTAAATATCATTAATTTTACTAAAAGCCAGCGGATGGATATGTGGTTAAAGAAGGTGAACGAGTGCGCTTTGGTGTACGGATGGGACGAACGAACCACTACTCACTTTGCTATGCAAAGATTACAAGGTCTGGCCAAGACGTGGTATGAAAGTTTGAATACCATCTTGTTTACTTGGCCAGAGTGGCAAGAAAAGTTACTAAGCGCATTTCCGTGCGAACACAACTATGGTCAGACCTTGGAAAACATGATAAAAAGAAAAAGTATTTATAGTGAATCTATAGAAGTTTATTTTTATGAGAAGCTTAGTCTTATAAATCAGTGTGAAATTGTAGGCACCCGTGCCGTAGAATGTATTATACACGGGATTACAGACAAAACACTTAAATCGTGTTTTTCTCTAATCAAGGATATATCTGAGAGCTTAGACAAAAAACTATTTCCAGTAGCACTGCTATTGGATATGAGCAAAGCTTTCGATTTTGTATCGCATACCATTCTATTAAAAACTTTAGATAAATGTGGCATAAGAGGTAAAGCAAACGAATGGATTCGAAGTTACTTAGAAAATAGATCGCAATGTGTAGAACTAAGCTACTTCAACGGAAAATATAGAGACACAGTATGTTCCCCTTATCGCGAAAACAAATACGGAGTACCCCAAGGTAGCATATTAGGTCCACTTTTATTTTTAATCTACATAAACGACATACCATACATAATAAAAAAACAAAAATCTATATTATTTGCAGACGATACTACACTTGTAATAAAATCTAAAAACAAAAACGAATTAAAAACTGAAATAATGAAATCAATGACAGACGTTGTATCATACTTAAATTATTTAAACCTCAAAATAAATATAAATAAAACTAATTTAATACAATTTTTGACATATAATTCTAAAAATGATCCAATTGACATAACTTTTGATAATCATAAATTAAATAACGTTGACGCGGCTGTCTTCCTAGGTATTACTATAGACAAAAATCTAAACTGGAAAGCGCACATAGACAGATTATGTAATAAAGTAGACCGATTTATATATGCACTTAGGAGAGTCAAAGAGATAGCAGGACAAAAAACTTCCCTGCTCTCATACCACGGATACGTATCGTCTATCTTGCGTTACGGTATTGTATTATGGGGAAACTCAGTTGATATTGAGCTCGTATTTAGAATACAAAAAAAATGCGTGCGGGCGTTAGCAAGTGCCGATTATACGGATAGTTGCAGACCGATTTTCAAAAACTTAAAAATTCTTCCATTGCCTTGCCTTTATATTTACGAGGTATGCTTGTTTGTTAAAAAGCATCCAAATTTGTTCCCCAAAAATCGGGACATGATTTCTGGACATAGAAGACATGCAGAAATGCTTTATACTCCAGCCCAGAGACTATGGGTTTTTCAAAAAAATATTGTCTGTATGGCGGTAAAAATATTTAATAAAATCCCTCTAGATATTAAGAATTTACCAATTAATTTATTTAAAAAAAGAATTTTTAACTTACTTCTATACAAACTTTATTACAATGTTACAGATTTTTTAAATGACAAGTGCTTATAGACATTCAAACTACATAAATCAAATTGTTTCTATTGTAACCTTTTCTTTTGACATCAGGACGAATTTAATATGACAATTTAATAATATGAATTTAATATGACATTTAAAAATTATTGTATTTCACCAAATTTTGCACACCAACACCTGTTGGTAGGATCTTGTGAAACTTTCTTTACTTTTAAGACCTAAAATGTACCAATTTCCTGGCAAATAAAGACATTTCATTTCATTTCATTTCATTTCATTTCATTTCATTTCATCGGGAGCTCTGGCACTTCGTTGCACGCATCCTGATCAATTGCTCAAATATTTAATTAGTAATGTGAATTACAACCTTCCCAATACTGACCGTTTTCAGACTAGGGGTAGGGCTTTTGGAAATAACCATGCAGGTGGCTCTAAGTCCTCAGTCAAACCTAGTTACTCCACTGGTTGTTTTAATTGTAAAGAAAAGGGACATAGTTCTTTGCACTGCACTAAGCCGTTAATAAAATGCACGTATTGCAACAAGGTTGGACACACAGCGGAGAAGTGTTTTAATAAAATCGAGAACAAAGCCACAAATGCTAATGCTGCAGTGCAGAAAACTATGAGGATCGATTTCATTAATGACACAAATGAGTGCTTGAGAACCACGAGTCCTGGTTCAAAATTTATAAAAGAAGTGATGGTCAACGATTTAAAATTCAAGGCGTTCATAGATTTTGGCAGCGACGTCACACTAATTAGAGAGTCTACAGTTAAGGAGTTGGGTGTAACACATGACAATACCCCAACATTCATGAAAGGATTCGGGAATAATGTAGTTCAATCGCTGGGTAATTTGACTCTGACCATGATCGTTGATGGGGTAGAAGCTAGTGTTCTTTGCAAGGTAGTTAGTGACCACTTGTTAGAGGTACCTGTGCTCTTGGGACAGACATTCACGGAGCAGTCGCATATACTTGTATATAAGGATAAAAACTGTTTGAATTTCTTTAATATTGAGAGTGAACTACCTTGTAATGAGCTTACCGATGATACTTTGTTGAAATTCTCTCCGACAAGCGATATGTACATTTATGGTACAGTGACAGTTAAGGTTACAACTATACCAGCATTTGATGGTTATGTTTTACTGAAAGATCAGGTTTCAGGGCGGCCTAATGAGCAGTATTTCATTGTTGGGGGCCTTTATCGTTCAGTTAAGGGGTGTATTTGTGTGTTGGTCATACCATGTTTAAATTTTTGTCGAATTTCGTCTAAGTTTGTGTTTTTGCGTGCTGAACGAGTTGACGTTGTAAAGAGGGTTTCTGATGCAGTACACAGGGAATCAAGAAGCATCCATAGAATCGATGAAAGTCAGGTGCATGTCGGTGATAATGTTTCCGAAGAAGATAGGCAAGCTCTATTAGTCATGCTTAGGAAATATGAGCATTGTTTTGCAACCTCATTGAATAATCTGGGGTGCACAAAGGTCACAGAAATGAACATAGAGCTTAATTGTGGGAAGCCTGTCGTTTATCGTCCATACAGGTTATCGCATCATGAGCGGGAGAAAGTGCGGACCATGGTCGATGAAATGTTAGATGCCGGCGTTATCAGGGAGTCCGTTTCTGATTACGCTAGCCCTATTTTACTAGTGCGAAAGAAGGATGGTTCATCTAGGTTATGTGTCGATTATCGTATGCTGAACTCCGTGACTGTTAAGGAGAGGTACCCAATGCCCATTATCGAGGATGAGATAGCTCGTCTTGCTGGGCAGTCATGTTTCATCATCCTCGACCTTGCTTCTGGTTATTATCAAGTGCCAATTTCGGAGAAGAGCAGGCATCTGACATCCTTTGTTACGCCGGACGGCCAATACGAATTCAACCGTATGCCGTTTGGCCTAGCAAATGCTCCGGCCGTATTTCAGCGTATGATGAATACAATTTTAGGTTCTGCTCGGTTTAGTAAGGCTACAGCGTATATTGATGACGTTCTAATCTTTGGAAGAGACCCTACACAATGCTTAGAACGTCTTGATGAAATATTGCAAATGTTGGAAAGAGCCAACCTTACTTTGAATTTGTCGAAGTGCCAGTTTTTACAGGACAATGTGGACTACTTGGGCTACGAGATTAGTGCAAATTGCATTAGACCAGGCGAAAAGAAGATACGTAGCGTGATCGATTTTCCACGACCAGTAAACGTACATAATGTCAGGCAATTTTTAGGCCTTTCGAGCTATTTTCGTAAGTTCATTGAGAATTTTGCACAGATTTCATTTCCCTTAAGTAAGTTGCTAAAAAAAGATGTAACTTGGGAATGGAATGATGAGCAAGATAGGGCATTCGAGGCGCTAAAGAACATTTTAAGTAAAAGGCCAGTGTTAGCTATATATGATCCTTCCGCTGAATTAGAATTGCACACTGATGCGAGCAGATTGGGAATCGGAGGAATTCTTTTACAGCGATCGCAAGCTTGTGAAGGCCTACATCCAGTAGCGTATTATAGCCGACAGACGTCGCCCGAAGAGAAAAACTTCCATTCTTACGAGTTAGAAACGCTTGCGGTGGTTTGTTCTCTCCGTAAGTTTAGGGTTTATCTCCTAG
Source organism: Stenoptilia bipunctidactyla (assembly GCA_944452665.1). Taxonomy (NCBI): domain Eukaryota; kingdom Metazoa; phylum Arthropoda; class Insecta; order Lepidoptera; family Pterophoridae; genus Stenoptilia; species Stenoptilia bipunctidactyla. The sequence continues at coordinate 3,118,506 of OX101735.1, read as the reverse complement.
GGAGAGAGTTTAAAATAGTCACTGATTGCAGCGCTTTGCGCTCAACGTTCTCAAAGCGGGATTTAATACCAAGGATAGCGCGGTGGTGGCTGACATTGCAAGAATTTGATTGCAGCGTCGAATACAGGCCTGGAGTTAAGATGAGTCACGTCGATGCGTTATCTCGGAACCCGGTCGAACCTTCCGAAGTTATCGATGATCAGTTTTTTCCATCGATAATGACTATCAGCAGTGAGGATTGGCTGCAAACACTTCAACTTGGAGATTCAGAATTACGTAGAATAATAGATATCTTAGAAAGTGGACTAGATGAAAAGGGCCTTCAGTACATAAAACAAAATTATATTATTAAAGATAACAGGCTATTTCGCTATTTAGAGGGTGACTTGGAGAAGCTTAGATGGGTGGTCCCGAAGGGAGCAAGGTGGCAAGTCTGTAAATTGAACCATGATGACATTGGACATTTTGGAATAGAAAAGACATTGGATAGGATAAAAAACAAATATTGGTTCCCTAAAATGTCCAAGTTCGTTAAGAAGTATGTAGGAGCCTGCATAGAGTGTGCATATAGCAAAAATAATACGAATACTCGTGAAGGATTGTTACACCCTATAACAAAGGTGGAGGTTCCTTTCCACACTCTCCATATAGATCATCTTGGACCCTTCGTAAAATCCAACAGAGGATTCACTCACTTAATTGTGATAGTGGATGCGTTTACAAAATTCTGTTTTCTTAGGTCTGTGAGAAATACCAATACCCAAAATGTAATTAGGGCCCTAGAAGATGTTTTCAGTACATTTAGGAACCCTGATCGTCTTATAAGCGATCGAGGTAGCTGTTTCACCTCCCATACATTCAAGCGATTTTGTTTGAATAAGGGGATAAAGCATGTCTTAAACACGGTAGCGAGCCCTAGATCAAATGGTCAAGTTGAACGGTATAATCGCACGATTCTCGATTCTCTTAAAACACTGAGCGTTATGCATAGTGAAAAGCAATGGGACAATCATATAGGTAAAATACAATGGGGACTTAACAACACTATTCATAAAACTATAGGGCGGACTCCTTCTGAGGTCATGTTTGGAGCCTGTATGAATAGGGAGATCAATCCTATGCTTAATGAAGTAATAGTTTCCACCCGTTGTGATGATGAATTATTACACATTCGTGACCAAGTTAAGGCCAGGATCGAAGCCGAGCAGAGCAAACAAAAAGATAGTTATGATAGAGGCAGGAAACCTGCTCGTATTTATGCTGAAGGTGAACTTGTAAAAATAATAAAGACAAGCTTTAATAATAATGGCCAAAGCAAGAAACTTATGCCATCGTTCATAGGACCATACCGAGTTAGCAAAGTTTTAGGTAGGGACCGCTATGTCGTAGCACCGATACCAGGAATAGAAGGTACAATCAATAAACACCCAACAACAGTTGCGGCGGACCGCATGAAACCTTGGATTCATGTGACCGCTCTAGAGATTAATGATAACGAAGGTTATAGCTCTGAAATCGATCATGATGAAACAGATAGCATTCGAGGATAGAATGTAACTTGTTCACATTTAATATGATATTAATTTAGAGTTTATTATGAACAGAATTTTCTATTGTTACGGAACAAGCACGCGAGAATCGATTGGTTCGCGGCTTGATCCAACTAGTGTCAAAGTCCTACGGCTGCCTACTGAGCATTAATCGATCGGCTCTTTCAGGCGTCGCTAGGTATCCTGATTAATTGATTGTTCAGGAGATTTAGGGCACCCTGATTAATCGATCGTTCAGGGGTTTAATTAGTTCACGATATAATCGATCGATCGTGATACTAATCGAAGATAATTTAATATGTATGCATATTTTTACTAAATTTAGTTTGATGTAAAAGGTTGACTGCTGATTTATTTAGTACAAACAAATTGTTGTAATTAATGTTGCATTTATATGAATAGGTACTTCTAATTAATTATGTAATATTTTGTCATGTCATTAAATTAACGTATTTGGTTTCAAACTATTGTAAGTTATAATTGTAATACTTAACTATTAATATATCATACTTATACATCTAATTATTGTAATACTTAAGTAAAATTAATCTTGTAAGTTGTCAAGGTGTTAGGTTACCACCTGGTGCCGTGTGCAGGGTCGCACACGGTGTCAGGACGGACGATTGTTAGGTTTCGTTATTTTTAATCTGTTATCAATCACTTCATGTTCATTTTATTTCAATCTGTTTAATGTCACATCACTAAACCCTTCTACTAGTTTTCGGAACTAGCGCTAGGCTCCCATTGGCTGAGTGTTTTGGCGGTCGATGATTGGCCCTCGGGCACCTGTTTTCGCTGGGCCAATCAGAGACTTCGCTCCGTCAGGACCGCGGCTCGGAAGCGTAGGAGAAGTCCGGAGCATTCATTCCGGCTCGAGGCATCATTGAAGAAAGTTGTAAAAGTTATCAAGTTCAATTATTTTTGTAAAACTATTTCCTAAGTAAAAGTCACTATAGTGTAATGCAGAATAAATATATTGTATTGTCAAGAATTGTTTAACTTGAGTATCCTGACTGCAGACCCTAAGAAGCGAAGAATAGTCGAGTGATCTTACAGTAGCCCTGCAGTGGGCTCATTACACGGAGTTGTGATGATGATGTGTCCGCCCCCGTGATAAGATGTTGCATCAGGACGTGTGATTATTTTGGAGGGCTATATTATTATTAAATAGTTGCACGAATATATAGGGTCTTTTTTTGAAGATCGAAAATATCTTAGAAGGTTCAGAATGATGTGTGGATTCAATTAATGAAAAAATTTGATAAAACTCATAAGTTAACAACATTTTAGTTTAATCCGTTATTTACCACTAAATAGCAGGAAATAAAAGCGTTTTTCCAATTATTTCTATTAAGAAATACGTTAAGCCCCGATTTTTCAATAGTCAGAAAAATTTTCTCACATAAAAGAATTGTAAAATTTCAATTTAAAAAGACATATTTTGTCATAATTTGAATCCACATATTATTCTGAACCTTCTCTTAAAAGGTTTTCATCTTCAAAAAAGACCCTATATATTGCATAGTTGTCTTTATTCTTCTGATTAAAAATACTTATATTATTACATATTAAGATAAGATACCTACTGATATATTTTATGCTCTTCCCTGTTTTGAAGTGTTATACATTTTTCTAGTTCTGTAAACGGGTTGCCTGGAAGAAATCGCTTGGAGCGATAAGGAAGCCCATATTGTCTATATTTGTTGTATAAATAATGTGATTGTTTTCTAATTGACATTAAAGTGTTATTATTAATATTTTTTGCGACATTTTGTCTTGTCAGTTCTAGGCTGAAAATAAATAAATAAAAAAATATATAAATAATGTAATGTGTTTATTTTCTAATTGACATTAAAGTGTATATGCAGATGCAGATCCCATGGTCGCTCATGACGCCCGCATGACCATAAATATCGTAAGTCGTACCTAAACAGGAATATGTACTTCCTGTTTAAATGCATTTAAAAAAATATGGATGAGAAAAAAATTCGGTGATTGAAAAAATATTTGAAGTTTACTGAATCTCATGGTCACTAATAACGACGTTAACTGTTGTAGACCCACAACACTTGTACCTACTAAAGATTCATCATACGACCATAGGATGGTTGGTGACTTTGCAAGTTAAAATGATTATCAACAAAGTTTACTTGTTTTCTTCTAAATTTAATGCAATGCATTTGCGTAAAATACGGCTATAGAAACAAAAATTTATGTTTTGGACTTGTGTTTTGAATTTAATGGAATTGAGGTCAAACGAAATCAAGGTGCTTTAACAGGCACGGGAACTTCGAGGTAAATGATTTGTAGTTCGATTAATACATTTAAAATTAGGCTAAAGGGTGTCCGCAAAGTCGACGATGTACCGGAAGCAGGAGATACAACAAGTCATAAAAGCTATTGAAAAAATAATTTTTTTTTTGTCCGTGCGAAGATGAAATTATAGGTAAGTATTTTAAAAAAATCTAAAAAATCAACAACCTGTGGTGTTAATTTCAGCCTTGTTGTAAAATTTTTAAAGAATATTTTGCTTAACTTTTATCTGTCGCACTGAATAAAAAATTACCAAGATGTTATTGCACGTTCTAAGTATCTAGAGTTTGTTTATTCAATCAGGATATCATAATGGCTTATCACTTGTTAGATTACTTCTAAAAAAAAAGCAAAAAAAACAATGTACTAGAAACCATACTAAATTTATCAAATTATCTAATTATTACTGTTTTATAAGAGTTAAATACCATGTTCAATGATCTTGAGTTCGAAGTGAATGTGAAAGAGAAAGTGTTGCTTGAAAAGACTTCTTTCATAAGTCAAAGTCAAAATATTCTTTACTTCGTCGGTATTTACTTAAATACACTTAAAATAAGTCAAACTATTTACAAATTGAACTAAGAGCTTAAAGTAAACGTCAAAACTTTTTTCTAAATTTTAAATGTTCGAAATGTCTTATTTATTTATGTTATTTTTATTTATTTATTTACGGAATACTTACAGCTATTTATTGTATAATTTGAACAATAGAAAAATAAGGCCAATTAGCAGTTTTCACAAACAAATAAACTTACATGGAAAATTAAGAAAATTACGTAAAGATTTTAATATTGTAATATTTTTTTTTGTTTAAAACTAGATACGGAACGAAATAAATGCTTATTATTATTATTACATATACATAGAATCAATAACATAGAACATATTGAAATCAATGCGCATGATAAAAAAAAGTACAGAAAATTACTAAGTATTAATGAGGTAAAAATAATTCCCTAAAGAGTGCCGCTCTAACACTTGGGACACTGGCAAGAACCACATCCAGGTCGTTCAGTCTCAGCAGCGCCTTGTTCACGAGGTTGCTCGATCGAATTATGAACGAGTTCTGCCTATAGCTAGTACCTGCGGGGAGGAAGTGTAGCAATGTAGGATTTCTAAGTGATTTCGTGTGCGCGCAGATACCAACCATAGACAAAAGCTCTGGTACGTCTATAGCATTATTCATAATTTTCACTACATTACAAATGTCTGCTATCTGCCTTCGCCTGCTCAACGGTAGAAAATGGTATCGCTTACATCGAGATATGTAATCGGTATCACATGTCCTAGCCTTGTATTGAAGAAATCGCAAGAATTTCCTCTGTATACCTTCAATTCGGTCTACATATTCATTGTATTGGGGGTTCCATACAGATGAAGCATATTCAAGCTTCCTTGTACCTTACCTATACTTGCATACCCTTAAACCTAAAAACATGAATGTCTTAAGAAAAATATTGAATGTACTAGAAACCATACTAAATTTGTTTCCAATCGATTTTTATTAATAGGGAACAATGAACAATAGGAACAATGGGGCTCTCAAAACCTATACAAAATTTCGCTCAGTTTAGCTTTTTTAAGCATATTTTGTTTGCATACAAGCAGAAGGCAGGCATGAAGACATTTCGAACATTTAATCTATACTCTATATACTAATATATAAAGCTGAAGAGTTTGTTTGTTTGTTTGAACGCGCTAATCTCAGAAACTACAAGTGGGATTTGAAAAATTCTTTTTGCATTTGTAGCCCTACTCTTGAGGAAGGTTATAGGCTATATTTTATCGCGCTAATCTCAGAAACTACAAGTGGGATTTTAAAAATTCTTTTTGTATTTGATAGCCCAACTCTTGAGGAAGGTTATAGGCTATATTTTATCCCGAAATTCCCACGGGATCAAAAGTGACGCGGATAAAACCGCGCGCGGTGGCTAGTTTAAAGTACAGTTTAAATCTTAGTTTTGTCGTTTTACTTTAAACCCTTTTTACAAAATATAACTATGAAAGTATTATTAGATCATTATGTGTTCAGTTTTAAATGTGCAAACTTAAATGGTCTACTGTCGCTGTTTAAACTTCACTTATCTACCTAACAACAAGTAAAACTAGCTATACTGAAAACTATGAAATAAGTCCTTTCAAAGAGCACTCTCTCTTTAACATTCACTTAGAACATAGGTTCATTGAACAAACATGTTAGATAACTAATTTGAAAAAATGAGTATGGTTTCTAGTAAATTGTTTTCTTTTTGCTTGATTTTAGAAGTAATCTTACAAGTGTTATATGTATACCATTATAAAATTCTGATTAAATAAGCAAACTTTGGATAGAACTTGCCAAAACAGCTTTTGTTCAGTACTACAGGTTAAAGTTAAGCAAAATCTTCTTTTAGTTCAGACAAACGAGATTTTTTCTTCTAAACTAAGGCAGGTGACTTAAAATTTAAGGCTCCAAATGATAAATGACCGTTTAAGTTAATAAATTAAATAAATAAATAAAAGCATAAATAAAACTGAGCAAAAGTTATTATTAGTAGGAACAAGGGTGAAATGAACACCACAGAGTGTTGAATTTTAAGTTTTTTTTAAATACCTACTTATAACTTCATAACCGCAAGACAAAAAAATTTTTCCTGCTTTCGGTATATCGTCGATTTTTGGGACACCCTGTATAACTAAGAAAAATAATGTAAAGTCAAACTAAGTGGAGCCAGGGCTCTGTCACTTCGTGTGTAGGTATAAGATAATTGCCTACCGTTTCGCTCACACTGAGTGTGCAACTCAGTATGGCTGTCACGCTCCTGGCGTGCGTACCTACGTATGTTTTCGCGCTCTTTCGACAGGTCGCTCGCGTCGCGTCGCGTAGGTACCTACCTAACCTACTCGTACCATCATAAGAATAGTAGTACTTCGTGTTTGTGAACTGACTGATTGTTTTGTGCTGCTGATTTATTGATAATATTAGTGAAAATGACAAGCCGGGTAAACTGTTGCGTGTATGGATGTTTAAATACATTTAGTAAATGTAAAAATAAATTGTCTTTTTTTAATTTACCAACTGATTGTGAAAGGTAAGTTAATTGAATTTTTATTTTGTTATTTAGGTAACAATTATGTAAAAAGAAGCTTATAGGGGCTCATAGTTCAGTCACAGTAAAATTTACTGTGGTTCAGTGCAGTAGACGTTAATAACAAGAAGTTAGGTAGGTATAGGTAGGTTCAAACAGAGGAAAGCGAAAATAACTTGAAACAGAATGGATTGACAGTTTTTTATGGCTATACACGCTATATCATGATTGTTATACCTACCTACTAGCATTGATTACGGAATACCTGAGTTCCTTCCATAGTTGACGAGATCCAGTCTGTATGTAGGTAATGTATGTATGTTTGCCCACGCATTTCTCCGAATCTATTAATCGGATCGTGATCATTCTTTTTTATTACTGGTTTGGTTACTTCAGCTTAGGGAATTGTATAAATTTCTTCAAAATCGGTTACTTACGTAGTTTGCGTGATTTTGACTATTACGTGTAAAGCGTTCTACACACCGAAGTCATCAGCCCGGTGACACAGGCCGCCGGGCACCTCCGACACAACCCAGTGGCCTTTGTCGGCGGCTTCATTCATTGCAAGTCGGAATAATTTGTCGGTGGCTAGACATGAGGAACTGTTTTGGCAGTAGTGATTGCCGTGTGTGCCTCACTACAGCTCGAGTGTCACCGGCAACTGAGCGCTTGCGTACGCAAGCCACCGACATTGCCGACATGATTCCTTTCATATAGGCCGCCATGCCGCCGGGTTGTGTCGGCGGGCTTGAGCATAGTACAGTGTGCAAAAAAGCTTTCGTTTCTATTTCATACTTTTTACGAAAATTTTCAAAATTATGGGTCTTATTACTACAAAACGGTGTTTTCAGTAATAATAATAGTTTTTTTTTACAAAAAGTTCTCGAAATTTAATTATTGTTTTTTAATTTCAGGCGAAACCAATGGTTAAAATTAATTGGTAGACCTGATTTATTAAAAAAAGACAATATAAAAAGTTACCGTGTCTGCTCTCAGCATTTCGAAGAGTCAATGATGTCTGAGGTGCATATGAGAAAATTACTACCGCATGCTGTACCAACTAAATGTCTTCATACGGAAAGTACGGACGCTCAACCTCAGCCGAGTACTTCAAAAAATGAATCAAATGCTTCCGATGTATCGACACAAACTAAAGATTCACACGTTAATGTAATATCTGTTATCAAAATCAAAGACGCTACTAAAACTGACGCTCAAACACAAACTGAGGAGCCACAAGAAGAAAAAAATATACAAACAACTGCAGCTCTTTCAGAAAACACACCAAGGAAGAGGAAATTACGTACTAACTTAAAAGAGTCTGAAAGAAAAAAAATGAGGTAAGAAATTGAGTTGGATAAAATAAAAACGGAATTAGAGGCTAAAAATTCACGTTCTCTTTCTCCACCCGGCGACGATGATGATGAAATTACGAAAAGGTGCCAACAACTTTTGAGATGGCAGAACGGAATAAAAAACAAATACAAGGGCAATCGTTATAGCACTGAATTTAAATTTTTTGCACTAAATTTACACTTTTCTAGTCCACAAACGTACCGAATTTTTAATGCCATTTCGAAAAAACTACAATCTTTGCCTGATGCAGCTAAATATTGTACAATATGTGTCGATGAAATGATATTAAAACGACATTTGTATTATGATATAAAACACGATGAAGTAATCGGACTTCAAAAGATGTGAGGCGAAAAATTTGCAGCACAGATCTTTAGTCGAACTGTGTTTGGAGCACTCAACACATTTATTTTTGCCAAAGTGTTACCAGAGGAACTAAGGCAACGTCAGAGTTTGTAAAGCTTATAAATGACTTGTTTGACATTTTAAATTCAAGTAAATTGAAAAGAACAACTTGAAGTTCTGGATAAAGCACAAAATATGTTTAAAAAAAATACTGCTATTAACAGGAAAAAAGTTACCAACAATACTAATAAAATAAAAAGTTTTAAAATTTTTTAAATAACTATACAATCGATCATTATGCTGAGCAGAGATTTGAAAGACGAAGGGTTCAATTTTATATTCACCCGAAGACTCAACCAAGACTCCCTTGAAGCTTTCAAGTTAAGCAATTCGACAACAAGGAGGAAATTGTAGAGATCCGACTCCCATACAGTTCAGAAGGGCATTTTCAAAACTGTTTATTACAAACATGTTGAAAAGTTCACCTTCTTCTATATGCGAAGAAGATCTGTGTGATTTGCTTTTAAATGGAAACAAAATACTTTCAAAAGTGACGAACACAACAATAACCAACGATGCACAAAATCTAACTGAAGCTACAATGATAGCCGACGACGACTATACTTTTGATCTGCCAACTGAGAATGCTATCACATACGTCTCAGGATATTTATAATTGAAATGTTCAGAAAAGTATAATTGTTCTGAATTTGATACCTATACGAACATGTTTACGCATTTTAAAGCTTTCAATAATAAATCGTCTTTTTATGGAGGCCTAAAACTCCCACCAGTAACCTTCACAAATTTTATCAAAGAAATGGAGAATACGTTTATAAAAAAAATTAAGAATGTTATGCTCAAACACCCTGCTAATACTCTGATCAATTTAATAAAAAATATAATTTTCACTACTCCGTGTCCATGCTTCCCATCAGAGTTTATTTTTAAACTATTTGTTAGATTTCGCATTTATGCTGCTATAAAATTTAATAATCGTTATTTAAGAGAAGACAAGAAATATATGAGGCATTATATTAAAGTAATGCAATTTCGTAATTTATATTAGTTTAATTACATTTACTTAATAAATATTACAAGAAAATACAAAAAAATTAAGTATTTTGTTTTTAGTACTTGGGGCAACCCCACCAATTGACCATTAAGCAGCGCGGGACGACGAATAACGTACGCTAACGCGCGGCGTCAAGGCACATTTTAGATCGCGTGCGGTCGGGCGCGCCAAGATTAGGTATTTAAAATGTCGGCTTTCTTCAAGATCAAACAATTGCAACTTCTGTACGCTAGTACTATTATCTATTATGTCGTGGAGCTCACATCATCACTAAGATTTGAGGTCAAAAGCATTAGAAACACGACTGTTGATTTGCTGTCAGCAAAAATTAGTTAAATAAACTTAAAAGCTGAAATTCATAGGTAGGTACTGACAAAAATCGCAGCTACAGGATTCCGATTTCAGATCCGTGTTCGTTTTAAGTCAATAACTCAAACAAATCAGTTACTCTGTTTGAAATACAAGCTGAAGGGTGGGTTTGTTTGTTTAAGCCCGCTTATCTAAGAAACTACCACCCAGCAATTTAGTTTTTTATTTAGTTTTAAATTTTTTGTTTACTTTTACTTATGTTTCATGCCTAGACTTAGTTGTAAGGATAATTGGGTTTGAAGATTTCCTTAGTCATTTCGAGATTTTTTCTTCTAAACTAAGGCAGGTGACTTAAAATTTAAGGCTCCAAATGATAAATGACCGTTTAAGTTAATAAATTAAATAAATAAATAAAAGCATAAATAAAACTGAGCAAAAGTTATTATTAGTAGGAACAAGGGTGAAATGAACACCACAGAGTGTTGAATTTTAAGTTTTTTTTAAATACCTACTTATAACTTCATAACCGCAAGACAAAAAAATTTTTCCTGCTTTCGGTATATCGTCGATTTTTGGGACACCCTGTATAACTAAGAAAAATAATGTAAAGTCAAACTAAGTGGAGCCAGGGCTCTGTCACTTCGTGTGTAGGTATAAGATAATTGCCTACCGTTTCGCTCACACTGAGTGTGCAACTCAGTATGGCTGTCACGCTCCTGGCGTGCGTACCTACGTATGTTTTCGCGCTCTTTCGACAGGTCGCTCGCGTCGCGTCGCGTAGGTACCTACCTAACCTACTCGTACCATCATAAGAATAGTAGTACTTCGTGTTTGTGAACTGACTGATTGTTTTGTGCTGCTGATTTATTGATAATATTAGTGAAAATGACAAGCCGGGTAAACTGTTGCGTGTATGGATGTTTAAATACATTTAGTAAATGTAAAAATAAATTGTCTTTTTTTAATTTACCAACTGATTGTGAAAGGTAAGTTAATTGAATTTTTATTTTGTTATTTAGGTAACAATTATGTAAAAAGAAGCTTATAGGGGCTCATAGTTCAGTCACAGTAAAATTTACTGTGGTTCAGTGCAGTAGACGTTAATAACAAGAAGTTAGGTAGGTATAGGTAGGTTCAAACAGAGGAAAGCGAAAATAACTTGAAACAGAATGGATTGACAGTTTTTTATGGCTATACACGCTATATCATGATTGTTATACCTACCTACTAGCATTGATTACGGAATACCTGAGTTCCTTCCATAGTTGACGAGATCCAGTCTGTATGTAGGTAATGTATGTATGTTTGCCCACGCATTTCTCCGAATCTATTAATCGGATCGTGATCATTCTTTTTTATTACTGGTTTGGTTACTTCAGCTTAGGGAATTGTATAAATTTCTTCAAAATCGGTTACTTACGTAGTTTGCGTGATTTTGACTATTACGTGTAAAGCGTTCTACACACCGAAGTCATCAGCCCGGTGACACAGGCCGCCGGGCACCTCCGACACAACCCAGTGGCCTTTGTCGGCGGCTTCATTCATTGCAAGTCGGAATAATTTGTCGGTGGCTAGACATGAGGAACTGTTTTGGCAGTAGTGATTGCCGTGTGTCACTACTCACTACAGCTCGAGTGTCACCGGCAACTGAGCGCTTGCGTACGCAAGCCACCGACATTGCCGACATGATTCCTTTCATATAGGCCGCCATGCCGCCGGGTTGTGTCGGCGGGCTTGAGCATAGTACAGTGTGCAAAAAAGCTTTCGTTTCTATTTCATACTTTTTACGAAAATTTTCAAAATTATGGGTCTTATTACTACAAAACGGTGTTTTCAGTAATAATAATAGTTTTTTTTTACAAAAAGTTCTCGAAATTTAATTATTGTTTTTTAATTTCAGGCGAAACCAATGGTTAAAATTAATTGGTAGACCTGATTTATTAAAAAAAGACAATATAAAAAGTTACCGTGTCTGCTCTCAGCATTTCGAAGAGTCAATGATGTCTGAGGTGCATATGAGAAAATTACTACCGCATGCTGTACCAACTAAATGTCTTCATACGGAAAGTACGGACGCTCAACCTCAGCCGAGTACTTCAAAAAATGAATCAAATGCTTCCGATGTATCGACACAAACTAAAGATTCACACGTTAATGTAATATCTGTTATCAAAATCAAAGACGCTACTAAAACTGACGCTCAAACACAAACTGAGGAGCCACAAGAAGAAAAAAATATACAAACAACTGCAGCTCTTTCAGAAAACACACCAAGGAAGAGGAAATTACGTACTAACTTAAAAGAGTCTGAAAGAAAAAAAATGAGGTAAGAAATTGAGTTGGATAAAATAAAAACGGAATTAGAGGCTAAAAATTCACGTTCTCTTTCTCCACCCGGCGACGATGATGATGAAATTACGAAAAGGTGCCAACAACTTTTGAGATGGCAGAACGGAATAAAAAACAAATACAAGGGCAATCGTTATAGCACTGAATTTAAATTTTTTGCACTAAATTTACACTTTTCTAGTCCACAAACGTACCGAATTTTTAATGCCATTTCGAAAAAACTACAATCTTTGCCTGATGCAGCTAAATATTGTACAATATGTGTCGATGAAATGATATTAAAACGACATTTGTATTATGATATAAAACACGATGAAGTAATCGGACTTCAAAAGATGTGAGGCGAAAAATTTGCAGCACAGATCTTTAGTCGAACTGTGTTTGGAGCACTCAACACATTTATTTTTGCCAAAGTGTTACCAGAGGAACTAAGGCAACGTCAGAGTTTGTAAAGCTTATAAATGACTTGTTTGACATTTTAAATTCAAGTAAATTGAAAAGAACAACTTGAAGTTCTGGATAAAGCACAAAATATGTTTAAAAAAAATACTGCTATTAACAGGAAAAAAGTTACCAACAATACTAATAAAATAAAAAGTTTTAAAATTTTTTAAATAACTATACAATCGATCATTATGCTGAGCAGAGATTTGAAAGACGAAGGGTTCAATTTTATATTCACCCGAAGACTCAACCAAGACTCCCTTGAAGCTTTCAAGTTAAGCAATTCGACAACAAGGAGGAAATTGTAGAGATCCGACTCCCATACAGTTCAGAAGGGCATTTTCAAAACTGTTTATTACAAACATGTTGAAAAGTTCACCTTCTTCTATATGCGAAGAAGATCTGTGTGATTTGCTTTTAAATGGAAACAAAATACTTTCAAAAGTGACGAACACAACAATAACCAACGATGCACAAAATCTAACTGAAGCTACAATGATAGCCGACGACGACTATACTTTTGATCTGCCAACTGAGAATGCTATCACATACGTCTCAGGATATTTATAATTGAAATGTTCAGAAAAGTATAATTGTTCTGAATTTGATACCTATACGAACATGTTTACGCATTTTAAAGCTTTCAATAATAAATCGTCTTTTTATGGAGGCCTAAAACTCCCACCAGTAACCTTCACAAATTTTATCAAAGAAATGGAGAATACGTTTATAAAAAAAATTAAGAATGTTATGCTCAAACACCCTGCTAATACTCTGATCAATTTAATAAAAAATATAATTTTCACTACTCCGTGTCCATGCTTCCCATCAGAGTTTATTTTTAAACTATTTGTTAGATTTCGCATTTATGCTGCTATAAAATTTAATAATCGTTATTTAAGAGAAGACAAGAAATATATGAGGCATTATATTAAAGTAATGCAATTTCGTAATTTATATTAGTTTAATTACATTTACTTAATAAATATTACAAGAAAATACAAAAAAATTAAGTATTTTGTTTTTAGTACTTGGGGCAACCCCACCAATTGACCATTAAGCAGCGCGGGACGACGAATAACGTACGCTAACGCGCGGCGTCAAGGCACATTTTAGATCGCGTGCGGTCGGGCGCGCCAAGATTAGGTATTTAAAATGTCGGCTTTCTTCAAGATCAAACAATTGCAACTTCTGTACGCTAGTACTATTATCTATTATGTCGTGGAGCTCACATCATCACTAAGATTTGAGGTCAAAAGCATTAGAAACACGACTGTTGATTTGCTGTCAGCAAAAATTAGTTAAATAAACTTAAAAGCTGAAATTCATAGGTAGGTACTGACAAAAATCGCAGCTACAGGATTCCGATTTCAGATCCGTGTTCGTTTTAAGTCAATAACTCAAACAAATCAGTTACTCTGTTTGAAATACAAGCTGAAGGGTGGGTTTGTTTGTTTAAGCCCGCTTATCTAAGAAACTACCACCCAGCAATTTAGTTTTTTATTTAGTTTTAAATTTTTTGTTTACTTTTACTTATGTTTCATGCCTAGACTTAGTTGTAAGGATAATTGGGTTTGAAGATTTCCTTAGTCATTTCCAGTGATGTGAAAAGTATTCTTCTTCAAGCATTTACTATATTGTTTTGAAATTAGGATGCCGGCAATGAAATTGACAACTTTCTTAAAATAATTTGAAGCTACAGCATTATTTTTAGTTTTTGTAGTTGTGTTTTTTGATAAATTTTGAAAAACTTTGTAAAATTGCTTATTTATTTCTGAAATACAGGAACCATCTCGATCGAAAGAAAATCTACTATGTTTACGTTCATTTCTATGTGTACCTGTACCCACAAACTGTAAAAATCATGAATTTTCTCATGAAGTTTGACTTCTAGACGAACCAGTTTCGGAAAATAAATTTTCTTAACTACCTAGTTTGTTCTTGATAAGCTACTGCAAAGGATCCTTAACCCAAAATCATCAAAAAGTTGACTTTAGGGCTGCCACTTATCAGTTTAAGTTAATAAAATAAGATAAAAAATCGTTGAACTTCTCAAAATCAAGATGGCTGGCACCAACTTGATCCAGATAGTCCCCATGTTTACGAGGTGGCGTGTTTTTACTAGCACGTAACCACTCACTCGCGAGCACTGGTGTATCGACCGCGGGGACACTTGCGTGCAACTGTTAACGGAGATCTTAGATCTAGAGAAGGTTTAAATAGGTCGTATTTTAGTATTTAAAGTTTTTTTGCCCGGGGTGGTAACATAGAGTAGACTCGTCAGTCTTAACATATAAAGTTGAAGAGTTTGATTCCCTAAACCTACAATGGAAATATGTTAATGTTTCCATTTGAATCTGACAGCCTAATTTTAAAGTACCTACATGAGATCAAAATACATTAACTCCATTATTAATCTTAAATCAAGTAGACAGTTTCTTTTTCTTAAATAAATAAAGTCCACAGACAATCACACCAACTACAAAACCCCAAACTAAGCAGAGCTTGTGATATGGGATGGAACTAGAAGGGAACCTAGAATATAAATACATATATATAGCCCAGACCCGGAACATTTTTTTTCTTGTTCCGTGCGGGAAACGAACCCGCAACCACTGGCGTCTGAGGCAGACAGTGTTAGCCCATCGCCAAATTGGTCGTCAATAGTTGAAAACTAGATTACGAATAAATTAACTTGATGTATACTTATATCAACATTCACGTATAAAGTAGTTTTATAATACCCTTAGAAACGTGTCGTTTATAAGGGCGTTATAAAACTGAGTGAGTGACCCGTGGTGGGAGAACCACTCGGTCTAACTGGCTAGCGAGCGTCTTCTATTCCAGAAATGTCTCATGAAGAGTTTTTTTTAAATATTATTTTTATAACATACACGCCCGTCTCCCCTTAGGGTAGGCAGGGCCAAGGGAACACCAGTTGCTTCGATCCAGACATACCTCTTTCGCTTCCTCCACGCTCATTAATCTTTTCATACATGATCGCCGGTTACGGGTACTTTTAACTAGGCCCTTTTTAAGAACGTCGCCAATTTCATCGGCATACGTTCGCCTAGGGCGGCCCCTTCCGAGAGTACCATCCATTCTTGCTCTGGACACCTCTTTCGTAAATCTACTTTCACTCATCCTTTCCAAATGTCGAAACCACCGTAGCATACCCTTTTCAATCTTAGTCACTACATCTTCTTTCAATCCGCATTTCTTTCTTATTTCACTATTGCGCACCCTATCACTCAATTTTAGTCCACACATACTCCTCAAAGCTCGCATCTCCACATTATTAATCTTACTTTCATTTCTCGTCTGCCACACCCAAGATTCACTACCATACATAAGCGTTGGCGCCAAAACTCCCTCAAGTACGGCAAGACAGCCTTATCTCAACCGTGTTCCTACATCATCTTCGATCTCAATGTCACTTACCAAAAGGTAAAATTGAGGTCAAACGAAGGATAAAGTAGGGCGTAAAGACGACACGCGCCCGCCCAGTGCCCGCCCTGCGCACGGCCTTCGTATCATTGCTTCAACACTTTGTAATTTGGCTTTCCAACATAAATTGAGTCTTATTTTACACAATTTTTTTTTAATTGTTTATTTAAGGTCTCTTTTTAACAACAACGGTCATTAGCGACCACATTAGTTATACATGACTTTAAACTGAGTTGTACAATTTAATAGTTTTAAGGAATTCTATGGTGTTTTTATACCCCTCTAAATTTAAACATTCTACACAAAGTTTCTGGGCGGGAAAAATATAAAATAAAACACTTTTTAACCGGATTTATCGCGTATAATTTATATTTTACATTTTAATTCGACGATTCGGTGTCTAAACGTCGACTCGATAAGACGAAGAAGAATTTACACACCAATACATCTGAAATTGCAATTATCGCGCACGCCCAGTGCCCGCCGAGCGCCTGCCCCGCGCCCGTCCCGAAGTAATAGAACTTTAGGAGCAATACACAATTTCACCGACTATTTAATTCTATTCAATTCTAAAACCCTGTCATTCTCTAACAAACTTTATTTTTATTTTTGCGGAATTTACCTTATTTTATTAAGCAAAGGCTGTTTTAATTTTACATACGTTAGGGGCACCATATTTATGTTATTTTAAAAACAAAACAGTAAAGTAACTTATAGCAATAAAAAAGTTGGATAAAAGCAGTGTAGATGTAATTGCTTAAGGGACAAAGTTTATTTTTGGCAGTGTGTGAACTTAAACAGCAGGTGTTTTACGAATGAAGGTAAAGGTAATGTTTCCATAATGGAATATTTAATAAACACTAGACCACAACGTAGCTAAAATTATGCTGGTATCGATAAAAATATTGAAAAACTAGCCACCGCGCGTTTTTCGGGATAAAATATTGCCCTTCCTCAAGAGTTGGGCTTGAAAAAGAATTTTTCAAATCCCAATTGTAGTTTCTGAGATTAGCGCGTTCAAACAAACAAACAAACAAACAAACAAAAAAACAAACTCTTCAGATTTATGTATTAGTATAGATTACAATAAGCTTAAATAATGGCGCACAAAAATGTTAAAGTTTAATGTAAATGGCAACCGCCATGCTAGGTCGTCTTTACATTTCGGAATTTTTAACCGTATTCAAAAAAGGAGGTTATCAGTTTGACCTGTATGTATGTATGTTTGTCCGCGATTTTCTCACGTTTGGCTGAACCGATTTGGATGCGGTTTTCAGAAAAAGATTTGTCATGTTTAGGAGAAGGTTTTAGTATATTGACCAACTTTAAAAAATAAGGTTCTCAATTTATCTTCTTATTTCGTATCAGAGATGAGCCGAATGTTCGGCCGAACATTCGTATTTCGTAAAACATTTGTATTCATCCGAATTTTTGATTGATTTGCCGAATAATTACCAAATACTAGCAGTTTTCCGCAGATTTACCTGCATAACTCCTGATTAAAAGTAGCCAACTTACAAAGAGGAGTTTAACCTGTATGTTAATTATGTTTGTCATCGATTATCTTGCGTTTGGCTGAACCGATGTTGATGCGGTTTTTAAAAGGATATTTGTCCCATTTAGGAGAACCTTTTATCTTTTAATTACTTTCAATTTAGGGCTAGCTTTAAGTTTTTTCATAGTAAGTTAGTTTCCATATTTGTAGATATACGTGATAGATTTTTTAGTGATAAGTTTTGGATAAGTTCTTAGCTGACTGTTCGCACGAAGATTGTTCTTCAGCGAATCTCTTTTTGTCGTCAGTTTCTGCAGCACGAGCATGCTGTCGATACTTAGACAAGACCATCTCGTGCTGCATCAAGTCGTCGTATTTTTCGTTGGGATTTAATTCCTCTTCTTTCTTAAAGCGTCCTTCTCCATAGTTTTCTACCTAGGTCTCCATGTAAAACGTTTATAACAATAGCAGGTAGGTCAAAGTCATGATTTTACAGTACCAAAACATCACATTACCAGAAGAAGTAGGTCGTTACTGATACCAGAACTAGCCTAAAACTTATCACTAATATCTATAACTTTAGAACCTAACTAACTATGAAAAAACTAATAACTAGTCCAAAACAAAAACCTAACACTAAAAAGTATGAAATAAAAATAAATAAAAAAAGTCATAAAACCAAAAACAAAATGAAAGCAAACGAATTATTTCTTTTTAAGAAAAAAGTGAACCGCATTCAAAAAACCAACCCACTAAAAATTTTTTTATAATTTTTGTAAACGCCATCCTATTCCTGTTTCTATTCCATCCATATTACTACCCCGTATAGTAAATTTCTGCCAAAAATTAATTAATATTAATGAATGTAATAAGAACATTAACAATTTATCTGGGTAGGTATTTACATAGTTTTTGAAGTCGGTGCCAAACCAAATTTTTAGGACAACAAAGCACACTGCATCAGAAGTACTAACATAGTTACATGTTTTGTATTATTATAAATTAAATTAAACTGTTAATATTGTAAGGAAATCGAAATGGGGAGGGCGCTGTTCTCTAAAATACAGACTTTCTAATTTAGGGGCCAGACATTTCACTTGGGAGCTACGCTTTCTTTGGCGGAAAAAATACCGAAAGGCACACACTTGAGGGCCACACATCGTCGTCGTCGAGTGGATGTAACTTCGTTGATTCACCTTATAATTTTCTCTGTTTGGCAGCAGTCTTACTTTTATTGGTTTGGCACCGACTTCAAAAACTATGTAAATACCTACCCAGATAAATTGTTAATGTTCTTATTACATTCATTAATATTAATTAGTTTTTGGCAGAAATTTACTATACGGGGTAGTAATATGGATGGAATAGAAACAGGAATAGGATGGCGTTTATAAAAATTATTTAAAAATTTTTAGTGGGTTGGTTTTTTGAATGCGGTTCACTTTTTTCTTAAAAAGAAATAATTAGTTTGCTTTCATTTTGTTTTTGGTTTTATGACATTTTTTTTTTTTTTTTTTGATACTCTTTTTACCGTCAAAACTGTCATTGACATGTCATCTGTCTTGTCATTTGGTACAATTCTGTCACATGAAGTAAGGAGGAATGGAATGTCTTTGTACGGAAAAGCGATTTTCAATAAATCTTGTGCTTTTTACCCACGACGGAACGGAGACGGTATATGCGTTTGGGGTGAGAGGGTGTTTGTGCAAACCAATGTTACCATTTATCTCCAGAACCACTGGTCTGATTTTGATGCGGTTTTCAGTAATCGCTTTGGATTTGATTGGTGCATGTTCTTAGATAGGTGTTACTGTAAAACTCGCCAGGGGGCGCTGCATGTTACCATTAATCTTTATAAACCGCTGGTCCGATTTTAATGCGGTTTTCAGTGATGGGTTTAGTTGGATTTGACTGGTGCATTTTCTTAGATAGGTGTTACGGTAACTTATTATAATACTTCACTATGCATTTAAATAAACTACATGGGTTTTCCAGCGGTGGTAGGGACATTAGAGGGCTGATGAGGAACGAGGTGTTGTGTAATGTAATGTATGGTTCCTATATTATGCTCTTTAAAAAGTTTGAAATAAAAAACAAAATAAAAATTTTGAAAAACCCACGACGCGACGGTTAAAAAATAATTAAAAAAGAATAAAATAATTTAAAATCCCCCGACTGAAATGATTTATGTGACGAGAGATAATTAACGTGAAAAGCTTTTTTAAAAGTTCACTTGATCTCACACAGGGTCGGTCATATTATGAATAACATACTATTCGTTTTCATAGCACTTCCCTATGCTTACCTATTCGGTTCTTATCAACCTCCTGTCTCTCTCCATCATTATAATAATGTTATAATACCTCAAAATTTGTCAAACGTGACATCAGATGATTTTATAACCTCTGTTGTTCTGCCTACCCCATAAGGGATACAGGCGTGAAGTTATGTATGTACGAGTATGTATGTATTATATTAAAATTATGATATCTCTTAAGGTGTTGATTGAAATAAAGTGATGTGAAAGACGAATTTGTTGACATTTGGTAAATAAAGTATTCATTTGGATAAGGATTAATACTATATTGATAAAACTATACTACTAACTATACACGGTGTCCAAAAAAGTACTTTGGAGAAAAAATATCCTTGATAGACAATTCTTCCATCCTAAAAAGTTTTAAGATCGCATAGAAACCAAGTCCTGTTCAACTTAATTTGTAATAATAAATTAATATTTGGTGACTATATCAATATTTTTGTTCACATGACAGTAACAGTGACTTGATTATATTAATTATAAGAGATTATATTAATTTAAAGCTACATTAACATAAAACCATTTCAGATAAAACAATCATAATTATATTAGCAAGCTAATGATACTGAAATGATACTATGACTATTTTATTCCATTCTTGTTCAAATACTCTGGTCCCAGTCTGTCATGTTCGTATTGTGCATCCATAGCTCATTGCACCTGCTATGTAAGCAATTTGGTTGTGGCATGGCATTGGCTCTCACAATTACTCGTAGCTGTCTTGTGTTTGTTTTTTTTCATGTCACGGTCAATTTGTACTGTACCTATTTGTATTAATTTGATAATTCTAACTGAAAAAGAGTGCCAAGAGTTTTTTTCCGCCGGCTTTTTTTGTCTCTTGGTCTACTGTAATATCTTATTTAACAACTATCAATAACTAGTTAAAGCCGAAGTATGTGATGACTGACTTCATCAAGTGTTTTGTGAAATTCCTAAGATGAATAAAATTTTTGAATTTTTGAATTTTAATACGCCGAACTACGTTTCGTATTCGTCGAATTATCGAATATCGTTATATCTTTTTACACGAATTTATTCAAAATATTTCAAGTACTACTTATACTACGCTGTGTTACGAAACCATAGCGCAGATTAAACCAGGTATGGAAGGCAGCTGATCAAGCGTACATTACCTGTCGAATTTCCCCTACCAATTTTAACTTAATGTCGAGGGCATAGAGTTCAGATTCAAGTAATTTTTTTTAACAGATTTGTAACGCTTGATGTGCTGCCTTCTGTACAACGCTTTATCTATCGAGCGAGCATAGAGTATTTATCGCATTGCATTGATAAGAAAGATTTACTTATTTCATTTTAAACTAGCTTTTTTAATTAATATATATGTATATTTAATACATAACAATATACCACACTAGATAACAATAATAGTATAATTTTGTACATTAGCAAAGAACAAAGTTAATAATGCAGTCAAAATTCATACACAATGTTCTTGTAAAACCGAAAATATAAGTTTGTTTCCTATTATTACTAAAGTATATAGTAATAATAGGAAACAAACTTATATTTTATATAATTTATTAAAGTTTTTATAATTTTCCATTTATATGTAGCTAATAAACTATCTTGGTGCCCAATTTGAAGGCTCTAAGTTTGCTAGAAGTACCTTAGATTTTTACTATGATTTAATGTATTTACGGGATTCTTACTACGATTTTCGATTTTATTTTCGCACGTCCGCTATTTCGATGCTATTTCGTGCTTGTAACAGCACCATGATCAGTCCGCGATTCGTGGTAAGAATCCCGTAAATACCTTAAATCATAGTGAAATAACCGCGATAGTTTAAAACAATTATTCCTTAGATTTTTGATGGTCGGTCAGTGAATGAGTTTTATATGTTCAGTAATTAATAATAATAGTATAATAATTATGTAATTTCTTTGATTTGAAATGATTTTGGTATTGATGTTGAAATGCCGAATAATAATATAAAATAATAATCACAATGAAAAGTCATTGTAATTATTTATTTAAAAAAGTTAATTGTCTATATGATTTTATATCTATTTCATAGACTTCCTTAAATCAATATTTGAGTCGTAAGATATTTACCTGTGATAATATCTTTAAAACGAACATAATACCTATGTGCAGGTTCCTTTTTTAATACCTACTTCATAGTTATTTTCATTAACTCTCAGATACAAATAATAAATAAAAAAAATATTTATTTACTTATGCACTTACTGTGTTTAATTGAAATCCTATAGAAGTAAAGAATCATTTTAAATTAATAAAACCTAATACAAACAAGTGTAGCTGAATGTACTTTTAAAAGCTGAAAATGATTTTTAATTGCTGTGGACCCGCTTGGGAATACTTGTATGGGTGCATTTTTTTTGAGAACAAAGGATCTGTGGACCCCTGGGAAATTGCCAACTAAAAGGTTAACTTAAACCCGAGCCAGACAATACAGCGAAACATGGCAATGTAAATGATGTATAATGTCTTATGTCACATGCAAAGCACTCCACGACCGGGTAATAATAGCATATCTTAAATTGACAAAGATAAGATTGCATACTGTGTTTAAAGGTCATTGAAGTAGGTAACAGTATCGACTAATAGTAGATTACAATTTGCAAATATTGTTCTTTCTAGTTTTTTTTTATACAAAACGAGCGTTTGCCATAAGCTTAAAAGTCCTATTTTCCGTTCCCGTGGGAATTCCGGGAATTCCTTCCATTATACAAACGGACACTTATTGAGGAACCTTTATACCAAGTATCACATCCGTGCACTCAAAGATTTTATCATACAAACAAAAACGTCATATATTTCCCGGTCCCGTGGGAATTTCGGGAATTCCTTTCATAACACAACCAGTCTCTTTTTGAAAAACTTTTATGCCAAGTATCATATCCATGCACTCAAGGAATAAGATTTTTCATACAAACTAAAAAGTCCTATAATTCCCGTTCCCGTGGGAATTTCGGGAATTCCTTTCTTAGTGCACCTCTACATCCCCTAAAGAATGTATGTTCTAAATTTCAGCTCTCTACGCCCAGTAGTTACGGCTGTACGTTGTCTGTCAGTCACTCAGTAACTCAGTCAGTAACGGAACAGTTATTGATAGGAATCCCGATTTTAATCTAATATCTACCACAGTAATAGTGGATTTATATTATATAAATCTGTATGCTGGTTGTCATGGAAATGTTTATTTA
This sequence comes from Stenoptilia bipunctidactyla, assembly GCA_944452665.1. Lineage (NCBI taxonomy): Eukaryota > Metazoa > Arthropoda > Insecta > Lepidoptera > Pterophoridae > Stenoptilia > Stenoptilia bipunctidactyla. Next base: position 3,095,244 of record OX101735.1, on the reverse strand, counting down.
TTGAACTGGTTTTAAACCTACAATATATTGAGATTTATTATAAACACCGACTGTACAAATAACTTCGTTAGTCTTCGTTACATCGCTGGCTTTACTCTAAACCGGTGGATAGTTCCACTGTAAAGTCGGCGATGTAGAAAAAAACGCTCGACGCCCCGCGTGACGCGTCTGTGCTTAAACGTGCCCTTATACGTCCTAGCACCTGTTAGACAAAATTCGATTTTAACTTATTATTTTTCAAGTGACGTAAAAATGAAAAAGCTGAATCACCTGTTTTTGCGGTTATTTCGATACCGATTAATTAAATTTGATGATTCTTTTTTGTTGAATAGATCATAATACAGAGGTGGTCGCTTATAAATTTTATCGAAATTCATAAAGCATTTTTTTTTAAATCAATAAAATCAAAATATATAGGAACCTCTACATAAGTAGATGATGTTTTGGTTTATAGTTCCTTTCAGCCAATGTCTCTTCTCGGGTGCAATTTCGTATAAATCGTTGTTTTCTTTGCAGTCAAAGTCTTTTTAACCGAATTCAAAAAAAAGAGGTTATCAGTTTGACCTGTATGTATGTATGTGTGTCCGCGATTTTCTCACGTTTGGCTGAACCGATTTGGATGCGGTTTTCAGAAAAAGATTTGTCATGTTGAGAAGAAGGTTTTAGTATATTAACCAACTTTAAAAAAATAAGGTTCTCAATTTATCTGTTTATTTTGTATGAGAGGTGAGCCGAATGTTCGGCCGAACATTCGTATTTCGTACAACATTTGTATTCAGCCGAATGTTTGATTGATTTGCCGAATAATTACCAAATACGAGCAGTTTCCCGCAGATTTACCTGCACAACTTCTGATTAAAAGTAGCCAACTTACAAAGAGGAGTTTAACCTGTATGTTTATTATGTTTGTCATCGATTATCTTGCGTTTGGCTGAACCGATGTTGATGCGGTTTTTAAAAGGGTATTTGTCCCATTTAGGAGAACCTTTTACCTTTTACTTACTTTTAATTTAGGGCTAGCTTTTAGTTTTTTCATAGTAAGTTAGTTTCCATATTTGTAGATAAACGTGATAGATTTTTTAGTGATAAGCTTTGGATAAGTTCTTAGCTGACTGTTTGCACGAAGATTGTTTTAAGCGAATCTCTTTTCGTTTGTCAGTTTCTGCAGCACGAGCATTCTGGCGATACCTAAACAAGACCGTCTCGTGCTGCATCAAGTCGTCGTTAGTTTTCGTTGGGATTTAATTCCTTTTCTTTCTTAAAGCGTCCTTCTCCATATTTTTCTACCTAGGCCTACAGGTAAAACGTATATAACAATAGTAGGTAGGTCAAAGTCATGATTTTACAGTACCAAAACATCACATTACAAGAAGAAGTAGGTAGTTACTGACACCAAAACTAGCCCAAAACTTATCACTAAAATCTATAACTGTAGAACCTAACTATCTATGAAAAAACTAATAACTAGTCCAAAACAAAAACCTAACACCAAAAAGTATGAAATAAAAAGTAAATAAAAAAAGTCATAAAACCAAAACCAAAATGAAAGCAAACTAATTATTTATTTTTAAGAAAAAGTGAACCTCATTCAAAAAACCAACCCACTAAAAATGTTTAAATAATTTTTATAAACGCCATCCTATTCCTGTTTCTATTCCATCCATATTACTACCCCGTATAGTAAATTTCTGCCAAAAATTAATTAATATTAATGAATGTAATAAGAACATTAACAATTTATCTGGGTAGGTATTTACATACTTTTTGAAGTCGGTGCCAAACCAATACAAGTAAGACTGCTGCCAAACAGAGAAAATTATAAGGCGAACGTATCAACGAAGATGGCGCTGTTCTCTAAAATACAGACTGTCTAATTTAGGGGCCAGACAATTCACTGTGCTACACTTTCTTTGACGGAAAAAATACCGAAAAGCACACACTTGAGGGCCACACGTCGTCGTCGTCGCGTCGTCGTGAGTGGATGTAACTTCGTTGATTCGTTCGCCTTATAATTTTCTTTGTTTGGCAGCAGTCTTACTTGTATTGGTTTGGCACCGACTTCAAAAACTATGTAAATACCTACCCAGATAAATTGTTAATGTTCTTATTACATTCAGTAATATTAATTATTTTTTGGCAGAAATTGACTATACGGGGTAGTAATATGGATGGAATAGAAACAGGAATAGGATGGCGTTTATAAAAATTATTTAAACATTTTTAGTGGGTTGGTTTTTTGAATGCGGTTCACTTTTTCTTAAAAAGAAATAATTAGTTTGCTTTCATTTTGGTTCTGGTTTTATGACTTTTTTATTTACTTTTTTAAATCGATATTTTCACCGATACCCTGACAAAGACCTTGAATAACTCAGCTTATTAATAACACAAGTTATTTATTGTGATAATATTATATAAAACTGTTCCGTTACAGATTGAGGTATTAAGCGAACGACAGAAAACGTACAGACATAACATCTGCCCTCCAAATTATAAACGCAGTAACGACCATTTGATAGTTTTGAGATAGACGCGTTTATTAGAATTGACTATAAGTACAGATCACAATAATAAGTATTTTGTCAGGAATCCAAGATAGTCCAGGAGTAGATTAGCTTATTTATCAGAATAAATGAGAGATATAAGGAGTTAAGTAGGAAAACACAGATTGTATAATTTCATATAGCATATTTATTTCTTTTAAGATTTACCACCAGTTCGGAAAAACCTTAGTGAAGAAGAACTGGCAAGAAACTTCACTGGTATTATTTTCTTTCACAAACAAACTTAGGTACAATTAAACTTCATAAGTTAATAATTTATAAAAGAATATCCAAATTAGTAAAATGCTTATTTCCAAATAAGTAAGGGCTTTATTTGAATGTGGTTGTTAAATTAGTTTTATCAGGTACGTAGGTACCTACCGGATAACCTCAATCTAATGCAAAGGAATTTACTTTAAAACAAATCTCAATAATATCAAATTAAGATAAGTTGTTTGTAGAAAAAATAAGATAGTTTAATACATTTATCTTGGGAAAATTACCACAGCAATTACTAAGTAACAATTCTGAATTAAAGAGAAATAACTTACATTGTATTTGCTTAACACACAGTAGCCACTTAGTTCACTAACAGCTTACTATATATAACGGATTGGTTCAACGTTTGCAGCAGGGCGTCCAAAGGAAGAGTGCCCTTTCAAAATCATTTACTTCTTACAATGCCTCGGAGCAATAAAAATATGAAATCCCCAAAACTTTCCATTCGCTTAAGAACCAAACAACAACATGAAGTGTGCCACTCTAAAATCCTTCTGACACTTCTCTTACAACTGAGTGACTTTATATTACAATGTAACTAGTAAATATCACAAACTATGTCTAGTACATTCATCATTAATATTAAATATTTATTAAATGATTTATAATTATACATTTTTAGTAATTATAATAACAAGTAGAAATAAAACATATTAAGGGTAACTTAAATATGTTTTTTGTTGTGTTGGCAGCCAAACTTTGTAAAAGCGACATCTACTTTGATAAAATATTTAAAGGTTAATTGATATGAAACTAGTAATATTATTGAACCTAGGGCTATTACATAGTTGATACATTATATAATTTTAATAGTATTACAGTATTTCAATGTAAAATACATATTGAAAGCAATGTTTCCATTCTTCAGGTTGGTATTATTGTAATTAACCTAACTTCACTGTTACACAAATGAAGAATTCATAGACAAGTTAGCTTAAATACAATGAATTTTTAATCATGGCAATAAGAAATTAACAGTAATATGTACAATATATATATCTATATAACACGGCCATGCTGATAAGTACTTCGTTCTCGAAGTACCTTTTATTTACAATATTGGGTTTTAAGAAATTTAAATAATGTTATATGTAATCAAGTTTCAATGAATTTAACTCCTAAGATATTACACACCCTTTTTTTTTTAAATTTATTTTCAACGTGCCTTTCTTTGATGTCTAACTCTTTTGACATCTTATTCTACATATTAATTCATTGAGACTGTTGAAGGAAGCAAATGTAATTAAATGTTAAGTTATTCAATTGTTAATACCTATTATATTGTTTGTTTCTGTTTTGTCTCCATAAATAAATAAATAGATAAATAAATAAATAAATATGATGTACGAACTCTTTTGACATCTAATTTTATACATGATGTACGAACTCTTTTGACATCTAATTTTACACATGATGTACGAACTCTTTTGACATCTAATTTTCCACATGATGTACGAACTCTTTTGACATCTAATTTTCCACATGATGTACGAACTCTTTTGACATCTAATTTCACACATGATGTACGAACTCTTTAGACATCTAATTTTCCACATGATGTACGAACTCTTTTGACATCTAATTTTCCACATGATGTACGAACTCTTTTGACATCTAATTTCAAACATGATGTACGTTGACATCTAATTTCACACATGATGTACGAACTCTTTTGACATCTAATTTTACACATGATGTACGAACTCTTTTGACATCTAATTTTCCACATGATGTACGAACTCTTTTGACATCTAATTTTACACATGATGTACGAACTCTTTTGACATCTAATTTTACACATGATGTACGAACTCTTTTGACATCTAATTTTACACATGATGTACGAACTCTTTTGACATCTAATTTCAAACATGAATTTCAAACATGATGTACGTTGACATCTAATTTCACACATGATGTACGAACTCTTTTGACATCTAATTTTCCGAAGCTTAACTCTTTTAGCTTCCAAATCTCAAAGCTTAGAATTCTTTTAGCTTCCAACTCTTAAAGCTTACAATTCTTTTAGCTTCCAACTCTCAAACTCAACAAATTTTTCCAATGCCGTAACAAAAATACTGTTCATTTGAATGTATATTAAAAATTATCTTTATTTCATTGGTTATATATGATTATGAATTCTATATTTATAAAGCTTTTAAAAGCATACTTGATTTATAAAGTTGTAAAATCATTCATCATCATCATAAATTTTTATTGTAAATCAAAATGGAAACTATAAACCTCCATATTCAATATCTTTTAATAACTTTTTTTTTTAAATAATGATAAAAGATATCCTTTTTATAAGGAGTCTACTTGTTTTTTTTTTTTTTTTTTATTAAAAAAAATATAAAATATGGTTCTACAGAAATAATGAAATATTATCAACACTGGAAACTATGAAATATGCAGGTAGGTACACATATTTCCTTACACAAAAGATTACATTACAAATTGTTAAAACAGAATATTTACAGCAATTAATACACATAACAATATTTCCGTAAAATAGTAAAATTGTCATATCTTTTATTTGTACAACTAGTTCACCAGGCCAATATCTTAAAGTATTTTAAGCTGTTACTAGCATTATCCTTTCAGACCATATTAATTAGGAATTAAGAAGTAAGAATTAAATATCATTACTATGTCTGTGATTTGATCGACACAAGCTAGATTGCCAATATTAAGTCATTGTGTTCCATAAAAGGAGTTAAAATAATTATTGAATTTTCTGAATCTCTGTCAAATCTCTGTTGACCCATTTGCCTATCAGGCTGTATACCTACATTTTCATAAGTGGTCACTTATTCGCGATAATCCGGTAGAATTCAACTTTGTGGTGTTTTTGAGTAGTTGAACTTTCCATAAACCGTTCGGCCAGTCTGACAAATCAGATCAAGCAGAACTAGGTTGATAACTAATCACAATAAATGACTTATATATCATTCTTGAAATAAGGTCTGTATTTGGTTTGAACTAAAATTACTGCCACTATGTAATTACCAGCGAAGGGGTGCCAATCATTATAGTAATAATGTTACTTATAATAGATATAAGTTTATAGTACTTAGTGTTTTTAGAAGCCTGAGTACCTCTTAGTTTAGTAAAACTTGTTCTATATTAAGTTAGATGAACTTATAACCTTCATCCAGCATTTGACGTTCGTAAAGTGTATAAAATTACCTACTACAAATAAAAAGTTTTCATTTTCATTTTCAATAGATAGAGCAAATGGACTAAAGCAGCCTTATGAAGGGTGTGACAAGAGATAGGAACTTATGTTCTTTTGTTATAATTGCGTTTAAGAAAACCTATGCCCTTTATCTATACGCATATTCAAAGATGTAATAAGAACCAAAATTTTAGACAGGGTCTGATCAAAAGCAACAAGACAGTAATTATCATGATATTCCCTCATGGGACACTACTCGACTCATGTATTCTATGCTGTGTACAAATAAATTATGCTTACTGGAATTGATGTTAAACATGTTATGCTTTTACAGTTTGATCCAAATCATTTAGACCACGTTTGTGACCGCTCATGTGAACTGTTTTTATTTTTGCTCATTGAAAAACAGACAGTAATAACATGAAAATAAGATCAAAGTCTTTATTTTTACAGTCCATCCCTAACTATACCATTCATACCTAGAGCGCCAGGATATTTTTGTAAACTATGTAAGATTTGTTGCTATAATTTAACATCTAAACAACACAATTTTAACCTTAATTCATTCACTGGGTTAGCGGAGCACTAATAATATCTTTGAGAAATTACCAAGGCAAGTATGAGAAGTACCATCGACGTTGGAAATGATTTTAGTGCCTGGATACCCAATATTTCAGCCTAATCAAATCATATGTGATTAGTATTTTTCTTGTTCATGTATAAGTACAATATTATTATGAACAATAACAAAATTAAGCAAACCAATTTCAATGCAAATATCACTAAACCTGGCTAGGATGTTTATCTTGCTCAGTAATATTTAACCCATCTCTTTCATGAGATGAGGTTAAATCTGCAAAGTATGGTTATATTGTAATCGAGACATATGGTTAAGGATCTTTAATATGACTAAAGCTTGCTCCTATATCTACAAGTGATTGAGAAGTAAAATCATTTATTAAAACTGGAGTAAGCTTTAACAGTTACCAAAAAAAAATATATAGAGTACTGATACTAGTAAATGGGTTAATCCGAGAATCATTTGATTAGGTTTCTTTGAAAAGCGATTTGAAATCTGATTCAATATGATCTATCTTTTTTTTTTTTTTTCAAAAGGAAAGCGAGGCTAGAGCCTTCTGGAAACATGTTCTTTCATCATGCCCAACTATCTTACAACAAGAGTTACGTTTATTAAGGGTTACAGTACTTTGTTATGATTAAAACCATCTAACTTTGAGCACAGATTTGAGATATCCTTTTTTTTTTACTCAATAATATATAGAGGCATGAACATTGAAGTACCTACATCAGTACTAACTTTGAAATTTAAACTACATTGTTTCAACCGGTAACAATATTGTTATCCCTCAATATTGTTATGGTCTAAGGTTTTAGCAATGTATTAGTAGTAAACAATAATATTATAACTTAAGTAAACTTAGCAATATCGTAAAGAGAAGCTATTTAACATTGACATTTTAATCCTCCAGTAAATAAATTTTTATAAGCTGTACTTAAAAAACAACATATTCAGTTTTCCTCTCACAAATCCACAACATGAATCTGCTTGAACCAACAAATATTAAACTGCTCTAGTTATTTAAGATGGGTAATGTTATTGAGGATAAAGATCTATGAACTGGATACAAAAATATGGCAAAATTCTACCTCTGGGTGGGGCCCTCGTTTACAAACATAGTAGAGCAGAGCCCTTAAGAGTGTTACCTTTGCAAAGGCCATGACCTTACTCCAATTACATTCCTTGATAGCTCTTCAATTCAATTGCACCAAGTTTCAGCCACTGCTGTTATTTTATTTCCATCGGTATCAAAATTCAGTATTGCAACATTTTAGCGATGGCTCCTTTGGTTATCACCGCATCTCTTAATTAACTGTCTACGGGCTTTTCATCAAGACAGCATCCACTCTGAAACTTTCAAACATCATGTATTAATAAGGGTGTTACAATTAATCCCACTTCTGATATTAGAATTGACTATAAGTACAGATCACAATAATAAGTATTTTGTCAGGAATCCAAGATAGTCCAGGAGTAGATTAGCTTATTTATCAGAATAAATGAGAGATATAAGGAGTTAAGTAGGAAAACACAGATTGTATAATTTCATATAGCATATTTATTTCTTTTAAGATTTACCACCAGTTCGGAAAAACCTTAGTGAAGAAGAACTGGCAAGAAACTTCACTGGTATTATTTTCTTTCACAAACAAACTTAGGTACAATTAAACTTCATAAGTTAATAATTTATAAAAGAATATCCAAATTAGTAAAATGCTTATTTCCAAATAAGTAAGGGCTTTATTTGAATGTGGTTGTTAAATTAGTTTTATCAGGTACGTAGGTACCTACCGGATAACCTCAATCTAATGCAAAGGAATTTACTTTAAAACAAATCTCAATAATATCAAATTAAGATAAGTTGTTTGTAGAAAAAATAAGATAGTTTAATACATTTATCTTGGGAAAATTACCACAGCAATTACTAAGTAACAATTCTGAATTAAAGAGAAATAACTTACATTGTATTTGCTTAACACACAGTAGCCACTTAGTTCACTAACAGCTTACTATATATAACGGATTGGTTCAACGTTTGCAGCAGGGCGTCCAAAGGAAGAGTGCCCTTTCAAAATCATTTACTTCTTACAATGCCTCGGAGCAATAAAAATATGAAATCCCCAAAACTTTCCATTCGCTTAAGAACCAAACAACAACATGAAGTGTGCCACTCTAAAATCCTTCTGACACTTCTCTTACAACTGAGTGACTTTATATTACAATGTAACTAGTAAATATCACAAACTATGTCTAGTACATTCATCATTAATATTAAATATTTATTAAATGATTTATAATTATACATTTTTAGTAATTATAATAACAAGTAGAAATAAAACATATTAAGGGTAACTTAAATATGTTTTTTGTTGTGTTGGCAGCCAAACTTTGTAAAAGCGACATCTACTTTGATAAAATATTTAAAGGTTAATTGATATGAAACTAGTAATATTATTGAACCTAGGGCTATTACATAGTTGATACATTATATAATTTTAATAGTATTACAGTATTTCAATGTAAAATACATATTGAAAGCAATGTTTCCATTCTTCAGGTTGGTATTATTGTAATTAACCTAACTTCACTGTTACACAAATGAAGAATTCATAGACAAGTTAGCTTAAATACAATGAATTTTTAATCATGGCAATAAGAAATTAACAGTAATATGTACAATATATATATCTATATAACACGTTCAAAGTTTGAACTGAATCTTAGGCTCTCACGACTGCCACACAAACTTTTATTCACGTAGAAGTTCTTTTTTAAGTAAAACAAACTAAACAGATTCCATATTTATCATCCATTAAACAGTTCGAATATAATTTAAAAAATGTGTTTATGGTTAGCGTTAACTTGAATTTTTAGTAGCATTATTTATACAAGCCATGAACGCAGTGGATTTGTTACTTACTGCGTTTATGTGTACCAAATCACCAAAAATTGTCAAAACTTCTGCCGTAAGGTGTTTTACTGCTTTTATTATTTGATTTGAGTATAAACCAGACAGTTGGTTAGTATAAATAGCGATTGCATCAACAATTTTTAATAAAAAATAATGATTTATAAAGGATACGAAACAAAATTGATCTGATATGAGTAAATATTTAAATAACTGTAGCAAAAAGTTAATATCAATAAACATTTATTAATTAAACCAATCAAATCCGTCATTAATAATGAATAAATATTTATACATTGAACAAAAGAATTTGCCATTATTCTTAAAACTCTTATCTTTGAGCTAGATATAAACGCCATAATAGCACTTACTGCGTTTATGCTATGGATAGGGAAGTTAGCAACTACAGTGTTTACGTAACCCACGTCATTTATGTTAAGGAAAAATTAATATAAAAGTGGCGCTTTCCAAATTCGATTGGCGTAAGATCACTTACTGCACACATTTTAAGTAAGATCGATATCTTGATGATATATCGAGGATTGACCCACTGCGTTTATGAGTTTTGTTTTTCTTATTTCTAATATAGCTAGCGGAAAGCGGGAAAGAGTGTCGATAAAGTCTTCTCGTGCTGATGCTGAATATAAAACAAACTCATTTTCGAAAATTTTGCCCCACTCACTGCGTTTATGATTTCTAGGGCAGACATAACTACTGAGCGTAGAGAGCTGAAATTTGGAACATACATTCCTTAGAAGGTGTAACAGTATGACCGTTTCGATTGCTCGGACAAGTTAAAAAATCCAGAAATGAATGGCACCAAATTTTCGGCGCAATTAGTCGAAAAAGAAGAGTGCAAAAAAAATGTCGAAGCAAAAATAGTGAAGTTATTCGAGTTTAATCATGGCCGCGCAATCGAAACGCGGAGAATGCCGCGGCCATGGATATCTCGATAACTGCGATAGCTTGAGATCTAGTCCTTCCTCGTTAAAGGAAGACTGAATTAGTCGAGAATTCTCGAATAAACGAAACTTCAAAAATTATCATTATATTAGAAAATATGACTTATCAAAGTCATGGCCGCGCCATTCTCCACTTTCGGTTGTTTCATCTATGATTATTTCCAAAATCCACGACTTCTAATGGTTAAAACCTATCCTATGTGTTATCAAATAATTTTTCAATTCTAACAATATCATTTTAAATTTCTAATATCCAATAGTTCTAACAAAAACAGTGATTTAATACTAACTCGTGACCGCGAGAACGAAACTAATTCTTCCCACAGGAGCCTGACATACAGGAACTTTATAGTTTGTATAAAATATCCTATTCCTTGAGTGCACCGATGTGACACTTGTTAAAAAGGTTATTAAATGGGTGTCTGGTTATTATAGAAGGATTCCCGAAGGAACGTCAGTTTCTGCGCGAATGAAGTTGCGGGCAAAAACTTGTAGCCGAGAACTACTCTTATACAAGTGCATAATAAAAATCAAAATTTGTTCTGTTGTTTCGAACATTATGCCGAACATATAGACCTACATAATATATTGTATTTAAGTACGGCTATCAGGCAATAATCGATTTCCGTCCATTGTTATTGTAGAGATAATTCAATGAATTTTTATATCCTTTGTTCTGCAGTACATATGTCAGGGTTATATGTTGATATAATCATCATAACTCCGTGTAATGAACACACTGCAGGGCTATGAGTCTCTCTCCTCTGGATGACGAGGAGGTTTAGGCCGTAATCCACCAACCTGCATACAAGTATAAATCATCCGGGACCGACTGCTTAACGTGCCCTCCGAAGCACGGAAGTCTTCGTGACACTAATAAGCTATTCATAAGACGACTCGAATAAGCAAAACTTCATAAAATGTCCATTTAATTAGGTATACACTTTGTAACTTTATACATTGTCTAATAAACAAACATAAATTTATCTCCGGATCTCCAATTATCAAGTCGTAAAACAAATGCGACAAGATGGCGGCTGCGTGACGTCACAGTTTAAAATAACCTTAACGGACATGAGAATTGCCAACTCGGAGTTGAAGCTTCGACATTATTACAGAAGCTGTCTAATATTATAATGCAAATTATATATTTGAAGCAGTATTTCAAACAATATCAATTGATTTAGTTAGGGCTTAGTAGGAAAAACATGTATCAAATTCGTTATTACTTTCGATATTACATATTTTTTTAGTAGTAACAAGGTTCTTCAAGGATTTAGGTAATAGTTAGGATTTAAAATACGAGTGTAATCATATTTTGTACAGATTTGCCATTCGAATCGTACAGTTTCTTCCTTGAAATACAGTAGCAGACAATCAACTATAAATAACAACTTTGGTACAAAAAATTTTCAACTGTTAGACTTAGTAAATAGCAAAATTTTTACATGGCAATCATAGCTATTAACATATCTAACTATTAAGTAAGGATAAAATATGAGATCAAATATTTACGTAAAGAAAAAATTAACTCTTTTGCTCAATTATTTTTGCCACTTTTAAGCACAGTTTCAACACACGCTAAGGCACAGGCGGCGCGCCGCGCGGGACTTCGCGCGTTTTCGTTACCTACATTGCCCGCTTTACTCTAAACCAGCGCATGGTTCCGTAGTGAAGCCGACGATGCGCATAATTTTATGGCTGGTGCTTTTTCTAAAGAGACCCCGCCAATGACGGCTACCATTCCTACCATTCTATAGAATTACATGCTTTTTTGTCCAGAATAGGAGGGCCCGAAAACATAAACTAAAATTTATTATTCGTTTTATCAGAACTATTCTGTAAATAAGTTTGTACAAATCTTAATATTGAATTAAAAAACTATTTGGCTGAATTTATTCTTTTTGTTTCGTCATGTCCGACAAGACATTTTTGGCGCTTGACGTTGTTAACATGAGGGTGAAATAAGGGTTCCCATTCTGTAAAAGCACCATATTCTAAGGGAAAAACATAAATGTATGAAAATGTTTGAAAATAGAAATTATTTATTTTCAAGAAAAAAGTTAGATCTGAAAAGGTTTATCTGATGATCAAACATTAAAAATATTTTTTTAATAAATATTGAATAAAAGTAGGTATCAAAATCTTTTACTGTAGTTGGATTCGGCAAATATCATATTAATAGATAACGAGATAAAAATATCAATTTTTAATTTCGTCAACTTCGTCATCACTACTTTCTTCGATCTTTGAAAATAGTTCAATGATGAAAGGCTTTTCTAAATATCTGTCTCTCTTGCGAAATCCTTCAAGTAATTTCTTAACATGTGAACAGCGACTGCGCTTTCAATAGCTCCTATGGCATTTAATGCATTATCAAAAATTTTTGGCATTTCACAGGGTTGCTTTCCAAGTTTGACTTCTGTTACTTTTCGTTTCACGGATCACACTGAAACGCAATATCTGTAAATTTAGCTGAATTAAACTAAGATGCAAAACAAAGAACCCGTAAGAAACAACAGAAATAGTGTTTTCTAGTATTTTTTTAATTCCATAATAAATTGTGTATATTGAATATTTTACAATAATTGACTACCTATATCAAGTGTCGTATCAAAAAAAATGTTCTATTATTCTTAATCATCGTTACCATTTCTTTCTTCAGAATAAAATAATACACTTTAAATATCTGCTGACTTTAATTTACTTTTCATAAAGTCCTCACAGCAGTGCCTCATCTCCCGGAATCGTTGTTTCATTTAAGAATAATAAAAAACAATACGTTTTAAAAATACAACTTTCAGTACCAAAGTAAGCAAACAAAAAGTTCTATGCACAATTCCATCGACGAAAATATCCCATATGGTAGGTCAGTTCTTAAGACCAAGAGCAGTGATTCTTGTAAGCATAAATTTGTTGAGCAACTCAAAATTCTAATAGAATAAAAAAAAACAGATGAACTAACGAAGAAGTTTTCGAAAAAACAAAAAAAGAATGAAGCGCTTTGATTTGAAAAATGCATAAAATAAAATTTGTCCCTTTGAAAAATTACAATTAATATTATTTGATAACTTTTTTAACATTATGAGTTACTTTACATTTTTATATTTAACTAGCTTTATCCCGCAACTTTGTATGCGCTTAACTACCCTTCTCGTGGAAATTTCAGAAACTATACAACCAGACACCCACTGAAAGAACCTTTATACCAAGTATCACACCCATGCACTTATAAGTTTCTTTCATACAAACTAAAAATCCTATATTTCCCGTGCCCGTGGGAATTTTGGGAATTTTTTTCGTAGCACAACCTCTTTGAAGAACCTTCATGCCAAGTTTCACATCCGTACACTCAAGAAATAAGATTTTTCATACAAACTAAAAAGTCCAACCCCTTCCCGTGGGAATTTCAGGAATTCCTTCCATAATAAATACAAGCAGATACTTATTGAGGAGCCTTTATATCAAGTATCACATCCGTGCACTCAAGGGATGGGATTTTTTCATACAAACTAAAACATCATATATTTCCCGTTCCCGTGGGAATTTCGGGATTTCATTTCATAACACAACCAGACACACATTGATAAACTTTTACACCAAGTTTCACATCGGTGCACTCAAGGAATAAGATTTTGCATACAAACTAAAAAGTTCTATATTTCCCGTTCCCGTGGGAATTTCGGGAATTCCTTCCTTAGTGCACCCCTACATCTCCTAAAGAATGTATGTTCCAAATTTCAGCTCTCTACGCCCAGTAGTTACGGCTGTAAGTTGTCGGTCAGTCACTCAGTACCTCAGTCACTCAGTCAGTAACGGAACAGTTTTATATATATTGATTGATGATATAACATTGAGGCATAGAATTTAAACAGCCTTTGTTTTACAAATTATCGTGAATGTTGCCATCGCGAGCAAATGGGTCTTTTTGATCAACTATTACTCTTAATCTGTAAAACTGATGCCCTGACGCCCTGATACTGTAAAAAGTAAACTTTGTCACTTCGGCTATTGCTATAAAATCAGTTGTTTCCTATTTTTTATGTTATTATTTATTTTACCCATTTGACATCAATATTGACCCCTACAAGACCCACTGCTATAACAGATGTTATTTAAAAAACCAAGGTGAATTCTACGAAAGTAAAAATAAAATTTACTACAGAATGGTACGGAATTGGTTTGGAATTGAACTACCATATGGCGTATTTCGTCGATGAAATTGTACATAGTCACTGCTCCTAAAGTCCTATTACTATTGCGGGGACACACTGTAAATGGGGTGTAAAATTTTGGTTTCTAAGATCATAAGCATCTTAATCGGCATGTAAGAAATAAATAATAATAATAAAACAGAGCAGCAATTTTAAAATCGAAAGTTTCATAGTAAAATCAGTTAGGAAAGACGAGTTCTATAAGTCCTTAAAGGATTTAGGTCGACTTAACCATTAACCAGTACACTTGTGTAGTTCAAAATGTAATATTGAATTTGTAATCTTTATACCTAGAATTACTATCCTAAACTGACCGTAAAGGTTGCATGGAAGAGATCATATTTTGGTAATAAAAACACCACTTGCGCTGTTGACTGTATACATTTGTAATAAGACTTTATCTGCATAGTGAGCACAATTAAGTATAAATAAATGTATGATATTAGTTACATTTTCTACAAAAATATGTTTGTGATAAGGTTTCCCATATAACATGACGTAAAAGCGACAATATTAACATCATTACGGTACAACGGTTAAAAGACATGATATTATACCTTGAGAGTAGCAAGGAATACAAAGGAAGTACAAAGGGCTATACCAAAATTGTGATTTTCATTTGGAACGGGTTATTTTTTTTGCGTTGTTTTTTAAAAATCGAATAAAGCACTTAAATGCGATAAATTGGCCTTTGCCATTCACGTTTTAAAGATAACTTAATGTAAATAAAGTCCGGGCAAATCGTTTCTTGTCATATCAGTGTCATTATGGAACGAACTACCGTTGAAGATCCACTTAGCTCGCAATCCGTACAGCTTTAAAAGAATGCTTAAACAACATTACCTTGTGAAACATTGTTCATCTTAGCTCTCTCATTTTGATTATCAGTATATATATATTGTCATATGTAAGTATATAGGTATGTAGGTATTATTAGAATGTATGTGTATGTATTATTGATATGTAGGTATGTCTGTGTAATTATTTGTATGAAGTCTATTTTATAGCCTGTGTTCCAACGCCCATCCCGTTCCAATGTACCTTTTTCTTTACTTTATTTTTCTGCTGTTGGTGTACAATCAAGAGTTTATTACCCAGTGCAAAAATACTCGTAATACTCGTAGACGAACATTACACGAAAAGATATTGCATTTCGAATATTATATATTTTGTGTCTTTGGCAGTTACAATTCAATTTTTGGATCAATTTTTTTTTTACAAAAACGCTACACACTTCAAACCAGATTGTTGAAAATTCATAGAAGAATAAGTTATTAAGATATGTGATGATTAGATTTCTAAACGCTTTTTACTTCACGTAACTAAGGTTCCGCCTTTGTTTTTTTATTCGATTTATAAAAAAAAAACGCAAAAAAATCACCTTCAATGTTACTGATATGATAACATTGAAGGTGATTCAATCAAAGTCCTCTTTAAATGAAAGCCTTAAAAAGATATAAATTCTTGCTAAAATCACACGCACGATGAGAAAACTGTGTACAAAGCGTCCATCGATTGGTGTGATAGTAAACAACATGTTTATTGTGACATGTGAACGCTGACCATTTATTTCTCACGACGACTTCCGTTGTGCTGTATATTTGTATACAGTAGTCGTAAGGGTTTGTCAGAAGTCATTTCGGAACCCTGAAAATTCTGACATCCACCAACCAGCACGGGGCCAGCTTGGTGGATTACGTCAGCCAGAGGAGAGACTCATAGCCCTGCAGTGTGCTCAGTATACGGAGTTGTGATAATGAGGCAACATAAAGTTTAATAACATAACATGATATGAAAACAAATACGCAGTTTCATCGTACAAGGTAATTTAAAGGTAACTAAACTTGGTTTAATCGAGAATACGAACGGTAACATTGTTCTGTGACCCATTTTGCTTTGACCTAATTTCATTAACGCTAAATGAAAACTAGAATAAACCATTATTAAAGCTTTAGAAAATGTGAAGCTACTATCTGCAATATTTAAATAGAAAATCATTTTTTATCGTCACGGTAATTGAATTAACACGAAATTTACGGCAATTTCAGGCCATTTTTATCAATCGATTTCAAAAAAGAAGGAGGTAGGTACTCAATTTGTCTGTATGTTTTTTTATGTTTGTTACCTCATAACTTTTGACTAGGTGAACCGATTTTGATGATTCTTGTTTCTCATGATAGAGGATACTTCCCATTTGGTTCCATATAAATTTCATGGAAAATCAAATATGTTTGAATTCGGAGATCGTTTACCTTGACCACCTTATACTTCAGCCAAAGTTATGACATGAAGTCGGTTTTTTAATGCTCTGCATTCGTTGATTATGTTAGTTTGTTTTCAAAATGAACTTAAGTACATTTGTGTTGTCGCTCTTGGAATAAAACTATCCCATCGCTTCTTATGATCAATTTAATAGTCAACTATTATATAATTACATTTTTAATGACATCCACTGTTTTTTTTTTGAAAAAGATGCCGTTCAACCTACTTTTCCTAATTTAATTCTTTCTATTATTCCTTATACAATTTTCAATCTATTAATTTATACAAAACATTTTATATTTTAAATAAAATATTCTAGTTATCAGTACTGCTAAAAAAGGTATGTCTAATTATTTCATAATTCATCCAAACAAGCTGACTTAACAAACCAATCAAACAAATTTTACCGAAAAAGGTGGAAATGTTTGAAAAGTTTTACTTACTTTGTTATCATAAAAAATCTGAAAATCTTTCATTGAAATTTTGTAAGAAAATTTGTTATCATAAATTAAAATATTTTTACACATGAGGAAAGCCTAAGAAGGAGTTGTTATTAAGATTTTTTAAGATCCTGTTGAGCCGAAAGCTCATTTTCCAGCAGGAGTGTAAAAATATTATTTATTTTAAAATAAATAACAAAATGCATGTAATTTATATGAAACTATACCTTATGGGATGAACTTTTGAAAATCATTTAGCAAAAAAAATGGGCCCGTTTCTCCGTAGAACTACGACGCGTAGCAACTCCAGCTACGAAATTAGTGTCGTAGACTTATCATGGGATGGAATAATTAATGATTCTAATAGAAAATGCAAATGTATAATAAGACTTATTTATTGTAGTTCTGCTTTAATCTATTTGTTCTTTAATATATTATAGTATCCAAGTATTTTTTACACATCATGATGAGTAATAGTTTTGTAAAGTTGTTTAGATACTTTCCAATTGAAATGAGGAGTTAGCTTACCATTGTAGGTAAAATAAGATTTTTCTTGTAAAATTTGGCGTTATGGTAATTTGTTTTTGAGGATGCTGCTCGTTTGTTTCAATATGCCAATCATATATCTCAGTTAAGATTGAAAACACTTCCTTATTCAACTTATGCGCAGACTGACTGTTTCTTAAATGCTCTTTTCAGACTCAACGTGTTATATACTTAGTATTTTTTTGTGTTCTGGTTTATAATTACAAAATTTTTGTGACTTTATGTTGTTATCTTTTTTATGGCTGGCTAGTTCAGCGGTAAAAATATTTTCTCCTGTTACAGAGGTCGAATCCCGGTGGGAGAAGATATTCGTGTGACGCACAGATGTTAGCCGCCAAGTAGTGGATGTGTATGTTTTTTACATATTTGTTTATTAAATGTATATTTTTTAAATATTTCATAAGCTTTTATGTTGTACTGGGAGCGAAAGAAAAACATAAAATGCTGGCACATGTTTTTCTTCTCTTCCCGGGCAAACTGTAAAAGTCAGAAGTTTTATTGACGTAGGCTGACCCCTTGTCGCTGCAATAGCCTCTCATTATTATACCTCCAAATGTGTCAAACATCACATCAGATGGTTTTATACCCCTGCCTATCCCATAAGGCACAGCGCAGACGACAGACTATCCGTGACGCACTTTTTAGTCTGTGAAATTAGAACCGATGCAATTATATGCAGCAACGCACCCGACGCGCAAAAAGTCCGGCGCGCAATAATTTGACAAACGTTTGCATAAAAGTTTTACAAACTAAATAATTAGCACTAGTATCCGGCTCCTTTCGGGTGCAAATTGACATCAAGTTACAAAATTTGAGAATAAAAAGAAAAATAGTTAACCACCGATTTTTACTAATAACTAAAATCTTTTTGTGCGATCGAGTCTGCGGTCCGGCGCTGCAGACTCGATCGCACGTCTGCGCTGCACCTAAGAGTTACAGGCGTGAAGTTATGTATGTATGTCATAAGTATATTTTATCCGTTACCTAGTACCCATAATACAGTTTTCTGTAAGAAACGTAATTTAGGCTTATCTAACCAATGTGGAAAAAATTATTATCTTTTATTGTTAAGATAAATATACGTCCATAGATATCTGAATACAATCGGTTTTAAGGGTACAACTGCCACATCGAATGAATGTTATTTAATTTATGAGCTTTGTGTATCTGTTTAACAAGAGCTATAACAGTAAGGCAGTGCTTAATAGTGGATCCCACTGGCCTTGTGTACTGTCAGCGAAGCGATGACGGAGCCAACCGTAATGTGAGTAAGCATGAAGTGTTTTTTAAAGCTTTATTTTGCATTTTATAATGCTTAAATATAACTTTATAGATAAAAATACCAAATCAAATGTTATATTGCAATTTTTATTGTTATTGCAATTTTTTTATTATTATCTAAGTAATGTACTAAATATACATTATAACAGATTTAATAAAGTATGTATATCCAATATATATAACCTATTTATAAGAATATACATGAATACCTATAGTTTTAGTAATCAAGCATTCTATCCTAGCCAGCGCATAACCAATGTATTAAATTAATTGATGTATTACAGTTTTTTCGACCCTATTTATAGTGTATTAGGAAATCCTTTTATTGGCTAAGCTATTTTGTAACCATATTTTAAGTTAATAATTGTTTAATTAAGCTGTTGGATTTCTAATAAAGTAAATAAATAAAATCGATCCCGTCTGGGACTCGAACCCAGATCTCCCGCATTCCGGACAGGCACTCTTCCAACTGAGCTACCAGGGCCTTGAGCATTAAGTTTTTTCAACAAGCTCCTAATGTTTGATTTGAAATCAAGATTAAACGTAGGTTATCAAAATTTGAGGCTGCAAAGTTGGACGTTTCCTAGAAAACAATAATCTTGGGAATAAATGAAAAATTGGGGTTTTCATGAAACTGACTGAAAATTTCTACATCTTTTTTGTTATTTTACTATTAGCTAACGCTTTTATCTATTATACTTTTTACAAGACAATACTTGTTACTTAATTAACTGATGAATAAACATACAGTCGCATTATTCATACTCTAGATTAATTCCTAGGTTGCCTGGTAGAGATTTTCATCAAATGAAAAGGCCGCATATTGTGCTCTGTATATATTGTTATCAAAATTATTTGTAACTCCATTTGTACAATGAAGAATAAATAATCATGTATATTTAAAACTTACGTATTGTAGTTTTGTAAATATACGTTCAATTTTTGTAATGAAAATAACAAAAAAAGTATCGTCACAAACCACAAGGTAATGCAGAAACCGTTTAAACCTAGGCCACACGTGTGTTTAGTAATCAATAAAATATACAACGCAGGCTATGCTTGTTAGATACGAGTAATAGAAATAAATAAATAAATCTTCACTTTTCTCTCCACAATATTACAGAATTGAAAATGTTCAAAGAACATACATATACATATTAATATACATATTAAAAAGGAGAAACAAGTTGAACGTGATATTACATGCGTCATATAAGCTCATCATCATCATCATCACAACTCCGTGTAATGGGCCCACTGCAGGGCATGAGTCTCTCCTCTGGGTGCGAGGAGGTTTAGGCTATAATCCACCGAGCTGGCCCAGTGCTGGGTTGTGGATGTCAGAATTTTCAGGGTGCCGATATGGCTTCTGACAAACCCTAACGACTACTGTATACAAGTATACAGCACCCGGGACCGACATCTTAACGTGGCCTCCGAAGCACGAGACCGCGAAATGGTCGGCGGTCACCCATCCAAGTACCGACAGCGCCGAACGTTGCTTAACCTGTGATATCGTAAGATACACACAGTAACCATGGCGCCACGACGACTTCAAATATAAGCTCATCGGAGTTTAAATACTAGTATATCTAGGATCTTCAAAATACCGTTATCTACAACAATAATAATAAGAGTATATTTTTAAACTCATCTGTAACTAAAATATTATAATCTGTTCTAAGCGCTGTAAAAAGAATCAACAAAAACAATACGCATAATATTGTTTAGATCAGGTGAAGCAACGAAGACTTATCTCAAAAGAAGGCTAAAATAAGACCTATAAGGCTTCTCGAAACAATAGATTCAGTTTTGTTTTCCGAGAAAGCTAAATAACTTACTTATTGTAGGTATTACAATTGTCCTCTAGAAGGGATTTTGATACAAGATACCTAATCCCAGTAAAAAATTTAATTCATTCAATTACTATTTGCTTCAGTCATGCATGACATACTAAACTATTTGTAAAGTAAGCACCAGTGTGCCTAGTGTGGGTTGCATATTACTTTATTCAAATTAAGCAAAGCTTGTGTTATGAAAATACCATGTAGTAAACTAGGGGGGATTTTTTTTTTCTAGTTCCATGCAGGAATTGAACCCGCAAACTCAGGATTGGCGAAGTAGCGTCTAGTCCACTGCACCACGGAGATCGCCAGGCGACCGTTAATCGGGCAAAATACTTTAAACCAAACAATGACGTTCTCACAAAGAATAAAGGCGGATCCTTAGTTACGTGACATGAGCGTTTAGAAATTCATCACAAAAATTGAATTGTAAGTGCCAAAGACATACAAAACATAATATTCAAAATGCAATATCTTTTCGTATAACGTTCGTCTACGAGTATTTTTTGCACTTAGTTACTCAGGAATGAATTCCAAATAGTGTAATATGTTTTTGTTTCTTAAACGCCACAAAATAACATCATCTAAAATGATGTATGGCCTGCTGCCACTGTTCTTTGCATTCCCATTTTCGTCACTAGTAAGTGCTGTTTCGATCCCATACAACACGAAGTAAACTTTAATGCCATGGTATGTGAAACACTCGCACTAGGCACTAAAAAAACTTAAAATTATACTTTCTCAAGTCAATTTACGGTCAAGTGTTATACATTAATAACTTGGATCTTCAATTCAATTCAAATACTTTATTGCCATTTGAATAGAATGGAAAAAAATATAATTATTGGTATTAAGATAACAATTTGGACGGTCTTATCACTTAAAGCGATCTCTTTCAGGCAATCCTATATGTATATCTAGACTCAAGTCACAGTAGCCGTATAAACTCTGCTACTGAGATTAGTTACTAGTATTTTTTTACGTGTAAAAGACTAGTTTCATTACCTGGAATTTCTCGGGCGTTTAACTCTCTGGTCACTAGAAAATTTATGAAAACCAAGCGTTTCTATAGCTTATACGATTCCCAGAGTCAGATTAATTGACTTAGCTAGTACTGGACTCCAATTAAACATCGTATTTAGTCGTTTGAGTAACTGATTAAGTCTGTGGAAGTAGTAAAGGAAGGCGGTATTGATTGAATTTGATTGAAGTCACCTGATGATAAGTCGAAGATGGGTTTATAAAGAAAGGACCTGACTCTTCATAAAATATTGCAGGAACACATCATCGCAGAAGCGGTTTTATTTGGCAGCAGAGTTTGTATAAAGGGTGATCACCAGATTAGTCACCTGGTCAAAGTCGAAAACAAAATAAAACACATGTTAAAATTAAGAAAGTACTTTTTTTAATAACTTTCATTACATAATTAGTTTCCTTTAAACATTTTAATTAATTACATGCAAACTTAATTCGAAACTTTTATGCACAACTTATGCAACAAGTGACAGTTTTCTTAAGGCAGCGAACTTAATATTCTAGTAGTAGCAGGAGAAAGTAAACAACTTAATGTGGACATATTTTATAATCAACTGAAATATTACGTCAGATTTTTCAGTTAATTTCTGTATTATGTGAAATTTTGTACATCTATTGACCATGTGAAATTTGTAAATTTTTGTAAGTATCTTAAAAACAATTAGTATTCATTCTTATCAAAATCCTTTTATTTTTTTAACAATAACAAAATATTATTGATAAATATCTAATATCTAAAATATTTATAGTAATTCACATGGTTTCTGTTTATTTATATGCGATCACTGTTTGAAGTCGTTTCTACCACTATTTAAAAATTGGGCTTAGGAAACATGAATCCACCACAAAAATCAAAATGTTTTGTCTTGCTTATCAATATAAACTACCCTTTTTCATCACAAATAAGTATATATTGTCAATTAAAAATCTTGTTAACACACTTTATTAATTACTTCATACTTACAAAGTAAGTTATAGAACACTTCAATATTAATTTATTTATACAGGTTGTGACGACAATATAAAAAAGTTATATAAAACTTTTTTAAAAGAGTAGGTATATTAGTGCACATAAAATTATTGTCCTTTTAGAAAAAATAACATACATCTTCATAAACTCAGTGATTCATGAAAACATCCATTTGCACAACTACTTGTACTCTATAGTTTTCTCAATTTTCCCATCTAGAAAATATTCTTTAAATGCTTCTATTAAAACGACGCGACAGTATAAATCAAAAAAATGACTTACCAAAAACGGTTTAGTAAGTAGTAATTGATATTGTTTTCAAGTTTTTTTTTGTATCTAATTTTAAGTACAAGGGACAAATGGGACTACACAGACTAAACATCAGCTGCCTCAACGAAAAACAGATTTTTCTCTATGATGGTTTAACGTAAACTTTCACTTAATAATTTAATTTTTTATAGGTTTTAATTTTTTTATGACAAGCAAACTTTCTGCTTATTCCTGTCTGCTTGTTTGCTTTTCTTTACACGCTGTATAAGGATAAGATCGCTTTCCAAAAAGTTTTTATCGAGTTTTATAATATTTTAACTCCATAATACAATACTAATACTAAACTTAGCCCCACAAACAAATAAATAGAGACATTTATAATTAAAAAACCTTTGCTAGTTAAACTAATACCGAAGCGATCTTATCCAGCACTAATTCAGTAAAACCACGATTAACTTTCTAATAAATAAACTACCTAACAAAAAAAAACACGATTTATAACTATTGGAGTAACCAAAAAAACCTCAATTTTGAAATTAAATACTTTTCCATTTACACAAAATCCAATCAAAAAAACTCGTAGGTACACATATAATCAAAGTCCAATACCTATTACACACCAATATACAAAACACACGGCACGCGTCCCGCCATCGACCGCGACACTGACATTGAAAGCTGTCATTGTCACTGTCGCTGCACTCAGGGGTTCTCGAGCAGCTTGCGCACGAGTCTCCAGTCCTCCATGATCTCAGCGTCAGAGAGCATGTACACCACGTATGGAGGAGACACAGTCACCTGGTGGAAGAGGGATGGTCATTAGGAAAATGAAAGTTACAAATAAATTGCCTGAGCGAACACATCAAGGCCTTAAACTAAGTTTTATATATTGCATAAAATTTGAGATATGGCAATAATTATAATTGCCATATCTCAAATTTTATGTATCATTGGAGCTCTGTCAATTTGCGTAAAATTTTTGTATACCTTCAATTTGGGCAATCGATCACTTTGGCGATGAGGTCTATCTGCCTCAGACGCCAGTGGTTGCGCGTTCGATTCCCGCCCGGAACAAGAAAATAAAATGGTCCGGGTCTGGGTGTTCTATTTATGTATTTATATTCGAGGTTTCCTCTTACTTCGCTACATGGTATCCCATAACACAAGCTGTGCTTACTTTGGGGCCATGTAGTTGGTGTGATTGTCTGGGGATTTTTATTTAATCATTCAGAATTTTGAAAGTATTTGTTAAAACCACAATTATTATGTCGAAAGCAATGTCTACCCGCACTTTTAATATTTGTTAGTTTGTTATTATTAAGTAAGTGCTTTTCTTCATAGATTTGTAATCTGAATAGAACGAGAGAGTGGAAATCTCCTTATACAGGTTTTTAAAAAAGAATTTTAAATACAAGCTAATATTAAATATAATTAAATATATTGAGTTATGGAGACCGTATAACGTAGGAGAAGTAGGAGAGTATCTTAGTACTCAGTCAATTTAGAAACCTTCGTTTCCGAAACTGGCCCGGCTGTGGCTCGGACCCAAATTTTTATTTCGGCTCGAACCTTTTTTTTATATTTTAAGGATAGGACGTTTGTCTTACATGCCTCCTGATGGAAAGTGCGCATGAAGACTATGGCGTTACACGTCCATCCACGAGAAACCTATTCACTCGACACTTAAAAGTTCCAGGACTGTAGTGGTCAGGAAAAACAGACGCAGGCAGATTGTTCCACACCTTGGCAATCCGTACCAAAAAGGAACTATCGAAGCGTTTTTTCGACTTCTTGGTAAATCCACTATATAGGGATGGAAGTTCTGTCTGCGTCTGGCAGTCCGGTGGTAAAAAGGAGTGGGTTCAATTTGGTCAAAAAGAGCACTCGCACATTCACCAAAATGTAGCCGATAAAATACTGTCAAACAAGCAACCTTACGACGATGCTCCAGCGTCTGCAATTTTTTATTTGTAAGGTTGTTGTTATTTATGAGTTTACGGGCTCTTCGGTCAACAGAGTCTAGCGCTTCGAGCTGGCATTTGGCAGAACCATCCCAAAGGAGACTACAGTACTCCATGCAGTACCCTGGAAAAGCGTGTCGTAAAAGCCGACTAATCCGAGTGACCCTCGCTTGGTCATAGAATCTCGTCAGGGTCCGACTGGCTAGCGACCACCCTTTATATAAAATCTGCCGCCAAATACTTCCGTTCATCCGGTGCTGTGTTCTGGCAATATTTTATGAAGAGCCAGTTCTTTTCTAAGCCGTTGTGCTTTCATCTTCGACCTTATCTTCACTCCCCATCAGGTGAAACTGAGGTATCAGGCTATCAATACACCACTTTATAGAGGTTGGCAAAACAACTGAACTTTACATTTACATGTATTTGGTCCTTACATATGAAATTGGTGTTTTGTCGTACTGGCCACTTTAATCTCAAAATCTCTTCTTTGCTTTAGAATTCCAAATTCACAGCTATTTACTCATCAATTTGTGTCTCGAAAACCGTATTCCTTTTGTTTTTTTTCTTTTGGTTTTTTCTCTGCGTCATTGAGTTTACAAAATGGAAAATTTAAAATTTTACGTTATTTTCGAATTGAGTTCTTCTGTGGCACCAGTGCTGCAGAAACGGCTCGAAGAATTAATTATGTGTAAGGCAGTGGTGTCGCTAGAGAAAGCACAGTGCGTTTTTGGTTCCAACGTTTTCGTTCTGGAAATTTCAACCTACAGAACAATCCCCGTGGACGGCCGGAGACCA
This sequence comes from Stenoptilia bipunctidactyla, assembly GCA_944452665.1. NCBI lineage: Eukaryota > Metazoa > Arthropoda > Insecta > Lepidoptera > Pterophoridae > Stenoptilia > Stenoptilia bipunctidactyla. The sequence goes on along the minus strand of OX101735.1, from coordinate 3,069,179 downwards.
AAGTCGACAATGAAGAATTAAATGGCTATTGTGAAAGCGGATCCATCGCAAACTACGTCCGAGTTAGCTGCAGGCTGCGGTGTTAGTGATAAAACTGTTTTAATCCACTTAAAACAAATTGGGAAGATAAGAAAGCTCGAAAAGTGGGTACCTCATGAATTGAGTGAAGCAAGCCGACAAACGCGCGTCGACTGCTGCGTTACATTACTGAACCGGCACAATAGTTAAGGGATTTTAAATTGAATCAACCTGTGATGAAAAGTGGATACTCTACGACAATAGGAAGCGCAGATTGCAATGACTAAACCCCGGTGAACCATCCAAATTCTGCCCCAAGAGAAAATTAACTAGAAAAAAGTTATTGGTCAGCGTTTGGTGGACTAGTGCCGGTGTGGTGCACTACAGCTTCCTTAAATATGGCCAGACGATTACTGCAGATATCTACTGTAGTCAGCTCCAAATAATGATGGATAAACTAGCCGCTAAACAACCGAGACAGGTCAATCGCACAAGGCCACTGCTGCTTCAGGACAACGCAAGACCACACACTGCAGAACAGACTGCTACCAAATTAAAGGAGCTTCAGTTGGAATGTTTAAGACATCCACAGTACTCCCCGGACCTTGCTCCAACAGACTACCATTTTTCTAGAAATTTGGATAAATTTTGGCAGGGGAAAAAAATCAACTCCGATGAGGCAGTCCAAACCGCCTTCTAAGATTTTATTGATTCCCGTCCTAATGTTTTTTTTAGAAAAGGCATAAATGAACTACCTTTGAGATGGCAGAAGGGTATAGATAGCAATGGATCATAATTTGATTAAATAAATATATTATACTTAAAAAATAAACGACTTTTATTTCTCCCATACAAAACGCCAATTTCTTATGTACAATTTCATATACACAGCGATGAAAATAAATGATACTCCGATTGAATATACGCAAAAATCAATATAACTCGAAACAACACTTATTAAATAGTAAACATATTGTAAGGCCATCACTAAGTACAGTCGCGGTCACGTACATACAGCACAACTCTACCTTCCTAGAAAAGGAAGCCGAACATTACTTCCATCGACCGATCAAAGAGAATAAACCGGTTATTTTAAACCCTTTAAAAGGGTCAAGGAAACTGTTATTCAATGTTTTATATTGTGTACCTACGCAGGTGGGCAAAGTGGGTCAAGACAGGTCGCGAAACGGGAGGCAAGGGGGGTGAGAATCACTTGTTTAGTTGCACTAGTTGTGACACTTGTCAAGGATATTAATAAGGTTCATGACACAGTCATTTCTTTACATAGATAATGCAAATGCCTGTACTTCGCGTTTCGAACCCCCACCAAGACTCAAGGTTGGTCGCCGCTAGCTTTAGTCCGCGCCTATGTATGTCTGTTAGAAAATTGATATTACAATCTCGATATAATTCTGAATAATCGATTTCATCGGCGGCGTCGGTGTCTTTGAATCGGTTTGTATTTCCCATCACTAAATATCAACTTTAACATCACAGCAGGTGTTAAAAAGCCGGCACGCTTGGTTTCAATACAAATCGTGATACATGCGTTATCTATGTAGATGTATGTCTGTGGTACATGAAAATCATTTATTGATGTATGGATGGCCTTCTCATGTAGCATAAAAAGGGTCCTGGGTTAGAATTCACGGAAATGTGTGTGATCAACAAGTATGATCATTTTAAATATTTAATGCGTACCTACCTATGTTTATAACCACATTTTTAATTACATTCATAAGTTATGTATACATTAATTACACAAGTTCTATATTAAACTTAATTTTGGTATTAATGTAATTAATGTAACGTAAATTAATTAGTTGTTTTGATGCGATTCCTCGCTGATGCTTGCTTTATTCCCTTAACTTATAAAAATACCTAGGTATGTGTTTTTGTTTTTTTCTTCTCTTTTCTTACCTTTTCATCCACTGTTAAATTTTTACTTATGTTTAAATGTATGATACTGTTAAGTTTTCCAAATAAAATCTAATATATAAAATTCTCGTGTCACAGTTTTCGTTGCCATACTCCTCCGAAACGGGTTGACCGATTTTGATGAAATTTTTTGTGCTTATCCGGTATCTATGAGAATCGGCCACCATCTATTTTTTTTATTTATATGGCAAAACAACGTTTGCCGGGTCAGCTAGTCTAATATATAAAATTCTCGTGTCACAGTTTTCGTTGCCATACTCCTCCGAAACGCCTTGACCGATTTTGATGAAATTTTTTGTGCTTATCCGGTATCTATGAGAATCGGCCAACATCTATTTTTTTTTATATGGCAAAACAACGTTTGCCGGGTCAGCTAGTATAAATATAAATTCCACAATAAACAAGTCGACAAGTAAAATAATTTACATGAAGAATATTTCCCAAGCAAGGAAAATATCTAAGAAATTGCACAAATAATCGCAGTGTCAGCTACAACCATTACGGAACCCTACACTGCCATCTTGGCATCCCATGAGTTGGCACAAAGCGGATACCAGGAATGCTCTCACCAAGAGTAGACGCAAGTTGAGCCATCTCACGAATTTCGCAGATAAAAAAGTTAATGAATGCAGAGTTTAGGCTGGTTTATCACTAAATTGAACTCAGTATATTGTGTGCCAGAGTCCATTCATGAGAAGGACTCAGGTTCAACTTTAACTTAGCCACGTTTAATACATACATACATAACTTCACGCCTGTATCCCTTATGGGGTAGGCAGAACACAAGAGGCTATCAAACCATCTGATGTCACGTTTGACGAATTTGGAGGTTTTATAATGATAGAGACTATTACAGTGGCAGTAGGTCAGCCTATCGCCCGTAAAAACGCTAACAAAGCCTCTGTCGCTTAACTGACTTTTACAGTATGCCTGGGAAAAGAAGCAGCTGGCACATTCTATGTTTTTCTTTCGCTCCTAGTCCAGCATGGAAGATCCTCGTTTAATCTTTATTTTATTTAATCTTTATTTATCTCGTTTAATTATTACATCTTATGAAAGGGGATTTCTTTCTGGTCATATGTTCGGGATAATATTCGGTTTCTATCTGCAGGGCTATTTGCGCAACTAAAACAACAGCGCTGTGATCGACGACGAACTCGTCGACCGAGATGGCAAAGATTTTGTTGTCGAGCTCACAGATATTACATTTAGTTACCAAAACCTAAAGAAAATTGTCAAACAGTTCGACAAATAACAGTTCTTACTCACGCATAAGTGAATACCAATTATGTCACTCGTCGCTGATGCATCAATGAATTCGATGCTGTTGTTAAGGAGATTTTTTTTTGTCGGCGCTCGTTATAAGCTTAATATCATTATACACACAAACTTACGAGCTGAGTTATAACGGATTTTCTCAACAAAATACGTGAAAATAGCCATTTTTAATATATCTATCTGAATTCCGACTTAACTATAAAAATAAATATTTCGTAAAGGGAGACAAACGGAGTGTTTTTTATTGAAGTTTTACCCTTTAGTATGCCGCTAGCTATGTGATCTCCCCTCGTATTTGGTTGCCAATTGCACTAAAAGCCATAAATAATCAATACGATCCTAAAAATAAATAATCTTTTTAGAGCTTCTTGTTTTGTATCAATATAACAGTTAAAAACATGTCAAGGCTAAAGACTTTTTACATTAAAGTGAGGTGTAGGTGTTCCAAAGAATGTTCGAAATTATTATCTTACAAAAAAAAAACAGAAGTAAATTGTAAACAGTGACGGTTAGATATCCTTTGTTTCATACTTTGAATCCCAGAAATTTATGGTATCCGTCCGAATGGCCGGACCAACTCAATAATTTAAAGGTCTGGGAAGTATGGGAAGTTCATACCAGCAATCTACCTACGTTATAATCAACATATATTATAAATCGTGTTTTGTAACACAAATTTTAGCAAAAGTATTAATTTGATATAATTTTTTTTTTATTTTTTTTTTTTTATGTGTGACTAAACCCGCGTTTGACCTCAATCTCACCTGATGGTAAGTGACGATGAGGTCGAAGATGAAAGCACACGGGTTTAGGAAGGAACTGGCTCTTTATACAATATTGCCGGAACACATTACCGCCGGAGCGGTAACATTTGGCGGCAGACTTTATATAAAGGGTGGTCGCTAGCCAGGCGGACCCAGAAGGGATCCTACCACAAAGCGAATTTTTTCAATTATTGTTAAAAATTACACTTTTTTCTGAAAAATCATTAAAAGTATGTTGACAACCCAAATTTTTTATATTCAATTTATGTTGTTATGCGAAAAGCTAGAGCATTAAGACAAAAAATGTGAAAGGAACTAACGAGGTATTGACGACCGGCTGGTGTGGTGGTAACATACATTGCCTTCTGTACCAGAGGTCCTGGGTTCGAATCCCGGCGGCGCGGCGGCGGATATTTGTGTGATGAACACAGATATTAGCCGTCAAGTCATGGATGTTTATATGTTTATTTAAGTTTATTCTAATAAAAAATATGTATTTATTCAATATGTATGTTTATATATTTTTTAAATATATCAGGTATCTAACAGGTACCCATAACACAAGTTCTTTAAGAAACTTAATTTGGGCTAGATAATGTTGTGTGAGTGTCAGAAATATTTATTTATTTATTAACTTATGAGCTCAAAATATTGAAGTAAATAACAACGTATCATTTGTAACTTTACATGGTCCCGCCCACGTCCCGCCATCCTGACGTCAGAAAGGCGCACCACTTTATAACGAAGATATCTTTTAAAGTACGTATAGTTACCAACTATTTAATGAAAGGTACTAAGAAGTAGATTGCTGGTGTTAACTTCCTATACGCACAGACCTTTAAATTACTGATTTGGTATAATAATTTTGACAGATACAATTTATTTGCGAAATAAATAATTTCTAGGCAAATTGCAGCAAATTTAACTATTTTCTGTATACCTCCTCTCCCCGTAGGACAATAAGCTCTTGTTACTTATACTAGATAAAGTAACCGTCTAACGTAGAAAGAATTTTCCAATCCAAATTAATGGTTTTGACATCAATAAACTTAAGCGGTTTTAGAGGTTTTAAAGGCGTTTTTGTGGGCGATAGGCTGACCCCCTGTCACTACAAATGTCTGTCTCCATATTTATAACACCTCCAAATTTGTCAAACGTCGCATCAAATGGTCTTATAACCTCTGGTGTTCTGCCTACTCCATAAGATACAGGCGTGACGTTATGTATACACTTATGTATGGTAGTGAATCTTGGGTGTGGCAGAAGAGGCATGAAAGCAGGATAAATGCTGTGGAGATGAGAGCGTTGAGAAGCATGTGTGGAGTGAAATTGAGTGATAGGGTGCGGATTGAAAGAGGATGTAGTGACTAAGATTGAAAAGGGTATGCTACGGTGGTTTGGGAATTTGGAAAGGATGAGTGAAAGTAGATTTACGAAAGAGGTGTACAGAACAACAATGGATGGTGTTGTTGGAAGGGGCCGGCCTAGGCGAACGTATGCCGATCAAATTGGCGACATTTTGAAAAAGGCCCTAGTTAAAAGTACCCGTAACCGGCGATCATGTATGAAAAGATTGATGAGCGTGGAAGAAGCGAAAGAGGTATGTCTGGATCGCAGCAATTGGTGTTCCTTTGTCTCTGCCTACCCCAAGGGGAGACAGGCGTGAGGTTATGTATGTATGTATAAACTTAAGCATTGAATTAAACCCGCGTAGGGTCGGTTTAGAATAGCCCTACCTCCCCTGGATTAGCGTGTCGTAAAAGGCGACTAATTCAAGAGGCTTACTTCTTGATGGTAGCACCCCTTCACTGGTCAGCGACCACCCTTCATATAAAATCTGCCGCCAAATATCACCGTTTGAACAATATTTTATGGAATACCAGATCCTTCTTAAACCCTTGTGCTTTTATTCACACACCATTAACTGAGATTGAGGTAAAAGGTAGATTAATATATATTCTTTATTGCACTTTAAAAAAAAAAACAAAACCAATACACTTAAATAAACTATAGTTTGCAAAGGTGAACTTATCTCTAAAAGAGATCTCTTCCAGCCAACCCATGACTGTGTGATATTTTGTGAGAAGTAGGGAAGCAGGTGCACGGATAAAACATAGTAAAATATAATTAAATAGATATTTATAATATTATAATTAACAAAAACACAAAAAATACAAATACCTATGCAAAAATATACAATACATACTTTATGAAAATATAACTTACATATCATAAATAAATATATACATATACATGCGATGTACACAAGTGTTGAGTGGTGATAAAAGCAATTATGTTTGTGAGAGAAGGTGTGCTTTTAATTTTTTTTTGAAGTCACATAAAAAAATCTAAAAGGTAAGAGAAGGTTGAGAATAATGTGTGGATTCAATTTTACAATTCTTTTAAGTGACCAAATTTTAGTAGCTAACCGCGTAAGATGTTAGTTTTGGTGAAGTGATTTTCTTAAAATAAATAGATGGATATTATTTTATTTCTTGCTATTTAGTCGTAAATAACAGATTAAACCAAATGTTGATTACTTATGAGAATTATAAAATAGCAATTAAACAAAAAAAATTTTTTTTTTAAAACTTGACTTCACACAGCGTTCTTAACCTTCTAAACTATTTTGATCTTCATAAAAATACCCTATATTATTAGTAAAGCATAAATAATCACCTGTCGCCGGCGCCGTCTCTTCCCACTCCACTCGGGGCCGGACGTCCACAGGTCCACGGTCTGCCGCTCCTCCTCCAGCTTGCGAATCTTCTCCAAGATCTCCTCTTTCAGGTTTTCATACGTGAGCCACTTCTCACTCTGTCGACAAAAAAGGATCATTAGTTTCATTCATGTGTCATTTTATTGCGTTTAATTGTCTTAGACGACCACTTTGGCGATGAGGTAACACTGTCTGCCTCAGACGCCAGTGGTCGCGGGTTCGATTCCCGCACGGAACAAGAAAAAAGAAATGTTCCGGGTCTGGGCGTTTATTTATATTCTAGGTTCCCCCTAGTTCGCTACATGGTATCCCATATCACAAACTCTGCTTGGTTTGGGGCCATGTAGTTGGTGTCATTGTCTGGGGATTTTATTATTATAAAATATAATCTTGTATGACATAACATACAATAACATAAACTAATGTTCGTGTAAAATCTACGAAATTGGCAGTTTATTGTTAAGATAAATTGTCCTGTCAATATTATAATTGGTTTAAAATACATTCTTCTCATATGCTAATTTTGTCCTTATTTCTAAAACACATGATATATGCAATTTAAAGAAAACTACCCGACGCTACAGAAACGAAATCATGACCAAAATATATACCTATTTAATATATCTTTAACTAGCCACCGCGCGCGGTTTACCCGTGTAACTTTTGATCCAGTGGGAATTTCAGGATAAAATATATTATATATTAGCCTTATAACCTTCCTCAAGAGTTGAGCTATCAAATGCAAAATAATTTTTCAAATCCCACTTGTAGTTTCTGAGATTAGCGCGTTCAAACAAACAAACAAAAAAACAAACTCTTCAGCTTTATATATTAGTATAGATAGGTATACCTATTTACTATTCTGAAAGTTCATTTTACAAGTAGGTATACTATCCATTTACCAATTTTTTTCAAAATCCATTCAGTCGTTATGGTTGGAGAGTTTCCCTAGCAAACACATATTTTATTTTTATTTATTTGTACTTTAACTGTTGGTGTTTTGTCCTTGTATCAGCAGCCGTCGAGTTGGAAACTTTTCTAATAATAATTTTACACCCTATATTTATCGCATATGCTGGCAAATAATACATCTCTATATTTTGGTATAATGCTAGTTAAGTAACTCTTTTTTTTTGATTTTCACAACCTTTATCCTCGGATCTATTATTACATTTTAAGAAATATCCATGATTCACAAACAGAGGGGAGCATCGCAAACGCAGCAATGCAGGTAGCAAGAGTATGTACAAAGAGTTGCGCCGGCGCTTGTCAATATAAAACGCTCAGGTACCAGCCCCGTGATTGTTTCATACGACTGCAGCTGTCCTTGAGAGCAGATGATAATATTAGGGATTTATGTAACTATAATACTGTTAATAATAACGTATGGAACTGTTAAGACATATATTTACACGGCCCTATTTAGAACCAAATTAAGCACATAGCTTGCGTTACAAGACAACGTATAGACATTATTATTATTCGGTATTCAAAAAGTTACGGTCGGAGGCTTAATAGGCTCACACACTATAAAAAACCTCGTAAAACACTGCATCTCAATGTATCTAAATAAAGTCAAGTTGGTGCGACTTGTGAATAATCTTAAATTTCCTTTTTCGAACTCTTTCAAGGACATCAAGCTATGTTAGCCCTGCCCTTAAATTAGTTTAAATATCCTCTCCATAAAGACCATTTCGAAATAATGTATGAACACCTAAATATATTACGTGCATTGTAAATACGTAAGTAGTAACTCAAAAGTAGTAAATTTATATAACATATATTAAGTTACTTGATAAATTAATTAATTAAGTATATCATCAACAGATTCTGGGTTAAACATGTTCTACTTAGTTCAGAGCTATATGGCATTATGTGAAAATAATGTCCAGCATTACTTATTTATTGATTGATACGTACTTAACTCTTGTATAAGTCATCTTACCGAAGGGCAGAAAGATATTAATTAGTCTCCAATTTCTCACACAAAGTTTGTCTCAACGAAATTACTTTTTAGCGTTATATCACCCTATATTTTTGATCGTTTATTTCTCTGTGTGTTCTTTTTTCTGTTGCAGGTTAATCTAAGCTAATCCTGAACTAAACTTACTCCTATATTAAATAAAAAGTAAATTCAAGTAAGTCAACAACTCTACAAATCTGCAAACAAGCCACGTCTCGGCCGCTAGATGCTCAAGCGCATCGTTTATACGGAGTGTCACGCGAGGCGCACAAAACAAAATGGCGGGCGACGCGCCATTTCTGTGAAACGGTTAAATGCGCGGCTGTGATGCGCCCGCGCTGGTTCGAGGTCGCATGCTTGTTGGCTGACTGTTCGCGATGATATTTTGAGTTGTATGATCTTAGTTGTATTATATGAAATTCGTTAAATTCTTTATTTGAGGTTGTTAAGTTTTTGCGAAGGCTTGGGAGTAAATTAATGCGAGCTTACTTTGAAAATATAGGATATGTATAAACCTAGGTTCAAAATTATGTTAAGAAAAATCTAGATAAAATACATATAAGTATACGATTGTTATTAATTATTGTGAATTTATCTAATCCAAAAATACTTTTCAGAAATCACATTAAAAATACATTTTCGTCAAATCGACGATTTTGTTCGCAGACCTGATAAGAATCCAACCGTGTCTTAGGTACCAAAATTTAATTTACAAATTAGAAATCAAATATTAAAATTAAGTGTAAGTTTCCAGACGACCTTCGGACGCCGCGCCGTAGGTGAATAGCCGGCTAATTACGGGTTCGATCCCCGGCGCATTACAATTGTTTGTAATTAGCGCAGGTGGAGTACAAGTAAATATCTAATTATTCAAACAAAATAGTTTAACACCGTTTAAAAAACGTATAACTCAAAAATAAAATACGTTTTATAAGCGGATTTATCGCGCATAATTATCATTACGTATCGGCGTGTTACCGATAAATTAGTATTAAAAATCCGTTTTATTTTAGATTACGAGTCGTGAAAACTTGATACGATAATATAATGACATCTCTTACAGGGTTCCCAGGCCACAAACTTTGTTGAGTTTGGCATAACGCCCAGAATATTAATTATTAATAGAAAGTTTTCTTCCGTGCTGGACTGGTAGCAAAGGAAAAACATAGAATGTGCCAGGTGCTTCTTATCTCGGGCACACTGTAAAAGTCAGTAAAGGAACAGAGGTTTTATGGGAGATTTATTTGTGGGCGATAGGGTGACCCCCTGTCACTACAATAATATTTGTCCATAATTGTAATGCCTCGAAATATTAAACGTGACATCAGATGGTTTTTTAGGTACAGGCGTGAAGATATGTTTATATGTATGTAGAAAGTTTTAAAAATGTGAATGCTTGCATTTTTTTAATATTGCATCTTTATCCTACGAAAAAAAAGGTTTATTTGCTATTCTCACTTCTACAATAAAATCTACTAGAGTTTTATAAAAGGCTATTTTAAGATGGTTAGTAAGATACATCTCTAAAGCGACGTGAAAGGTAAGCATATGTTCCGATTAATGAAAAGGAAAATCTATTGAGAACAAAAGACGATTCGTATTTGGCAAGAGCGCTTTTTTTATTTGTTGGTGAACCCTTCGAGGCGCGCTTGCTTGGCTAGCTTTCTTTGTATTAATTTTATGCAGCCATGATGTCTTTCGGCAAAGTTATGTGAAGATAAAGTTTGCTTCTTCAATATCAAGCTTCTTTAAAACATTTTTTTGTTTGTTCTTTAAATCTCTTCTGATAGTATGTTAAGGAAGGGCTAGTTCAAAATTATTTGAGTATCATAGACTTGGTAAGATTGATATTTGACGGTCAACTTTATATGAAAGGTATTTTGACGACGACTTCGGCGAAGGGGTAAATCTATTTGCCTCAGACGTCAGCGGGGCTAGCATGCTACCGTCGACAACGATAAATCGGGCCTTTTTTTTTTTTTTTAATATTGTAAGGATAGGACGTTTGTCTTCCATGCCACCTGATGGAAAGTGCGCATGAAGACTATGGTGTTACACGTCCATCCACGAGAAACCTATTCACTCGACACTTAAAAGTTCCAGGACTGTAGTGGTCAGGAAAAACAGACGCAGGCAGATTGTTCCACACCTTGGCAATCCGTACCAAAAAGGAACTATCGAAGCGTTTTGTTCGACTTCTTGGTATATCCACTATATACGGATGGAAGTTCTGTCTGCGTCTGGTAGTCCGGTGGTAAAAAGGGGTGGGTTCAATTTGGTCAAAAAGAGCACTCGCACACTCACCAAAATGTAGCCGATAAAATACTGTCAAACAAGCAACCTTACGACGATGCTCCAGCGTCTGCAATTTTTTATTTGTAAGGTTGTTGTTATTTATGAGTTTTCGGGCTCTTCGGTCAACAGAGTCTAGCGCTTCGAGCTGGTATTTGGCAGAACCATCCCAAAGGTGACTACAGTACTCCATGCAAGACCTCACTTGGGCTGTGTATAAGTTGAGGAGCCGTTCAGGGCTGAAGTACCGCCGGACCTTCGAGATGATACCCAATTTTTTGGAAGCCGTTTTTGCCATAGACTCAATTTGTTGTCCGAAGTTTAATTTGGACGTTATAATGACGCCCAAAAGCCCTAGTTGATCGGTGATGGGAACAGATACATTCTGGAAAGTGGGCGTAAGAGTAAAGGTGCTCTTTTTTGCGGAGAATAGACACGCTTGTGTTTTGGAGGCGTTGAATTTGACCAGGTTAGATTCGCCCCAATCGGACACATTCCGCAAGGTCGAATCAACGCGCTCAATCATAGACTCTCTCAAAACCTGGATTTCATGGGCGCTCGTTCGCGCATTGGATATATATCTCTCAACAACTGTGCTGTCATCAGCATATCCAATAATGCCTGGTGTTAGGAGGGAATTTATCGATATTTTCTGAGAATATGGTATTTAGTGTATGTAATTTATTAAGATTATGACATATTTGGTTCTGTGGTCTTAATCATGGTATCAAATCGAGTAATTCTATCTATTATGGTGCGCATATTAGCTTACATAATAGGATAAAATAACAAAATAATATTTATCTTGTCGATTCGACTATTTATGGATGGTTGCATGCTAGCCCTGCAGTGGTTGCGGTTTCGATTTCCGCCCGGAGCAAGAAAAAAAATGTCTTCCGGGTCTGGGTATTATGTATTTATATTCCAGGTTTTTTTTTTTTTATAAGTGACTAAACCCGCGTTTGACCTCAATTTCACCTGATGGTAAGTGACGATGAGGTCGAAGATGGAAGCACACGGGTTTAGGAAGGAACTGGCTCTTTATACAATATTGCCGGAACACATTACCGCCGGAGCGGTAACATTTGGCGGCAGACTTTATATAAAGGGTGGTCGCTAGCCAGGCGGACCCAGAAGGGATCCTACCACCAAGCAAAAACGAAAAAAAAAAGAAAAAGAAAAGTTCCCTCCTACTTCGCTACATGGTATCTCATAACAAAAGCTTCGCTTACTTATGTTGCCATGTAGTTGGTGTGATTGTCTGGGAATTTTATTATTATTACTTATTTATTTATTTATTTTATTAGCAAGTAATTCTATCTATTATGGTGGGAATATTAGCTAACATTATTATAGGATATAATCATATTGTCTTAAGTTTTCACGATTCATAATTAAAATAAAATAACTTTTGAACCGGATTAATCGCGTATAATTTATATTTTACATTTTAACTCGACGTTTCGGTGTCTTTGCAGACCCCGTGGTCACGAGCGACTGAGGTGTCAGGCGTCAGATTGATAGGAGGAAAAAGTAATACCTCACCTCCGTCTGTTTCTTAGTCTTCGAGCGTTGCTTTCAGGGTTAACACAAAATGAGCTGACAGTGTCTTGAGTTTCAGGTCGTGCTGTTTGTTGGATGTTTGATTTAATATTTTTGAGAACAGGGTCCCATGCTGGTGATAGTTTACAACCATCTTTTCTGTTGAAATAAGGGTGTTTTTTATTTCAAGATGATGTATCACTGATGATGTAGGATGATGATGTAGGAGATGACGTATAACTTTTTCCATCAATCTGACGCCTGACATATCAGTCTCTCGTGGCCACGGGGTCTGCAGACACCGAAAAGTCCGGTTAAAATGTAAAATGTAAATTATACGCGATTAATCCGGTTAAAAAGTTGTTTTATTTAGGATACAATCCTTCGGTAATATTTATCTTGTCGATTCGAGTCTTTATCGATGGTTGCATGCTAGCCCTGCAGGAATTGTAGCACTTCACTGGATAACACTTGTTTGAAAACCTATTAAAATAGAAATTTTGAGCTAACTTAGTAGGTATACGTAGTTAAGAGATACCATATCTAGCAATTGCTCAAGTCAATTATTTTATCATAATTGCAGGAATACTTGTAATAATATACTCGTATATTTAATCTGTATGCAATAATGATTTATATATTTCTTTCTAAATAACTTCCATGCTGGACTGGGAGCGAAAGAAAAACATAGAATGTACCAGCTGCTTCTCTTCCCGGGCAAACTGTAAAACTCAGTTAAGGGACGGAGGTTTTATTGGAATTTTTGTGGGCGATAGGCTGACCTCCTGTCACTGCAATAGCCTTTCTCCGTCATTATAAAACCTCATTTGTCAAACGTGACATCAGATGGTCTTAAAACCTCTGGTGTTCTACCTACACCATAAGGGATACAGGCGTGACGTTAGGTATGTATGTATGTCTAAATAACGAAATGTGTTTCGAGCAACACACATAATCAAAACATTGCATTTCATGCCATCTTCTTAATTTAAAATCACTTAACAAGCATAGTATAACTGTGCAATAAACTAGTTTGTAAAAGTTTAAACTTACAACATTTTTCTACTACCTTGGTTCTGAATAACATAAATCTTCGGGCGACCGGCTTGCATGAGCTTATTGCAAGCATTGTGTGGGCAGCGCGACTTAAATTATTACTTGCTGTAAAGAACCTTTTAGATTCAGGTTAAGTGTCTACTTAATATTAAGTACCTATTTTTTTAAGTAGGTAATTTTTTTTTTTTTTTTTTTTTAATATTGTAAGGATAGGACGTTTGTCTTCCATGCCACCTGATGGAAAGTGCGCATGAAGACTATGGTGTTACACGTCCATCCACGAGAAACCTATTCACTCGACACTTAAAAGTTCCAGGACTGTAGTGGTCAGGAAAAACAGACGCAGGCAGATTGTTCCACACCTTGGCAATCCGTACCAAAAAGGAACTATCGAAGCGTTTTGTTCGACTTCTTGGTATATCCACTATATACGGATGGAAGTTCTGTCTGCGTCTGGTAGTCCGGTGGTAAAAAGGGGTGGGTTCAATTTGGTCAAAAAGAGCACTCGCACACTCACCAAAATGTAGCCGATAAAAGACTGTCAAACAAGCAACCTTACGACGATGCTCCAGCGTCTGCAATTTTTTATTTGTAAGGTTGTTGTTATTTATGAGTTTTCGGGCTCTTCGGTCAACAGAGTCTAGCGCTTCGATCTGGTATTTGGCAGAACCATCCCAAAGGTGACTACAGTACTCCATGCAAGACCTCACTTGGGCTGTGTATAAGTTGAGGAGCCGTTCAGGGCTGAAGTACCGCCGGACCTTCGAGATGATACCCAATTTTTTGGAAGCCGTTTTTGCCATAGACTCAATTTGTTGTCCGAAGTTTAATTTGGACGTTATAGTGACGCCCAAAAGCCCTAGTTGATCGGTGATGGGAACAGATACATTCTGGAAAGTGGGCGTAAGAGTAAAGGTGCTCTTTTTTGCGGAGAATAGACACGCTTGTGTTTTGGAGGCGTTGAATTTGACCAGGTTAGATTCGCCCCAATCGGACACATTCCGCAAGGTCGAATCAACGCGCTCAATCATAGACTCTCTCAAAACCTGGATTTCATGGGCGCTCGTTCGCGCATTGGATATATATCTCTCAACAACAGTGCTGTCATCAGCATATCCAATAATGCCTGGTGTTAGGAGGTCATTAATGTGCAGCAAGAATAAAGTTGCAGAGAGAACAGATCCCTGAGGTACCCCGGCATTAATTGCCATTAGGTCAGAGGAGTAGCCGTCTAAGACTACTCGAATCGACCGTTCCCTCAGAAAATCAGATATCCAGTCGCAGAGCCCGGTCGGTATGCCATATGCTGGAAGCTTGCTTAAGAGACCATCATGCCAGACCCTGTCAAAGGCCTTGGAGATGTCTAAGGATACAGCTATTGCTTCACCATGACCCTCCAAGGCCTCACTCCATAAGTGTGTGGCATACACGAGAAGATCGCCGGTCGAGCGTCCACTGCGGAAACCATATTGGCTATCGCTTAGGAGCTCGTTGGTCTCAAGGTATGCCAGGAGTCGATTGTTCAATACACGTTCCATGACTTTACAAAGTATGGAGGTGATTGAAATTGGTCGATAGTTGACAGGATCAGCACGGCTTCCCTTCTTCGGTACTGGTTGTACGTTAGCCAGCTTCCAGGATTTGGGGACTTTACCAGATTCCAAAGAGAGTCTATAGAGACGCGTCAAAACGGGAGACAACTCAGCTGCGCAGCGTTTCAACACCACTGCAGGAATACCGTCTGGACCGCTAGCCTTATTCTCGTCTAGGTGCAGCAAGCACTTAAGAACCTCCTTTTGGCGAATATGAACGGTACCCATTGTAGGACCGAACTGAGGTAATTGGGGTGGGATTTTACCTTGGCTATCTAGACGAGAATTTTCCGCAAAGATACTGGCAAATAAATCCGCCTTTTCCTTAGCGGTGTGGGCCAGAGAACCGTCAGGTTTCCGCAGAGGCGGCAGCGAAGGGCGACAAAAGTTCGTTTCGACCGACTTGGCGAGGGACCAGAAAGCTTTACTTCCCGAGGGGTATGAGGCTATTCTGTCTCCGATACAGCCTATGTGGGCGAAACGAGCTCTCTTGATCACCTTTTTGCAGGACTTGGCGGCAGCATTGTACCTCTTTTTGTGTTCATGCGAATCCACGGCTTTGCTTCTGCGAGCGGTTGCCCAGGCTTTGTACGCTTCTCGCTTACGCTTTTCAGCGGAAAAGCATTCAGCACTAAACCATGGGCGAGCTTTGGTTTCAAGGGATAGATCAGCGTAGGGAATGAAGAACTCCATTGCTTGACCTATCACACTTGAGACTGCATCAGCGCAGCACGATGGATCGGTTGATGTAAAACAAGCTTGCCGCCACGGATAAGATGCGAAGAAATGTCGCATTTCATCCCAATCTGCCGACTTGTAACGCCATACTCGCCTAGAACCACTTGGTCGGGTGTCAGGTGGCGAGTACTGCGATACAGATTTCACCAGACAGTGATCGGATGTCCCTAAGGGTGCAGTGACGGACACCGAATATCTGTCCGGATCGGTTGTCAGCAGAAGGTCCAGGCAGTAAGCAGTGTGGCCAGCAACGTCTGGTATGCGCGTAGGCTCGTCAACAAGCTGAGAGAGGCCATGAGTGAGCGAAAACTTAAAAGCCTCTCTACCAGCATGGTCAGTGTCCTGAAACGGGTATAACCACTGTCCGTGGTGTGCGTTAAAATCCCCCAGGAACACCAACTGCGCTGTGGGAAAACGTTGCTGAACCTTGTCCGCTGTACTGCTGAGATAGTCCATAAGCCTCGTTGTCTCCCGATCTCCGCTGTGTGACCGATAAATACCAGCGTATACCATTTGGTCTAGGCCGGTATCTATGTGAACCCACATAACTGAAAGGTCCGGCACTTCTAAGTAACGGAGACGCTGACAACAGATCTTGTCACTGGCATACATGCACACCCCGGCGTGCGGGTGGAATTTGGACTCCAGGATGTAACCTGGGTAACAAAGGTATGCCGAGTCTGACGGATCACAGATCTTCGTCTCCGTTAGGAAGAGTAGGTGGGGTCTCTCCGTCTCGAGGTGGTGGTGGACATCATTGAGATTGGAGTGCACTCCTCGGATGTTACAGAAGTGCACTTTAAACGAGAGGAAGTGCAACCGCTGTGTTACCTTACTCTTCTTTGGACCTTTCATTAGATTTGGAGTGGAGTGAATAGGGAGGAGAACAGAAGTTGAGTGAAGCGCTGCAAATGGAACCAAGCAACTCGATAGGGGTGACGCACCATTGGGAAACTCGCTTGGAGACTGCGGGGACGCCCGAACCCCCCCGAGTTCGCCATCGGGTCCTCTCAAACCGGTCGCCAACCGGCACGATGGAGCCTCCCGGGATTTTTCGCGAGGTGGCGGGGCAGCCTTTTGCATGTGGCTGGCATGCTACTTGGGCCCCCTACTACCTGCGGTCGGCCAGCGGTGCACCGTGCTTCGGATCCCGCTACCCTCCAAAACGAGTTACCCGGTGAGTCATTATCCTACGAGTTGTAAACAGTTCTCCGATGCAGCACGATTACTCAGACCTATCCTCCTCAATGGCTACACTAGACATCATGCCGGAACGCAACTAGGTTACTTGGCGGCATGGTTTTGTCTAGTGGGTGGTGACAAGCCACGGCCGAAGCCTACCACCAGATTTTACTGCTCGTTTAGCACCACCCAGGGACCACGTACAAGGCATCGAGGGCTAAACCTTGCGGACGCGAGCAGTTTCCAGTCCCCATAGTAAGCAAGAATGAGGTTGAGGTTGTGACATAAAAATGTACATAATCAACATTATACTTTAAAAAGTTTGTTAGTTTTTATGTTTGAGAAGGCAGAATCGTTAAAAACTTGCTGTATTTTATGAAATCGATGTACTATAATACTTTTTTAATACTTTATATATTTTTGTCCTCAAAGCGAGTATTCCTGTAATTAACAATTTCAGGAAAGCTCTCTTCATTTATGCGTCGTTGATGTCACTGAATATCAGCGTTGCGGCCCCTTTGATACTGCAGCAGTGAAGGCCATTTTGGTAAATTAATTTTTGTTATAGATGCAATATTTTGTCAACATTTTATTTCTGTACCACATAAACGTTTTACTTACTTGCTGATTTTTGAAACTATAAAAATGAACAAATGAAAAATTTGATAAATAAAAATTACCTGACCAGGATTCGAACCTGGGACCTCTCGTTTGCCGGACGAGTGCTCTTCCACTGAGCTACCGGGGCCTGGCGGTACGCCTCGAAATTACTTACCACATTTTTTTTACGTTATATTGCTAACGTAGGTAGCTCTACCTTAAAGTATAGCTTTGCAGCTAAGATCACCTGAGACCAATTTCTATACATAAATTGTGAATCCCAGTTAAAGTGAATGATTGCAATGTTTTAATAATTGTTGTTTTAAAATTACTAAGTAATGAATAAGTAATTTTTATTTATCACATTTTTCATTTATTTAAGAATTTTAAATGCAAAAACTTAAAACATTAATACAAAAATGAATTAAAGTCGGATGAAAAAAAAGTCCTTCCGAAAGAACTAGCGATTACGAGAAGATATACGTACCTATTGGGGTTAAGTCTCAACTGATGAGCTTGAAAACTCCTATTTTGACATAAAACAGCCCTAAAATTAGAGAGTTTCATGTCCAATTGAGCTCATTGTAGTGTAGTGGTTATAAGGACGTTATTAACATACATATATACATAACTTCACGCCTGTATCCTTTATAGGGCACGCAGAACACCACAGGCTATAAAATCATCTGATGTTACGTTTGACAAAATTTGGAGGTGTTATATGATGGAGAGAGACTACTGTAGTGACAGGGGGTCAGCCCACAAAAACGCCAAATAAAACCTCTGTCCCTTTACAGAATTTTATAGTATGTCCCGGAAGATAAGCTGCTGGTACATACTATGTTTTTCTTTCGCTCCCAGTCCAGCATCTATAAAGTAAGAAGTGCAAACACAGATATAAATACAGGCATACTAATTGACATAGTTTATGCAACACGTAACACATGTCATCACAACAATACAATGTGTCACATTGAAACATAGTAGTCAAAGGGTGATGATTGATTTTTCAAGCGTAGGAAGGTAGCGCAACTTCGCCGCGTAAGTTATCATGTAAACAACGTGTCACACACAACTATCATGGCATTATTTGGGTTCAAACTTTAAGAAGTCACAAAGTAGGTACACGTGGGAGTACTATTTTTCATTCTGATATAATGTAAAAGTTTGTTAAGTAAACATAAATTGAATAGAGTCGAAAGTACGCGTTTAAGTATGCCTATTCTAGAATATTCGGTCTATGGTCGTACCATACCATAGTATTGTCAGAAAGACGCACATAAGCAGAACTTTCCCTACAGCTACTAAAACTCCTAAAGCTTGGGAACTTTAAAACATGATACAACACGATATTGATGCGGTTTGGGGCTTGTGACCAAGACTGCTGAAATTTAGTCGTACTGGCACTACATCTCATAAAATGCAAAAGTCTATCTGCTGGTATGATCAGAGTAATTTTAAAACGACTGAACAGATTAAGGTAATTTCGAAACGATTGAATCAGATTGGTTGAATCAGATATGGTTGGCATCAGCATAAGAATAGTTATCAAGATTTTTGTCAACAAATCCGGTGAAAATATTCACCTGAAATGCCTTCAACTGCAAATACACTAGCAAATTAAAGTCATACTGTGCCTGAGCAAAGCTGGATACTACAAATACTATATATAAAGCCCTCAGTTAACTCATCAACTCCCCATAAAACCAGTTAAAACGTAACTCTGAACTCCATTGGTATGGCACTCCGGGTAAGCAATTATTCAGACATCACCCGTTTTGCTTCCATGCTGGACTGGGAGCGAAAGAAAAACATAGAATGTGCCAGCTGCTTCTCTTCCCGGGCATACTGTAAAAGTCAGTTAAGGGACAGAGGTTTTAAAGGCGTTTTTGTGGGCGATAGGCTGACCCCCTGTCACTACAATAGTCTCCCTCCATCTTTATCATACCTCTAAATTTGTCAAACGTGACATCAGATGGTCTTGTAACCTCTGGTGTTCTGTCTACCCCATAAGGGATACAGGCGTGACGTTATGTATGTATGTATGCACCCGTTTTGGAGTAACCCACTATTTCATAATACCATACTCGCGCGTTCAGAAATCATTCCGCCACAGAATATCGCATTTACCCGGTATTATATAGGTTTACCCATGAGTCACAAACGATGCATGGTATATGTGCGACTAATGAGATCAGTTCTTAGTGCGGAGCGCGCACGTGCGACCTACATTCAGCCTGACTGAGTCCCGGACTCAACAACACAGCCCTGATAATATAATTCAGCTATCAATCCTTTTTATGTATGCAAATTGTATATTCAACTTTTCAGAATCGCTTCGGAAAGTTATTTGATTTATGAAGTTCGGGAAATAAACGAGTTTTGGAAGCCACGTCAGTGTTTGACTTTTAAAGGGTTTAGAGTGGCAGATGTTTTGTGGTGAATTGTTTACAACTTCTTCTAGAAAGATCGATTTTCCGAAATTTTGTATGGTACTTTTCAATGTGTTGGTATGTAATGTTATATTTTAAAGTATACAATTTCAATCGATCAATATAAGATAATTTTGTGTCGGTTTATTTTAGGTGTAGGCACAAAAGTCTCTTTCAAGTTCAGCCGTCTTCATATGACTGACAGGATATTAAGAGCGTGAGTGCGTATCACTAAAATGTCAATACTAAGCACCTAGCTTATTATTACATTTATATGTATTATGTATAATTTTATACAGGTATTGAGATCGGAGAGTATGGAAAAAAACTGAAACTATTTGACATACGAAAATCTGTTCTAAGTAATCATGTCAATACTGCACTTAAAATTTTTTAAGAAGTAGATCAGTACTGGGTAGGGGGTCATTTTTAATAATTTACTTTAAAGCATAAAATCAAGTTGTTAAAGTTTTATTTCAATCATCTAAAAAACAAATATATCTAAGGATTCATCATTGAATAATAGCAATCGATCTTATTTAATCATCATCATCATAAGCCTGGTGACGTCCACTGCTGGACATAGGCCTCTCCCAAGGTTTTCCACGTCGCTCGGTCCCGCGCCGCCCTCATCCAGCGTTTACCAGCTGCGTCTCCCAGTACATGGCCTCCACTCGAGGACCTTACTGCCTTAACGGCCATTAATCTAATTACATACATACATACATAACCTCACGCCTGTATCCCTTATGGGGTAGGCAGAACACCAGAGGTGATAAGACCATCTGATGTCACGTTTGACAAAACTTTGAGGTATTATAAAGATGGAGAGAGACTATTATAGTGACAGGGAGTCAGCCTATCGCCCACAAAAACGCCTATAAAACCTCTGTCCCTTAACTGACTTTTACAGTATGCCCGGGAAGACGTTTTTCTTTCGCTCCCAGTCCAGCATGGAAGCAATCTAATTAAATTGTTTAAAACATGTTTTTAAGGTTTACTATGGAAACACTGCGGAAGACACACTTTCTCATCAAAGCGAGGTCAGTGTGTACACTACCTGCCCAAGTATTTATAATAAAAATTGCTTATGTTTTGAATTTAATGTTTTAGAAACAGAGGTAACAATCTTTTTTATTACTAAAACATACTTTACTAAATATTTATTACAACGAAATTCCAAAAATTATATTCCAATATATAATTTTTTTCTTATTACTAATACTCATAAAATTGTGCAGATGCTTAGGAACTGTAACAGTAAGTATCGAAAATCAAATGTTTACGACCTCTGACATGGGCCCAGTGAGATATAGAAACACTTTTCACTTTTCCAAATAGGCACACTTCCTCAGGCACATGAAAAAACAAGTTATTTTTTAAATAAGCAAAATTTTAATTTTATCTATCACAACAAAACGGCAACTTATAGTATAAAGCCTTTCTTTATATGATACATTACAATATCAAAAATAATATTTTAAATTAGTTCTTGCAAAAACTGATTTAAAAATGGCGTCTGCTCACTCATTTCGGAAATCGTAAACAAGCGTTTTTTCAACCGACTTCCAAAAAAGGAGGAGTTTCTCAATTCGTCTGTATGTTTTTTTTTTGTGTTTTTGTTACACGATATTTCGGGCAATTATGAATTGATTTTGGAAATTGGTGTTTCATATGATAGAGGATACTCCATAACTGGTCCCATATAAATTTCATCGAAATCGGTGAGGTACCTACTTCCTTGAAAATTTCAAACTTTTGAAAAAATATGTATGGTTTTGGATAAGGTTTACATTGATGACATTCTCAACTCAGCCAAAGTTTTGACGTGAAGTCGGTTTTTTTAAAGCCCTGCATTCGTTGATTATTTTAAATATAAATTGCATTCTCTATTTTTAGATATCGATTGTGTAGGTCTTTCTTCCATGCTGGAGTGGAAGTAAAGGAGAAACAAAGAATGTGCCAGCTGCTTCTTTTCCCGAGTATACTGTAAAAGTCAGTTAAGGGGCAGAGGTTTTTAATTTGTGGGCGATAGGCTGCCCCCTGTCACTGCAGTAATCTCTCTCAATCAACCATTATAATGCCTCCAAAATTGTCAAACGCGACATCAGATTCTTTTAATAACCTATGGTGTTCTGCCTACCCTATAAAGGATATAGGCGTAAAGTTATGTATGTATATTGTATGTATAAAAAATAAGACTGATTATTTCTTAGTAAAATAAGCCTGTATAACCTCCTTCAAGATTCATGTTCATCATCATCATCGTCACAACTCTTTCTAATGAGCCCACTGCAGAGTATGAGTCTCTCCCCTGGGTGACGAGGAGGTTTAGGCCATAATCCAACAAGCTGGGCCAGTGCTGGGGTGGTATTCATGTTATCAAATGTTAAATCTAATCTAGCTGTTTCAGCTTCCGAACAAATCTGTTGAGTTACGGAGACATTTAAATATCAAATAAATCATAACATCTACCCTTCATCAACTTTTTATAAAAATTTTATAAAGGAATATTGTGTTTTCTCAAGGAAACCACGATAAATCAAGAAACTGAATTAGTTGAACAAAACAAAGTGCACTAATAGAAAAGACTTAAACGAGTTTCAGTCCAGGTTTTGTTATGATTATGTCCACGTCGAGTCACGTTAAGAAAACCCTATAGTACTATCGAGCCAACTGAATCATGGATGACCCATTTTGCTGATAATTCATTTGAAACTGTCAAACTTGTAAAGTCTATCAAGTATCACATCAGTGTCGAATGAAATGATAACAAGTTCGTCACCAAGGAAACCTATCTTCAAGCGAATTTAGACCTACTAGCATTAAGACGTGTAGTGACTTTACCAAAACTGATAGGTAAATAGCTTTATCTCCGACACACGGCTTCATAAGGTATATAGCACGTTCGGATACGCTCGGGAATCTTCGTGTTTCCCTGCCTCCGGTCACGTAGGCCTTGCAACAGATGAAGGCTGTTGCCATTCTTCTTTCACTTTTCGATCCGCGGCCATTTATTGTATTTTACTTTATTTTAACGTAAAATGTTTTTATTAGAATAATTTATTTCTTTTGCCTTTATTTAAAGTGTTGTGCATGTTATTTCGTTTAATGTAAATACTCATGTGTGCAGTGTAAATACAGGGTGTCCCGCTTACCCTATATAATACCTTCTCGGAGGTATTCTATTACCCCAAAGGATTACAGAAAAAATATGAAAAAAATAAAAATTCGAAATTTTTCAATTTTTGTTTGTAAGCAATAAATTTTGTCATTTTCTTTCATTCAAATTTCGAATTTTTCTTTTTTTATATTTTTTCTGTTATCCTTATGGGTACTAGAATACCTCCGAGAAGGTATTATATAGGGTAAGCGGGACACCCTGTATATTCCATCCTTCACAAGAAATTTGCTTTTGTTTCTTTTCTTCGCCTATCTTATGAGCCTACAGACGAATTGAGAATATTAGCTTAAGGTGGGTCATGATTAAGTTGGTTCGATAGTGCTTAGATTAGCCTGTCTTAAGAGGTATTATTTCAAGTGAACCTCGCTTGGAACACTACAGGGTTTCTAGCGTCCACCCTTTGTATAAAACCTTCAAATATCATCAACTCGGCGATAATGTTATGTGTTATAAAATATATAAAGCTGAAGAGTTTGTTTGTTTGTTTGAACGCGCTAATCTCAGAAACTACAAGTGGGATTTGAAAAATTCTTTTTGCATTTGATAGCCCAACTCTTGAGGAAGGTTATAGGCTATATTTTATCCCGAAATTCCCACGGGATCAAAAGTTACGCGGGTAAAACCGCGCGCGGTGGCTAGTGTGTTATAAAGGCAGGTCCATCTTGAAGGTGTGCTCTTTTCGATTTCATCATCATTTACTACCAGCTTATATTGAGGTCAAGGCTGGTTTAGGCTAATGATAGAGGTTGTTAGTTATGAGATTGTTTTTTTGATGATGCTTGCGGCGCCTACAACTTTAAGTTTAATCATATATATTGGGCAATGGGAATATAGTTCCCTCCAAATTTTTAGACTTATGTGTTGGACATCATAGGCATAACCAATAAATTCTTCAAGTATTATATCCTAAATCAAGGGTTACCTAAGGCTTAAATAACATAAATAACCTAAACTAACGCACAAACTGTAAGGCCCTTGTTATATGAAGCCCATAAAACGGATTAAAGATTAAGGGGGTGTCCTGTATTGTAACCGGTTAATTTAGATGGACAGATAAAGTTTTTTTTTGCCGAACAGTAACAAGAACAATAACAAGTATCACAATTTAGAAAAAATAAAAACAAATTAAAAAAACATATTATCATTGACGATCGGCTGGTGTAGTTGTTACATACATTGCCTTCTATGCCAGAGGTCCTGGGTTCGAAATTTGTGTGATGAGCACAGATATTAGCCGTCAAGTAATGGATGTTTATATGTTATATTTCTTAAGTATATCAGTTATCTAGTATCCATAACACAAGTTCTTTAAGAAACTTAATTTGGGCTAGATAATATTGTGTGAGTGTCAGAAATATTTATTTATTTACATATTAAAAAATAGACAAAGTTATATTACAACTAAAATTATATTTATGTCTTAAATGATTTTTAGATGTATTTCTTTTAGTGAACGTTATCTCTTTATCTGTTTTTGTCATGTATTATACACATATTTTACGTACTGTTTTTATAATACTAACATTCTTCCATGCTGGACTGGGAGCACAAGTAAAAGTCAGTTAAGGGGCAGAGGTTTTATTGGAGGTTTTTTTGTGGACGAAAGGCTGACCCTCTATCACTGCAATAGTCTCTCTCAACCATTATAATGCATCCAAATTTGTCAAACGAGACATCAGAAAAAAAGTTATCTTTATTTTCGCAATAAAGATTTTTTTTCAGATGGTTTTATAATTTCTGGTGTTCTGCCTACCGCATAAGGAATACAGACGTGAAGTTACGTTATGTTCTTTGTATATGTTTTTGAACTAACTCTACCTAAAAATCTCGGAAGGGAGTATTGATAAAGGATTGTGCATGAACAAGTGTGCATTATTTGTTAAATAAACATTATGAAATAAAATAAATCCGTGTCAAGTAGGCTAAGAAAAGAAGGCACTCGGTTTAAGAGTCCTTAGTCCGCTAAGATAAACTCGACGTTGAGCTCCGCAAAAAATGCTTGCATTTTCATTCGGCTTTCTGCACAAGTTGAAACTTTTTGTTTTACTTACAGAATTTGGTATTTTATATAGGCATTTTAAAAGTTTCAGGAATTTGGTTAAATACATTTCCCTGATATATAAATTAAGTGTCTTAAATGTTTGTTATTACTAATGTTCATTATTTATTTGGAAAGTATGGCATCTAAACTTCATAATTTTATAATTGTATTTGCATTATGCTGACTAATATTGTTTGGTATCAATAAATGAATAGTAAGTATATAGGTAATGTTGTAATATTGTTGATGATAAAAAATAGTTATTAGCTTATTTATTACGGCGGGTCTCGGTTTGATTATGCACGAATTCTGATTTAATGTATTTACGGGATTCTTAATTACCTAAACTACCTAAATTAAACTCTTTTATAACCCATAGGAGAGTCTGGTTGCCTTCTAAAGATTAACGACCATAGTCTTTATTTTGAAATTTCTTGTTTATCCCGGCTTTTATATGTTCTGAAACATTCTCAGAACGAATATAACACTAGGACACGGTAAATCAGTTTAGGTTTTGACGGTAAGAAGGTTGGAAAAGTTAATAATTAATTACCTTCGTAGCACGGAAATAACTACGACGACGCTACGAGCTACGAGGTCATTCGGTGATTTAGTGCTATTCAATTCTGAATATTTGTAAATCTATGTAAATAATAAAGGTGCATGCTTATATAGTGATTATGAAGTAGTTGGTCCATTACAAAGTTACTTCCGTGTTTGAGACGTATAACATAATTTGATGAAAAAGTTCCTAATTATTATTAACGTGAAAGTCTGTGGGGGAGTTGAAGGGACCGAATAGATTCACTTGAAATATCGAGGTCATAATCTGAAATAAAATATATGAGTATTATGTGGTATTCTTACGGATATAATAAGTAGAAAATTGCTCTACTCGTACTTATTTATCGATGGGGAAATTAAATATAAAACCAGAATTTGGAACTAATATCATCCTTTCGTATCCTTTCTTGATGATTCAACAGTTTAGGAGCGACATATTATGCCACAAATATACATATTCTCAACTACTTTCAGGGGTTGAAAAGCTTTAATTAATTGAAAGCATGCGAGCCATTTCATACCAAACTTATTCACAAAAACGAGCAGAGTGTGGAGCTTAAATAGTGGATCAGGAAATCACGAGTTCCTTTTTAATAAGCTGTGACTACTGTTAAAAGGTGGACTACTTTGAAAAAACAATTTACTTAGGGAAAATTTTGAATTTTATATTGCCATTCGTTACCATGTAAACCAATCACCGTTTACTCTGAGGTTCCTGTAAAACGTATATTTATCGAGATATGACGACTTTCATATGTCATCATGTTTCACTATGTAACGCTCAGTTACTTGCCCCAAATTTTCGGCCCTTGTACAGATACAGTCTTCTTAATATGTAACTTAATCATAATATAACTATAATGTATAATAATAATAAAATATATATAAAAATATAAAATAGTGTTATGGACCTTATTGTTCGCAAATTTTACATAATTTGTTGCTTTAATTTTCAATATTTTTATACCATGTATTCTCAGAAATGAGAGAGATGCGCTTCCGTATCTGAGTAGGTAGGTACGAGTACCTACGTTATAGAGCACGAGATACAGCCTGACTTCAATCTTCTAAAGTGACCTGTCGAGTGGTTTGCAGTTATAGAACTATATTATGTCCTATGGCGTCAATACAGTTTATTACATAAAAGGCCATTTAACACGAATATGTTTAATCAATGATCCAACAAGTTGCAAAACTTTCGAATATTAGATAACGTCGGCAAGTTGAATAAGATCTATTTCGTCTTAAGTTTTCGCGATTCATACTATTAAATAAAACACTTTTTAACCGGATTTATCGCGTATATTTACATTTTAAATTTTTGACTCGACGTTTCGGTGTCTTTGCAGACCCCGAGGTCACTCGTGTTTTATTTAAGATCTATTTCTATAATTTTTATTTATATTCTACATTTTTACTCGACTTATCCATTCTACCATGTGGTACCACCCTTACAGGCTCGTGGTCGCCAATCACTCGTGGCTACTGTCAAAAGTCTTTTATTAAATAGAAGTGAATCGTGACAACTAATAAGATGTTATTTTGATTCAATATTAAACAATTCATGGATACATTTCAAAATAACTATTAGAAGATCTGTGACTAGAAGTTTACACTAGGTAATGAAATGAAATGAAATTTTTTTATTCATCATAAGACCATCGAATGGCCACTTAATGACGTCACAATTTTGTACTTCGGCTTTAACAAGGTGTGGATAGTTATTGAATAAGATATTACAGTAGACCAAGAGGCAAAAAAGCCGGCGGAAAAAAAACTCTTGCCATTTTTTTTCAGTCAGGATTATACGAATGAAAACAAATAGGTACATACAGTACAAATTGATCATGACATGAAAAAAAACAAACACAAGACAGCTATTTGTGAGAGCCAATGTCATGCCAAAACCAAATTGCTTACATAGTAGGTGCATTACGCTATGGATGCACAACACGAACATGACAAACTGGGACCAGAGTATTTAAACAAGAATGGAATAAAATAGTCATAGTATCATCAGCAAAACGACCTGGCACCGCAAGTAGCACCCGTTTACGAGTTAACGCAAGCACCAGCCATCACCCTCTTCAACCATATTTTAGGGAAGAGGGTGACCCGACACCCGACGCTGGCGCTGCCACTAGCCATGCCGCCTGAGGGAGCATGACGTTCTTGCTGTTGTCTTGACAAGAAAGTAAGTGAGTGGAACAGTCACCAATGAAATACAATCATGAGCGTTACATAATTTGTTTACAATTTTACATACACTTCAATACAAATAATTACTATAAACACAATAAATAATGCGATGCCTAGGATTAGGTAATGTTGGTTGTCTTGATGGCTGTGAAACCACAGAAACTGACGTTCCTGCCTACATGATTGATCGCTTGTATAACTGTCAACTTGACGCTTGTCCACTCAGCCATTCATGTCAAGAAAGTTATATAATAAATGCGAGACAAAATACGTACGTTCGCTTCGGTTGAAAGCTTATTTTATTTAAGTTTATATTAGGGCTACATAGTTGGGTCACAGTACAGATATCTAAAGTAATTCAACTTTATACAAACGGACGAAACGCGAGCTATACCTACGCGGCTCGATCTCGGCATGCGGTCAGCATGCGGCCAGTCGCGAGTGTCTGCATACCGAAACAATTGTTGATTGAGCTTAACGTTAATATGTTTATACTTTAAAATGTAAAAATACATCGTGGATCTCAATCGAGGCGCAAGTATTGTTTGGTCGCTAATTTATAAGACCGATTTGTTATTTAAACGTAAACATGTTTTTTTTGACACAAAACGTATTTTTGTTAAACACTTCCTATTCAATTTACAAAGTGCTTTATTTGTTGATATAAAAAAAGTATATTTGCAGTCACAAAACAAAATGGAAGTAAACACAAAGTAGGCAAATGTAATTTAAACGCTGAAGGCAGCTCTATCACATGTGAACGGACCGCGGCCGCGGCGGCGCTGCGCTGTAGGCATTTATTTCAAAGATGCGGCCGAATTGAATTACTGTATATATCTGTACTGTGGTTGGGTAATGTATAAATAGATTGGCAATTAATTTATTTAAACATACACATATAAAACAGAAAATGAAAATAAGAAAATTTGTACAAGAACTGCGTTAATATATCCTGTTTATAAAAATAGTAAAGGTTTATTGCAATCAAACTGGCAATATCTCAGTGAAATGAATGTCCGTTAAGGCATGACACTGATTTTCAGTTCCCAGTGCATGCAGGCTTCAAAAGAAAAGGTTTATAGCCGCAATAAGACTGTTTACTTTGCAATACACCGCTTCCATATTTTGCAGAATCGATGTGTTTTCGAGTGGATAGCCCGGAGGGGATTCTGGTTCGCAAAACGAACATCTTGATATCCACGTTCATAATAGAAAACAACTTGTACGCAAGATCAAAATATTGTTGCTTTCAATTGTAAAAATCTATATACTAATATATAAAGCTGAAGAGTTTGTTTGTTTGTTTGAACGCGCTAATCTCAGAAACTACAAGTGGGATTTGAAAAATTCTTTTTGCATTTGATAGCCCAACTCTTGAGGAAGGTTATAGGCTATATTTTTCTACAATTTTATAAATTCCCACGGGATCAAAAGTTACGCGGGTAAACCGCGCGCGGTGGCTAGTATGTAATAAACTAGTTTTTTCTTAA
The DNA here is from genome assembly GCA_944452665.1 of Stenoptilia bipunctidactyla. Taxonomy (NCBI): domain Eukaryota; kingdom Metazoa; phylum Arthropoda; class Insecta; order Lepidoptera; family Pterophoridae; genus Stenoptilia; species Stenoptilia bipunctidactyla. Next base: position 3,039,587 of record OX101735.1, on the reverse strand, counting down.
GTTTTCACGATTCACTTCTTAAGGAACAGAAGATATTATTAATATAATTATATCACATTTAATTTTATTTTACATATTAACACGTCTTTTCGGTGTCTTCAGATAAAAAATGATCGCTGATTGTTGGAACGTTAGGTATTTTTATTAGCCGACGTAAAAGTATGAATTTATTTGAAGGATATTTTTATATTATAAGGTTATTTTTATGTTCGGTCGAGATGATTTTTAGTTTAATATTAGTTGACATCAAAGTAATGATCTCTTAGTCCAAGATTCAATATAGCAACCGATATTGAATGTAACAAAAAATAATCAACGAATGCACAGCATTAAAAAAACCGACTTCACGTCAAAACTTTGGCTGAGTTGAGAATGTCATCAACGTAAACATTTTCCGAAATCATACATATTTTTTCAAAAGTTTGAAATTTTCATTGAAGTACCAAACCTATTTCGATGAAATTTATATGGGACCAACTATGAAGTATCTTCTATCATATGAAACAACAATTTTCAAAATCAATGCATAATTGTCTGAAATATCGTGTAACAAAGACCCAAAAAAAAACAGAGGAATTAAGAACCTCCTCCTTTTTTGGAAGTCGGTTGAAAAGTAGTTAGTGCACGTTGCTTGCTGCATATGAATGGATCTCAGCTTATATTTATTTATTTTTTATAGTGAAGCAAAATTTTAAGGTACAATAGTATCGTGAAGCTAAGAATTGCGAATTTTGATAAGGTCTATTTTTATTTTGTTTCAAACAGATACTTTCACATCACGAATATAAAGATTGAACACAAAATTAAATATTATCGATATTTCTTTTATCAAAATTAATATTAACCCTCAATTTTGTAAATGTATGAATATTTTATTGTTCCAACATTCCATTTTATCATTTCCCTTGTTTGCTGTAAATAACATCTACCGTTAACCTATAAACGGAATATATTTAAAACCAGTGACCTGGTATAACGCGATCAATATGATCAAACTTCCACGACTTATTTGAGTATTTTCCCTATATTACAGGGGTATAATATTTGGCTATTTGAAGTCGTCGTGGCGCCGTGGTTACTGTGTGTATCATACGATATCACAGATTAAGCAACGTTTGGTGCGGTCAGTGCTTGGATGGGTGACCGCCGACCATTCATTTCTCACGACGACTTCCGTGTTTCGGAGGGCACGTTAAGCAGTCGGTCCCGGGTGCTGTATACTTGTATACGGTAGTCGTTAGGGTTTGTCAGAAGCCACTTTGGCGCCCTGAAAATTCTGACCACCCAGCACTAGGCCAGCTTGTTGGATTATGGCCTATACCTCCTCGTCACCCAGGGAAGAGATTCATAGCCCTGCAGTGGGCTCATTAAAAAGAGTGATGATGATGATGATGAATATTTGGATTAGTAAGGAAACTAGAAAGTAAGCTGACTTTTTCATATCTTTTCATATTTGATACATTTTCTTTTTCGTAATCGGTATTTATCAGATGTTCAAACGCCACATGGTTATATCCATGATGCCCTAGCTATGTGAAAAAATAGAAAGTCAAAATTATAATTATTGATTTCGCAGAAAGCTGCTTGGCATCATTAATGAGTAATTGTTACTTGGTCCATATAAATTACAAATTAAAACAATTATTTCTGTCGCGGCTGCATTCGCCCCTGAAGAAAGACTCGCAACGAACCCGAAATTAGTCATACGTAGATATCTCATTTTAAAAGTGTAAGCAAAAGCCGTTTAATAAACAATAGTCATTAGTCAACTACAATTTTTGAACTTAAATTATAAATAATAAGAATTATATTTACTTCAGAAAAACATTTATACCGCTCCGCATAAAACTTGTTGCTGCACGGCAATGAGGAACTGACCTTTATAACAGTCAGCGGGGTATCCTCGTATTTCCTTTCATTTAATGTGGATTGATTTGAAGCTTATGACGGTGGAAAGTTCATGAGAGAAAAGTAAACATACATACGTTTTTGTTAAAAATAATACACATTTGGGCCGTACGTGTTCCACGTGGCACTCTCCAATTTTTTTTCTCTCTAATCTCTAATAATAGAGGTTTCAGGCGCGGTCCCAGGGGGGGGGGTCACAGGGGACATGACCCCCCCAAAATCATGAAAAGATGAACCCCTTATAAGAGCAGGAGGAAGAAAAAGATACTTCTGATACAAAAAAATTGTCGTGACCCCCCCCAAAATTTCAGTCTGGGACCGCGCCTGAGAGGTTTCAAAATCTTGTTAAATTGATCTCAACAGTTCCTAACAAAATTTAAATATTGTTAGCAACTGTATTGTTTCAAGTTCAATAATTTGACTTTAAAGATACCTCCAATAATCGACCTGTTAATAAACTAAATCATCATCATCAACTTTGTAATGTGCCCACTGCAGAGTCTCTCTCCTGAGTGACGAGGAGGTATAGGCCATAATCCACCAAGCTGGCCCAGTACTGGGTGGTGGATGTCAGAATTTTCAGGGCGCCGAAATAGCTTTTGACAAATCCAAACGGCTACTGTATACAAGTATAAAGCACCCGGGATCGACTGCTTAACGTGCCCTCCGAAGCACGGTAGTCGCCGAGAGAAATGGAAGGGTGGTCGTCGGTCACCCTTCCAAATGCCGACCGCGCCGAACGTTGCTTAACCTGCGATATCGTTTGATACACACAGTAACCACGGCGCCTTCAATTAATAACATCAGTAATTTATAGAAACGACATGCACTGCAGTAACAAATGGACACACAACTCAGCTTGTGCTTTGTAGCTATGTGCTCCAAAGCGCTGATTTTCATTTGCAGCCAAAAATAAAAGAGACGTCTGACACTGCGTGAATAAAATATTTAGTAATATAACACTAGCAAGACATTTAATACTGTATTTTATTACAATATAAAAAAAAATAAGATGTATTTAGTCGGATAGATTCTTTTTTTTTTATAAAATAAGGATGGGCGTTTGTCTTCCATGACACCTGATGTTAAGTGAACATGAAGACTAAGGTGGTACACGTCCATCCACGAGAAACCTATTCACTCGACGCTTAAAAGTACCAGGATTATAGGTATACTGGTCAGGAAAAATAGACGCAGGCAATTCCCTTTAGGAAGGGAACCGTAATAGAACTTTTATCAATTAATCTATTTAAGATTTATAGGTTAACAAAGAGCTTTTAAGCCCGCTTAGCTTGGTGTTCATTTCAAAATAATTAGGCCGTCGTGCCTCGCATTTTGAGCATAAAACATTTGGCCTATTTCGAAAAGCGGGACTATGTCGGTGTTGCTAAGGATACCGGGACAGACTCCCCGCCCAAAGCTTACTTTACGTCGTTGTTGGAGTAACAGGGTTATTTATAATTTAATTAATACAGCGGTGTAAATAGCAGAATGCTTATATTAGAATAAAACTAGTGAATTATGGCAAAACTAAATAAATTACTTACAAAGTAAAAACGAAGTACCTGTACTTATATTTTGTCATGTTATCAAGGAAGTAGACACGCAAGCGCGAGTTCCATTTTAAAAACGAGTTCTATATCTATGTTTTGATCTAGATCTCAGATAATTTTGAAAGCAGTCTTTTCATAAAATTAACATACGGAATGGAAATATTAAGCTCTGATATATTGACTTCTGTTTTTATTTCTTAGTTTCCGTTACAATGAAACGGGATATATATTATGCACTTTATTTATTTTAGAAGCTTCTTTTCTTTAATGGTGATTAATAATAATAAATATTGATTATATTAATAATGTTATCCGTCGGAGCCACGGGAATTAATTTTCTTGCAAAATTCATCAGTCTGCGCGTTTTAACAGAAAAAGATTTGGGATAAAATATTTTTTCAAAACCTACTACTCTACTAGTAGTTTAAGAGGTCAGCACGTATAAAACAAACAAACTTTGAGTTAATTATAATGGTAATAAATAGGCTCAGCAGTGTGAGGCATTTTTGTGAAAAAGCGGCTTTATTTGCTACGTCTTCGCTCATACATATTAATATTTATAACCTAAAATATTTCAGTACCTCAGCTTCAACCTGTGTAACTAGGTCAACAGTTAACAAGCTCAGAACTAAGCTTCAAGTTTCGAAAACATACAATTTTTGGGAAAAACGAGCATATATGTTACCTAACGTAAAGTAATTCGGTGCCATCGCCTATGAAAAATAGTCGCTAAGTCAGGGACATTAGATCTGAAGTTCCCGTAGCCAATAATTCCATTGCATATTCTACCCGTCTACCTGCAACACAGCAAAGGTGGGTGGAGAAATAAGCAGTACAGGACCTACATAGACAAAAGTTTATAAGTATAAGCGCTTTACCCTGAGACAAATAAAACAAATTCGTGGCTTAGCATTTATATACTATTTAAAAATGAGAAATAATACGTCCAGCTACAGAATATATTTTTTGGCCACGTGATCAAGCTTATATTTTCTTAACTTAGCCACGAGACAATAACTTCTAATTGAGAAAAATATGTCTTGAAGCAATTTATACCATAATAATTTATACTAAGTAATATATTCATTAACATTGCGATGAAAAACAATATGCGACAAGAAGGGACGAAGAGGGAAGAAGACGTAGTTTTCAGGCAACTTTAGAGGGGAATAATGCTATTTAAAAGAAATCTGTTTAATTAGCATCCTTTAAAATTTTTAAATGAATCTACTAAAACTTCTGAATAATCAAGAATACATAAAGAAAAGAAAACTAGTAGCAAGAAACTCAACAGCCAAAATAGTTTACTATCAATTATTTTTGGCGTCCTTATGTTGGCGTCCTTCAGATGTTTAATTGAATATGAACTTGTTTTTAAAATGAAGATACTACTTATTAAGTAGAGTCTGACCAATGAAAGCTGTCCACGAAAAGAAGCGAGAATTTTAAAAAGTCTTAAAAAAAGATTAGGCAATGCTGGTTTGACCCTGCCCAAATGAAGTTGATACTATTTATTTATCGACTTCAATAAAGGAGGACGATATTTATTCGATGTATGTGCAATAGTAGGTATTAACTTCGTTTGAGCAGCGTGAAGCCAGGAGGCGCATCCTGATTTTTAAAATTACCTCCTTTTTTCTTGGACAGCTTTCAATGGTCAGACTCTAGTACCTATTATCATTACTAACCACGATACAAAAACATAAGTACCAGACAATTTTTTCCTGATTTGCAAACAGTAAACAAATATTGAGAGCCTAAAGTAAATAAACAACAAAATAAAATTCCAGTTACCAAAGTTAATCAACAAAGATACCGTTTAAATAAAAACAAGACTTGTTTAACGCCTACATAGAAGTCAAAATGTATTCTAGTCTATCCCGACGCGGCTGAAATACCGTTGGCAGGTGAAATTTTCCTTATGTACAGCAGTAAATAACTTTATATAGGGCTTATGTACGTAATATCTGCATAGCACGTCACGGGCATGCGCAGTGCGTCGATCGATTATTTAAGCTGGAGTTTTGTTAAAGGGAACATAAAGGGTCAATAACGTGAAGGATGGAAGAGTCTCAATGGTAATAGATCCTTTGTAGGGACTCTCTAGGGACAGTGGGGTTTTATTTTACCTATAGGGCTTGTTAGTATTTGTATTTTGGTTGGGAAGTACGAATTATGCTTTACTAATCTTGGCGATTTCACAATTGTTATTATATTATTTTTATCAACCGTCTGGATTGAACGCTACTACCACTGAACTATATAAGATGCAGTAATGTAAAATTTTCCAATGCTGGGCTGGGAGCGAAAGAAAAACTTAGAATGTGCCGGCTGCTTCTCTTTCGGGGCATACTGTAAAAGTCAATTAAGGAACAGAGGTTTAATTGTCTTTTTTGCGGGCGACAGGCACACATGGTTTTACAGCCCTTGGTATTCTGCCTACCTACCCCATAAGGGATACAGTCGTGAAGTTATGAATGTATGTATGAAATATAAATATTTCACGATTATTTATGTTGAATGGTAGATGTTTTTAACGGGATTATTCCGTGTTACATTATCTTATTTTTTATCTGATAAAGAACACATTGTATATCGTGTCTGATATTAAAAGTAGAAAAGCTACAAGCTTTGTAATTTAGTGAGTTGATCCACGTGACTTGAAAATTCTGTCAATAACATCTTGACTAAAGAAGTTTTGAACTTTATATAGACAGAAATAGTTTATTTATTAATTGATCTCGTTTGAATATATTCAGTCAGTTACTTTTATACACTATTTTGAGTGAATGTTTTCATAAATATGCGACGAAAGTTTGAGTAAAAAAATACAATATTAGCACGATATAGTCAAACCACAGACTATGTTATATTATAAATGTGAAAGTTTGCATGTTTGTTCTTCAATCACGTTACAACGGCTCAAAGGATTTGGATGAAATTTGGCATAGTGATAGTGTACAGTCTGGAATAGTGAATAGGCTACTTTTTATTTCTATATTCTTGCGGGATTAGAAATTACGCGATAAACAGGTAATAGACTTTTAAAAAAGTTGTAAAAGGAAAAAAACAATGTTCATTTGTAGTCTTGGCGCCAAAAAGAATGTCGAAGAATTGAATGTTTTTTAAATATTGAAAATCTTGGAAAAGGACTTTTATTGAACATAACTTTAGGTTTTCTGAACCGGCATAGTTCCCTCTACCCATAAGTACCATGTTATCTATTTATTACGCCACACCCTCTATATCCTATATACTATTTTAGGCTATGCCTTATATACCTTTTGATTCATTTAGATTTTAGTTTATTTCCGGGATTCAAAGCTCCTGTATAGATATCAAAAAGCCATTTCAACAACCAGTTTTCATTACGTCAACACGAAATGACTTCCAATCACCAGTTTTGATATGCCACAGCGACATCTATTAGAAAATGTTTGTCCTGTTTCAAGGTTTTAACCTAACTTTGCAGTTAAAAAGCCTTGGACGATATGAAATAGGCGATCGATTTTTAACTTTTAAAACGTGTTTTGACCTTGTGATATTCAAACACATTTTTAGAACACTTATAGAGACACGTAATCCTTTATCTATACTAATATATAAAGCTGAAGAGTTTGTTTTTTGTTTGTTTGTTTGAACGCGCTAATCTCAGAAACTACAAGTGGGATTTGAAAAATTCTTTTTGCATTTGATAGCCCAACTATTGAGGAAGGTTATAGGCTTTTATTTTATCCCGCATTTCCCACGGGATCAAAAGTTACGCGGGTAAAACCGCCTGCGGTGGCTAGTATTATGATATAAAAAGCTTGTTTGATGGTATGAAAGTATGTTGTTAAGCTCTTCGAGTGAAAATGCAGTTAAGTTACAATTAGCTCTTCATTATCAAAACGTAATAACATAACTGATGAAGATCATTTCTATTACAAAACACAATTAAAAAATCGTATAAACACCTCACGAAACCGTTTTTCAGGACTATTCTTTTCGACTGTACACCGCTAGTCGGCATCGCCAATATTTTACACTAGCCACCGCGCGCGGTTTTACCCGCGTATCTTTTGATCCCGTGGGAATTTCGGGATCAAATATAGCCTATAACCTTCCTCAAGAGTTGGACTATCAAATGCGAAAATAATTTTTCAAAACCCACTTGTAGTTTCTGAGATTAGCGCGTTCAAACAAACAAACTCTTCAGCTTTATATATTAGTATAGATAGATAGATAACTTGGAATGCTTCTATGCTGGGCTGGGAGCGAAAGAAAAACATAGAATGTGCCAGCTGCTTCTCTTCCCGGGCATACTGTAAAAGTCAGTTAAGGTGTAACTAATAAAGGTAGTCTACAAAGTAAATATACATAAGTCATTTATAACTCTTCTTGCGCGAATTAATCGACGTACAGCGACATCTCTCGAATAAAAGCAAACAAAATTTTTGTATATTATAAATGTGAAAGTTTGGATGGATGGATGTATGCATGTCTGGATGTTTGTTCCTCTATCACGGCAAAACAGCTTAATGGATTTGGATGAAATTTGGCATAGTGATAGTTTACAGTCTGGAATAGCAAATAGGCTACTTTTTTATCTCGATATTCGACAAATAATGTGAATCGTAATCGGAAAGTAAAATTTATACGCTTTTTTAATATATTTTTTTTCGTATACCTACAGATGAAACTTAATTAATTCATATTTTTTCATGACGGGATTATTTATCGTGCTATCGCATCCGAACAACGCCATAGCAAGCGAAGGAACGTGACGCAGCATAATTACTTGTCGCGATTTATTAAAAATATACCTTTTAGTTCAAAGAATGTCTTTAATCAATAATGGACTCAAATATTTTCATGAAAAACATCGTAGAGCTCTCAGGAATACCAACTTTAAGTGTATTTTGTAAAAAAGGGAATGATATCGTACATTGTGATATTACTTAAATATTTTTAACGAATGAACCGTGATTGTTAATTGTAATCTTCTATACTGGACTGTGAGTGAAAGAAAAACATAGAATGTGCCAGCTGCTTCTCTTCCCGGGCATACTGTAAAAGTCAGTTGAGGGACGGAGGTTTTATTGACATTTTTGTGGGCGATATGCTGATCCCCTATCACTACAATCACTAAATAATCTCTCTCCATCATTATAATGCTTCCGAATTTGTCAAACGTGACATCAGATGGTCTTACAGCCTCTGGCGTTCTGCCTACCCCATGAGGGATACAGGCGTGAAGTTATGTATGTATGTTAACTGTATTTTAAAAATATTACAGTAAGGACAGTTTTGTATAGAATGCGTTGTGTATGTTTTTACGTTTTCCGAAGGGCACGTTCCCTTTAAACAAATCAATACTTCTAAGAATAGCTCTTCCTCTCCTGGATAAGTGCCTATGCAGCCATTAATACAAGTGGTAGTGACTAAGGCGAGCTAGCGACCACCTTTCATCTTTGACCTTATGGCAGGTTGAAGAGAGATTGCGGTGGTTAAGTGACCTCCGAAAACACAACAAAAACTTAAGCAATACTTAACTATCGTGGTTCTTTCTATCGTAAGCTAAACTTTGCCGTAATCAAATATCTTATATAATAAGTTTGGATGGATGGAAAGATGGAAGGATGGATGTTTGTTCTTCAATCACGTCAGGACGGCTCAACGGATTTCGATGAAATTTGGCATTGTGATAGTGTACAGTTTAGAATAGCACATAGGCTATTTTTATCCCGATAAAAATAAAAATAAAGCAGAACCGCGCGAAACAGATAGTAAAAAATTAATGTTTATGATAAATTTAGTAGGTATCTTAAATAACGTTTAACATGGATACTAGAAAACTGATGAATAAATTTTATATGACTAATATCTGTGTTCATAACACAAACATTCATCCCACTACTGAAGTTCGAACCCGGACTGGGCTAGAAGGTATTATACTTTAGCCCTGCACCAGCCTCTAGTTATTATTCATTCATTTATAAACTACAAGCGGTTTCGCGCGGTTTTACCCGCGTGATTTGCTGATGATACAATGACTATTTTATTCCATTCTTGTTCAAATTTCTCTGGTCCCAGTTTGTCATGTTCGTGTTGTGCATTTATAGCTCATTGCATCTGCTATGTAAGCACTTTGGTTGTGGCATGACATTGGCTCTCACAATTAGCTGTCTTGTGTTTGTTTTTTTTTTTCATGTCACGGTCAACTTGTACTGTACCTATTTGTATTAATTTGATAACTCTGACTGAAAAAGAGTGCCAAGAGTTTTTTTCCGCCGGCTTTTTTTGCCTCTTGGTCTACTGTAATATCTTATTTAATAACTTATATGTGATGACTGACTTCATCAAGTGTTTTGTAAAATTCCTAAGATGAATAAAACTTTTTAAACTTTTTTTGAATTTTGATTTCGAATCCCGCTCGAATTTCGGAATAAAAAGCAGCCTATGTGCTTTTCCAGACTGCACTATGTCACTATGCCAAATTTGATTCAAATTCGTTGAGCCGTTCTGCCGTGATTGAGAAACAAACATCCATACATTCATCCATCCCAACTTTCACATTTATAATATCCAATATCTATCTTCTATCTATCTATACTTATAATAAATCTGTAGAGAGGTCAATTCTGTACATGAAATATATTTTCAAAATAACTATCAGGGGGTGATTAGTGATCGATACTGATGCCAAAAATGCAATCAGTAAAATTTTTGTCTGTCTGTCTGTATGTTCCTTATAGAAACAAAAACTACTCGACGGATTTTAACGAAACTTGGTAAAATTATTCTTCATACTCCTGGGTAGGTTATAGTATACTTATTATCACGCTACAATCAATAGGAGCAGAGCAGTGAAGGGAAATGTTGGAAAAACGGGAGAAGTTACTTCATTTTTTAAGCTTCCGTTCCGTAGCCTTAATGGTTAAAGCTACATAGAAATCATGTATGACAGAAATATTCTTCATAAAATTATATAAAAAATATCCCACAACAGTATATGTCTATATTTTATGGTTGACTCACAATAACACGTGTAAATCCCGATAGCTTAGCAGTTCGGAGCTTTCTGATTAGGTATATTTGTTTACTCTTACGTTTATAATACTCTCACTCATCCCTAATAAAAAAAATAAACATTATTACCTATTCAATAAAAAAGAATCATAGAAATCGGTATAGAAACACCAAACTTATACATGAAATCCGCTAATAACCCATCGCGCGTGAATACTGAATGATATAAGGATTATTTTTGCGTAACGGTTGCCGCGCTCGACGCGGCTCGCGGCGGTAGGGTATAAAAAGGCGGGAGGCGAAAAAAAAAAAAAGCGCAAGCTTCATAATTCATTAAATATTTGGCTGTTGATGCGTTCAGAGCGTTCGACTTTATTGACAGACAATAATTGATATTATAAACCGTGCTTATCAGCTTTTAGTCTTTAAATAGTTTAGTTTTTTAATAGGTATTAGTTGTTTTGGTAGTGTTTAAATATTCGGTCAAATTCCAAATTTTGGCTAATTTATGTTCAGTTTTTTTTTGTATTTTTTAGGTAAAAGCGTAGGTACTTTTATTAATTATTGTAGTTATAGGTATTTATTTTTCAGTGAAATAGGTATAGGTAGATAGTATTGCACAGGCGTTTCAGCTTTATTTTCATTTCTTTTTCTGTTGTAAGTTGTACATATTTCTGGGTATAATTCTATTTGGATATTTTAGTTAAAACAGGCACTTAGATTTCCAATTTAAAAGAACGCAATTCCCAGTATCGGTGTGTTTTGCAATGACAATTAATAAGGCTCAAGGGCAGACTTTTCGTGTTGCTGGAGTAGATCTCGGTGTCAGTTTCGGTGTTTCTCGCATGGTCAGTTATACGTCGCTCTTTCCCGGGTTAGCAGTTCTATAAATCTTCATGTTCACGTGCCGGACGGGCCAACTTTCAATATAGTTTACTCGGAAGCTTTGCGCTGAAGTATTTTCGTTCCATAGATACTTAAGCCTCATGTGAAAGTGATCTAAACAATTAATTGGCAAATATTATAAAATATCAATCGTTATCCTTACTAATATTATAAATATGAAAGCGTGGATATTTGTTCAGCTTTCACGCAAAAACTACTCGACGAATCATGAGAGGTAACATACGATAGTATACATACGATACTTTTTATCCCGAAATTATCGCGAGCGGAGCCGCGGGCACAGCTAGTCCATCATAAACTATAGAACTGAATAACTTTCAATCCATGCAGATCATTAGTGTAATTTCTCATGTAGATTGGATTCTCTCGGTGCAGTCGACCGGGATTTAGAACTCTCGGAAACACGTATCCAATTAATTCTGAAACTGTACAGACTATACAACCAAATAAATTCTAAATATACTTATGTGATAGGTTATAGGTATTTTCTAAATAAGAGTAAGGATAAATTATAAGGTTTGGCTACGTATAAACGTAAAAAGATCGACGAATAAAATCGTTCCAAATGTTATAGATATAAAAGTTTCTATTAGATAACTGAAAAAATGTGACAAATAAAAATCACCAGGATTCGAACCACTAGGCTACCGGGGCCTGGCGGTACGCCTCGAAATTACTTAGCACATTTTTGTTTACGTTATATTGCTAACGTAGCTCCATCTAGTGATATAGCTTTGCAGCCAAGACCACCCAAGACCAATATCTTTTCAGATTTTGTGAATCCCATTTAAAGTGAAGCATTGCAATGTTTTAATGATATTTTTAAGTTTTTGCGTTTAAAATGCCCAATTATTCTTAATAACTGAAAAAATAAAGTTATTTAGCTCATTTTTTCAGTTACTTAAGAATAATTGAGCATTGTAATTCAGTATCTGCTGAAAACTTACCGATAATCTACAAGCATACCTAGTTACAAAAGATCGTATTTAATATAATATGGAAAGCCAATTAAAAGTTTTCACAGATATCTAGTTACAAATAGTTTTTCTTCCATGCTGGACTGGGAGCAAAGGAAAAACATTGAATATGCCAGCTGCTTCTCTTCCCGGGCAAACTGTTGTAGTGTTACCTAAAGTAAAAGTCTAAGTAACCTACTATTTAAAGGAAGATGTTAAAAGAAAATAAAAAAAATAAAGTTAAAGTTTATATATTTACAAATAAAGACTTACAAAGATGGTATAGAAAAGCACTATTTTCACTTAAAGTCCACTAGGAATTTGTATAAACACTGAGATTTTTCCAATATTTATATGTACAGAAGTTTCCAGGATCTTAAGCTCCAAGGGTTTATAAAGTTATATAGCGGCTCCAGAGATTATGTAGTTATGATACTTTTATAGTTTTACTTTTATATTTTTCTTCAATACTCTCCCAAAGTATTCTGATCGGTGTTTTATTTTCGAAAAAGCCCCCGAATTCAGCTCGCCGCTCCTTTTATAGCCCCGATCTCATTCGACAGCCGTAAATTAAATTATATTTCGAGAGGCATCCATTTTTCATCGGCCAGCGGCTGTCATTTCTATTGTCAAGGAGGTTTTAGTCTCTGGAGCAACGGTGGTGGTATGGCAAAAGTGGAGCTGATACTTCTCTTGATTCTAAGTGTGCAAGTCTCAGAATAATTTATATTAAAGTAATAATATAAAAATTAATTGAAAAAGAAATGAATATAAAACATACTAATAGTTTATAAATTATCTGTGCCGAAAAATGACATAAGCTACATGACAATTTTTAGAGTTGACAAGTAGGTAAATAAACAATATTTAGATTTCATAATAGTTTGCAATAGAAAATTTCCAGTATAAAATAAAAAGGAAAATAACAGGAATACTATAAAACAATATTAAAAATGTAACAAAATAAGGCTTAAGATGTAGGACAACTATTACCAAAACCAATGGAATATACAAAACAGTAAGTACAAAAGTAGTTATATTACACTGTAAAAGTCAGATTAGGGAGAGAAGTATTATTGGTGTTTCTTTTGTCGGTGATAAGTTGACCCCCTGTCACAGCGATAGTCTCTCTCCATCATTATAATGACTTAAAATTTGTCAAACGTAACATCAGAAGGTTTGAAGTTATGTATGTATGTAAATAGGTTTTTAATTTGGTAACTTTATCCACGTTTGACCTCAATTACACCCGATGGTAAGAAAAGACGAGGTCGAAGATGACAGCAAACGGGTTAAGGAAGAGACTGGTTCTTCATAAAATATTGCCGGACTACATCACCACCAGAGCGCTGATATTTGGCGGCAGATTCTATATGAAGGTTTGTCGCTAGCCAGGTGCTCCCTGATAGGGTAATACGCTTAGCCAGTAGGGTTATTGTATGCCAAACTCACGCAGCAAGGTCGCAAGTAAAAGTGATTTAAGTTAATCCGAGAACACATATGAATATTTGGTAGGGCTTGCTGTAATACAAAACCATCTAGTTTTTGACTGCATATGTCAATTCAGTACGATAATCCGGAAATTTTGGTAAATCCAAAAATTTACTGTCCGATATTGAACCCGGGAAAATATGATTCTTATATCAATAATAACATTTGATTTTCATATCTCTAGGAACATGTTATAAATTAGGAGTCGACAGTAAATTTTAGGACACGAACGTTAGTATTATAGCTATAGATACCACTGTGATAAATCTGAATAGTTTATATTATGTTTGCTCTCGCAGAAGGATTTTAAGAATAATAAAAAAGACATTTGCTTTTTGTAGACTTGCTCTTGAAAATGGTTGGGTTATATTTTTTTCGGAATTCCTTCAAAATAATGTTAAAACCTTGCGAAGGTTAATAACAGAAGTTTTGATGGGATTTTATAACAGTACATAATATTTTACCCAAGGTTTGGTGTCTTTACAGACAACATGACGGCTAGGCAGTCAAAGTTAGCACGATTTAATACGTTCAAAACTATTTTATTAAGTTTCTGTACTAATTTAATTAGAACATTTTGTGGTCTCAATAACTGTGGCTTAAAATTTAAGTCCTTAAAAGTTAAGGACTTCTCTGAAAACCTTACGTAAAGGTTTATCCTGTATCCCTTATGGGGTAGGCAAAACACCAGAGGCCATAAATACACGTTCGAAAAATTTGGAGGTGTTATAATAATGGAAAGAGACTTTGCAGTGACAGGGGGTCAGTCTATCATCCGCAAATGAAACCTCTTTCCCTAAACTGACTTTTACAGTATGCCCGGGAGAAGAAGCAGCTGGCACATTCTATGTTTTTCTTTCGCATTTGCAGCATAGAAGACCAAATATCAGGTCTAACTAAACCAGAAAACATAGAGCAAAGTTCTATTTTCAAATTTCAGAGCAGCAAAACTTCGATAACAACAAAAACCCAACCGTGTACAACCAATTAAAAGTAACCACTATACCAATCACGTTTTATGTTTAAGAATATGTCGTAATATGAGTTAACTAACATGCCAATTGCCAATAAACTGCATTATTACAAGCGGCGAGGCGTTCGGACGCGCTCGTGTGTTTCCGCCAGCGTTCGGGTAACGGCTTTTTCCCCGCGTGTGCGCAGAGCGCGTCTGTCGGCTTGGTTCGGACGGAAATAAACACAGCTTGGCAACGATTGGGGACGAGCCTTCGGGTTTTTGAACTATTTTGAGCATAGATGTGAATTTAAATTATTCACTAGGCTATTCGTTGAAGCGTTTTTTTTATTGTTTAGATTTTGAGTATAACGTAAAAAAACCTAATACGATTTTTAATACGTTTTTCTACCAGTAGTTATTTATGAATAATGAAGTTTGTAAGGACGTATGAGTTTGTTGATATTTTGCTAAATAACTACTAACATTACATTTCAAAGGATTTGGATCAAAATTACACACACATTACTTTTTATTTCGGTTCAGTAGTCCAGTGGAGGCAATTGGGACTCAGGATTCCACAGGGGCGACGCCGCGTAAAACATTAGATAGGCACTCAGCTCAGCTTGTTAAATTTTTCTTCTCATATGTATTCGTTCAATTAATATGGTTTAACTTTTGTAATTATGACAATCTTTCCCTATATCGAAAAGATTAAATTTCTGTTTGTATTGAATAAACTAAAAAAAACTACTGCATCGATTTCCGAAATTCTTTCGTCAGAAACATGCATACCATATATAAATAGTTTATCTAGGAAAAGCATTGCCAATAATTGATTTAGAAATTCTCAAAGGATAAGACGTTACGTCGGTGAAACTATGCTGTTTAATGCATTGATGCATATATGAAGCGTTATATTTTACGACAGGCTAGTTGGTAGAGTAAAGAACGATATCGAGTTCAACTTTCAAATACTGGGAAAGTTTTCATTTAGGATTGAAATGTGAATAGATAGTACCTACCGAAAGGCGGGTTATATTTTTCGACATTAATAGACAAATTGGCCCAAATTTTGGGCAAAAAATAGAACTTTCACGATGGAACTAGCATGTTTTTGAAATTGTTTATCATCGTCATTATCATCAACCGGGGAATGCCTACTGCTGGACAAAAGTTGAGATGTTTGTTGGGACTAAATCTCGACTTTTGTTTATATGGTTAATTCTCGTTTTGACCTTGTGATTCAAACTTCAAAGAAATTCAACTTGTTAAAAAATTGTGCAAATTCTGGAAACTCCCCGACACTACAAGCACTATTTTGTAAAATATTGCTGGAGCATTTATCTTTTATTTTCTATTTAGTACGGTTATTCACATTTTGATACCTAAAGTTTGTTTTAATCTCCAGCCGAGACTTTCAAGTAAATTCATCTTCACTTTACACAATTTATTGAAGACTGAAGAAGCCTTCTCGACTCTCGATTGGTATATTTTATAAGTACCCTCATTTTGTAGCTACATTATTTAGTAACAAGTATGCAAAGTTCAGTTTATTCACAATAATTTATTGTAAGTTTACACGTGATATCGTAGTCAAGTCAGAGCTATTTTTGAAAATGGATAAAATTAAACTTCGTGCAGTGATCAAATACTTGAATTTGACAGATTTAACCCCGAAAGCCATACATGAAGACATGTCTGCTACTTTAGGTGAGTCCACTCCTTCGTATGCGACTGTTAAAAACTGAGTAGCAGAGTTCAAACGTGGTTGTGAGTCCATTCAAGATGAGCCCTCTAGTGGTCGGCCCCCGGTTGCTTCCACCGATGAAAACAAATAAAAAATCTGTGATTTAATTTTATCTGATCGAAGATTGACTGTCGAGGAAATAGCTAAGACTGTAGGCATTTTTTCTAAGCGAACACATCATATAATTACTACCGAACTTGGATTCTCTAAGGTGATTGCGCGGTGGGTACCGCGGCTGCTTTCAGTGGAACAAAAACGCAACCGATTCACAACTTCCAGAGACTGTTTAGAGTTATATGAAGCTGATCCTCAGGAATTCATTGAAAGATTTATAACCATGGATGAAATCTGGGTTCACCACAATACACCTGAGATGAAAGAACAATCTAAACAATGGTAAAGGGCAGGATCACCCACCCCAAAGAAGGCAAAGGTGGTTTTATCGGCCGGCAAAGTCATGGCATCAGTTTTTTGGGATGCAAAGGGTACAACTCTGGTGGATTATTTAAAAAAGGGTGAAACAATAAACTCCGATTACTATCGAAACCTTCTGCGTCGTTTAAAAGAAAAAAAATAAAAGAAAAACGTCCAGGTTTATTGAGAAGGAAGGTTTTGTTTCATCAGGACAATGCGCGCGTTCACACCTCTATGCAATCCATGGAAGAAATTCATCAGTGTTGCTTTGAACTGTTACCTCACCGAATTTAGCACTGGCCGACTTTTACCTGTTCCCAAAGCTGAAAAAATTTTTAGGTGGTTAACATTTTTTGTACAAATGAAGAGGTTATAGCTGCCGTGGACGACTATTTTGAGGATTTAGACGAAGATTTTTTTAAAACGGATATAGAAGCCTTACCGGGTCGATGGAAAAAGTGTATTGAGCTCGGGGGAGAGTATGTTGAATATAAAAATAATATCAAAATCATGCGGTTTCATTAAGTATGTTAGGCTAGGGCCTTTTTAAATGACCCTCGTAAGTTTAAAAATGTCAGTGACTGAGTTGATGATTCGCATCCCTAGCGTGATGTTTAGAAACGAATTTTGCTAGTACACCCAGCGCCACGGTCGGAAAAAGACGACCGCTTCTGAAGTCACAAACGAGTGCCACCTTGTGGAATTTTCCATTGTTGTTGTGCTTACGCGTAAAGTTATTATGTTCGTGTCATCGATAAATGTGATTAACAGATGTAAGCTTCATCACAGTATAGAGTCAGAAAAATATTTGCCTAATATATTGCGCGGAAATCAATAAATCTCTTAAACGATCTTTGTTTCATTTGGTGACCGAAATACATACTATTAGAAATTTAATATCAAAGTTACTCTTTCTATCTACTTGTCTGTTACATCTTCAAGCTTAAACAGCTGAAACTATTAAGATTGAATTTGAATCGTGCGAAGCTGGGACGAGTATATCGATCTACCATTGAATATCCCTATTTGTTGTAGGTATTTATTTTTAGATTTACTGTGCTTGGCGCTGGGAGCACGATATAAACTTAGTTTCCAAAATCCTACTTAAATTTACTAAATAAGTTTTCAACACACTTGCTCGTAAAGTGAGCCTTATTCTATTGAATTTAGAACTATAAACTGGGCTATAAGTCACGCGTGCATAATATATTATACCCTAGTGCATAATATAATGAATCCTACAAAGTTGAATTGTACCTTAGTGCAAATTACATGCGAGTAAACAGAGCATATGAGCGCGCGCGTCCAGGCGGCGCGGCATTCAGACAGGCGGCGCGCGGACAGGCGGCGCGCGTGCAGCAGCAGCGGCACGCGCAGCGCCTCCAAGCAACAATAGCGTGTGTACGTGTAAAGGGACAGGGTTACTGACGCGCAGCAGCTAACAGCTGCTTCAAATAAATTTTATGACCACGTAGGTATGTCTGTCTTTTACTCACAAGTGTGTTGAAAAACGTCGTATGTAACTCGTGAGCGTTGCTAATTACAGTCTCGGCTCATTATTAAGGCCTCGCCTGCGGCTCGGGCTCAAATCACATCACAGCCTCGACTGTAATTAGCAACTTAGCTCACTTGTTACATAATAATAATATACTAATATGGTTTTAAGCGATTGAATGTTCAAAAACTTAGTATTTTTTTACAGTTTACTTTTCTTTTCGTAATATCTAAAAAAGTGGTTATGGCAGACATTTGGCAGATGTGCTTAAAAACTTACGTGGGATTTTGGTTACTAAGTCCAAAGAGCTTCTGAATCTATATGTAAAATAAATTATAATGGTGTTTTTATTATTAAAATTTATTTTACATGCAGATTAAGTAGATGCCAATTTTAAAATATGATATTCAATGGCAAAAAATCTGCAATTTTATTAAAAAAACATTAAGAGTCGATTATCTCGAAAACGGTTAGGCTTGGGGTAGGGTTTTTCATAGTGAAAACCGTTAGAAAAGACTATTACTACACGTCCCTAATAGATCTAGTTCGACTTAAAGCCCGTTGACACATTATCCGTTTTACTGGATACGTTTTACCGGACATGTTTTATTTTCATCGATGGCGCATGGAGTTGTATGAGCGACTTCACATATGGCACAGTATTCATTATACGTATTTACCATACAAAAAAGATATCCAGTAAAACGGATCATGTGTGAACGGGCTGTTACGCTGTAACACTGTATATCGCGAACTGTGGCCGAATTGATACGAACTTTATTACTATATCAGATCCATTAGGTATATTACTACGTTTCTATTGATTTGTTTTGCAGCGTGGATGAAATTTATCTGTTTTAGGACTTCTTCACATAATATAAAGTTGCCTTCCTTTATTGAATCCATTTTTGTTTTTGATTTTGTATCATTTATACAAAAGTAGTCGAAGTTAATGCCAACAAAATGGTTTAAAGCATTATGTATGAAGCCAACAAACAGGATTGTTTTTTAGTCACTGGCAAATTTCTTTTTTACACGATATGTATCATTTATAGAACGATTTTTGCAAAAGACGGTATGTATTATTTTACAAGGAAACTAATATATTCGCTAACATATTAAGTAAAGCATGGTCACTCTAAGTTATGAATGAATACCATTAAAATAAAGATGACTACGTGCTACTACACAACGTCTTGTAGTACGACCTTGTAGGATTATCAATGAAATCCCGCGTCGTAGTAACTATGTTCATTAACAGCGACTATTTGTAAAAAAGTTTGTGGTACCATATTTTTCTTTTTTTGTACTGAGCGATACTAAAATAAATATTTCCACATCATCATCATACATCCACAGCCCTTAATATAGGCTTGTAACTACAAAAGAACCCTATAGATGCAGGTGATCTCGAAGATGACAGCCCACGGGTTTAGAATGTTCTCACTTCGTCTGTTTTCTTTTTGTGTTTTTGTTACACGATATTTCGGACAATTATTAATCGATTTTAAAAATTGTTGTTTCATATGATAGAAGATACTTCATAGTTGGTCCCATACAAATTTCATCGAAATCGGTTGAGTACTTCATTGAAAATTTCAAACTTTTGAAAAAATGTGTATCATTTCGGAGAATGTTTACGTTGTCTTAAGTTTTCGCGATTCATACTATTAAATAAAACACTTTTTAACCGGATTTATCGCGTATATTTACATTTTAAATTTTGACTCGACGTTTCGGTGTCTTTGCAGACCCCGTGGTCACGAGCGACTGTCAGATAAATCCGGTTAAAAAGTGTTTTATTTAATGTTTACGTTGATGACATTCTCAACTCAGCCAATGTTTTGACGTGAAGTCGGTATTTTTACCCACGACGGAACGGAGACGGTATATGCGTTTGGGGTGAGAGGGTGTTTGTGCAAACTATGTTACCATTTATCTCCAGAACCACTGGTCCGATTTTAATGCGGTTTTCAGTAATCGCTTTGGATTTGCTTGGTGCGTGTTCTTAGATAGGTGTAGCGGTAACAACTCACCAGGGGGCGCTGCAGTAAACATTTGTTTGTAAAAGCCAATGTTACCATTTATCTCCAGAACCACTGGTCCGATTTTAATGCGGTTTTCAGTAATCGCTTTGGATTTGATTGGTGCATGTTCTTAGATAGGTGTTACTGTAACAACTCACCAGGGGGCGCTGCATGTTACCATTAATATTTAAAACCGCTGGTCCGATTTTAATGCGGGTAACAACTCATCAGGGGGCGCTGCAGTAAACATAAAGCCATCACTGAAAACCGCATTAAAATCGGACCAGTGGTTTTGAAGAATGGTAACATTGGTTTGCACAAACCATTCTACGTAATATGATATCGAGTTACATTACAACAAAGCCCCACCAAAGTTGAGCCACCAGCAAAGTTGAGTTGTAAATACTTATTATAATACTTCACTATGTATTTAAATAAACAACATGGGTTTTCCAGCGGTGGTGGGGACATTAGAGGGCTGATGAGGAACGAGGTATTGTGTTATGTAATGTATGGTACCTATATAATGCTCTTTAAAAAGTTTGAAATAAAAAACAAAATAAAAATTTTGAAAAACCCACGACGCGACGGTTAAAAAGTAATTGAAAAAGAATAAAATAATTTAAAATTCCCCGACTGAAATGATTTATGCAGCCCCAGACGGATTTTCTTGCTCTTCTTATAAAGTTCATAGGGAGTTGAATACCTATGTTATTGCGACATGTACATCTTCGAGAACCGAATAGGTAAGCGTAGGGAAGTGCTATGAAAACGAATAGTATGTTGTTCATGATATGACCGACTTTGTGTGAGATTAAGTGAACTTTTAAAAAAGCTTTTCACGTTAATTATCTCTCGTCACATAAATCATTTCAGTCGGGAAATTTTAAATTATTTTATTCTTTTTCAATTACTTTTTAACCGTCGTCGCGTCGTGGGTTTTTCAAAATTTTTATTTTGTTTTTTATAATGCTCTGCATTCGTTGAATAAGCATAAAACATTGCCGGAACACATCACACAGTGATATTTCGCGTTTGTATTTATATAAAAGGTATTACAATCTTTCCACGCTCGAATATCAATCGTGTAACAACTTCACAAGAAGGTTTGGCGTTGTTTAATCACAATATGGAGGAGTTTTTACGCCGTTTTGTAACCGTGGACGAAACATGGGTCCATCACAACACACCAGAGACCGAACAACAGTCAAAACAGTGGGTTTCTAAGGGTGAATCAGCGCCAAAGAAGGCCAAGGTGGGTTTGTCAGCCAATAAGGTTATGGCGACTGTTTTTTGGGATGCACGCGGGATAATTCACATTGACTACCTTCAAAAGGGAAGAACAATCAATGGGGAATATTATGCCAACTTACAGGACCGATTCAATGACGATTTGAAAAAATACCGACCTCATTTGGCCAAGAAAAAAGTTCTTTTCCAACAAGACAATACAAGGGTGCACATATGTGCAGTTGCCATGGCAAAAATCCATGAATTGAGCTATGAATTGCTCCCTCATCCGCCATATTCTCCAGATTTGGCTCCGAGTGACTACCCAAACCTGAAGAAATGGCTTGGTGGAAAAAGATTTGACTCCAGTGATGAAGTCATCTCGCAAACAAAGGCCTATTTTGAGGACCTCGACAAATCATTTTTTTATTGGAAGGGATAAAAAATTGGAGAAGCGTTGGACAAAGTGTACAGAGCTCAAGGGTAGTCTGATCGTAGTCTACGTAGAAAAATAAAATTATTTATTTATCAAAAAATCTGTGTTTTATTCCAAAAGTCACGGACTAGCAAAAGTTCATCAAAACTATTTGATTAGCAAAAGTTTCGTCATTATAATTTGACAACTTCAAGTAGATTAGTATTTTCCGTTGAATGGACAAGAGACTATTGCCGTATAGCATTTATTGATGAATTGGTTTTTCAAAGTTGATAGAGTTTAGAATTTTTTTCATGAATTTTTTTTTCTAACTTTTCAGCGTTTTTTGCTAAAGCGACAGTTATTTTAGTAACGGAAAGAGATACTCACAGTTATGCTGAATATTTAGACAAAAAATCGAATTATATTTTGTCTCTTTATAACATCTCTCTAACTCGAGCAATATCAGAAGGTATAATTTTTTTTCCGAAAAAATATATGTTAATCTCGATTTTCCATAAATGTCATTTTGGCGCTTTAGCATTTTATCCTTTCCACTGACGATATGTAATATTGAACATGTCATCAAAATAATGATCATATGATTTACAACTTTTAAAAGACAGTTATAAAAACTGATTAATAACATATGATTATGTGACAGTTGGAGCAGAGTCTTCAGTTCCAAGGTTTAAGAGATCATTCAGCAAGGAAGCAAGGAACAAATGGATGTTTAATAACTAATCTATATTTCAGCTAGCTACGCATGATGGTTGTCAAATTTATCATAGTACATAAAAAAAATGTAAGAATGTAGTGCCTTTTCTACATATATGAACGATTAACCTATTATGTTATAGTTTAATTAAACTCTGCTGAAATGCGTAATCTTTTTTCCATTTTGCAAACGAGTGAAAGAAACAATACCATTTATAATCCTCCGTCAACTTCAATCGTTGTTGTAAATAAGGAGGTTAATGTTTCAACGCATAAACCATCAACTACAAAAATAACCTATAAAAGCTCACTTCTTTATTACCAATCATATTAAAAACGACTTCTGGAAAATGAATTTCATTCTGAATCTATATATCCACTACAAAAATGCGCTGATATAAATAAGTATAGGTATAAACTCTCGATAAGGTTAAGCAAATTGGAACTGCCGGCGACAACGGCGGCGGCAGATATATATAATTCCAAAATGCCCGTTTAAGGTTATTGACTCGGTGAACAACTAATTCACTTAGGAAACGCGAATAATTCACGGATCCATATAACGTACATTAGCGTTATTTCAATCATATCTGCGTGTAACTTTTTGTAAATTGTGAACTGTCTCCAGATGAATATTAATTGATTTTTGGAAGCATATAAAAGAAAATAATAGTATGTTGTGTTTTAGGGACTAGGGACTAGACTACAGGAAGATCAACAGTTATGGTTGACAATTATAGATTTTATTTATGTATCATCCTCATCAGAACTCTGTGTAATGAGCCCACTGCAGGGCTATGAGTTTCTCTTCTGGGTGACGAGGAGGTTTAGGCCGTAACCCATCAAGCTGACCCAGTGCTGGTTGGTGGATGTCAGAATTGTCAGGGTGCCGAAATGGCTTCTGATGAACCCTAACGAATGCTGTATACAAGTACACAGCACCCGGGAGCGGCTGTTTAACGTGCCCTCCGAACGGAAGACGTCATGAGAAATGAATGGTCGGCGGTCACCCATCCTAATACCGGCCACGCCTAGCGCGCTTAACCTGTGATATCGTTTGATATGCACAGTACCCATGGCGCTACAACGACTTATATCTATGTATAAGTTTTGTAAATCAAATACCTTTTTGTATACCTTCATTTTAGGCATCTTTCAAAATCTCGAAAGAATTTGTTAATACAACAATTATTATTTATAAATCAATGTCTACCCTCACTTTTAATTTTGTTAGTTTGTTTAATTATTAAGGATAAAGAAGGACTTTATCTGGTAGGACCAAAATGTTACTGTAGCGTTTACAATAAACAAAAGCAGGGTGTTTGAGCGTACCTAAAACTAATTAGGTACAACTAACATCATGTAATATTCTTACCCAAAAATATACTCGCCTACCAGGAAATCATTGATTTAGGCTAGGTTTTGACTTCTAAAAGCAAAAACAGTTTTTCTTTGTTTGGCATGAAAAACACAATTATTTATTTTAATTTTAACCTGTCCAGAGTAGCTTTATGGACTTACCGCTCTTATGATTGTGATATTGAAAGACCTAAAACATCCTATAATAGAATTCAACCAATTTGAAAATTGCGCCTATTAAACATTATACAATTGAACAGTTATCGAGGCCCAGACTTAATTTAATTAACTTTTAAATCTGAACTCTATGCTCTCGTTATAAAGTTGAAATTGGTTGGGGAAATTTGAAAGGTAATGTAACGCTCTTGATTGCTGCTTGCAATCAAGCGCGTTACATCTGCTGCCTTCTGTATTATTTAAGGTTCTATACCGATTACTGAGTTGAAATATAACATGGTATAAAACTACTGCAATCGATTCTATTGACGATTCTAAGCAAACTGTTCCCAGTTTAGTCTAAAGAAAAATTTACGTTGTATATGAAACAAAGCAGCTAAACAGGGGCAACCTGAAGGTATTGTATGGAAAAAAAATATTTTGGCTCACAAGGTTTTTCTTTTCTTATGGTGCTGTTAGCAAAGGGCAACTATCCTTGAAATTTCATAAAAAAATTTAACGACAAAACAAATTTAAAAAGCAATAAGTTATTAAGTCGATTTTACTTCTACTGTGGCCGTTTTAAGGCACTAGATATGTTTGATAATTAATTATTTTCACTAAAGTTACTTTAAAGATATAGTACACAGCTCAAATTCAATTATTTATAAATCTCTTTAAAATTTTATGCAAAGCGAATGACAAATACTCGTTTGTTTTCAATCATTCTCATTCAGTACTTACACTAAGAAGTTTTTAACTGGTATCATTATTTTTGTATTTGACATTTCGATCTGTCAGTTTACTGCATTGAATTATTAGCCAGAGTATAGTATGCATAGTGACATCCAAAAATAATATTTACTCATCCTTGTCTGACATTTCTCTTAAGCCAATGAAACCGGAGGACCAAGAGTCCTGAAACAAGTATTGTGAGTTCAGAAGCGAACTGCTTTATCTAATTTCATTACTATCTGTACTTCTTTGTTGCGCTATAAAATATATATAAGTAATGTTATTGTATTATGTAATCGACATTGTATTGAGGTTACTCCTACTATATCGCTTGTATTACTTTTCATCATCATTACATCATCTCACATCAACGATATTGTATATTAAATAACATGTTTTTGAACCGCGCTACAGTACATTTAAACGCGATGAAACGAGGTTAAAAATCCTAGTATCGTAATAAATACAATGGTGTTATTAGTATTCTTCCCTTCACAAAATTTTTAATTCATTAATAAAACAATTTAAACTGATATCAACAAACTAACTTAAAAAAGAGTTGTCTAATTGGCTAAAGGAAAAATGTTTTTACTCAATTACAGAGTTTTCAAAACAAAAAATTATGTAAATTATGACATTTGATTACATTATTGTTCTGTGTTTAGATTAAATTAGTTTATTGTAATATGTTAATATCCAATTGCATGCTGGTTACAGCTTTGTATGTGAAACTCACCTTCTGTATCTGTATTCCCTTGAAACTTTCATTCCCTTGTAAATTTAGTAACTAGTATTTTCAACACACTTGCTCGTAAAGTGAGCGTTACTCTATTGAATTTAGAACTATAAACTGGACTATAAGTCACGCGTGCATAATATATTATACCCTAGTGCATAATATAATGAATCCTACAAAGTTGAATTGTACCTTTGTGCAAATTACATGCGAGTAAACAGAGCATATTTTATTGGTTCGGGTTATACATTAAATATTTTCAGAAACAACAAAGAGGTTTTATACCACTTCAAATCCATATACATTTTTAAATGTTTGCGCCTTATATTAGTAAAACAAATTTGTATATCAAACAAATTATTCACAATTTACAATAATTTGTTGTAAAATATAAAAATATTTGCATTTACCACTCCAAATTAAACATTTTCACTTAAAATAGGCTGTATATGCTATACAGACATTGACACATTTGGCGGAAAAAAAAACCTACGCGCATGCGCGAGGTTCGGCGCCATTTTTCAATCACAATTCACAGTTTTGTTATCAAATGTGTTTGTTATTTTATGACCACGTATGTCTGTCTTTTACTCACAAGTGTGTTGAAAAACGTCGTATGTAACTCGTGAGCGTTGCTAATTACAGTCGAGGCTGTGATTTGAGCCCGAGCCGCAGGCGAGGGCTTAATAATGAGCCGCTCACTTGTTACATAATATACTATTATACTTCTTCGGTTTGTATGATTATGTGGGACGATTTCGGTATTCCAACATACACAATATAAAACGAGTTATCTGGTTCTTAGACCAAGTCACCCTGTGATAGAGAACTTTCGTAAGCTACGAATTTGAATAATGGCGGGTTTCAATATTCAACTGACTGGTATGAGTATCCGATACAGGTACAAAACTGGTAGAAAAAAATAGCGTTTTACAATATCTATTAGCTACGAGCTGTAAGTTCTTAAATTTGACATGGGCCCTCTTTACATGACGTTCTTTCAAGAAAACAGGCGATATGTGATTTATAGAATATCACATTATTTGATGATATTTGAACTAAATAAATGTATTAAACTTAACCAATTTATTCTTGCAATGTTTTGGTATTCGATAAATATATTATAGTATGTTTTTAATTAGAGCTTTTTGTTATAACTGCGTTTAATTGCTTACGTAAAACGAAACGCCAATCCTTTGACTTATTTTGACATTTTTATGACGTCAAAGTTAATATTTGAAAGATAAATTATGTCATTCAATAAATTATGTCATTAAAAATGTCAAGATTTTGAATATGGAATGGCATTTTTGTAGTGAATTCTCGTAGGCAAAACGAACAGTTTTCATGATACCTCGGTTTTATTCTTAGATGGTGATCAATTAATAAAATAAATCGTAAAAATATAAGACTAAGTCGTTTCTCTTCAAAAATTGGGTTTGAATTGAAAAACCATTCCTTTTCCAGATATTATATCTACCTATTGATTAGATGCCCATTTAATAGAAAGAATCCAAACATCAATCTGCCGGATGACATCGAAAATACGACCATAAGATTTTGTCGATTAACTTATCTAAGCTGGCACCTAATTAAGAAACCCTGTAAAGATGTTTTTTTTCTCAACACAAAGGAATCGTGAAAACTCAGAAATATTTAATATGTTATGTTTCACTTAAGCTTGAAGTCTTTCCACGAGTTCTATATCGGAAAATCTATCCTCATCGGAGAGAAATAACTTGCTAACTAGAAATAATAACTAGAAATAACTATTAAAATAATAATAGGAATAACTAACGATCATGTAACTACAATTATATCATTTCTAAATACTTCGTAAAGGTAGCGCAAGTCAGCCATGGATATAGATTTATTGAGATAGTGCGACTTTTCCATACCAGGCCAGCGGACGAAAAAAACACGGAATTGTTAAAAGCGCTTGAGAATGATCCAACGCAGATTGTGCCTGGATTACCAGTTTTGCTTCGTAGATGTGTAGTTCAGCTGTGACGGGATATATCCACGATCATATTTATTTTAAGCGCCAATTAATACAGACTGACTGGTGACAAATTTTAGATACTGAAGGAGAGCACTCTGTACTCGATTCTGGAACTTTTCACTATGAATAAATAAAGTTTTCTACCTACCTATTTAATTTACTAACGCCTAAGTCATACGCGTCACGTGACCTGGCACGCGGATCGCTGCCAATGCTGGTGTAACCATGCGTTGCGTAATCAATTCTTTAACTTTTGGTTAAGTTTATTCAGTTAGTAGTTAATATTTATTGTTTATTATGTTTTTTCTCTTCATGTATGATCTCAAACTATCACGTCCTCGAATTTCAAAAGTGACCCACCAGGCACCCTCTATTTATAATGCGGTGCTTAGCGAAGAACGTGGATCATGATATACAGAGACCTGCTAAAAGAGAAAAATCGTTGTCGTAGGCCGCTTTTCAAAGAGAAGTTACAGTTCCATGTGCTTTCCGTTCGCTGAGTTAGGCCACCATTTACACCGTGGACAGTCCAGCTTAGTCCCAATTTAGTTTACATTATTTTCGGAGACATTAATTCTTGGGTTGCAATGTGGCGTGGTGTTTTCGATACGGTCCGTTTAATATGATACTATTTTCACTCCAATGCCCTGCCAAACCTTGAGTTTAAACTTTTGAGACTGAAATATTTGGATCTAGCTTCGGTTGAAAGAATTTTATTGAGGTACAAAGTATCGAATGTGCTTATCCACTATTAAGTCTACCCCAGTCATGTATTTTAGTTAATTATATTGTTCCTCTTGGAGCAAAATGCTTTAAGCGCCAGTTCTGCCTAATAAATGTATAATGTGCAATAATATACCAACCTACTTCAAAAAACTAAAGCACTTAGGTAGAAGTCAAAAGGGCAAAACATAAATTCTCTAAGTGACCTTAAATAAGCATTTTCACTAAATTGAACCACAAACTTTATCAAGGACTACCATTTTACAAGAACTTTATCTCATCATAAAACAATATTTATTCAAACATACGACCACACAAACTTATAAACATC
The DNA here is from genome assembly GCA_944452665.1 of Stenoptilia bipunctidactyla. Taxonomy (NCBI): domain Eukaryota; kingdom Metazoa; phylum Arthropoda; class Insecta; order Lepidoptera; family Pterophoridae; genus Stenoptilia; species Stenoptilia bipunctidactyla. The sequence continues at coordinate 3,010,720 of OX101735.1, read as the reverse complement.
GTACCTAATAGATAAGGAAATTCCCAACAATCATCCACACTAAAAATATGTATCAAAACGTCATATTATTGAACTATAAACAAAAATCCATACAAACTGAAGCGAACAAGTCAGTCGAAGCTTCGTTTCCGAGAAAATAATGCATTAAATCACATTAACCTCGAGTCATTATTCTAAATGACTGCGCGCGCGGCCAAGGGGCGCGTAAGGTCATGCGCTCGCGCACGCTACCACCAACGCCATCTATCCATCGCCGGGAATAACTCGATTCGCGTGTCATGAAAAGCCGAGATCGCGAATTTGATGCGGCCACCTCATTGAGGCCCCGCTGGGTTATATATACCTAATATTAAAACGGCAAATGAACTTTTTGACCTGGTTATTTACTTGTAAGTTTATACATAGTTTTGTTTCTTGTTTAAAACGTTTGTAGGTACATAGGTTGTTCGTTCTGTCTCTGAGGAAAGTTGGAATGTAAATATTTAGACTTGATGACATACCGTTATTAGTTATTACGTTCTTGAATTATTATGCAAAAGACATTCATACAGAAATGAGGATTTAGTATAAAGTTACGTGTTTTGTATTAATATTTGATATTGAGAAAAATGTTTCAAAAATGAAAGTTATTGCATTTTTTACTTTTATGTTTAGGGTTTCGTACTGAAGTTATTAGAAGAAACCGTCCCGGCGGCACATAACACAATGATTTTAAAATGTATATTTCAGAAACTATCAATGCTGAAAAGATTTTATTTAACTACTGCAAGTATACTTTCGAAGTGAGTGTCTTACAAGAGAGAAGTTTCTGTAGGTAACTAGGTCGAGTTGCAGAATAGTGTTAATTACTTACTTATGTTCTTGCTTTATCTGTATACCTACTAGCGGTCTTCCGTGGTTTTACCTGCTTAACTTTTCATCCTGTAGGATTTTTCGTTAAAATATAACTTCCCCAAAGAGCAGGCCTATCAAATGCAAAGAGTTTTTCAAATATGACTGGTAGATTCCAAGATTTGAGCAAAAAATAAAAAAAAGCCTAGCTAACTCACAAACCTTTCATAAACATACATAACTTCACGCCTGTAGGTACTTCTATAGGGTAGACAGAACACCAGAGGTCATAAATCCATCTGATGTCACGTTTGAATTGGAGGCATTATAATGGCAGAGAAATTTATACATAAACTACTACGTATACGTATTATAACTATTAATAGTCTATACCTTGGCTAATAATTAAAATGCAGTAAACTGACAGGTCGACATGTCAAACAGAAAAATAATGATACCAGTTAAATTCTTCCTAGTGTAAGGCACTGAATGAGAATGATTGAAATTGAATGGTACTTTTTCATTCGTTTAACCTAAAATTTTAACGCAATGCATGAATAAGTGAATTTGAGGCGTGTACTTATTCTTCACAATAACTTTAATGGAAATAACTAATTACTAAACATACTTAGGGCTTAAAAATGGTCACAGCAGAAATAAAATTACTTTTTTTTCGCACTTTTTTAAAGTCATGAAAATGTAAGATTCGTAAAACGTGGGAAACCCTTACATGGCTCTAGAATGGGAAAATGAAGGTTTCAATCAAAATATTTGTTTTCCAAACTTGACGATATTATTTAATAAAAAAGACCATTTGATCAGTCAAACCGCATCCCTTTTTTTATTTCTTCCCTAAAGTGGACACACTGAACTGTCATTTTACTGCATTGAATTATTTGCCAGGGTATAGGTATGAATGGCGTGGGTGCATCGCCATCTGAAAAAAAAGGATGGCTCTAGAGCTTCCATCTCTACACATTATTTTGTTTTGACGACCACTTTGGCTATTGGGTAACATTGCCTCAGACGCCAGTGGTTGCGGGTTCAATTCCCGCACGGAACAAGAAAAAAAAGTTTCGGGTCTGGGCGTTACATATCTATGTAATATGTATTTATATTCTAGGTTAGTAGGCCCTAGTTCGCTACATGGTATCCCATACGGTTGGTGTCATGGTCAGGGGATTTTTTTATTATTATTAAGCAACTAAGCTAATACTTTTGTCCAATAGAATTAAGTTACGAAGGAAGCTAAAAGTTATAAGTTAATCTTATGAATGATTAACGAAAATCAAATACAGTTAGAAAATTAGGTATATTTAATGTGAAAATGTTATCTAAAAATGACGCATAATTTGAACTATGAGGAAAAATCTGTAAAAATACAAACAGTAAGCAATAAAGTCGAAATGTAACACGGATAAAAAAACTTTGTCTTTCTAGCCCTGTTTTCTAGTTTTTCTACTTATATTAAGACGTAAAACTTTGTGAGGATGGTTGTATGAATGTTTGTAACCCATTAACGCAGAAACAGTTTAATGAAAATTAAAAATATGGCAACGCCTATAACAATATTGGACAGAATGCTTTTTTTGACATTTGTAGTAGAACCTCAAGACTAAAAAAATAATCATAAACGACATTAAATGGTCCAAAATTGACTCTCTATGTACTATACTATACGAATAAATCGTGACCTTTAACAAATTATTGCTGCACATAACATGCTGGGCTGAGAGCGAAAGAAAAACATAGAACGTGCTGGCTGCTTCTCGTCCCGGGCATACTGTAAAAATCTGTTAAGAGACAAATATTTTATTGGCTTTTTTGTGGGCGATAGGCTGACCCCCTTTCACTGCAATAGTCTCTATCCATCATTATAATACTTCCAAAGCCAAACGTGACATCAGATGGTCTAATAACATCTGGTTTTGTGCTTAGCCCGTAAGGGATACAGGCGAGAAATTATTTATGTATTTAAAAGTGCTTCCTTATTAATCGGTATTAATTTGTGAATATCTAAATAAATATAAAAAAATACAGTTAACAACAAGGTAAGCGCGTGCAATTATGTAATACCGTGTTACAGTATGTAAATATTGCGTAATCAAGCTATTTCATTCAAAAAATAATTAAAAAATGCTCTGGCAATGGTTTGTTCCGGCAATGCTTGACAAAGGGAACAGGTTCTTTCTAAGTAAATCTGCAGTACTTGGTGCTTATCATCACTAAATTCCCGAGAGTTCGACAACAGCTTTGACAACTAGAAGAACCCCAAGAACCCATTTTGGTTTAATTTAATTGACGTATCTATGAAAAACTTAGTAGCTAAATGAATTAATTAAGTAAATTTTTTAAGGATCTATAAAATTCAAGCTTCCTTAAATATACAACAATTTGGCACTCAACTTTTAGTAAATAAAGAATTCGTTTGGCTATATTTTTGAAAAAAATTGTCAATAACGAAAAATACATAATCTTTGATTGCAATACCTATCGAATATAAATGTATCTACTTATTGCGGGTTTTAATATTCAACGGGTAGTATTTAATCGAGTAACTGTAAATAAAAATTTTAGGTGACAAAAATAATGAATTTGGCTTACTGTTTTAATTAAGTGAGCGACTGAGAGCGAGTGACGAAGAATCAATGAAACAGCGACTTAAAAACACTTTTGACCATGTCGGGATTGTCCAGGGTTGACTATAATAGCTGACCAGGTTTATGGCGCTTCGCCGGCCGCTGCCGCGGCACCGCTCGCTTCGCTCGCTCGGCTCGCGCACGTGTATAACTATATGCAACCTAACATGCTCCTCCTCGCTGCGCTCGTCGTCGCACCTAACCGTACTGATTCCGCCTTCCGGTGCGGGAGCCCTTCTCGTAACTTATCTCTTTCATCGCAATGTATATGTGTTTTAGTCGCTCACTTAGTAATTCAGTCGCAATATTAATATTTAAAACCGTTCATTTTCATATATTTTTCAAGACAGTCCAAATTTGTTTTTTAGTCGCTCGTTTTATTATTTCCAGTCCAAATTTGTTTTTTAGTCGCTCGTTTTATTATTTCCCATATTCAACTGACCGGTATGAGTAACCGATACAACTACAAAACAGGTAGAAAAAAAATTGTGTTTCACAATATCTGTAAGTTCTCAAATTTGGCATGGGCCCTCTGTACATGACGTTCTTCCAAGAAAATAGGCGATATTTGATTTATAGAATATCACGCATTCGCAAATTATTCGTATGATATTTGAACTTAATAAATGAATATTGTTAATTATGTATTAATATGTAATTTATTCTTGCTATATTTTGATATTTGATAAATATATTATAGTATGTTTTTAGAGCTTTTTGTTAATAATTGCGTTTAATTGCTTACGTAAAACGAAACGTCAATCCTTTGACTTATTTTGTCATTGGTTAATATTTTGCTATTTTTCAATTCCGTTTTCCTACTACTTTTTTTATAATGTGTCCAGCAGTGGGCATTCCCAGGCTGATGATGATGATGCTTTATGTTATAATATACAAACAAATGCAATTGATTTTGTTTTATTACCTTTTCCGTGACAGCATGCTCCATGGTAGCGTAGTCGTATCTTTTTGTAATGGCGATAATTATGATTAAGTAAACTACTTGATTATCCAGTTCATTAAACTTTTTTTGAGGTTTGAAAATTCTTAATCATTTTAAATTCTACAGTGTAGCTATAATAGCCTGCATCCCTTATGGGGTAGGCAGAACACCAGACGCTATAGAATCTGATGTCACGTTTGACTTTGGAGGTATTATAATGATGGAGAAACTATTGCAGTGACAGGGGGACAGTCAGCCTATCGCTCACAAAAAAAACCTCCAATAAAACCTCTGGCTATTATAGATAAAGCATCGGCTTTACTAAAACAAAACTTTAAGTTACTTTAAAACCAACATTAATTAAAAATGAATATGATATGTGACAGACAGTGTTACCTACTTTGGCGATGGGGTAACACTGTCTGTTTCAGGCGCCAGTGGTCGCGACTTCGATTTCCGCACGGAACAAAACGGAAAAAAAGGTTCCGTGTCTGGGTGTTTATCTATTTATGTATTTATATTCCAGGTTCCCCCCTAGTTCGCTACATGATATCCCATAACACAAGCTATGCTTACTTTGGAGCCATGTATTTTGTGTGACTGTCTGGGGATTTTTATTTTATTTAAATAGCAACTATGGTATCGCTCGGTGATTCCACAATAATATATTCTTTAGACTTCGCACCACATTTAAATAACTAAAATTTTTCAATTAAAGTTTGTTAGGCAGGTCAGGTTTCTGTCTTTTAGATCATATTCATGAGGTTCCATATATTTGAAAGGCAAATGAACGCACAACCATTTATCTTATTCGCTGATTTGGGTTTTTTTATTAAAGTCTCGTTTGACCTCAATTTGACGTGATAGCAAGTGAAGATGAGGTCGAAGATGACAGCGCACGGGCCTAGGAAAGAACTTTCTCTTCATAAAATATTGCCGGAACATAGCACATTATCGCAATACCAGCGTAGACTGTTTTAATCGCGTATGATTTTCCTAATGAATATTTTTATAGATCTTTTAAACCTCTTTTGGTTTTTCAAATCCGCTGGATTTCTGAGATCAATACTTTTAAAACATACCTACATAATTGATTGAATCAGGCGTTACTTTGCGGAAATCCATGACAACTACTTTAACAAAGTCACTCAAAACCCTGAAGATGCTTCTGGTTGAAGCGAAACACGTGTCGGTGATATCTAGTGGCGTGGGTTACAGTATTCCAAGTGCGTGTTCGTTGCTTTTCTTGCCTTTTGTGTGAGGGAGGGAGGGCGGTGAACCAACGCAACGAAATCCTGCATCACTAATGCAAGTATAAGTCGCGGAATTAGCAAGGTAACTTTGTTAAAGTAGTTATACCTACATAACTTCCCGCCTGTATCCCTAATGGGGTAGGCAGAACACCAGAGGCTATAAAACCATATGATGTCACGTTTTTCAAATTTGGAGGCATTATAATTGTGGAGATAGACTATTGCGGTGGCAGGAGGTCAGCCTATCGCCAACAAAAAATCTAAAATCAAACCTCTGTCCCTCAACTAACTTTAACAGTATACCCGGGAAGAGAAGGAGCTGGCACATTTTATGTGTTTCCTTTGCTCCCAGTCTAGGTTGGATACTTTTAAAAAATATTTATTATTTGTCTTAGTTAATGGATTCAGGTCATCCAGTACATCCTATGAGGTTATTTATATTTGTAATGCTATGTAACTTTAGGAATAAGTAATAAACCCAGAGATACTTTAATGCACTATACTTATCTGTATTGTTTGATTGATTGATTGAAGTGAAACATTTGAATGTTCTCTTTATAACGATAGTCACCTAAAGAATATGTTTCCGTTTCTTTATGTCCGGGGCTAGAATGCGAGCACAAGGATTTATTGAAGAGAATAAGTATACAAACAAACAGTAATCACTCAATATTGTATAAAAAAGCACAAGATTTATTAAAAATCGCTTCTCCGTACATAGAAATTCCATTCCTCCTTACTTCAAGTAACGGATTTGTACCAAATGACAAGAAAGATGACTTGATAATGACAGTTTTGACTATAAAGAGTATCAAAAATGGCAAAATGTAAAGACGACCTAGCATGGCGGTTGCCTTTTACATGATACTTTTACATTTTTGTACACCATTAATTAAGCTTATTGTAATTTTTAGATATTTCAATCAATACCAGCAAAATTTCAGCTCCGTTGAGGTCTAGTCTTTAATAAATATTCCAATTTGGAAACATTGCCTTTCCTTCTTTTGTTACTGATTTATTTTGTACTCTCTTTTTATTGGTGGTACAGTGAAATTGTAGGTTCTTGATTGAAAGTGATAAATAATCACGAATAAACAGACAGTTCTCCCTTCTATCAATACAATGCTAGGCCGCTTTCATCTTCGACCTCTGGTGAGATTGAGGTCAAACACGATATTTGTGTATAATAAAAAAGAAAAAGAAACCTCATAAAATAAATGGACTTACATAAGGCTTTCACCAATAGACAGAGCATTTTACAAAGTTAGTAAAGTTATAAATAACAAGCTCTCTTAAAAGTGTGGTTTTGTATCTTACTTATAAAGAAAACATACAATATTTTATAAATTAACTATTGTGTGGACTCTTACATATACCCATTTCTGATCCGGCGTCAATCGTGTGCAGCAACCCTTAAGTTCCCACATGTCCAACAGACAGTACCTGCAGACCTGACATGTAGAAAGCATTAATGAAATCAATCACGAACCTGATCGCGAATGAGTGTCCAAACCGTTGAACCATAAAGATATTTTTCTTATCCACAGAAATTAAGGATCAAACGAACTTCCCAAGTGAAGTGCGATCACAATTATGTGAACGGCTTCATCGACGCAATTTACCTGTTAACGATTTGTAGTAGTATCTCCTGCCTAGGTCTTCACACAGAATATTTAGAGATTTTAATAAAAAAATACACTGGCAACACCATCTCCCACCCCGACCTATTTGGTCACATCACACAATTTATTCATTTTTAGAGCATAGGTATAGTGCAAAGTAATTCACATTACTGGGAGGGGTATAGTTACAGCTATAGCTACTACCTATTATTGTATTGGTAGTACAGTGGTGGGTGTATGTAAATTGCGTCGATGAAGCCGTTCACATAATTGTGATCGCACTTCACTTGGGAAGTTCGTTTGATCCTTAATTATGTTTCACGGCTTCATCTTTGCAATTTACCTGTTAACGATTTGTAGGATGTTTAGAGTAGGTATTAAATGTGAATTACCTTTTGTATTCAGTAATAAAATAAATATCTAATAATAAGAAAAAACACAAGATTTCTTATTTACTAATCAACCATTTATTTAAATACCAATTAAGGATAAGTAATTTTTACAAGTTGTGATTTGACAATATTGATTGTGCAAACTCTGAAGTGTCCGGTAAGATTTCTTTATTATAAAACTTAGCAAAAGTAAGAGACGAGTCGCTCCATCCGGCCGTCTTCCTTATTATTGCAATGTTAACACCCGCTTTGCTAGCAGTAGATGTCGCGGCATGTCTTGTACTGTGCGCGCTAAAGATGGACGTATCTATTCCAGCACTTTTAAGAACATCCTTAATCCAATGACTTAATCTCTGCGATGATAGTTTAGAATAAGGTCTTTTAAAGCTTATGAACAAATGGTCATTTTCATTACTGCGCAATGTATTAGTTTTATTTATATAAGTAATTAAACAGGTAGCAGGACATATAGCAGGACGTTCATTAAAGAAGGGTAGTCTTAAAAGTGGCTGGAAAGAATTGGGTCTCGAAGTTTTAATTAGATCGGGTATCTTAATAATAATTTCCGTGTTACTGTAGTTTATGTTACTAATTTTTATTAATGAAAATGTTTGGACCCTGTGTGCGGTAACTAATGCTAGCAAAGTGAGAGTTTTCTTTGAAAGAGTTTCCAAATTAAGATCCTCGTTTGGCCATTTTTGGGCCAAATAATCTAAAACGATGTTAGGATTCCAAGTAAGGTCATATTTAGGGTTCGGGGGTCTTAATTTGAAAACTCCCTTTAAGAAAGGCTTAATTCTATCATCATCAAGACTATTTTCCAGTACAAGCGATAAAGCAGAACGGTAACAGTTGATTGTGCCATATTTGGCACCTTGATCGAAAATATCTGTTAAAAAATTTATAACATTTGAGATTGAAGCATTGAAATAATCTAATTTATTGGTGTTACAATAAATAATCCAGGCCTTTATACAACCATCGTACTGCTTGTAGGTATTTGGTGATAAAGCTGCTAACATAATGGCAACTGACCTATCTGACAAAGATCTTCTTAAAAATGCTTGCCTGACAATCTCGCGGCAATGAGACGAAGGCTTTTGTGCAGCTTGTGTGGTTTCCTGGAAGGAGATTTTAACAATTCTTCATTAGGGCCGAAAAATATGAATTTGGAGATAGCTAGTTTTTGAAAAATTGGGAACCAGGGTTGGGCTGGCCAGTAAGGAACCAAAACTATACCCTCTGCATTATCGTCAATAATTTAACGAAGTACCTTAAGGATAAGCGCAAATGGTGGAAATGCATAAAATAACAGGTTTGTCCAGGACACGGTGAAAGCATCAATCACCCAGGCTTCGGGATCGTTTTTCCATGCAATATACGTAGTACATTTTGCGTTACACCTACTTGCAAATAAATCTATTTGAGGTGACCCTAAAGTAATCATGATTTCCTCAAAAGCACTATTACATAACTCCCACTCAATATCCTCGAACCGTTTTCGAGATAGCGAGTCAGCTTCAACGTTGTCATTAGTATTAATGTAGGACGCAAACACTGTTATTTTACGTTTTTCGCACCATTGCCATAATTCTTTGCTCATATCGTTTAAATGTCTAAATTTAATACTACCCATTCTATTAATGCATGAAATTGCTGTAACATTATCAATTCGTAATAATATTTCACAATTCGATAATTTTTTTGCAAAACATTTTAAAACAAGAAAAGCAGCTTTCAATTCCATATAATTAATATGAGCATCCTTTTCACTAGCTTTCCAATAGCCACTACATTTCATTCCATTACAATAACCACCCCAACCCGAGTTTGAAGAGTCCGAATAAATTTCCATTGTGTAATTATATTGCCTCAATGACGAATAGTTATTGTCTATGTTGTTTAGCCACCAGTAGGAATCGTCGTGTAAAGACGTTGGAATATCTATAATTTGTTCGTAACTAGGGTTATTTAACAAGCAATCATATTTGTATTGTTCAAGTTGTTTGGTGTATAACCACGAATATTTTAAAGCTAGCCAAGAAGAAGTTAATATACCAATAAGTTTAGCAAAATTACGCAACTTGCACCGCTTAGTTGTTAAAAATAAATTTAAATAAGTTTTCAACTTGACTTTCTTTTCATCGGGTAATTTTAGGGACATTTGTTGAGAATCGAAAACATAACCAAGATACCTACATTTTGTCTTTGGAACTAAGCAGCTTTTATCGTAATTTATAATGAAACCTAACCTTACTAAAATATCTATAGTCATATTAACATTTTGTAAACAATCTTTATACGACTGGCCTAGACAGATGAAATCGTCTAAAAACAGACTTGAAACAAATCCTTTACTTCTTAAGTATTCCACCACGGGTTTCATTAATTTCGTAAAAACTAATGGTGCTGTACACAAACCAAACGGTAAACAGTTAAATTCATATAAGATTTTATTATATTTAAACCGAAGGTACTTTTTATGACTAGGGTGTATCGGTAATAAAAAATAGGCATCTTTTAAGTCAATTGTTGCCATGTGACAATTTTCGGTGATTAGTTTTGAAGCGGTTCGGTAGTCTTCCATTTTGAAATGGTTAGGTATTATGTAACTATTCAACTTTTTTAAATTAAGAATGAAACGCTTGTCACCGTTTGGTTTGGGTACAAGGAACACATTTGATAAAAATTCACCGTCTGTATGAACACATTTAGAAATAGCGCCAATTTTTAACAAATTATGAAGTGATTTATCGTAATCAACCTGTTCTGAGTTTTAGCAAAGACGCCTTGATTATGACAATGACTAGGTTGTGTCGTAAAAGGGATCTTATAGCCTTTTATCCAGGACAACAACGTTGAATCATTTGTGATTTAAGACCATTCACCAATATAATGTTGTAGCCGTGCGGCGTAACGTACCTCAGTATTTAATATTTCCTGTGGAAGTTGGTGGAGGGTGCAGGTCGAGGTGGGTCGTCTGAGGGGCGCGGACGGCGCCGCTGTGGCGACCGCGGTATTCTCGTCTGTGTAGGAGGTGGCGGCTGGAACCGAGCTGGTTGATATCGGTTCCCGTCCGGTTTGTTGGGGGTCTTACGATGGCCTTTCCAGTTTTTTGACACGGGTCTTGTCTTTGAAACAAAGTTGTTTTTGTTAAAAGGCTTATATGGAGTGTTATTTAATGCTTCTCCTGACTGTTGGATAGCTTTGGCGGCTTTAAGTTTCTCTGGGATGTTATCTCCAAATAAAAACATGTCTCTGCTCGTATTAATGAGGGTATCCTTGAGATTCGTGTTAATGGAGGTAATAATGAGATTTCTTCTCGTTTTTGTCTCATTGTAATGCATGTCACATAATAGGCGGCATGCATCACTTAACGGTTTCAACACAGATTGTTGAGGGTTGGAAAGTAATAATGCTTCAGTAGCAGAGGACAATGCGGCTAATGTAACGCCGACTTGGTTTTGACGCTGCATGATAGAGTAATCCCGCTTAGAAACAGCCTCACCAACAGCTGCCTTAGCCTCCAGGTTCAGAGCCGGTGGTATCAACAGATCGCAATTGCTCGGCACCAAGTATTCCTTCAAAAGACTTTCTTTAAAATCTGCTGGAAGGCCTTTCATCAGAATCTCCGACCATCTAATGGCAATTTCTTTATGAATAGGTTTTGCTAACTTTGGTGCCGTGCTTGGAGCATCCCCTAGGATTTCCAATATCTCTTCATTTAAAATGATATATTCCTCGTAACCATCGAGAACGTTGGTTTTTGAAGTCGACGGAATCGGCTCCGGTGTCAGGATCGGCAAAGTGGTTGGTACCACGATTGCTTCAGTGAGATCTGTAGCACATTGTGGTGTTTCTTCATCCATAACTTCTGTAAAGACATTCATGTTATATTTAAACCGTCAAATATAAATCTTTAAATACGATTTAACAAGCCATGAAAAGAGTTAAGTTATCGTGAAAAGTAAAGCCCATCAGTTGGCAGTACCTAATCACATTTTTTTTTTGAAGGTAGCTGTGAATTTGTAAAACCCTTAATGGCAGTACACATCTTATTGCAACATGAAAATAACAGACACATAATTTGTCATGACAGTAAAGCCCATAATTAGCAGTACCTATCACATATTATTAAGTGTCCAATGCATTAAGTAGACCTACCGTCATCGGTTGACGACGAAATAACTCGGCAGCGGCGTCTTTTCTGCAGTTTATTTTCAAGCTTCTTCATTTTTTCCAAAATTTTTTCATCGTCTTGGTGCTTCCTCTTTCCCATATTAATTCTTTTTTCTTCTTGTATAATACTGGATAAGCCGGACACTTACGTGCGAAGACTTCGGTAGAAAAATACAGAATGAATAAATTGTGTGATGTGACCAAATAGGTCGGGGTGGGAGATGGTGTTGCCAGTGTATTTTTTTATTAAAATCTCTAAATATTCTGTGTGAAGACCTAGGCAGGAGATACTACTACAAATCGTTAACAGGTAAATTGCAAAGATGAAGCCGTGAAACATAATCACGTTTCTGCAGCTCTATTATTTAGCTATAGAATTTAAAAAAAAGATTGATTGACTACAATTAGACTTACCTTTAATTGCATTAAACTTAAAAGGGTTTTATACATGTTGAATCGGTGACACTTTAGGGCGGAGTGGAAGCATCCAATTGGCATAATCATTACCTGCAACAAAAAAATATTTGTTTTAATTTTAAACACCTTACAATTTAGTAATTAAGCTTTATTGAAAATACTCTCTTTTTTATTCTTGTATTTGTAAGCCTTAAAATCTTATGATTAAGTCGGCTTAAATAATAACAAATAACAATATTAACTAGTAACTATATTAAGTAATTAAGCTTTATTGAAAATACTCTTTAATTTCTACAAAAGAGTAGTCCTAGGGCTATTAAACATCGTAATACATTGCGTACGGGCCGAGTTATTGCGAAATCGGCAAAAATATCGATTATAAGGAGCGACTTCAACTGAAAAGGAAGCATACAGCACCTCATCATCATCACAACTCCGTGTAATGAGCCTACTGCAGAGCTATAAGTCTCTCCTCTGGGTAATGAGGAGGTTTAGGCCGTAATGCACCAAGCTGGCCCAGTGCTGGTTGGTGGCTGTCAGAATTTTCAGGGTACCGAAATGGCTTCTGACAAAACCTAACGACTACTGTATGAAGTATACATCATCCGGGACCGCTTCACGTGCTTTTCGAAGCACGGAAGTCGTCGTGAGAAATAAATGATCGGCGGTCACCCATCCTATTACTGACCGCGCCAAACGTCGCTTTACATGCGATATCGTATGATATGCACAGAAACCACGGCGCCACAAAGCCACATCACAATCAGAAAGTTTTAGTAGGTACCTATTGATGTAAACATTTATTTTAACAATCAAACGAATGCAAAGCATAAAAAAAACCGACTTCACGTCAAAACTTTGGCTGAAGTAGAAGGTCGTCAAGTTAAACGATCTCCGAATTCATACATGAAGTAGGTACTTAATTGATTTCAATGAAATTTATATGGGACCAATATAATCCTCTGTCATATGAAACAAGAATCATCAAAATCGGTTTACCCAGTCAAAAGTTATGAGGTAAAAAACATTTTAAAAAAACATACCGACCAATTGAGTACCTCCTTCTTTTTTGATGTCGGTTGAAAATTAAAGGGGTCAGAATCATGTCCGAAATCTTTTTTTTCTTCCGTTATTAGTAAAACTAGTTGTCTGCTACAAACCAAAGTCAAAGTCAAAAAATTCTTTATTTCGAAAACGGAAAACAAACGATGGGGTAAACCTGTCTGGCTCAGACGCCAGTGGTTGCGGGTTCGATTCTCGCACGGAAAAAGAAAAACAAAATGTTCCGTGTCTGGTTGTTTATCTATTTATGTATTTATATTCTAGGCTCCCCCCTAGTTCGCTACATGGTATCCCATAACACAAGCTGTGCTTACGTTGGGGCCATGTACTTGGTGTGATTGTTTATAAATTTATTTAGTGTGTACAAAAATATACAGGGTGGAGTTTTTGAATGCCTCTGTAGTGGCATTCCATCCTTCCAACATTCCATTCTTTTCCAAATTCCTTTATTTTGGAAAAGAGTGGAATGTTTCTTCGGAGTTAAATTTGCTATCTCTATTATTTAGAGTACTTTCCCTCCAGGGGGTATCAAAAATTCCACCCTGTATATTTTAATACACACTAAATGTCAATGTACAATATAAAGTTATGTTGTGATACGTTTTGTTCGAAGAACTTGTTATCCGTCTTCGCCGGAAGGAGGGTTAAGTTTTTGAGTGTACGTTTCCATTTTTGTACAAACTCTGTATATTTGAAACCACTTGACGGTTATTGTTAAACAAGGTGACGTTATTTTTAAGTAATCATGAGACTGTTGGAATATATCTTTGTATTTATAGGCCAGAAATTTTGCTATTTTTCAAAATTGTATTTAAGTTTTTTTTTTAATTTTTTAATTTTGAATTTTGAATTTTTGCAAGCGACAAAATTTCCTCCAGCATCTCTAATCTAAACCGTATACCATAGCAAGTTACGCGAGTGAAACCGCGCGAAGCTGCTTGTATCAAATAACGACAAACTTGAGTATTTGAACCACTTTCAGCGACGTAATATTGAATAATCAACGAATGCATGAATTAAAAGAACCAACTTCACGTCAAAACTTTGGCTGTCTTGAGAATGTCATCAACGCAAACATTCTCCGAAATCATATACATTTTTTCAAAAGTTTGAAATTTTCAATGAAGTACCTACTCCACCGATTTCGATGAAATTTAAATGGGACCAACTATGAAGTATCCTCTATCATATGAAACAATTTTCAAAATCATCTCATAAATTGTCCGAAATACCGTGTAACAAAGACACAAAAAAAACCGAACAGACGAATTGAGAACCTCCTCTTTTTTGGAAGTCGGTTGAATACTCGAATTGATAGACTCAAAATCCTACTACTACTAAATTTTAAAGTTTGTAATTGTTGCATGGAGTTAGAGCTGCCAAAGTATTGTACCAAATATAATGTATATTTGAGTCTGGAAAGAATATCAAACAGCATTTTAGAAAAATAAACAGTATTTTATTTATTTTTGTTTCAAACACATATTTTTTAGAGCTTCTCGCTCAACTTATTAATTTAAAATCATTTTTAACCTTTACGACGCCAACAACTTCCATAGAAGTTCAACATTTCCGTGCCCCCACGCCACTACTTCTATAGAATTTATCCAATGTACCACCTACATCAATAAAATACATTTACAATGCATAAAACATTTGCTTCTTTTGTAATGTTGTAAGATGGACACAAATGAAGCCCTATTTATTTATTTTCCCAGGTAAAACAGGCCTTTTTGTGTATTAATATGGATAAAAACAAAAACGCCTCAAATATTTACATGTCCCGTACGCCAACAACTTCATATCAAGTACGCTAGCGATGTGCCGAAAAAGTTTCATTCATTAAAATTCTTTATGTTTACTTTGTCTTATTCCACGCCGATGTCAATGATTAGATACATACATAACCTCACGCCTGTGTCCCCTTGGGGTAGGCAGAGACAAGGGAACACCAATTGCTGCGAATGATTCTATGATTGAAATTCAAATTCATAGTTGTTTACAGTTATTTCTAAGAAGTTTTTTTATAAGTTTGTGATTGTAAGAGTGTTACCTACTAAAGAACAATAACACATTTTCTATTCTATACTATCACAAAATTAATTCTGCTCATTAAATCTACGAATTAAGTCACATTATTAAAATTAATTAAGTCTATTGAGGATTGTCGATATCGCAACATCCATCAATGCGTAATGGCGAAATGCTGATGCACACGGGCCTAGGAAAGAACTGGCTCTTCATAAAATATTGTCGGAATACATCACCACCGCCGCGTCGGAGCGGTGATATGTAGCGGCAGATTCTATATGAAGGGACCAGTCCTTGACCAGCCCGTCGAACCCTGACGTGATCCTATCAACAAGCAGGGTTATTCTAAGCCTTCCCTACACGGACAGAAAATATTTTCTTCAAATTTCGAGACTAACCTAAGACTTCAATTGAATACATTAATTAAACAAAAAATAATTGCTAGTCCTGCTAGTACTGGCGAGCACAAAACTGCCAGATTACATACCAAAATCATAAACTATTTTTAGTATTGCTTATCTTCTATTTCGCAAAGGAATATCAATTAATTTAGTTATTATAAAGATAAACGTAATGTTCACGTAATTGAAGCGCCAATGTTGATTTCTTATCAAAATATGCTAATAACGTGCATATCGTTCTGAACTACAGATAATTTCAAAATAAATATATTGCGTTGTTATATTTTTCTAATCCCAACATTGTTAGTGAAGAGTTATTCGTCAACTGGCACCTCTGAAAGTGGCGAGTTTGGGCCAGTTGGCACATTCTGATTTTACCTATTTCTTTTGTCGTCAACTAATCTGTTGACTACATGGGTTTGGGACCCTCACAAAAGGGTCATGTTCAAACAGCCCTGACTCTCGAGTTATGCAATTAATAACAATAATTTTAACGTCAATTTGTAACTAATATCCTTGAGTATTAGGACAGTATTAAAAAAAATTGTATCAATGTGCTAGTTTTTGAAATATGTTAAGAAAAATAAAAAAAACAGTCTATTTTTTCACTTAAATTAGCATTGTAAATGTTTTAAGATATTTTGTAGGGAAAATTTTCCATAATGTTTATTTTTATTTGATAGTTGCTATTTTTACCTTTAAAATAACATTTTTTTTACATCTGTAGGACCTTTCTGCCCAGAGAAATCGGCATCTTTCAGCAGAGGTATCAACAAGAATAAAAAAAAAATTAAATGGCGGCCATTCCGACAGGAGGGGAGGTAGACCCCCATATATGGGTGTTTTCGTCGATGAAATTAGGTATATTTTGTAACCTTAAATTATCGCTAGGTCGTGACCGGACACACTGTATATATTGATTGATTGTATACTTTTATTTTCACTTACTTTTTCGTTGACTTTAGAAATTTGCAAAAAGTAATTTTACTTCTTACATTCTTCTACTGTAACCGTTACAAAGCAGTGGATATATGTATGTTTGGAGATTAATTATTTTAAATAAAGTTTTTGTGAAGATAAAGTACACACCTCTGTTTATAAATTGTTTTGAAATTGGATGCTAAACAAAAAAGTACTATTCATTTTCAATCATCTCATTCAGTGCCTTACACAAAAAAAAATATTCTTATTCTTTGGCTATAATGGCAAACAGACTGGTGAAATTTTAACTGGTACCATTTATTTCTTTTCGACATTGAGAACTGTCAGTTTACTGCATTGAATGTTTTGCCAGGGTACAGGATCGAACCCAGGACCCTTCACGCCGCAGCCGAACTCTCGACCATTGCGCCATTGAGGGCGCGTGATTTCCTGGCTTTGAATTTTGCGCTGCTATTTTAAAATGTTTAGTTTAAATAAAAAAAAAAAACCCCAGACAATCACACCAACTACATGGCCCTAAGGTAAGCATAGCTAGTGTTATGGGATACCATGTAGCGAACTAGGGGGGAACCTAGAATATAAATACATAAATAGATAAACATCCAGACACGGAACATTTTTTTTCTTGTTCCGTGCGGTAATCGAATCCACAACAACTGGCGTCTGAGGCAGACAGGTTTACCCCATCGCATCGCCAAAGTGGTCGTTAAATTATATCGAGTTTTTTACTTTCTTCGTATATTGATTAAGTCTCGATAAGATAAAGCAAGAAATTTATCTAGATGATTAGGTACTCGAATAAGTATAAATATGGTTCCCATAACTAGATTTACCATTAAAAGTTATGTTGAACATGATTGCGTCAATACAGAAACAGATGTGTATTTTTTGCTGTTTTAATAACATTTTTCATTTTAATCCTCACAGCCTGTAGGCCAAATATCGCTAGCGAATTTCACCGACGAATATACGTTTAACGGGTTTATTTTCGAAATATAAAACTATTAAAAAATTTGCTTTACTCATCGTTTAAGAGAAGTCCGTTTTATATTTTCATGTAACTTATTGTTATGTTTGAACGGGCAATATATAATGTTATGCCCGTACGCAGCGAAAGGTCACTGCTTTTAAGATAAATAAATAAAGACTTACCAAAATCCAGCAAACCCGCACAAGCAACGCCGTTCAAGGCGGCGTGGCGGCAAGTATATATTAGATATGTAATTAGGAGGGGAATCAATTATATAGGTAGGAATGGGGATATGTTTATAATACTTATATATAATAAGCTAGATTGCACTACTTCTCACAAAACTTTCCGATTTGTATTCGCAAATTTGATTTCCAAAGCACAGTTAACCGGCACAAAATATCAATAACAATGTGTTTTCGAGGCGCCAAGTCACCAGAGTATCAATCCCAATATACTTTGACGTTTTGACGTCTGTCAAAAAACAATTCGTCTTCATTCAATCAAAATCCCAGAGTAGTGCCACCTTTGGGTAACTGGCGCGAACAATGTTTATACTGTTTATCGAACCAATTTTCGTAAATCATGTTTCTATCTTTACACAGCGGTTGTTTATATGGTTCATTTTTGTGAATATTTTTCAGACACAACATGTATACATTACTGAGTATATTTACGTTCAAAAAAGCGTAAAAACGCTGCATCTCGTCGTAAGTTTTTGCTTTTTACTGAGAAGAAGTAGACAAGAAACTCGGCAGCCATCTTTAAAATTGGTTAGGACCTCGGACTCAGATATTTTACAATAGCTACAAATTGGCACAACTTATATCCCTTATGGGAAAGGCAGAACACCAGAGGCTATAAAACCATCTAATGTCACGTTTTTAATTGGAGATATTACAATAACGCAGAGACTATTGCAGTGACAGGGGTCAGCCTATCGCCCACATAAACATCAATAAAGCCTCTGTCCCTTCATATGCCCGGGATGGGAAGCAGCTGCTACATTCTATGTTTTTCTTTTGCTCCCAGTCCAACATAGAAGACTCCATAATCCATAACACAAACATATACATAAACATGAAACCAATGACAAAAGATTCACGCTCTTACTAAAACAACTCCTAATAAAAAAATGTTATTACACGACCAATGAATACTTAATTGACAAATTTAAATGAATTAGACATAAATATGTATAAAAGAATTGACGAATAATTTTTGTATCTTAACTATAAATCTAATTTAAAATTACTACAAATGTCCTCTTCTGCATTGCAATACCTAAATTAGGTGCATAAATTTACTGATTATTATTGTAAATTAACTATTATTATAAGCTGGCACCTGTAAAATTATGTTTGCAATAAAGTATTGAGTACTTTCGGGCAACTTAGTTGGTTTGATATTTTAGTTAATTTAATTTAATAGGATAAAACGTAAATGATTATCATTAATTTATACGTATCACTTTTGAGTTTAACAACGGAAGATAAGTTTTGCAGGACCGAACCCGAGCATGGATTGGGAGGTTTTCTGTGCCAGGACCGCGGTCCGGAAAGCCCCTTTAGTAAAAATATAAACAAGAAAAAAAAAAGGAAGAGTACAGATCGCAAAAAAGGTTAAATAATACTTTGATTAATATTGCATGAATTACTCGTATTAGTACCGACCGGTATACAATATTATCTTACTGTCAGTCAATAGTTGTAGGTGTACAGTTAAATAACAATACTTCTAGGAGTAGGGAATAGATAGGACATCTAGCGATCAAGTTATTTCTGTCCTTCCTAAACCTGCCTGAGACGATCTTTTCGTGATAGTGAGGCCGCCCATTTGATTTCTTGTTTTTCTTTTGAGTCTTTATATTTTGTGTACAATCGTTTTTTACTGTATTGTAAAGTACATATTTATAAATAAATAAATAAGTCATGGATATATTTTTATTCAAGTAGGTATATTTTTATTTTTAGATATCTAAACAGAAGTTCTAAAAGAAACAGGTATTTTGGTCTGAATACTGTGTCGTGAATGATAGAAACACTAAGATAATAATAAATAAAATCCCCAGACAATCACACTAACTACATGGCCCCAAAGTAAGCATAGCTTGTGTTATGGGATACCATGCAGCGAACTACGGAGTTCGCTGCATGGGAACCTAGAATATAAATACATATATAGATAAACACCCAGACACGGAACATTTTTTTTTCTTGTTCCGTGCGGGAATCGAACCCGCAACCACTGGCGTCTGAGGCAGACGGGTTTACCCCATCGCCAAAGTGGTCGTCGATACTTACTTTGTTTCAAGTATTAAATTCAAATAGAGCTGTCACTGTAAAAAACCTTGTTTTCGTCTCGTTAAATAATATTTCTTTATGTCACCAAAAAACTAATTGGAATTCCGACAATATTTCAGTTTGAAAATGATTAAACTTTTAACTGAAATTCCTGTTGGCACTAGCAAAACGTTCGCTGCAGCATTTTGTATAGAGAGAGTATAGTATGTATGGTATCGTTAAAATATTTCCTACATGTGTGCAAATTGTCACAAAACTAGATAGAACTGAATAGAGTTATTTCGTAGTTATTAAGAAGAATTTTTGGTAGTGCTCTTTTTTTTTAAATTATGAATGGGATGTTTGTCTTCCATGCCACCTGATGTTAAGTGAACATGAAGACTAAGGCGGTACACGTCCATCCACGAGAAACCTATTCACTCGACGCTTAAAAGTACTAGGACTTTTAAGCGTCAGGGAAAATAGACGCAGGCAGTTCATTCCAAACCTTGGCGAATTAAAAACCTCTATGGAGAATTAAAAGAGAATTTTTTTTTTTTATGTGCAGGGTTTAAGTAAGCTTACAAAGAAACGGGCCTCTCTATCAGCTCGTGATTATTAATTTATTTTAAATTTTAACTCGAAGTTTCGGTGTCTTTGTTTACCCCGTGGTCACGAGCGACTAAATCGGGCGTCTGGCAGAGGAAAAAGTCTACATCTCCACCTATTTCTCAGTACATACATAGGTAGATACATACATAACTTCACGCCTTTAGCCCTTATGGGGTCGACAGAACTACAGAGTATATAAAACCATCTGATGTCACGTTTGACTTTGGATGTACATATTATAATGATAGATAGAGAGTATTGCAGTGACAGGGGTTAGCCTATCGCCCACGAAAACGCCAATAAAACCCTAACTGACTTTTACAGTAGGTATGCCCGGGAAGAGAAGCAGCTGGTACATACATTCTTTATTTACATTTATTTTTCGCTCCTGGTTCAGCATGGAAGCATACCTAATATTTCTCAGTCATCGAGCTTATAGGATCTTGGATGATAATTATACGCGATAAATCCGGGAAAGCGATGTGAATCGCGAAAACTTAAAAGAATTAAATTATTTTCATTCTCATAAAAAATACGAAATATTTGCCTTTTCTAAAGCTGACGTGTCATCTTGAAAGTAAACAGAGATTCAGGATGTGGGTATGTCGTCATCTATAAAGATGATCTTCGAAAATAAATTAGTCTGTGCTTTGACCGCGCCAATATTTTGAACAAGCGAATTTGAACAATATTTTTGAATTTGATAGCCCTACTTTTTAAGATTTTACATGTATACAGGGTGTTCTTTTCGACTCTCATAACATCTCATTAATAAAAAATAATACTTTTTGCCATAGAATATGGTTCAAAAGTGCATACTGTACAAGATATCATCAATCTTAATATAATGAGTTCATAAATTATCACAATTTGTAAAATAAAAACATAAGTATTTTAAGTACTTACATAAGTATTTTACTTCATATTAATGGTAACGCGCGTTGTACGCAGGTACCTCAATCTGACCTGGTAAGAAATAACCAAAAAGACCATCTTGAATACTTATAATTCTTAAACTTTGTGAGAATGGATGTTTGATCCAGCTGGTGAGGACGATCTGTAATTTTACATACACTTAGGTCAAGCTCTATATTATCACCAATAATTTTACTAGTTGTAGATACACATTTTTTATTTTTTATTTCATTTTACTGACTTCAAAAGTACTATCAATAATATTACATAAACTTTCAAAAGACCTTTATTAAAACACAATTGTAAGAAACCTATTTTATTATTTAGAACATAATTAGTTTACAAATTCAGTACAAAAATATGAAAGGAAGCATAAAATTAATTCATTTAAATTAACAGAAAACAATTAAAGAAAGCTTAATTAAATTAAAATAAATACACCTATTCAGAATTAAATTAGAGAAATCTATTTAAAGACAAACAATAAACGCTCACATTTAATAAAATGTAGTGCAGAAATTGAGTAGGTATTCCTAAATAAAAAAAGGGTACCATGAAATAAATTAATTAAAATTATAGGATTACATTCGACAAAAAATAACAATTTAATACTCACTGACAGATCAACAATTCAAATTATAAATATAATTAAATATAAACACTCAATACATATCGCAAAACATACGCCAGCAACAATCACACAATAAGCGCATGATGAAAATGAGACAGCGTATATGTAACCTCCAACAACTAATCTCCTCCCGTCCCCCCCCCGCTCCCCGCACTGTCGCCGCGTCACCGCCCCACACACAACCGACACACGCGGCCAAGACGTCATCGTGAGCGGATGGATATGTTTGCGTTTGAAGCGTTACGGAATTCAAAACGGAAGCTGGCCGATTTGGAACTCGTAAACGAAGTTAAGAAGTATCCATGCCTGTACAATGAAGAGCTTTCTCACAATAGTCTTACGAACATTACAGAAGAAGAGGCTTGGGAGATGGTGGCGGAGAAACTTAATCGCAGCGGTGAGATTCCATCGTTTATATTTTAAATGGATTTATTACATATAATGAATTTTCATCTTTGATTATGTTTACTTTGCCTTAGTACCTAAATTGTTGCCAATTTAACTGTTTATTTGTTTATATTTACTTGTATGTCCGTCAATACTTTAATAAAATAAATAAATATGTCTAAGAACAACAGAAAAAAAGCCCCAGCTACACTGTTAAAAACAATGATTCAAACCAAGGTGACTTTGCTAGTATACAACAAAGAAGATTTTTATTTGCAACGAAATTTCGCTTGACCTTGGTCGGCGGGAGCGTGTTGTGAACAGCGGTGTTTAAATTAAAACCGCATTTAAGGTTGGGGTCCGCTTGGTAGACGTTTGTTCACCACGCAAGGTCATCCGAGTTTTTTTACGCGCAGGCGAACGCGTTCGTTATCAATTCATAATGGAATCTTACTAATATTATAAATGTCTTAAAGTTTGGACGGATGGATGTTTGTTTGTTCGTCAATCACGGCAGAATGGCTCAACGGATTTGGATGAATTGGCAAAGCGATAGTTACAGTCAGGCTTATTATTCGCGGGATTCAACATTGCGCGGATAAAACCGCGCGAAACCACTGGATTGTTTTTAAATTAAGAACATTATTCCACCGAATAATACTTTATTCGTCAAAATCGGCGTGGATCTATCTCTACGGCGCAGTGCCCTATGGTGCAAATCAATGCTTTTCTATTTTGAACCATAATGGAGATATTTTAAAGAGCAAATATGAAGCCCTGAGTGGTGCCCCGTGCACGACGTCGTGGAACGATGCGGCGCCGCGCCGTGCCACGGCATTCGGCGTCGTACCGTACAGATGGATTCACGATCTTAGCACGATTTTTGTCAAGGAAATCAATGAAAATATAGATTTGAAAACATTTTATCAACAAAATCAACAATAACTAAGGTTGCCTGAAAGTAATCGCTTATAAAAAAATATTGGTGTAAACTGTTTTTTTTTAATGACAATAAAACGAGTTAATATTTTTATTTTAACTTAAAGCCAAACGGAATTCGAGGGATGTTAGTAATATTCGTTCGTTAACAATAAATGAGTTTATTGTTTCATTCCAAGAAATACATTTTCCAATACATAACGTCTTGCCAGGGCAATAAAACCATCTGATATCACGTTTGACACATGTGAAGGTGTTATAATGATGCAGAGAGTCTATTGCAGTGACAGGGGGTCAGCCTATCGCTCATATAACGCGAATAAAACCTCTGTCCCTTAACTGACTTGCAGTATGACCGGGAACAGAAGCAGCTGGTACATTCTATGCTTTTTTTGCCATCAGTCCATCATGAAAGAATTCCAAGAAACTTGTGTATTAAATTAATTCAAAATTATGCAGATTCATAAATTAAAATGACTTGAGTTTTGTCACTGCCTCAATCAAAATTTCATACAAATATAGTACATACTACTTTTGATACTCAATTGCATACAGAACTGCTAAAGCTACATCAATGCTTTATAACTGTGCAAGCAGTTTTAACGTGCTTTAAAGCGGATGGCAATATTTTATTTATCTTACTAGCTGACCCGGCAAACGTTGTTTTGCCATATAAATAAAAAAAAAATAGATGTTGGCCGATTGTCATCGATAAGCACAAAAAATTTCATCAAAATCGGTCAAGCCGTTTCGGAGGAGTATGGCAACGAAAACTGTGACACGAGAATTTTATATGTATATTAGATTTTATTGTATTTTCAATATACCTATTATGTACTATACTGTAATTAGAGCGTGAGACGTGACCTTGTGCTGGTTGTAAGCAAACTTCGACTGGGTTTTTAGCCATCTTTTAAAAACCTTTTTGGCCTGTTGGGGCCTTTTATCTCGAATCTTATTACCGAAGCAAATTTATGTTTTGTGTAAACATTAGTTTACGTATTTCAAAAAGGTTCAAAGTTTAATAATTACTTTTTAAATTTATTATACTTATGTAAAATTTGTATTACCTACTAAACATATGCGTAACTTTACGAAGTAGGTACTTACTTTGTACTGTTATAATCTAATATATTATAAAAATTAATTTAACTCAGAAATGTAAAAATACTATGATATGTCATTCGTCACTTATAATACTTAATTAATTGTACATTTAAAAAATAAAAAATACTATATTTTTTTATTGTTTATCACGACCGATGACACTGATTTAAATATTTCAAACTTACAGCAAACCTGTGCAGTTCCAGATGGAAGACTTTACTAAAAAACTTTGAGTACCACATCGAGTCCTCACCGTCAGATACACCGTACTACCTCAGCGAAGCAATGCAGTTTATCACCCCCTTCATAAAACAAGAATTAAACTTACCATCAACAACAATCGCCGAGGTCGAACGACAGCTAGAACTAGAATTACAAGCAATTTCAGAATTAGATAACGAGAAAATAAATAAATCTGTCATTCAAATTGACTCTGATAGCGATGGCGACGAGGAAATAGCAGATTCAGGAGAAAGTTATCAATTACAGCCAACTACTTCTCAAGTACTAGATAAACTTAAAAACTCTGACATTACTGTGAAAAAGCCTGTTAAAAGACCACATGATAGCAATTTAGACTCAACTCCAGAACCACACGTGCAGTGTAAGAGACAAAACATGAGCACGCTCATAGAAAAACACGAGGCAAACAAAATGTTTCTTCTCAGCTTGCTGCAGGACGTAGACAGAATGACGGAGAGCCAAGTTCTAGAATTTAAAGAGAAATGTATGCGATTGATTAACGATATATTAGTTATCAAAAAAGAACCTTAGTTATTAAACTATAAAGCTGTCTTAATCTCTTTTATTTTGTGTAGCAATCTTGCGTCTTAGACAAAACGGGCTTCGTACGAGGTCATAAATCAATCGATTGCAGCTTCAGCCCCGCTTGTCAACGGCGCAGATTTCAATTTCCTTCCTCGTCAATTATAAAAGCATAAACACATCTTGGGCGCGGTTAAAAATTTCCTAAAAAATAAATATTTCTAACAAAAAAATACATTGTGGTAAAATACTTGAAATGCCCATTTTACGATTTAACCTTTCGTGGGTTTTAGTCCAGCTCAATACTCTCTCATCAAAACGAAAATAAGCAATACCATAGTCCATTTTCTTTTCCAATAAACAGGCTATAAGCAACAGAACGAAAAACAATGTGAACAAAAAGCAAAAGTTTTACCGGATAACCTAATTGATCACATCGCTTTTAATAACCAGATTTACTAATAGAAGCCACTTCAGCAGTGCGATCACAGAACTATCGACTCGTATTATTTACATACATACATACATACATAACTTCACGCCTGTATCCCGTATGGGGTAGGCAGAACACCAGAGGTAATGAAACCATCTGATGTCACGTTTGACAAATTTGGAGGCATTATAATAGTGGAGAGAGACTATTGCAGTAACAGGGGGTCAGCCTATCGCCCACAAAAAAGCCTCCCATAACACCGCGGTCCCTTACCTGACTTTTACAGTATGCCCGGGAAGAGAAGCAGCTGGCACATTCTATGTTTCTCTTTCTTCTATGCTGGACTGGGAGCTTTCTCGTATTATTTTTATCTATAAAATGGTATTTAAACTTTCGAAACATACCAGGGTGGTCTGAAAAGTTTCCGACCTTAACGCAAAGATGGCGCCACTCGTCAACAAAAGCTAGTGAATGTAGTTGTGCATCTTTTGACAGGTTACTCACCAAAGTTTCGGCCATTTTGGACGCGCAGTTTTTAGTTGACAGTCGTTTGAGTGAGTACATGTGAGTGTTTTTGTGAAAATGGAAAAAATTGAGTATCGAGCTGTTATTAAATATTTGTTTTTGAAAGGCAATACGCCTACGCAAATCAAAAATGAGTTGGACTCTGTGTATGGGGACTCTGCACCATCATTTACCACAGTGAAATTTTGGGCAGCTGAATTTAAACGTGGCCGTAAGAGCTTGGGAGACGATGAACATTCGGGACGTCCAAAAACTGCAACTACTGACGATAACATTGCTAAAGTTCACGAAATGGTGTTAGACGACCGCCGAATTAAAGTGAGAGAGATAGCAGAGGTTATGAAAATGTCCAAAGAACGTGTTTGTCACATATTAAAACAAGATTTAGACATGAGAAAGCTGTCCGCGCGTTGGGTGCCGCGTTTGCTCACGTTAGAACAAAAACGTGTTCGAATGAACATTTCCAAGGCTCTGTTGGCGCAGTTTAGGCGCAATAAATCCGAGTTTTGGCGCCGATTAATTACTGTAGATGAAACTTGGATACACCATTATACGCCCGAAACAAAACTACAGTCAAAACAGTGGACTGCAAGGGGGGAACCAGCTCCAAAAAAAGCAAAAACTGTTTTTTCGGCTGGGAAAGTGATGGCGACTGTTTTTTGGGATAGTCATGGAGTTATCTTAATCGATTATCTTCAAAAAGGAAAAACCATTACAGGAGCATACTACGCATCATTACTTGACGAGCTGAAGGCACAAATTGCGGAAAAACGGCCACATTTGCAGAAAAAGAAAATCCTGTTTCACCAAGACAACGCGCCGTCTCACACCTCAGCGGTTGCCATGGCAAAAATCCACGAGTTACGGTTTGAACTGCTTGACCATCCGCCTTACTCACCAGATCTGGCCCCAAGCGACTTCTTTTTGTTCCCTCATCTAAAAACTGCGCTCGGAGGACAAAGATTTTCGTCAAATGAGGAGGCAATCACCTTTGTGAACAATTATTTTGCAGAGAAAAACGCCGAGTACTATTTGGACGGGTTACAGAGATGGGAGCATCGCTGGGAGAAGTGTGTAGACTTACAAGGAGACTATGTAGAAAAATAAATAAAAAAATTAAGAAAAAAAATCTTGTATCATTGTTAGGTTGGAAACTTTTCAGACCACCCATATATTTGATCAGTTCGTATGTTTGAAAATACTTACATAATGCGTGTAAGCTTAATTTTATACCGGAGAAAGGGAATCAACTAGTGAGATAGATAGATCTTCGAGCTCATGCTTCCATGCTGCACTGGGAGCGAAAGAAAAACATAGAATGTGCCAGCTGCTTCTCTTCCCGGGCATACTGTAAAAGTCAGTTAAGGGACAGAGGTTTTAAAGGCGTTTTTGTGGGCGATAGGCTGACCCCCTGTCACTACAATAGTCTCTCTCCATCTTTATAATAACTCCAAATCTATCAAACGTGTCATCAGATGGTCTTGTAACCTCTGGTGTTCTGTCTACCCCATAAGAGATACAGTCGTGACGTTATGAATGTATGTATCAGGTGAAGATGAGGTCAAACGCGGGCAAAGTCAGTTAAAACACTTAAAACAATATCTTCGGTCGAGATTTCATCATTAGTCACGTCCGTTAAACCTGATGGAATAGAAAACCCCTTACTGTTGAGCTTGGAACAAGAGTTCGTTTGCTAGCGTACATAAAAAATTACATGGTGTTTTGTAGGATCATTTTCGGGGCGGCATAGACGATGATGTAAATGTGAACGCATCAAACGTTATCAAATATAAACTAGTGGCGGTTTCGCAAGGTTTTACCCGCGCATTTTAGAATCCCGCGGGAATTACTGTACATGATTATAACAATATTATGTTTGCCTTCTTTATTAGAAAGAGTAATCATTTCATGAGTCGTCGAAAATCTGACAGGTTCATAGCTGACCTGTCAGATTTTCGACGACTCATGACATGTATTAAAACAACATAAAGTGCAAATAATAGCTCATGTTCGGTTAATTCCAAATCATTTACTTAAACCGCAGCAAGGATTTTAATATTTTACCCTCTCAAGTTACTCAATAGACTACTAGTAGCATCCACTCGAAACTAAAATCTAAGAAATTCAATCAAGTCTGCACCAATAGCTTAGATATAACGACCGGCTGGTGTAGTGGTAACATACATTGCCTTCTATACCAGAGGTCCTGGGTTCGAATCCCGGCGGGGCGCGGGATATTTGTGTGATGAACACAGATATTAGTCGTCAAGTCATGGATGTTTATATGTTTATTCTAATAAAAATATGTATTTATTCAATATGTTTATATATTTCTTAAGTATATCAGTTATCTAGTATCCATAACACAAGTTCTTTAAGAAACTTAATTTGGGCTAGATAATGTTGTGTGAGTGTCGGGAATGTTTATATTTATAAACAGGCAGCATTTCAATGACAATATCATCTTTATACATTCACATACTAACAAAAAGTAGTTTGATAGGTCAGAGACTGTATGGACCGTGAACATTACTCTTTAGTTTATTCTTCGAATCAAAGGACGAATTCAATGTCGATCCTTGAATGTAATCGAGGAGTCCATAAACGCATTTAACTTACTAATCGCGATTAACTTCTTGCATAAAAAATATTATATGGGCATCATCATCATCAGCCAAGTGAAGCCCATAGGCCTCTCCCAAAGGTTCTCCACGCGCGGCGGTCGTATACAGGGCGGAAGTTTTGAATGCCACCTGGAGGGAAAGTACTCTTAATAATAGAGATAGCATATTTTAGGTACTCCAAAAAAAAATTCCTTTATTTTTGAAAAAAAATAAAACCGCCTTCATTGATTTTCAAAAATTCACTCGCTTCAACGGGGAATCGCACCCACTAAAATGTGTAAAAATGACACGTTGTAATTTTATAACATAGATCGGTAGGGTCAATCACAAGAATGACATCTCTCTACCATACTAAGTTATTGAAATGAAAGGAAAACCATTAAATCTTAATTTTTAGGTTTTAGTCGGTTCGATTCCTGGGTGTAGCAAGCGAATTATCGAAAAAAATTTAAATGCGGTTTTATTTCTTTTCCAAAATCAATGAATGTTTCTTTGGAGTAAAATTTGCTATCTCTATTATTAAGAGTACTTTCCCTCCAGGTGGCATTAAAAAATTCCACCCTGTATAAGCTCACAAATACTGCCTGCCAAAATTACTGCCAAAATTAAACGAATCGAAGAAGTTAAAGAGAGAAGCTGAACAAGTTAAGCTGCTAATAACTTCTTCTTCAATTAAAATTAATAGGCAAAGTGTTCACGTTTGTCCATCTCGTTTAGCTGACTGTGAGCTCCAAATTGAATTCAATCTCAAGCTTAGTACCGTACAGCGATTTAATCGTAGTCTCGTTGCAAATCGGTCGCTGATTGAATTGCGGCGATGGAGGACGCAAGCGAGACACAAAATCTGTACTTTATGCCTTGTGTAACAAACTTCGTGGCTTAGTGAGAGAATAACCTTCACTTCCGGTTTCTAAACTGCAAACATTCTCTCTATTCTTTCAGTGTTTAGCATTTTCTACCTTTTTTGTTATTTTTTTATACTTATCTATTTTTTTACTGTATTTTCCTACCTTTTAAGCACCAAAACAACCAAATCGCTTTTTTTATATTGCATGTGTGTGATACACTTGGTTAGTAAGTTTATTGTGATATAATATACCCATTCTATGTACTGATGAAAACAAACGTTGGTGGGTAAATAAATAACTAACCAGCTGATATGCGAGGATCGGCGGTTCGGTTCACTATTCATGAACAGGATTTTATCCTGATCATATTTTACATTTTATTTTCATATTTTTTTTAGATACATTGGCCCCGAGCGAATGCGGTGACAGGCATTAAGTGACTGTTAAAAAAAATGTTAAGACGTCACCTCTAACGAGCGATCTAATAGATAGTAAAGGTAGGTAAGCTCCTTAAAAGCGCTAACAAAGAAATCCGAGGGTGTTTGAAATAAGGCCACGAAACAAATTAATTGGAAATTGACAGATTCAAAAGAATGCCGGGTTGATCTACGCTCCATAAACCAAAGCGCTTATCACAAAATCTAAGATTTCATATTTAAAAAGAAACACTTGTTATTGACACCGTGCCTCTTCAGAAAATATTGATTTAAATATATCTACTTTGAGTTGTAAGGTATTGTTTTTGCTGTTGAAGTCTTTTCAACGACAACATTATGTACAATACTGTGAAGTAATAAGTAGCGTACTTTTTGTGATGTTTAATAGCTTATAATCAGCCTAGAAAACTACTCCAATACAAGCAATCCACGTGTGAATCTGTTTGACGAGCTCCGAAGATTACCCCAAACCCAAGCATACAGACAAGCGTGCCCTATTATTACAAATAGAGATGTTCCTATGGGAACGTGTTCTTTCCTGGGTGTTGTCATCTTTGACCTCATCTTCAAGTACCTACTGGTGAAATGGAGTCCAAACGCGGGTTTATACAATTATGAAAAATTCGAGGTAAAACCACGCGGCGTTGCTAGTCATATTAATAGTATTCAATGCGATACTTAGGGTAAAATGGGGTAATACCGGTCAGCACTCTAACTCATAAAATCAAGAAGATATTTGCGCGCTCACATAGCCATATGAAGCGCTAGCCATACCTAGCAAGCCGGCGGCGTCGACCGCAGCTGAGTTTCCATCGCGCATCGAGGAAGAACGCACGTAATTTTTTTCTCGCCAAATCATTATAATTTTTCGATCTTCGTAATTAAGAGCTGAGTTGATATTTTCACTGTATTTTTATGATTGAGTAATTTAAATATGTAGCTTGCATATTCATTGTTATAACAAAATACAGTTTTTAAGGACAAAACAATGCGTTTTTTGTAAAAAAATATCATCTATTGAGAACACTACGATGTTGGGTTATACCGGTCAAATGATAGAGACTATGGCCGGTCCATACTAACCCGGAATCAGCTTCCTTTTTTTCAGATTCTTGTATTGTTTCTGCAACTATATCAGTGCAAGTCTCAAAAAAAAAAGTAACGGATCAATTCAAAATAAAGAAGTAGACAAGGAGAAGGGAGGGTTCCTTTTTCTAGCATTGGGGGCCTATGTCTAGCAGTGGGCGTAATATTAGGCTAGACTGGCATTAGACGAAGCCCGACCAGAAGTACCCATCGTTGCGTGAAATTCCGGTCAAAGACAGTTTTTTTATATTTTTTTTTGCACCAAAAATAATTAAACAAGTGATGTCTAGAAAATTGCCATTGAAAAGATTTATTTATGTTTGTGTTTCAAATTAGTTTGGTCAATAAATGTTGATCACTATTGGATATATGATCATTTTGCCTACACGAAAAAACGACCCACTGGATTTTTATGAAACTTTAAAATAATATAGCTTCCATATGTACATAATACAAAACTTCACACCTGTCTCCCCTTGGGGTAGGAAGAGACAGGGGAACGCCAATTACTATGATCCAGACATACCTCTTTCACTTCCTCCACGTTCATTAATCTTTTCATACATGATCGCCGGTTACAGGTTCTTTTAACTAGGCCCTTTTTAAGTACGTCGCCAATTTGTTTGGCGCCTAGAGCGACCCCTTCTTCCCCTCTTTCGTAAATCTACTTTCACTCATCCTTTCCAAATGTCCAAACCACCGTAGCATACCTGTGTAATTATAGCTTACACATTAGAATAACATAAAGGTTATAACTTAAGACAAATTACATATAGTCCTGTGCAGACCTATTCGTGGGCACGAGCTAGTATCAAACAAAACTACACTTTTTAATGGCGCCGGTTCTATCAATTAAGTGCACAGGGTAATACCCTTTTTGATGTAGTATGTCCCCTAGGCTAGGTTAATTATATGGTGTCAATGAACTGGTTTCCAATCATAAATCAATGACATTATACGGCAATTGAAAAGTAACGTTGAATGAGAGAAAACCAAATGTGAAATGAAGAGTAGGATCGAATTGGCTTTACATTTTACTTTTTACAAACGCGTGTGTTTGTGAGGTTGAAAGGATTAATGTTTGTTACTCTTTGCTGAAAGCTCCTTAACAGCATTTATTGAGCTAAAATTGTCTGCGATATCGGGAATAATAAAAAAAAATTGTGGTTTTCATTTCAACTTCATGGATTTCAGCTGATCCGTAATTAAATAATTATTAATCGTTTTACGATTAAATAAGTTTACAGTTTTACCAAGGGCACTTTTGATTACGTTGGAATTTCATGATTTACCTATAACCTTTCTCAAGACATGGCCTATCACATGCGAAAATATTTTTTCTAAATTCAACCCTAGTTTCCGAGATTAACGCTTACAAACATGTAACCTTACTTTAAGTAAGCCTTATCATATCTGTATGTAAGTACCTACATACATACATAAATTCACGCCTGTATCCCGTATGAGATAGGGATACAGGCGTCTGATGTCACGTTTGATGAATTTGGATGTATTATAAAGATGGAGAGAGACTATTGCGTGACAGGGAGTTGCCCACAAAAACATCAATAAAAACTACGTCCCTTAACTGATATTTACAGTATGCCCGGGAAGAGAAGCAGCTGGCACATTCTATGTTTTTCTTTCGCTCCCAGTCCAGCATGGAAGTAAGCATAGATAATATTATCTTACATTTGGTTAAGAAAAGTTTTTTTTTGTAAACGTCGTTGAAAGCTCGAGGATTAAGGAGTGATCTGACTTCACATAAAACATTTACTGTGTGGTAATATTAGGCAGACTCTAGCCATATGCGGCCACCCGTCACTAGCCAAACGGGGCTTGTAGACTCCAAAGTTGGATTATTGTCTGCAACAGTCTAACCCAGTGAGGCTAGGCATGCGACCATCGACAACAATAAAACGGGCCCTTATATCTATATTTTCTTAAATACAGCACTTACAGTAATGTAGTTTTTTTAGATTATGGCAGCTTTGGTTCTGTAGCCTTAATCATGGTAACGAATCGAGTATTACACCTATATTATTATGGTGCAACATGATAGGATAAAAGAATAAAATAATATTTATCTTGTCGATTTGAGTCTTTCTCAATGGAGCATGCAGGTATTTGTAGGGCTAATCAACGTCGACTCTTGCCGCCTAAATCTTCAATTTTGAGTGACTACTCCTAGCAGGCGCGGTCGCAGACTGAAATTTTGGGGTCACAACAATTTTTTAAATCAAAGTATCTTTTTCTATCTTCTACTCTTTTAAGGGTCCCGCGCCTCCCCCAGGGACCGCGCCTAACTTCTAGCTGAAACCAGGATCTTGTTCAAAAACGCTATCTAAGAACGGCGTGGATTTCAAAATCAACTAACTATATCATTTACTATTCGATGACGTAATATTGTTGAAAATATATCTGTCTGGCAGACGCGACGGTCACAATCTAAACATGTCACAAGCGTTTTGTTATCTAACTAAAGCGACGATTTGAATCAGTAACGCCATCTGTCGTCCGAGAACCGCAAGTCACTTATATTCTAGGTACTCTTTCTTCTATTTTCCACCTATTTACAACTAGTTTTAGTCGTATTTTGTTCATTTAAAAGGAAATTAAAGCATAGAAAACAAAAATAGTATCGTAAAGTATTTTATTCAATGTTTTAAAAAGGTTACCAACTTTCTTTTTTTTTTACACTTGCTTTGTAAGAAGGTAAGTAGGTACACTCTGCAACAGAATAATGTATACCACCCCAGACGCACGCACACATACAATATGCATTCGCGTTGTATGTGTGCAGAAGACTCAGAATAATGTTGACAACCAGTCGTACGCACACAACTAAAGATCAATTCTAACTAAGCTAACCAACTACATCGCGTCACAACAAGAATTAATATAACTACACGGATGTATAGATGTTTAGTTTCAGTACTTCGACGAGCCTATGTCAGCCGTATAATGTGCAGATTATTGTTTTATATTATAGAACTCTGAAAGGTCTGCATTTTTTTTTCTCCGTTGCTATATTAATATGTCTTTTTTATTGTTAAATTAATAACGTTTAAAGATATTTCTTCAATATCTTTTTTTTGTTCAAATTTAATGAAGAAATATTCATCGATAAACCTTAATATATATTCATTTAAATTAAGAAATATTTTAATAATTTATTATAGTTTAAAATGATATATATATAATTTTTATGTTCTATATTCTAATTATATTTATATTCTAATTAATCAATAAATTAAATATAGTGCAAGTAATCGAAAAATGAGGTGCAGGTAAAAACTACTAATTAAAACAACACAATCTTTTCCAGATAATTATTTATTTTTTGCATTTCACAATATGTTGCGTCTGAGTAGGAATTTTTATTTCACAAATTTATTAAACGATTAATTTTAAAAACAATCATAGTTTAGGTAATAGTTGTTATTTGAAAGATTTGAATGACAGTTCTCACTTTAATTTTTCTGTCACTTGGCATATAAGTAATTAATAATTATTATATAATTGAAGTAATAATTCCATTGTAAATATGAATCAACATGTTATTAGCCAGAAACTATAAATAAGCTAAGCTAAGCTTATTTCTAAGCTAATCAACAATAACATCATTCACTCTGGATTATCTACTTTTTAAAAGACAACTATTACCTCACTATTTTATTAATAGCTAATTTGAGCGCCGTCGGTGTCTATGACCTGCTGCAACCGAGATCTCATACTGTCAACTAAATTCCAGCACAAGGCAGATCCTCTCATCATCTCCCAAGTTGAAATAACCCGCCCTTCTAATTTGGCTCTGGACCTCACTTGTGATGAATCCCAATTTAAAATCATTTGACCCCACAATTTCTCGATGGCGTTTAATGCGGCCGCTTAAACTAACAGGTAGGGTGTTTCGAGCATCATAACGTTGGCATTTTCTCCTCCATAATATTATACGGCCATCTTTGTCCGACTTGAATGTCTTTTATCCGTAAAAATAACTACATTGCTAGACCAATCAAATTCCAAATATTGCTTTCGTTCATCAATATCTCTTTTGCTAGCCTGTAAATGAATAAATAAACTTAAGTTCCCTTGAAGTTTAAACAAATTATATTGCATGCATAAGAAAGTTAATTCATTTTAAGTTATAATATATTGTATATCTAACGTCGGATTATATACTTCTTTATTTACCTGTAACAATATATGTTGCTTGCTTTCAAATGTCGTCACACAGTTTGCAAACTCACATCATATGTGGTGGCCGTCGAACGAGTGGGTAAAAATGGATATATCCCCCGGTTCCTCTTAACGACGAACAGATAGTTGCACTGTTTTTCTCTGAAAATAAAATGATTAACATAGAAATAACGATCTCGTTTAATAGCAGGATTAAGTCAGAATAATAATTAACTTAAAACTTACAGATATCATCAATCGACGTGCAATTTCCCTGATGGAAAAGTATTGATTGAATGAAACTATGATTTCAGCTCTCTGCAGCAATGTTAAATAATAATTCATTTTTAATTTCACTTGGGCACAACAATCTGATAGTAGTAACAAGTAACGACGAATGCAAACCATCTAGAAACACGACTACACAATATTAAATAATAGAGGGTAGATTTAACTTTTTTTTTCTAAAGATATGACAAGCTAAAAATAAATTTAGCAACACAATAAAAGATAATCGAGGTCTTCCACTTATTTTGTCTTAATAAATGAGGCATCGTTGTTATTTCGAATAGTTACGTTAATAATAGCTACCTACTTCAAATTCAAACTTAATAAAAAACATCAAAAAAGTTGTAATATATTTCTTCTTTCAATCTCTAAAAATGAATATGAAATCACAGTTTTTTGTGGGATTCGATACCTGACCTGTCCAAACCTCATTCCTAGACACTTAAACCGCTAGGCCATGGACGCTATGACTTGAAGTTGCGAAATTAGCATGATATTATCTTGTCTGCCTGCTATTCATCCATATAGCTCGTCATGTGAGACTTGAGAGTAGCTAAGAACGAGTTTAACAAATTAATGAATCAGCAGAAGTGAAGTATTTTCACAGTGTGCGTGTGTGCGTAAGCACGTCCACTTATTATGCTTGGATTGGGTGACTTTCGTGGTGTGAGTGAGAATGGATGAACGCGCGTGTGCGTGCGACGTCAGATGGTGGTATACATTATTCTGTTGCAGGCTGTACTATTTACATTAGGTAACTTTTGGATATTTCTTCTTGAAAAATATTTATTACTTAGTCAAAAACTTAGTGTCTTACAATCCTAAAACATTCGTAAAGACGAATTGCACCATTACCCATCTAGGTTAATCCGTAAACCAAACTAAATCAATAACAACCCGATATAAGTCAACATATCTAGTAAGTATTCAGATGACTTACTTATTACACCTACTCAATGAAGAAGTTAGTTTAATATAAGTACTTAGGTAACGACTAAAGCAAGGTTAAGCGACTTGAAAGTTTTCTCAGAGAGCAGTAAATTTCCCATAAACTAACTAGCTTAGTATATAAACATAATGTTAGCTCATGTAGGTATCATTCTAAAGAATAGGCAACCCACTGTTTGAACGAACATTTGTATTATGAGCTCTTTGATACGTGACTCAGTTGACTAAATCTGCCTGTTCGACGAACCAACCTTTCATTCGAGCTAAAAATAGCACGAACCATTGTGCAACGGTGCATAAATACAACAGGAATATTACATTTTAAAAAGAAAAGAGAAAATTTCAATTAAAATATTGTTTAAAGTTCAAAATTGGAACACATCAAAAACCGACGCGTTCGCGCTAGCGTTCTATGTAAAGTTGGCGGGTTTTTATATAAAACAAAATGGTTGATTCGGGTAGGCCGCCCAATGCAGCGCGTTTATCGCCCGGACGAATCGTCGAGCTGGCAACGTCGCGCTCACATTCCTACAGCCGAGCGGCAACAGCGCACCGGCCGCGAGACCACTACCCGTGTGCCTTTTGTTGATTGCTGTGACGTCACACGTGATAAAATATTCAACAAAAGATTGATTGAGACTCGCTATAATAAGTATGAAAAGCCGATTGTTAAGCTTGTACGGACCAAAACCGATTTGTTTTCTCTTCTTTTCGGTCTTCTAAAGGGGTTGGAAAGTCGGTATTTCTGCGCTCGCGCATAGCTAAGCCGGACTTGAAACAAGATGGCGAATGTTTCGACGAGTTCCTTAGAATTCGTAATTGATGCAAAGCCCGTATGACGGTGTTTATGTAAAACGCCGGATGCTTGGAATTGAGGTGTCCGTAAGGCTAGTAAGTTATTCGAGTAACTTGAGAGCAAGTTACTACTTTTAAGTAGCTGTTTTAGTATGTAATTTATATTAAGTTATTACTACATTAAATTAGGCCTAGTTTCATATTTTATGTCAGTAAGTAATACATTCTTGGAATTTAGAAGATGAAACTGTGTACTTAAGTATTTATTAGAACAACTTTAAAACCGGGACGCAACAAAACTTCGACACTCCAAACTTGTCTTTCATTTTTTTATTAACTGCTGACCTTGACAGAAGACAGAGCCCTTTCAAAACTCCGCCGCTACACAGAAACACAAGGACATCTCAGGGCAAGACAGGTCCTATAAAAAGGGGATGGTTAGCAACCCTACCATTAGGCACAGGTTTTAATAAAATTGATATACTTATACCTACCTATGTTACGGTAAGAGTGAATGATTGAAGATAATTAATAATCGGTAATTATTAATAATAATTATATTATTGATATAATTGCTAATTATCTGCACTCTGTACTCTCCTTCAGTATTACAGTATTATTCATTAGTATTTTTTTTTGTTACACGATACTTCAGACAATTATGAATTGATTTTGAAAATTGATGTTTCATATGATAGAGGGTACCTCATAGTTAGTCCCATTTAAATTTCATCGAAATCGGTTGAGTATTTTTGAAAAAATATGTGTGATTTCGGAGAATGTTTACTTACGTTGATGACATTCTCAACTCAGCCAAAGCTTTGACGTGAAGTCTGTTTTTTTAATGCTCTGCATTCGTTGATTATTTATTGGCGTAAGCTAGCGTTTGACATTCATATCACCTGCTGGCAAGTGAAGACGGCTGGCTACCCTGCATTTGACGCAGGTTTTAATTCAATTGAAGGGTTGTGTTATGCTAAAGGGTTATTTTTATCTTTTAGAGATATAGTTAACAAATGTATAAAATAAACGTCGGTATAAAAGGCAGCACATCAAGTGTTACAAATCTGTCAAAAAATTTTAACTCTTATGCCCTGGACATTACGCCAAACTAAACATACATATACCCCCTGACCTACAGCAAAACTAAACGGATAATACGAGCGTCACTTTTAAACATGTCATCTTATGATGAAACAGAGAAACTGTTAACAGTCTTAAAATAAGATTAAATCTAACTTAGTTTTAAAAAGTTTTTAGTATGTTTTTAGTAGTAAATATAGATAAACGACTGTTGTATGTTGTGTAACCAGTTATGTATTTAGTACTTATAGTATTTTTTTATTTTGAACATTATTATCAGTGTAATTTCCTTACTTCCTTTATAAATTTTAGCTTATATAGTAGTTTTGCACTTTTTCACATCAAATTATTATATCTTTAGAATTAATTTTGACTAAGCACATTCCATTCTATTGAATATTTTGTACCTAAAAAACAAGTTATCATAATTACTTAGTTTAGGTACCTATCATTCCTGTGTTACTCTAAGTCGTGACAAACAGATGAAATGACGTTTTATTGTATTATATTTTTTTTTTTTTTTGCTTATTTTTGAAATTTAGTAAATATGAATTATTTTGTTTAAACTAGTATTAATTTCACAATTGATGTTATTCTTAGATATAAGTTTTTATCACAAATAAATATTTTATTATTATTATTAAGTATATTATTATTAAGTTAAAATCGGTAGGGGAAATTTTACAGGTAATGTAACGCTTGATCTGCTGTCTTCTGTACTTAGACCGCGCCATGAGTTTATCTATGTGTGAGTATAAAAATCAAAGGGACAGGTACTTGAACCCATTTGGATATTATTAGGCTTGGCACATAAATCGTATTTTGGCAATAATATAGTTTTTTTTTGGCATTTAAACCCTTTAGAATTAAGACCCTTCGATTGATATTACCTACCTACACTTAAAGGCTGTAGACACAGTACAGATATCTACAGTAATTCAACTTCATACAAACGGACGAAACGCGAGCTATATCTACGCGGCCCGATCTCGACATGCGGCCAGTCGCGAGTGTCTGCATACCGAAACAATTGTTGATTGAGCTTTACGTTAATATGCGGATTGTTTATACTTTAAAATGTAATAATCAATCGAGGCGCAAGTATTTTTGGTCGCTTTATAAGATTTGTTATTCAAACGTAAACATGGTTTTTTGACACAAAACGTATTTTTGTTTAACACTTCCTATTCAATTTACAAAGTGATTTATTTCTTTATATAAAGAAAGTATATTTGCAGTCACAAAACAAAATGGAAGTAAACTTTGTAGGCAAATGTAATTTAAACGCTGAAGGCGGGCAGCCCTATCACATGTGAACGTACCGTGGCGCTGTAGGCATTCATTTCAAAGATGCGGCCGAGTTGAATTACTGTATATATCTGTACTGTGCTACAGGCATCAGTTAGCACCCCTACTTTAGCCATACCTACTTATCTTTTCTTTATCATTCTAAACCTGCACTTGACTTTCATCTCACCTGGTCAGTGAATATGTGGCCGAAGATGAAAGCACACGTGATATCTGGCGGCAGATTTTATATGAAGAGTAGTCGCTAGCCAGAAGGAACCTGAAACGGTCCTATCACCAAGCGGTGCCTACAACAAATAGTCGCTATTCCAAGCCCACCCTGCCCAGTAATCAAATCCAATCAAATTTTACTTTAATATCCTTAATTGAGATACACTTAACGGTTACGGGTGTATAAGTTACAGCCCGTTCACACATGCTCCGTTTTACTGGAAACCTTTTTTGTATCGAAAACACGTATACTGAACACTGTGCCATAATTATGTAAAGTCGCTCATACAACTCCATGCGCCATCGATGAAAAAAACACGTAGCCGGTAAAATGTATCCATCCAATGTATCCAGTAAAACGGACCATGTGTGAATGGGCTGTAACTGGGTACTTTCACCCGCATAGCTCATGATCCCTTAAAAGTTTCTTAAAATAAGGCCTATTTTACCTGAATATCTTTTTAATAATTTTTTTAGCCTCACACATTTTTATATTTTAAATATTAAAATATTTTTCATTTTCTCATTTATCTGTCCTTGTTAACAATCTCATGAGACCAAATCATGCCTTTGTAATTAAAAATATCTATTAAGTGTTCTGAAAACTTTTAGGTTCTAATAGGTTAGGTTATTGACGACCACTTTGGCGATGGGGTAAACCTATCTGCCTCAGATGACAGTGGTTGCGGGTCCAATTCCCGCCCGGAACAAGAAAAAAAAAATGTTCCGGGTCTGGGTGTTTATCTATATATGTATTTATATTCTAGGTCCCCTCCTAATTCGCTACATGCTATCTCATAGCACAAGCTTCGCTTACTTTGAGGCCATGTAGTTGGTGTGATTATCTGGGGATTTGGTTTTTTGATTTTCATTTTGAGTTAGGTACGTCATCATCATCACAGTTCACTGCAGGGCTATGAGTCTATCCTCTGGATGACGAGGAGGTTTAGGCCGTAATCCACCAAGCTGGCCCAGTGCTGGTGGATGTCAGATATTTCAGGGCACCGAGATGGCTTCTGACAAACCCTAACGACTACTGTATACAAGTATACAGCACCCGGGACCGACTGCTTAACGTGTCCTCCGAAACACGGAGGTCGTCATGAGAAAATGAATGGTCGGCGCGGCGGTCATCCATCCTAAAACCGGCTGCACCGATTGCGCTTAACCTGCGATATCAATCAATCAATCAATCAATATATATAAAACTGTTCCGTTACTGACTGAGTTACTGAGTGACTGACAGACAACGTACAGCCGTAACTACTGAGCGTAGAGAGCTGAAATTTG
The DNA here is from genome assembly GCA_944452665.1 of Stenoptilia bipunctidactyla. NCBI lineage: Eukaryota > Metazoa > Arthropoda > Insecta > Lepidoptera > Pterophoridae > Stenoptilia > Stenoptilia bipunctidactyla. Next base: position 2,969,343 of record OX101735.1, on the reverse strand, counting down.
GAACATATATTCTTTAGGTGATGTAGGGGTGCACTAAGGAAGGAATTCCCGAAATTCCCACGAGAACGGGAATAATTGGACTTTTTAGTTTGTATGAAAAAAAGTTTTCCTTGAATGCGCGGATGTGATACTTGGTATAAATAAAGGTTCCTCAATAAGTGTCTGTTTGTATTATGCAAGGAATTCCTGAAATTCCCACGGGAAGGGGTTGGACTTTTTAGTTTTTATGTAAAATCTTATTCCTTGAGTGCATGGTTGTGATACTTGGCATGAAGGTTCTTCAAAAAGTGACTGGTTGTGCTATGAAGGGAATTCTCGAAATCCCTGGGAACGGGAAATATACGATTTATAGTTTGTATGAAAAAAAAATCCATGAGTGCACAGATGTGATACTTAGTATAAAGGTTACGCAGTGAGTAACTGTTAGTGTTGTGAAAAAAGTTCCAGCCATTCCCATGGGAACACGAAATATTGGACTTTTTAGTTTGTATGAACAATTATTTCTTCAGTGCATGAATATAATACTTGATATAAAGGTCCTTCAATGACTGGTTGTGTTAAATATAAATAATGTTTATGCGCGTACGAAGTTGCCGGCAAAAGCTAGTCGTTTGATATGCACAGTAACCACGGCGCCACGACGACTTACTACGTAATTAACAAGATTCGATTGTTCTAACTGTTTTTAGTTTAATAGTTAATGATTTGAGTGAGACTGACGGGATCCTGCCACCAAGCGGGGGTCACTCGGATTAGTCGCCACGCTTATCCGGAGGTGGTAGGGCTATTCTAAGCCCACCCTACACAGGCTAAAAAACGGGTTCGATTGAACCCGCTGATCTTGAAAACTACTGAGTAAAAATATTTTTATATTTGATAGCCCAACTCTGAGGGTTATATTTTATTTTTGTTATTTATACATACATACATACATAACTTCACGCCTGTATCCCGTATGGGGTAGGCAGAATACCAGAGGTAATAAAACCATCTGATGTCACGTTTGACAAATTTGGAGGCATTATAATAGTGGATAGAGACTATTGCAGTGACAGGGGGTCAGCCTATCGCCCACAAAAAAGCCTCCCTTAACACCTCGGTCCCTTAACTGACTTTTACAGTATGCCGGGGAAGAGAAGCAGCTGGCAAAGTCTATGTTTTTCTTTCGCTCCCAGTCCAGCGCTCCCAGTCCAGCATAGAAGCAATATAGCAGCATAGTTATTTATAGTTATATTTTATTAAAGCCGAAGAAGAAGTAGTAGTAGACAACACCAAGACATTGGCGGATAATGGGCGATCATTATCTTCATGAGCCGAGACATGCACACTTCTCGACGGAGGCCTCCCTCAGGATTCGTCATGTCGTCCGGACCCGCGCCGCCCTCATCCAGCGTTTGACGTTCGTAAAGTGTATAAAATTACCTACTACGAATAAAAAGTTTTCATTTTATTTTATTATCTTTTATTCGACGACCACTTTGGCGATGAAACACTAACATTCCCGTACGGAACAAGAAAAAAAATATTCCGGGTCTGGGCGTTTATCTATATAGCTATGTATTTATAGTCAAGTTTCCCCCCTAGTTCGCTACATGGTATCCCATATCACAAGCTCTGCTTAGCTTTGGGCCATGTAGTTGGTGTGATTGTCTGGGGATTTTCTGTTTTTATTTTTAGTATGAAACCTTGATAGACGTAAAAATGACCGCGCGAAGCTTATTAATGTTTTATTAACCTTTCTAAATTAAAATATTTATGTAATATGATAGTACAAGTCTCAGATTGAGATCCGTATTTATAAACGCTCTCAACTCTAAAACAAAAATTTAAGGGAGCGTATTTCCATATACATACATAGCTTCAAGCCAGTATACTTATAGGCAGGCAGGGATAGGCAGAACACCAGAAGCTTTAAATACATCTGATGTCACGTTTGACAAATTTGGAGGTATGTAGAAAGACTATTTCAGTGACAGGGGGTCAGCCTATCGCCCACTAAAAACCTCAAATATAACCTCTGTCCCTTAACTGACTTTTACGGTATGCCCGGGAAGAGAAGCAGCCGGTACATTCTATGTTTATCTTTGGCTCCCTGCCCAGCATGGACGTTACGTCAATATACTCGTGCATTAAGTGATCACCTAGATAAAAAAGTGGCTTTTTGTTTTAATTAATTTAAAAAATGCTTGTACATCTATGCCTATCATAAAGGATTAGGTGAAATCCTCAATTTTTTGTAAGTCCGCTGAAATATTTATGTATTTTTATACGTCATTCTGATAGAGATCTTTGCAGGATAACCTTAATAGTAAGCCACTTCGTTTTTTTAGTAGGGATTATAATGAATCCGTCTTGCTGCAATAGGCGGCATACGACCACGGCTATCCTGTAAATACCTACAGGATAGCCGTGAAAACACCCTGTCCTGCCACCCTGTCCCCGCAGTGCAAAATGCGCCGCGCAACTTACACCTTATAACAACCTATATACCTCATAGCCATAATCAGGAAGCGTTATTGACTTCTTTTTATTGCAGAGTCAGTGAATTCGTTAACAATAATCCTGATGATGTTTTTCTCGTAACAGGTGACTTTAATATAACTCAAGCTCATTGGTTGTACGATTCTTTCTCTAATTCAATGGATATTCAAACAAATATGAATACTTTAGCCACTCACACTGCCGACTTCATGAACTTATCATCACTACTACAATATAACAATCAATTTAATAAAAACAATAGACTCCTAGATTTGATTTTCTGCAATAAACTATGTCAAATTTCAGCATGTACTCAATCTTTAGTACCAGAGGATCACCACCATCCTTCAATACAAATCAATTTTATGTTATCCTTGCCAATGCCACTAAAAGCTGCGAGTGGCTGGATTAAACAATTCTATAAGGCTGACTTTGACGCCATTAAATCAAACTTGAACGCCATTAACTGGGAAAGGGATCTCTTGTCTATGTCTGATGTGAACTCAATGACAAATTATTTTTACTATATTCTAGATGATATAATAAAAAAGTATGTTCCTATCTCTAACGTTAAATATAAACAAAAATACCCACAATGGTATACAAAACCGTTAATTAAATTGTCAAACGAAAAAAATAAATATCATAAAAAGTGGAAAAGGTATGGTAACAGCAGTGACTACCAAATTTATTCAAATTTAAGAAAACGTTTAAAGAAAATGTCCGATAACTGCTACAAACAATTTATTAAACTCTCCGAAGATAATATTAAAAATAACCCTAAACTTTTTTGGTCATTTGTTAAATCTAAGAATGCCAGAAAAGATATTCCACATAAATTAACGTACAAAAATACAACTCTTACTGATGGCAAAGAAATATGTGAAGCTTTTAATGAATATTTTAATTCTGTATTCATATCTTCTTCAAATAATTTATCAAACAACTCTGTAGTCACTCAAAACACTTGTTACTTGGATATTAATTCAGTAAATATTAACTTCGAGATAGTATTAAAAGAATTAAAAAAAGTTAATGTTCATAAAGGAGCAGGATTTGACGATATTCATCCTATCTTTATTTCTAACTGTGCCCAGGAACTTGCAAAACCCTTAACCATTATATTTTTGTGTTCACTTAAAACCGGCGTATTTCCAATGAAATGGAAACAATCTATAATCACCCCCATTCCTAAAAATAATAAAATAGACGATATCACAGAATATCGACCAATAGCTAAGCTTTGTGTCTTTGGTAAGGTATTGGAGAAAATTGTAACATCCGAGATCTCAACAGCTGCTCGTAATTTTATATCTCCTTGCCAACATGGATTTTTTAAACATCGTAGTGTGGAAACTAACATGGTGACCTTTGCTGGATTTTTGTCTCAGGCGATGGACGATAACCTGCAGGTAGATGTCGTGTATACTGACTTTTGTAAATGTTTTGATAAAATAAATCACTGTCTGCTGATTGAGAAGCTTGCAGGAGCCGGTATACACGGTAACCTTTTAAGATGGATTGAATCGTACATACAAAATAGGAGTCAAGCCGTCTGTGTTAAGGGTTATAGATCTGCAATGCTTCCCGTTGCATCAGGTGTTCCTCAGGGGTCTCATCTGGGACCCTTGCTTTTCTCTCTGTATATTAATGACTTACAATTAAAACTTAATAATAGCAATCACTTACTCTATGCAGATGACGCAAAGTTTTTTAAAACAATTAGATGCCCTGAAGACTGTTATAAATTGCAGGAAGATTTGAAGTCCTTAGAAGATTATTGCGTAGCGAACCAGCTTTTTATAAATACCGACAAATGTTATATCATCTCCTATACCCGGAAACGTGGTATGATTAGTTATCAGTACACCATAAATGACATAAATATTGAACGTGTCACAAAAATTAGGGACCTTGGTTTGATTATGGACTCTGAACTGTCATTTAATCTACACATCGACCATATACTGAAATCAGCCTTTAGAAGCCTAGGATTTATACTTAGAATCAGCAAACCGTTTACAAAAACAATAACTCTCTCAATATTGTACAACTCTTTTGTCCGTTCTCTTTTAGATTTTTGTAGCTGTGTATGGAGTCCCTGTTACCAGAATCACATCGACAGAATAGAGAAGGTCCAAAAAAAGTTTTTAAAATCACTTAACTATCGAAATAATATTGAAGATGAGTCATACGACAGTTCTTTGGCAAGATATAAAATGTTGAGTCTTTATAACAGGCGCAAAATGTTTGATATTGTCTTTTTATATAAGATATTAAATTCGCACATTGACTCCTCTTTACTCTTAAGTAAAATATCTTTTGCAGCTTCTGCTCGCCTTCCAGTGCGCCCCTCGCGTAAACTACCTCTTTTTGTTCCCCCGCGATTAAATAAAAACTATACCCGAAACTCTTACCTTCACCGTTCCACCAACATGTACAATAAAGAATTTCTAGAACTTGATATGTTTAATTTAACTATAAATAAGCTTAAAACCGAACTGCAATGTATTTTAAGCAATAATGATCAATGATCATCTGTTATTATCTTTTATTGTTACCATAACTGCTATACTTACCTATATGAATGTATAAAATTATGGTTCTTTTCTCGTCTTGCCATGTAAATGCATGCAAATAATATTTTTTACAAAAACAATCATAGGCACTATTTGGTCTGTTACTTATATTTAAGATTTTTTGTATACAAATTTTCTGTAAATGACTGTTTGTTGCCAAAATAAAATAAAATAAAAAAATAAAAAATAAAATATCTGTATCAGTGTTACGAATTAAAATACATAAATATTCCAGCGAACACTATAACTTGTTTCCTACTCTTTAGAGCGTGTTTTAGCAGTCGGGTTTTAGTTTTTTTTTTCACTTGTTTTGGAGTATTATTGTTTACATATTTAATTTGGGCTAACACACAAAACAGCGCAGAATTTTGTTTTCTATTTGTTTACTTATTTTGGAGTAATAATGTTTGCATATTTGAACTGTGCTAATAAAGCTCTTTCATTTGATACCCCAGACGAAACAGTCGAGATGTTTTTTTGTTCTTTACTTTAAGTCCCCTAAAGGGCGCTGTAGTCAATTTAATATGACGTCATGTAGCCTATAACTAGCGGACAATCAAGACGCTTCCAACGACACATCATTTGTCCAACTACGATAGCGAGTTTAGAAGTTATGAGGGAACAGATGAACATCTATACCCACACACATACATACAGCGGGGCTAGCATGCTACCGTCGACAACGATAAATCGGGCCTTTTATCGATATTTTCTTAGAATATGATATTAAGTGTATGTTATTTATAAAGATTAGTACATATTTGGTTCTGTGGTCTTAATTCATTGCATCACATCGAGTAATTCTATCTATTATGGTGCGCATATTAGCTTTCATAATAGGATAAAATAACAGAATAATATTTATCTTGTCGATTTTTTTTTTATATATTGTAAGGATATGACGTTTGTCTTCCATGCCACCTGATGGAAAGTGCGCATGAAGACTATGGTGTTACACGTCCATCCACGAGAAACCTATTCATTCGACACTTAAAAGTTCCAGGACTGTAGTGGTCAGGAAAAACAGACGCAGGCAGATTGTTCCACTCCTTGGCAATCCATACCAAAAAGGAACTATCGATTCGAGTATTTATCGATGTGAGCATGCTAGCCCTGTAGGTCAAAATCATAACCCTTCTTAATATTATCTTGAGTTTTCGCGATTCATACTCCTTTTTGCTTCGCCGTAGTCGGGTAAATATTAGAAGGTTTTTTCAAAAAGTGGGGCGTTTGTCCCACTTAACCTTAGACACAAAGCTTGGCTACTATAGGTATGACGATGAGCCCTTCAACACCATACTTTTAAGCGCAATTTCAGAGAGTATTTACTGTTTCAACAAAAATCTTGTCCTGGCTAGCGTATGTATAATGAGACTATTGTATATAATATACTTATTACATTCATGTTTAAATGTTTAAATTATTTAATATGTTAAATTTATACATATTAACTTTGTTGCATTAATTTATTTTTATTTTGTTATTTAATCTATTACTATTTTTATTTGAGTACACCGTGAATTTTTATTTGTTACTCTATTTCATAAATTATTATTATTTTTAGATAAGTCGTTGATGTATGCACCAATTTTACGTTTTAATAATACTATATTTGTAAAAACTACCCCAGTCTCCAAACCGGAACAGCTGAAAATCAGCGCTGCAGCCTTCGACTGTAGCATTTGCTGAGCTGTTGCCGTTTTCGACAATTTTTTATTATTAATTTATATTTAATTATTTTCGTTTGTAAAGTTTTTTATTGTCGAATACATGATTTCTTTAATTCTTTTGTCCAAATAAAACTATATCAGCTCGTTTTTATACGATTTAAGGCGTAAACATTGTATTCCATATAAATTACAAACAGCTGATAAATGCACTGACGTCACAATGACTCAATATCACATTTGACATTATGATACATATTTCATGTTGAAGAGATTATGTACCAAACATACTCAAATAAATCAAATATGGATTCGTAATATGAAACTTGATGCTGAGGCAGAGCGATGCCTTACAAGGATGGAACAAGGTTCAAATAAATAACTGTTCCGTGCAAAATATGTTTATTGAGTGATGTGTTAATATTAACAGCTTATCAGACAGCCTGCGTAAAAATCCTTTAATGAATTGCATATATATTTTTTTTCATATATAGGTACATAGGATTAAGAAAAGTAATTAATTTCCTTAACATTTTCCCATGAGTAGGTACTTTTGCGTCATATTCATTTTAAAATGTTGCATGCAATGCAAAAGTACCGAGCCAAATGAATTTTGTGAATTAGCACGAGAAGAAATAACAAAATACGAGGTTGTAATAAAAGAGTAATGTATAAAATGCTTCCTGGCTGGGCTGGGAGCAAAAGAAAACATAGAATGTACCAGCTACAGCTCTTCCCGGGCATACTGTAAAAGTCAGTTAAGGGACCGAGGTTTTATTGGAGTTTTTGTGGGCGCTAGGCTTACCCCTTGTCACTGCAATAGTCTCCCTCTATCATTATAATACCTACCAAGTCAAACGTGACATCAGATGGTCTTGTAATCTCTGATGTTCTGCCTACCCTATAAGGGATACAGGCGCGAAGTTAAACTCAATTGTTAATCTACCTAAATACATTTTGGTGTTGATTCATAGAACACAGACATCTCGGCGTCTTTCAGACGTTTTGGACGACTCAAGAATGATTAAGAATCTTTCTTTTAAATGCCTTGTGAATGAAATGTGAAATTAATTAATACCAAAACTAATGTTTATTAAAATAAATAAAGCAAAACACTATGTGCAGAATTTAAAACAAAAGTTAAAATTAAATTTAAGAGCATATATCATTTTTCAATGCATGAAATATTAGTCTAAATAGACATAAAATCATAAAATGGGCTAAAATCTGGATATTCAGTACCGGCGATGACGTTTCGGTTTATTGACAGACACATTTTCCAGAAAAACTATGTATGTAGGTTAGGTATAAACAACTGCTTTAAATTTCCTCTTTGCTTATGAAGTGTTTACTAATTAACAATACCCACTCATATAGATTATTCTCCCTCTCTATTTATGGATGTTATTTTTTCCTTTCCGAGCTAGCAATAAATAGGCAATACGTTTCGAGAAAGGGTTGTTATGTTTATTATGATTTATGATCATTGGATCGTTTTACATAAAGCGGTCTGAATGGTACGGAAACTTTTGTATAAATGTATTTTCCATACCATACAATAAAAATAAGAGTCTTAGTATTTTCTATATTTATGTAATCAAGTTGTTTTTATTTATTTCTTTGAACCCGTTTACTTCAGAAACTACTTACTTACTATAGACGACCACTTTGGCGATGTTTTATTCATGGGATGTAGAATATGAGTAGAATGTAAGTTATGAAAAGTTTGTGGGGAATTGAACTGATGTAATCTTTGGTGATAGTTAAAATGTTTATTTGAAATCAATGTTAATACGCAATGTGATTTCGAAATTCAATAATCAACGAATGCAGAGCATTAAAAAAACGGATAATGTCGTCAACGTAAACATTCTCCGAAATCATTCATATTTTTTCAAAAAGTACTCTACCGATTTTGATAAAATATATATGGGACTAACTATGAAGTATCCTGTATCATTTTCAAAATCAATTCATAGTTATCCGAAATACCGTGTCACAAACAAAATAAAAAAAAACATACAGACGAATTGAGAACCTCCTCCTTTTTTGGAAGTCGGTCGAAAATAACTAGCAAAATGAGATAAAAATATAATATAATCAAAATGTATTCGCTCAACAAGAAAGAAGAACGGAAAGAAAAATATTTATTTCAACAGTCACAAAGAATATAGCCTATACATATAATGAATGCATATATGAAATCTTAAGTGTTCCGTTTTACAACAATAGATTTATTTACTCTAAAAAAACCACTAAAACAATTCATTAGCTATGTTATTTTCATCAGCAGGCAGCAGCAAACTCCAGGTATCCACAATTTGACGACCACTTTGGCGTTGGGGTAAACTTATCTGCCTCAGACACCAGTGGTTTCGGGTTAATTCCAGCCCGGAAAAAGAAAAAAAAAATCCGGGTCTGGTGTTTATCTTATATTTATTTATATTCTAGGTTTCCCCCTAATTCGCTACATGGTATCTCATAACACAAGCTTCGCTTACTTCGAGGCCATGTAGTTCGTGTGATTGTCTGGGAATTTTATTTTATTTATTATTACTTCAAAGTTACATTTACATGAAGTAACTTCAGAAGTTACATTTGTTCAAATATGTTTGTTTCTTTTTTTGTATTCGATTCAAGGAACAGTCCGGAGATAACGTTTGTTTAACGAGAACAATGCAGTAAATATGTAGAAAACATAAAGGACAAGATTTTATGTTTAAACATTGTGGTCCATATGTGTACCGTGGGGTAAATGGACACCAAATTGTAGGGCATAAACCGAGGAACTGTAAAAAATAGGATATATTAACCTATTCATGATGAAATGCTGTAAGCTAAATTATGAAAAGTTGTAGAAAATAGCCGTTTCGGAACATAATATCATTATTTTTGGACATAATATGTCAGCAAATGTCAATAATAACAGGATGACACCACTCTGTTAGTCATTCAAATAAGGTCGTTATTCCAATAAATAAATAAATAACAAACTGTCAGTTTGGCAGTAACAGTTATTTTTTTCCATTTTCTTGGCATGGATAGCAGTCTTTTTACTGCATAGTACAGCAATATGGCTTGTGAACAAAGCTACAAGTAAGATTTTTTTTCTCAGTTTAAAGTTCAGCTAAGACCTAAACTGTTAATACAGTTTTATTAAGTGCAATCCATTGTAAACCGCTGAGTGTACCTCGGTACTTTAAATGCGCCACTTATACGGGGATCCTTTATATAAACGTTATAAACATTGCTTATACTCGTAGAAGCAGGGGCTTCATATTTAAAACCAATTCTAGAATCCACATAGGTAGGAAAGTGCTTTGGCTTACTATAAAATCGTGATTAAAACTACCGAACCCAAGTTATCTGATTAATGAATGCAGGATTTTCGTGTCTTTGTTCGCCATCCGCCCTCTCTCATAGAAGCAAAAATATATAAACATGATTTATGAAAATTGGCTCGTATAAACTTACAGTTTTAAACGGATATTTATACGAAACGCCACAATGGATTCATGAAAAAGTTACATAACAACATAAACCATACTTCTCTTAACCGATAGCTAAAGAAAAACTTTACTATAACCAATTGCTCTCGTCGTCGGCGAATTTTGCTAGCTACATCTGGGCTGCTAGTATGGTGCGTTTGAATATCTATCTACGCACCGCGCTACAATAAGGCTCACATCTCAAATTACGGCTGTAAGCTAAGGTTTTGTAGGCAAAATAAAAAAGACGTAATGCCGCCGAGGCTCTACAGGGCCCGTCTATAGTAATCAATTATATTTTAAAAGCAGATTAGGAATGATGAGTGGATCTGAATTTCGAAACAAAAAACATGTTTAATTTTTTTAAATATTTTTCATAAATTAAAATTTCAAAATTCTTCTCTGTGAGATTGCAGATTAATCTAGGTACATTTTATGACTTCATACAGTTAGATGGAAACGTTTTTATTACTTGCTGTTTAGCCATAAACTACAGATCAAGCTTAAATTTTGATCACTTAGAAGAAAATTGAAATTGAATGAAAAATATAAAAAAAAAAAAAAACGTAATGTTGACCCACACATCAGTCTTAATCTGCTATTAAAATATTATTACCTATATATTTATTATTCGATAAAGCAGGCTCAGCACCATTCGGCCCAGATATACTGATCTTACGACGACCTCTGTGCTTCGGAGGATGGGAATTTATGGAGTTAATCATTGCTGCTATACCAATACAGGTACAGTCATGTGTAATAAGATATATACACTTCGCAACATTTTTGGTTTTGACAAGGTTCATATTCCAATGAATCTTACGCCCACTTTCCAAAATGTATCTGTCCCCATCACTGACCATCTAGGACTTTTAGGCGTTACTGTAACATCCACTTTAAACTTCGGTCAACAAATTGTGTCCATGGCTCAAGTAGCTTCGAAAAAGTTGGGAATCATCTCGAAGGTACGGCGATACTTCGGCCCTGCACAGCTTCTTAACTTATACACAGCTCAGGTGCGATCATGCATGGAGTACTGCAGTCATCTTTGGGATGTTTCAGCCAAATATCAACTAGAAGCGCTGGATTCCGTTGACCGAAGAGCCCGTAACCTAATTAACAACGTCGACCTTACGACAAAAAAAACTGCAGACCCTAGATCATCGTCGTAAGGTTGCTTGTTTAACCGTGTACTACAGGATACATTTTGGTGAGTGCGCGAGTGCTACCATCGGACTACTAGACGCAGACAGAACTTTCATCCGTATGTAGTAGATATTCCGAAAAGTCGAACTAAGCGCTTTGACAGTTCCTTTTTGATACGGGTCGCCAAGGTTTGGAATGAACTGCCTGCGTCTATTTTCCCTGACCAGTATAGTCCTAGTACTTTTAAGCGTCGTCGAGTGAATGGGTTTCTCGTGGATGGACGTGTACCACCTTAGTCTTCATGTTCACTTAACATCAGGTGTCATGGACGACAATCGTCCCATCCATATCTAATATGGTTGCCATACTCCTCCGAAACGGCTTGACCGATTTTGATGAAATTTTTTGTGCTTATCCGGTATCTATGAGAATCGGCCAACATCTATTTTTTTATTTATATAGCAAAACAACGTTTGCCGGGTCAGCTAGTTTTGTATAAAAAAAAAGAACAACTAGACTAGTTTACAGTAATCGTTAATATTTGTCGGCCCCCTAAAAATTCCAAACAACGAGCGCTAGGCCAGCTAGGTGGTTTAGTTTCTCATCTGAACCTTGGGGGACGACTCAATGCCTTGCATGGGGCATAGTATTGAGATGAAAAGTGTAAAAGCCAAAAAATAATCTTCATCGAGGAGGCGCCCACTGCTAGACAAAGAAATGTCGGTATTATGGGTATAATTAAAACACAAATTGTTCTCCCATGCTGGGCTAGGAGCAAAAGAAAAAAAATGAATTTACTAGTATCTTCCCGGGCATAATGTAAGGGTCAGTTAAGGAACGGAAGTTTTATCGGCGTTTTTGTGGGCGATAGGCTGACCCTTTGTCACTGCAATAGTATATCTCTTTCATATTAATATCTCGAAATTTGTCAAACGTGCCATCCGATGGACTTATAGCCTCTGGTATTCTGCCTACACTATAAGGGCTACAGGCGTGAAGTTATGTATGTATGTACCGATTGTGTACTTTACGATGACCGATGAGGCGAAAAGTAATAATAGCAGTATGTTGCTTTCATTGGACGGGGTTGCTTATCATCATCAATCACAACGCTTTGTAATGAGCCCACTGCAGGGCATGAGTCTCTCCTCTGGGTGACGAGAAGGTATAGGCCATAATCCACCAAGCTGGCCCAGTGCTGGTTGCTGAGTGTCAGAATTTTCAGGGCGCCGAAATGGCTTCTGACAAACCCCAACGATGCAAGTGTACAGCATCCGGCACAGATGGCTTAACGTGCCCTCCGCAGAACGGAAATCGTCGTGAGAAATAAATAGTCGGCGGTCACCCATCCAAGTATCGACCGCGCCGAACGTTGCTTAACTTGTGATATGCGGGGCTAGCATGCTACCGTAGACAACAATAAATCGGGCCTTTTATCGATATTTTCTTAGAATATGCTATTTAGTGTATGTAATTTATTAAGATTATGACATATTTGGTTCTGTGGTCTTAATCATGGTATCAAATCGAGTAATTCTATCTATAATGGTGCGCTTATTAGCTTACATAATAGGATAAAATAACAAAATAATATTTATCTTGTCGATTCAATTATTTATCGATGGCTGCATGCTAGCCCGGATGGTATGTTAGTAACCACGACGCCACGACGACTTCAGGGTGTGTTATGTATAATACGAATACCCCCGAGTACGTATATCCAAAAGAAAGATGTAAATCTGTTACCTACTTCCTATAACACAAGCGCTATGCTTACTTTCCGTTTAGATGGCGTGTGTAAATTTATATCCAATGACTATTTAATATTATTATAATACTCGTGAGACTGCGCCTAGGCGTCTGCGCAACATTAAGCAATGCAAGCGCTTACAACAATTTTAATTACATTCTGTCACCATTATGTTCACAGCTTGCTCGGAAACAAAGGTGAGGATTTTGCGAAATCAGAGTTGGGAAATTTGCAAACACTACATGATCGTAAATATTTGAAGAATAAGAATTTATAGCAATACCTTTTTATCATTTTCGGGTTCTGGCGGAAGACCAGCATTGCAACGTTCTACACAGTCAGTGCTTTTCACCAAGCCTCTTTAGGTACTTTATTTTGGTGTTTTTTGTAAGTTTACTTCCATGCTGGACTGAGACCGAAAGAAAAACATAGAATGTGCCGGCTGCTTCTCTTCCCGGGCATATTGTAAAAGTCAGTTAAGGGACAGAGGTTTTATTGTGTTTTTGCGGGCGATAGGCTGACCCCCTGTGACTGCAATAGTAAGACTCCATCATTATAATACCTCTAAAATCAAACGTGACATCAGATGGTTTTATAGCCTTTGGTGTTCTGCCTACCCCATAAGGGATACAGGCGTGAAGTTTTGAAGTTTTACTGTTTGTAACTGTTTTCTTCATACGTAATTATTTTAAGTGTAATTTTAATTTACTTTTTTTTAAGTATATAATCTTATTTTTAGAGTAATAATTTTGTGAATAAATGATTTACCTATCTATCTTTCTATTGATGACTGAACCCACGCTTAACCTCAGTTTCAACTGATGGTATGTGAAGATTGAAGATGACATCACACAGGTTTAGGAAGGACCTGGCACTTCATAAAATTTTGCCGCAACACATCACCGCATGGGCGGAGATAGTAGCGGCAGATTTTATATGAAGGGTTTTCGCTAGTCACCCTTAAGACGTCCTACCACCAAGTGAGGGCCATCCAGATGAGCCGCCTTTTACCTTTTACCTTTAAGTATAGGGCAAAACTATACTTTTCCATTACAAGGGAGCAAGGATTCTTCATCCACACTCGAGGTATTGGAAACTCGGAACTCGAACCTAGGACCAGAATTTACTGTAGGCGAACACAACGACCATCGATTTCCTTATTTAAAAACAATATTTCGGAGTAAACTTACTGATTAAAAGCTGATTGTATGAAGAATTAATCTTGCGAATGCCAACTTAGATCTAAGTTGATAAATAAATCTGTGTATTCCGTAGTAAGATTTCAAATAATATACATTTGTGCGATCTTGATAAACGGTAAGATATACAAATAGATATAATTTATGGCAACATTACAAACTGTGACGATGATACAACTATTGTAATATATAATTTGTTATAATAAAACTGCTTCCATGCTGGACTGGGAGCGAAAGAAAATCATAGAATGTGTCAGCTGCTTCTCTTCCCGGGCATACTGTAAAAGTCTTTTTTTAGAGGTTTTATTGGCGCTTTTGCAGGCGATAGGCTGACCACCTGTTACTGCAATAGTCTCTCTCCATCATTTTAATACCTCTAAATTTGTCAAAAGTGATATCAGATAGTTTTATAGCCTCTGGTGTTCTGCCTACCCCATAAGGTATACAGGCGTGAAGCTATGTATGTATGTATAATAAAATATAAATAATGAACGTTTTGTTTGTCTCCTTAAACTCGCTTATCTTGGTAACTACAAGTCTGTATTTGACAATTGTTTTGCCATTGATAGCCCAGTTTTTCAGGAAGTTTTGCTTCGGGATCATATGTTAAGCGGGTTATTTAAGTAATGCTGTAAACTTTATTTTTGTTCAACCGTAAAAAGTATAATTTGATGAAAAATACTATAATACTGTTAAATACAATATGGTTAGCAACCCTAAGTGTACAGTCTGGAATAACACATAGGCTACGTGTAATCCCGATATTCCCACGGGATTTGAAATTGCGCAGGTAAAACCACGCGAAACAGGTAGTATAAAGATTATTGAATAATTGGAGAGCTCTGTGTACGTGGCATTACTTATTGAAACAAATAAAACAGCTCAGTTCAGTTTGCTTGATTTTGTTTTTGACATCGCCCATAAGCGTGGATGGTATTAGTTAGATACAGAGCTCATTTGCGGACAATGCAACAATGTTTAACGTGAAATGAAGTCCCATAAAGATTGAAAATAAAATAATACTTATAAACTACCTAGGACGTGAAGCCAGAACCCCAAGTTTCGAAGACGTACAATCTAACATTGCGCAACTAAAGCCGTAGAAAGATAACCTAACTTTACCTTTACAGTAACACTTTCATATTTCAGAATACATACATACATACATAAAGTCACGCCTGTATCCTTTATTGGGTAGGCAGAACACCAGAGGTTACAAGACCATCTGATGTCACGTTTGACAAATTTGGAGGTATTTATATAAATATGGAGAGAAACTATTTTAGTGACAGGGGGTCAGCCTATCGCCCACAAAAAACGCCTTTATAACCTCTGTCCCTTAACTGACTTTTATAGTATGCCCGGGAAGAGAAGCAGCTGGCACATTCTATGTTTTTCTTTCGTTCCCAGTCCAGCATGGAAGCACTAAACTAAATCATGTTTAGTTATTACATTTTGAGCCTTATTAAACGGAAGCAATATTGGAAACACTACTGCTATTTTTCTTCCAAAATACTGTTACTCCCGCTTGGTGATAGAATGTCTTCAGGGTGGCTCTAGAGAACATACTGTATCCCTTATGGGGTAGGCAGAACATCAGAGGTTATAAAAACATCTGATGTCACAGTTGACAAATTTAGAAGCATTGTAATGGTGGAAAGAGACTATTTCAGAAATATCTAATCAAACCTCTGTCCCTTATCTGACTTTTTAAGTAATCCCGGGAACAGAAGCAGCTGGCATATTCTATGTTTTCCTTTGCTCCCAGTCCAGCATGGAAGAAATCATATCTTCATATAGGGTGACTGGTGCCAATATTTAGATACTGAGGAAGAGCACTCTGTACTCCATTCTGGTCATAATTATGTAGATAATAAAAGTGGGTACTTATTTTTTCAATAGAATTCCCTATAAATAAATAATATTTTGTTACTATTTATTTAACTTACGCCTGAGTCAATCGCGGCACGTGACCTGGCACGCGGATCGCTGCCAACGCTACCATGGGTTGCTAAATGCTTGGTAAATGGTGATGAGGTCCAAGATAATAAATAGCAAACGGGTATACAAAGAAACTGGGGGCGGTGAAAATTAGGAGACAACTTTATAAGAATCACCTAATTATGCGTTTACTCCTTGTAAGTCGTAATATGCAAATAAGAAAATATTGTCATGAGTAAAATTTAAAACCATGTGCGCCTGTGTGTTTTTCCTGTCCACTATTACTTCTGGTCTTTTCCAGCGTCGAGAGAATTAGTTTTTTCATACGACGAAATGTTGCCTGGAAGAGATCGTTTGTTAGATGATAAGGCCGCCATTGTGCGCAGCACCTATGATATTCGTACAATGAGTAATAAATAAATAAGTATTTTATTTAGTAAAATGAATCGAAAAAACTTAACACGGTACCTACTATTTCATTTAAAGTTTTGTTACGAAGCCCTACACAGAATTCAAGATGAATCCTTAGCAATTATCCTGTAGGAACCACTTAATCTGCTGAACAAAAGACATATCCGATCAAAGCAAAATGTAGCCTTTATAAATACCTTATATTGCCGGTGTCTTTGACGTTAGTCGCTTTTTACCATCAAGCAGAACAATATTTTTACCTGTGAACAAAAAACAACTATTTTAGTTCAATGTTTTGTATCTTTATACAAAATACTCACCTCGCCCAACGAGGTTTTTTCCCCTGCCTGCTAAAGAGATATGCTATTTTGCTAAGCTATTCTAAGCGAGAATGTGTAGATGAAGCATTTTTACTGGTTAATGAATTAGAAACACATCCTCTCACATATTTGGTGGCAATGCATCTTTGTAGAACTCAGCGCAATTTTTTTGTTATAATTTCTTCGTAGAAGTAATTAATTAATTAAGAACTATTTTCTCTCGTAGAGAAAACACTTTGGCAAATTGTCGGGTTAAAGTAATGAATGCGATTTCAATTTTCAGTCTGAACTAGCACTAAGTTAAGAGTGCTCTCTGCGTCCATAAGTTCTACTCTGCATAGATCAATTTAGAGTTTGGAATATGAGAGTTCGTTTAATATTTCCAATTTCAGGATCATATTCTGAAAACCGTGAGTTTTACCTAAGTATAGATTTTAGTACAGTTCTCATGAAGAATTTATAGACTATCTTTGCTCTGTTGGATCATGTTGGTCAACGATAATTTATTTAAAATACATACATAACTTCACACCTGTATCCCTAATGGGGTAGGCAGAACACCAGAAGCTATAAAACCATCTGATGTCACGTTTGATAAAGGATAATATGTTTCCGTTTATTTGTATCTGGGGCTAAAATGTGAGCACAACTATATATTGAAGAGAATAAGTATACAAATAATAGTTATCACTCAATTTCAGATACACATCGTATTAAAAGAGCACAAGATTTATTAAACATCGCTTCTCCATACATTCCACGGCTGGTAATCTCCATAGTGTATATTAGCATCAGTCTATGGATATTGTCCATGGGCTCACATAATGATATTGACACTTGACTGCTTGAATTGGTTGAATAGTTTGATTGAATTGAAAGTTTCAATTCGAATTGAAAAATCTTTGTAGAGATTGACAAAATAACAATCTTTGTGAATTGATGTGTAAATGAATTTAATTATAAATAAATTAAAAAAATATTGTATAAGTTGTGAAAATTGTGTTACCCTTATGTGAATTTCCAAGAAAATATACCAAAGGAAGTACCTAACTATAACTCAACAATACCTGAAATATACTGACAGCGAGGACTGAAATTATATACCTATATTGGATTTGTAATTGGATTGTCAGAAAAATTTATTTAATCACACCACATTGTCTAGCCTAAATTAAGTCTCATTAAGAACTTGTGCTATGGATACTAGATCACGGATAAATAAACTTAAGAAATATATAAACACATATACACATATTTTTTATTTTTTATATAGAAAAACATCCAGACCCATATTTATTTATTTGTAAATTTTATTATTTGGCAAAGGAATTACCTATAGGCATAACATACTAAGAAAGTTCTTTGCCATGTCCGTAGAAAAAAAACTGCTACACCTCATTGTGTAGAATAACATTTAAAAAAAACAAGCTGTCAAAATCAATATGTGAGCCTCGTATAGACCGACATCTATGACAAGGGAGTTGTCCGTCTGAACTTGTTCTCCTTATTAGTCTGTGGTACATTCCATTCCTCCTTACTTCAAATGACAGATTAGTACCAAATAACAAGACAGATGACATGACATCAAAATTGACGAAATGTAAAGACGACCTAGCATGGCGGTTGCCATTTACATTAAAATTTAACTTTTTTGTGCGCCATTAATTAAGCTTATTGTAATTTTTCGATATTTTTATCGATAGATACCGGCATAATTTTAGCTAAGTTGTGGTCTAGTGTTTATTAAATATTAATAAACTTAGAAGTAGACAAGTAAAAGCAAAGATAAAAAAATCTAAATCTTGAGATGTTGAAATTAAATAACCAAAATTCCCAGACAATCACACCAACTACATGGCCCCAAACTAAGCAAGCTTTTGATATGGGATACCATGTAGCGAACTAGGGGGGAACCTAGAATATAAATACATATAGGTATGGGATAAACACCCAGACCCGGAACATTTTTTTTCTTTTTCCCTGCAGAAAGCGAACCCGTGACCACTGGCGTCCGAAGCAGACAGCCTCGTAAAACACAGCCGCCAAAGTAGTCGTCAATTCATAAGTATAGGGAAACTAAAGATTGCTATCGGACTTGAGAGTATTTTATCGGTTATAAGTCTGCTCCTATAAACATTTGCTTAACGGTATTCATAATAGAACAACCTTGCGGTGCGAGCACCGATCTTTAACAATCGTCAATTTGACATAAGCGACGGTTATTTATCGTCATTGTTGAAATTAACTGTAAACGGTAGCACAGAACGCTCGAGACTTCTCAGGGACTTACTAAACGAGATTTACACGATTTTCATCGCGTAAACATGAATGAAGGAAACTTTTTATGATATGACTAGGGTCTACCTGTCATTGCATACAGGCGACTTTTTCTCCCCATGAAAAATTTGCTCGCGTAAAGATCGTGACTATATTACAATTACGCTCATAGGTACTGTGTTAGTGAAACATAATGGATTTTGGATTCGCATTAATTGCCGAGGGAGAGAGGCGGAGGTATAATTCTGTTCAAATGATATCCAGAAGATTGATATGGGACGCTAACAATCCCTTTGAACTTGCCGACCATATATTTATCAAGCTATTTCGCGTCCTTGTTTTAAATTTGCAAC